>CAKXYN010000248.1:0-600000 GCA_935064755.1 Tragelaphus eurycerus
GTGTGAGATGATTGCAATTGTGTGGTAGTTTGAACATTCTTTGGCACTGCCTTTCTTTGGGATTGGAATGAAAACTGACCTTTTCCAGTCCTGTGGCCACTGCTGTATCAATAACGTATAGGTGTCAGTCCCAACCTCCCAATAGTAGAAGAGTGTTGGTAAGACTTAGTGGCACACTGGAGACTGATTTTTTTAATGAGATTTCTATACTATGTTTCCTTATGCTTTCTATATTATTGGTTTTTGTTTTTGTTTTTGTTTGGGGCTATGTTATGTAGTTTGCAGGATCTTTAGTTCCCCACCAGGAACTGAACCTAGCCCACAGTGTTGAGAGGATGCCAAATGCTAACCACTGGGCCACAGGAACTTCCGTCCATTTTTTGGTTTTGTTTTTGTTTATCTCTACAATGAACATATGTGTTTTAAAACTGTAAAGCAATATACAAAGTAGAAAGTGAGAAAGACTTACTAGCTTCATATTAGTAAATGTGCCTTTCCTTCCCTTTCCATTCTAGTAGAGATACTACAGAAGTGTGCCTAGGACTTGATAAGCTCTATCAGGAGAATCAAACATTTTTACCAAGACTATATATTAGGACTCAATAAACTTGCTAGATGGAGAAGGCAATGGCACCCCACTCCAGTACTCTGCCTTGAAAATCCCACGGACAGAGGAGCCTAGTAGGCTACAGTCCATGGGGTCGCTGAGAGTCGGACATGACTGAGTGACTTCACTTTCTCTTTTCACTTTCATGCATTGGAGAAGGAAATGGCAACCCACTCCAGTGTTCTTGCCTGGAGAATCCCAGGGACAGGGAAGCCTGGTGGGCTGCCGTCTATGGGGTCACACAGAGTTGGACACGACTGAAGTGACTTAGCATAGCAAACTTGCTAGAAAGAATAGGGAACTTATTGGCTCAGGTCACCATAAAGGGTGAGTTTGGTGCTGACCTGTGAAAATGTAAGCAGACAGCTGTGACCTTCAGTACCAAGTGTTAGTTACTAGCTCTGATTGGAATCTCACTGATCACGCTTGAGTCTCACATCCTTCCCTGTAATAATTGCTAATATCACAGAGATAGACTGCAGATTCAGCTGGGCCTTGAGTCAGACACCTTCCCTTGTGACTAAAGACATGGAATCTCATGAGTGACAATACCTCTGGGGCCACAGAGCATGTGAAAGAAATCGATACCCAAAGGAAATAGAAGCTGCTGCAATGACATCAGAGAAGGCAATGGCTACCCACTTCAGTACTCTTGCCTGGAAAATCCCATGGACAGAGGAGGAGCCTGGTAGGCTGCAGTCCATGGGGTCCTGAAGAGTCGGACACGACTGAGCGACTTCACTTTCACTTTTCACTTTCATACATTGGAGAAGGAAATGGCAACCCACTCCAGTGTTCTTGCCTGGAGAATCCCAGGATCACAGGAGCTTAGGGGCTGCCCTCTATATGACTTAGCAGCAGCAGCAGCAGCAATGACATCATCTACTATTTGCACAGTGATCACAGACGAATAGAATTATCTTCAAAGAGCCTGTAATTCTTACCTAAACATTTTGTTCGAAAACAAAACATGTTCAATTTCTCAATATCTCAAAATAATTGCCTTAACACCTTGGTTGATTGCCTTTCTTCTTATGATTTTGTGTTATTTGATACCTGGGTCAGGAAGATCCCCTGGAAAAGGGAATAACAACCCACTCCTGTATTCTTGCCTGGAGAATCCCATGGACAGAGGAGCCTGGTGGGCTACAGTCCATGGGGTCACAAAGAGTTGAACACGACTGAGCGATTTCACTTTCACTTTCACCACCACGATGTACTACATCCTGCTCCAACCATGTAAATTTCCAACTGTCAAAAATGGAAGGCCCATCTTTGTAGTCATACAGCAATTATTCTCAGCTTTGCTGAACATCAGACAAACCCAGAGAGCTCGTAAAAGCACAGATTTCTGAACACCATACCTACAGCTTTTGATTTGGTAAGTCTAGACTGAGAAGTTGCATTTCTAAAAGACCTTCAGGTGGTGTTGACACTGCTGGACTGGGGACCAAAGTCTGAGAATGACTCTCTAAGGAAAGTGGGTGGAAAAGTCAGCATGTTTGTGTGTTGCAAATGCTAACAGATTTTAGCACCGTGTTAAGACCATCACAGTAGGACCAGGCAAGTAATAGCTGGTTTCAGTGCAAGTGTCAGAGGAAATGGAAAGAATAACTGTTAGAGGATTTTGGATAAATACAACTGAACAGGTGTTGACTGTGGAAGTTCCAGGAAGACTTGTTACTGAATAAAGATATTCAGACAGAGGTAAAGACCAGGTAAATAGCTTTGCCTTCCTCTAAGCTTGAGCCTGAGGTTTCACATGGCCATTAAGTAGCTGCCATTAGCTAAAGAGAAAGGCACGGGTGCTTGGACGCAAACTCACGAAAAACAGATTTGAGATCTATGTTTAGGTCCAGAACTATGTAATGACGTAAGTGTACTAAATTTTTTTAGGCAATTGCATTGCCAAAGAAACTGTAAGCCAAGACTGGAAAAGTTTGGACTGGCTGAACTTTCAAACAACCTTCAGTCTGTCTCCTTCACTAGGAGGTAAGATTCGTGAACAGAGAAACCTCGCCTATGTTTTTAAACTACTGTCCCTGTGCCTAGCATGGGGCCTTGCGCAGAGAGTAAGCTACTATGTGCTAGGAGAAACAAAACAAAGCAAGACATCGTTCAGAGACCTGGAAGTTACACTAACTAGAATCTGGCTATGAAAGCCTTGTATACCCAGGGAAGGTCTACTCTCTGAACACCTTGGATATTGCCATGATGTTTATGAATAAGAAAGAGACTCTTTATAGATGACGATAACAAACTCATGATTACCAGGTGGAAAAGTGAAGGGGAGGGGGTGAACTGGGAGATTGGGATTGACATATACACATTGCTGCTGCTAAGTCACTTCAGTCGTGTCTGACTTTGTGCGACCCCATAGACGGCAGCCCACCAGGCTCCCCTGTCCCTGGGATTCTCCAGGCAAGAACACTGGAGTGGGTTGCCATTTCCTTCTCCAATGCATGAAAGTGAAAAGTGAAAGTGAAGTCGCTCAGTTGTGTCCGACCCTCAGCGACCCCATGGACTGCAGTCTTCCAGGCTCCTCCATCCATGGGATTTTCCAGGCAGATAACTAATAAGGACTACTGTATAGCACAGGGATCCCTACTCAATGTTCTGCAATGACCTATGTTAGAAAAGACTCTAAAACAGAGTTCAGTTCAGTTCAGTCACCCAGTCATGTCCGACTCTTTGTGACCCCATGAATTGCAGCACACCAGGCCTTCTTGTCCATCACCAACTCCCAGAGTTCACTCAAACTCACATCCATCGAGTCGGTGATGCCCTCCAGCCATCTCATCCTCTGTTGTCCCCTTCTCCTCTTGCCCCCAATCCCTCCCAGCATCAGAATCTTTTCCAATGAGTCAAGTCTTTGCATGAGGTGGCCAAAATACTGGAGTTTCAGCTTTAGCATCATTCCTTTCAAAGAATACCCAGGACCGATCTCCTTTAGAATGGACTGATTGGATCTCCTTGCAGTCCAAAGGACTCTCAAGAGTCTTCTCCAACACCACAGTTCAAAAGCATCAATTCTTCCATGCTCAGCTTTCTTCACATCCATACATGACCACTGGAAAAACAATAGCCTTGACTAGATGGACCTTTGTTTGCAAAATAATGTCTCTGCTTTTGAATATGCTATCTAGGTTGGTCATAACTTTCCTTCCAAGGAGTAAGTGTCTTTTAATTTCATGGCTGCAATCACCATCTGCAGTGATTTTGGAGCCCCCCAAAATAAAGTCTGACACTGTTTCCACTGCTTCCCCATCTATTTCCCATGAAGTGATGGGACCAGATGCCATGATCTTCGTTTTCTGAATATTGAGCTTTAAGCCAACCTTTTCACTCTCCACTTTCACTTTCATCAAGAGGCTTTTTAGTTCCTCTTCACTTTCTGCCATATGGGTGGTGTCACCTGCATATTTGAGGTGATTGATAGTTTTCCCAGCAATCTTGATTCCAGCTTGTGTTTCTTTCAGCCCAGCGTTTCTCATGATGTACTCTGCATATAAGTTAAATAAGCAGGGTGACAATATACAGCCTCGACATACTCCTTTTCCTGTTTGGAACCAGTCTGTTGTTCCATGTCCAGTTCTAACTGTTGCTTCCTGACCTGCATATAGGTTTCTCAAGAGGCAGGTCAGGTGATCTGGTATTCCCATGTCTTTCAGAATTTTCCACAGTGTATTGTGATCCGCACAGTCAAAGGCTTTGGCAGAGTATATGTATATGTATAACTGATTCACTTTGCTTACAGTAGAAACTAATGCAACATTGTAAATGAAGCATACTCTAATTAAAAGAAGGAAATAAACTCTTTGAGGGCAGATCTAGTGAAATGGGAACATGGACATGGAAATTGCTCCCAGAGAACAGAATCAGGGTCTGGCAAGCACTCTCCCCACTCCTAGGGTACTCATTGCATGTTCTCTGTGTGTATCTCCCAGTACCCCTTTCATGAAAGGGGAATTTATTTGGTCTCTGCTGGGTCATTGGTTAGTGTGTGCTCTGGGAGTTTGCAGATAAATTGTCTTTTTAGGTCATTGGGTTATGATAAGTCTTCGGCTCTGGGTGGTGCGGTCTCCACCATCACCTGTGATCCTGGGATGGAGCGGATGGAGTGAGCATGCAGCTTTGAGTTGTCTCCCTTGGGAAGGGAATATGTTCTTGTGTGGGAAGAAAATCAAAGTAAATATTTAACACCAAAAGAAAGATGATGTGTTCACCAATCTGCTGCTTTTCTGTCTGGGTTCCCAGATGGCCTACATCTCCCAGTCTCTTTTGAAGTGAGGTGTGGCTCTGTGACTGACTACAGTAGTTCAGGCATTTGTAACAAAGAGCCATGACTGTGCAGCTTATAAAAAACAGACAATTATTTCTCACAGTTCTGGAGGTTGGAAGTCTGAGATCAGGGTGCCAGTGTGGCCACATTCTGATGAGAATGTCCTTCCGGCTGGCAAACTCCTGAGTTCCTGTTGTGTCGTCAGAAGCTGGGAAGAGAGCAAGCAAGTTCTCTCGTCTCTTCTTACAAGGGCGCTGATCCCACTTGTCAGGGCTCTACCTTCAATGACCCAACCACCTCTCAAAGACCCCAGTTCCCAATATTGTCACACTGGGAATTAGATTCAATATATGAGTTTGGGGAGGACACAACATTCAACCCATAGCAACAGACAATGGAATGTTCACAAAAGTTTCAGGCCTGAAGCGTAATTTCCCCTGTGGATTTTTCTTTGTTAATATGTTAGATGGCTCTCAAAGCCACCTCTTGCAAACGGCAGAGCTGCCATCAGCATGAGCCCCTCAGAGAGTGAGCGAAGCACTCACTAGCTATTGACCAGAACACCCGCACTTGATGTTGTGAGAGAGAAATAAATCTTTATCGTGTTGAGCCATTGTAATGTTAGGTTGATTTGTTACAGCAACTAGCATTCCTATGATTTAAATTCTTATTATCCTCCTTCAAAATTGTAAGCTTCTGCTGATGTAAAAGCTATCTGTCTCTGCCTGGAGTGAACCTTTAACATCTAAAATCACAAAATAAACCAATTACCTCAAGGTCAAGTTAAAATGCCACCTCTATTTGAATGTTTTGATAATAACTGAGAGAGCATAGACCTTGGCTTTTTCCTACCTTGTATTAGTTTCCTGTGGCTGCTGTAACAAATTACACAAGTGTGGTGGCCCACAGTGTATCCCCCCCACCAAGTTTGGGAAGACAGAATTTTTTAATCAGTACTGCTGGACCGGAATTAGAGTGTTTGTAGGGTTGCCCCTTCCACTGGAGGCTCTTAGAGAGAATCCGTCCCTTGCCTCTCCACCACCTGGTAGCTGCTGGCATCCCTTGATTTGTGGCTACATCACTCCAATCTTCAAGGGCAGCATCTTCAAATCTCCGTCTGCTCTTTCCTCATTTTACCTTCTCTAGGTGTGGATAATCTCCTTCTGCTGCCTCTTGTAAATGAAGATTCTTGAGAATGTAAGACCTACCTCAAAGTAATCTTCCAATCTCAAATTGCTTAACTTTATTACAACTACAAAGACTTTTTTTTTTTTTTTTGCCTATTGTAGACATTCCTCATAGACTACAAGTTGGAAGCTAACTTCATTTAATTGAGAATGTCATTGTATATATTACTTTGTATTGAACTCTATTGCATGTTTCTATTGTATATAATGCTGATATCATTCAATCATTGATTCATTCAACAATTATTTATTAAACATGTTGTCCGTGACAAGACTGTGCTGCTATATCATGAGACTATGAGGGTAAAGAGTAGGCAATCACACCATTTTAAAAGAGTTATCAAATTGTAGGTGATACGCACAACTATGATAGACTAAGGAAACATGATGTGGTACCCATCAGGATGAGTGAAAGGTACAATATGTAACAGGACACGCGGGAGAGCTTCCTAACACAGATGATACGCAGCTGAGACCTGAAAGAACTGCTCAGCTCTGGGAAATGAGAGGGAGAAGCATTTGGATAGGGTGGACAGAAGAGGCAAAGACACAGTGGTTTCCAAGAGCATGGTTTGCACAAGAACTTCAAGTGGCCCCTGATCCAACCGGAGCATAGAGAGAAGGGGCAGGAGAATCACAAGAAATGAGGCTGGATGGGCAAACAGACATATCTAGACAGCATATTGAAAAGCAGAGACATTGCTTTGCAGACAAACGTCTGCATAGGTCTCCATAGCATTACTTTTCCCAGTAGTCGTGTATGGATATGAGAGTTGGACTGTAAAGAAGGTTGAACACCTTGAATTGAGGATTTTGAATTGAGAATTGAGGCTTTTGAATTGTTATGCTGAAAAAGACTGTTGAGAGTCCTTTTACTGCAAGGAGATCAAACTAATCAGTCCTAAAGGAAATAAACACTGAATATTCATTGGAAGGACTGATGCTGAAGCTGAAGCTCCAATACTTTGGCCACTTGATGCAAAGAGAAAAGACTGATGCTGGGAAAGATTGAGGCAAAAGGAGGAGGGTGTGGCAGACGATAAGGTGGTTCAGTTCAGTTCAGTCGCTCAGTAGTATCTGACACTTTGTGACCCCATGGACTGCAGCACGCCAGGCTTCCTGTCCATCACCAACTCCTGGAGCTTGCTCAGTCTCATGTCCATCAAGTCAGTGATTCCATCCAACCATCTCATCCTCTGTCATCCTCTTCTCCTCCCACCTTCAGTCTTTCCCAGCATCAGGGTCTTTTCCAATGAGTCAGTTCTTTGCATCAGGTGGCCAAAGTATTGGAGTTTCTATACTTTGTTTTTGAATGTTGAGTTTTAAGCCAGTTTTTTAACTCTCCTCTTTCACCTTCATCAAGAGGCTCTTTAGTTCCTCTTCGCTTTCTGCCATAATAGTGGTATCTTCTACATATCTAAAGTTATTGATAATTCTCCCGGAAAATTTGATTCCAGCTTGTGCTTCATCCAGCCTAGCATTTCACACTCTGCATATAAGTTAAGTAAGCAGGGTGACAATATACAGCCTTGATGTACTCCTTTCCCAATTTGGAACCAGTCTGTTGTTCCATGTCTGGTTCTAACTGTTGCTTCTTGACCTACATACAGATTTCTTAGGAGGCAGGTAAGGTGGTCTTGTGTTCCCATCTCTTTAAGAATTTTGTACAGTTTGTTGTAATCCATACAGTCAAAGGTTTTGGTGTAGTCAATAAAGCAGAAGTAGATCTTTTCTGGAACTCTCTTGCTTTTTCCATGATACAACATATATTGGCAGTTTGATCTCTGGTTCTTCTGCCTTTTTTAAATCCAACTTGAATATCTGGAAGTTCTCAGTTCACTTACTGTTGAAGCCTTGGTTTGGAGAATTTTGAGCATTGCTTTACTAGCATGTGAGATGAATGCAATTGTGCTGTAGTTTGAAGAATTAGATGGTTAGATAGCATTATTGACTCAATGGACATGAATTTTAGCAAACTCCAGGAGCTAGTGAAGGACAGAGGAGGCTGGCATGCTGCAGTCCATGAAGTCACATAGAATCAGACACAACTTAGTGACTGAACAACAAAAAGCAAGCAGAGGCTGGATCATGAAGGGAGGCCTTTGTAAACTGTGATAAAGGTTTTGACTTTATTTCATAAGTAAAGGGAGGCATACATGAGGAAACTAAAAGGAAATAGTACAAATGAAATACTTATTTACAAAACAGAAACAGGCTCACAGACTTAGAGAACAAACTTACGGTTACCAGAGGGGATGTGTGGCAGGGAAGGGATATTTAGGGAGTTTGGGATTGTACAACCGTTCTATGGACCTTCTCTATAGCACAAGGAATCTGTGTAATGGTCATGTGGCAGCTGGGATGGGAGAGGAGTTTGGAGGAGAATGGATACATGTATATGTATGATCAGGTTCCTCTGCTGTGGAGGGAATACACTTTCTCCTCCACAAATTCATCAAGGGGACATCTAAACGCCGAGTAAATTCCTCAAACAGCTTCGGAATGTCGGCAGAGAACATCGGACACTGAGAAAAGCAACTCACTCCCCTCTAAAGGAGGTAGGAAAGAATATAGAAGCCAGAGAGGGACAAAGAGGGAGGGACGGACCTCTGTCCGGGGAAGGGAGCCTGGAAAGGGAAAGAGAAGTTTCCAAACACCGGGAAACTCTCCCTGTAGAGTCTGTGCCAACCGAGAAAGCACGGAGATATCATAACAGAGAGGAAATCAAAGGAACAATTAAGACCCACAGACTACGAGCCCTGCAGTAGCTTCCGCGGCGGGAAGGCATCATCGCAAACACCCGCTTCCGCCAGTAGCAAGCCGGGGCTGGGCGGGGGAGACGCTGTGGGCTGCTCCCACGCCGCCGGCCGCTCCCCCGTGGGAAGCACCCCCGAGGAGCGCTCCCCTCCCCCCTGCCGCCAGCCGCTCCCGCGCGGGCGCGCACCCACCCCCTGCGCCCGGGGCTCCCGAGCGGGTCGACCCCCACCACCGACCGTTCCCGTGCGAACCACTCCATCCCCTCACCGCCGCTCCCCCGCCAGCCGTTGCCGCGCGGGCCGTTTCTGCCGGGAGTGGTTTGGGCCGGCAGACCGGACTGCGGCGAGGACCACAGGAGGGGCCGGCCCGGGCCCAAGACACTGCGGGGCCCGCGCACAGAGCAAGGGACTATAGCGCACGCCCGCCCCCTGCGCCGGGGGCTCCCGCGCGGGTCGACCCCCACCGCCGACCGTTCCCGTGCGAACCACTCCATCCCCTCACCGCCGCTCCCCCGCCAGCCGTTGCCGCGCGGGCCGTTTCTGCCGGGAGTGGTTTGGGCCGGCAGACCGGACTGCGGCGAGGACCACAGGAGGGGCCGGCCCGGGCCCAAGACACTGCGGGGCCCGCGCACAGAGCAAGGGACTATAGCACGCGCCCGCCCCCTGCGCCGGGGGCTCCCGCGCGGGTCGACCCCCACCGCCGACCGTTCCCGTTCCCGTGCGAACCATCCCCTCGCCGCCGCTCCCCCGCCAGCCGTGGCCGCGCGGGCTGTTCCCGCCGGGAGTGGGTCGGGCTGGCAGACCAGACTGCGGCACCGTCCACAGAAGAGGCCGGCCCAGGCCCAAGACACTGCGGGGCCCGCGCACAGAACAAAGGACTATACAGACCAACTACAGAGAAAGGGGCCTATAGATCTTGAGGAACTTAAGCCGGAACAAGGAACTAGCCGAAAATGAACTGAACCCACAGCAATAAAAGAGAAACTCTTATACATATTGTTACTATTTTTACCAACATTATTTCCTTTTTTTTTTTCTTTTTTTAATATATGTTTTTTTAAAAAATTTTATTATTTTTTTATTGAAAGGAAGAGGAGGGGGAGGGGAAGAAAAAAGAAAAAAAAAAATTTTTTTTTTTTCTTTCCTTTTAATTTTTTTTCTTTTTTTCTTCTTGTTTTTGTTTCTTTTATTCTTATGTTTTTATCCTCTAGTACTTCTTTAATCTCCACGGTTAGATATAACTTTTGCGACCCTGTTTTGGTTTTTTTTTGTGTGTGTGTGTGTTTTTTTTTTTTTCTTGTTTTTGTTTCTTTTATTTTTATGTTTTTATCCTCTAGTACTTCTTTAATCTCCACTGTTAGATATAACTTTTGCGACCCTGTTTTGGTTTTTTTTGTGTGTGTGTGTGTTTTTTTTTTTTTTCTTGTTTTTGTTTCTTTTATTTTTATGTTTTTATCCTCTAGTACTTCTTTAATCTCCACTGTTAGATATAACTTTTGCGACCCTGTTTTGGTTTTTTTTTTGTGTGTGTGTTTTCTTTCTTTCTTCTCTTTTTTCTTTATGTCCTTGGCTTTTTTTCTCCCCTTTGTTCTTTTCTTTACTGATTACTGACTGGATCTGTCTCTCTCCTTGACACTCCCTCCTTTTATCCTCCTGACCAACTATATCTCCCTCCTCCCTTTCTCCTTCTCCGTATAACTCCGTGAACATCTCTGAACAGTCTAGTTGTGGAATGCAATATAGAAGACGAACTTTATGAGACTACTGCAAAAATAAGACAGATAACAGGAAGCAGGAGGCTTAAGTCCAAACCCTGACCCCACGAAACATTAATTGACAGGAGCTCATCAAATGCCTCCATACCTACACTGAAACCAAGCATCACACAAAGACCAGCAAGTTCCACGGCAAGACATACCAAGAAAAACCTTTAGAAAAACAAGAACACAGCCCTGAGCTCCAAGTCACAGGCTACACAAAGCGACCTCAAAATCATAGACATCTCATAACACACCACTAGACACTCCACCGCACCCCAGAGAAAAGAAATCCAGCCCCACCCACCAGAACATCGATACAAGCTTCCATAAACAAGAAACCTCGACTTGCCACCGGTACAAACCCACATATAGGGCAGAAAAGCCACAATAAAGAGAACTCCACAGACTGCCAGAATACAGTAAGGACTCCCCAAACTCAGCATTTTAAACAAGATGAAGAGACAGAAGAATTCCCAGCAGGTAAAGGAACAGGATAAATGCCCACCAAACCAAACTAAAGAGGAAGAAATAGCGAACCTACCTGATAAAGAATTCCGAATAATGATAGTGAAATTAATCCAAAGCCTGGAAAGCAAAATGGAATCATGGATAAATAGCCTGGAGAAAAGCATCGAGAAGATGCAAGAAAGATTTAACAAGGACCTAGAAGAAATAAAAAAGAGTCAATATATAATGAATAATACAATAAATGAGATCCAAAACACTCTGGAGGCAACAAATAGTAGAATTACAGAGGCAGAAGATAGAATTAGTGAATTAGAAGATAGAATGGCAGAATTAAATGAATCAGAGGAGAAAAAAGAAAAACGAATTAAAAGGAATGAGGACAATCTCAGAGACCTCCAGGACAATCTTAAACGTTACAATATTCGAATCATAGGAGTTCCAGAAGAAGAAGACAAAAAGAAAGACCATGAGAAGATACTAGAGGAGATAATAGTTGAAAACTTCCCTAAAATGGGGAAGGAAATAATCACTCAAGTCCAAGAAACCCAGAGAGTCCCATATAGGATAAACCCAAGGCGAAACACCCCAAGACACATATTAATCAAATTAACAAAGATCAAACACAAAGAACAAATATTAAAAGCAGCAAGGGAAAAACAACAAATAACACACAAGGGAATTCCCATAAGGCTAACAGCTGATCTTTCAATAGAAACTCTTCAAGCCAGGAGGGAATGGCAAGACATACTTAAAGTGATGAAAGAAAAGAACCTACAGCCCAGATTATTGTACCCAGCAAGGATCTCATTCAAATATGAAGGAGAAATCAAAACCTTTACAGACAAGCAGAAGCTGAGAGAATTCAGCACCACCAAACCAGCTCTCCAACAAATACTAAAGGACCTTCTCTAGACAGGAAACACAAAAAGGATATATAAATTCAAACCCAAAACAACAAAGTAAATGGCAACGGGATCATATTTATCCGTAATTACCTTAAATGTAAATGGGTTGAATGCCCCAACCAAAAGGCAGAGACTGGCTGAATGGATACAAAAACAAGACCCATACATATGTTGTCTACAAGAGACCCACCTCAAAACAGGGGACACATACAGACTGAAAGTGAAGGGCTGGAAAAAGATTTTCCATGCAAATAGGGACCAAAAGAAAGCAGGAGTAGCAATACTCATATCAGATAAAATAGACTTTAAAACAAAAGCTGTGAAAAGAGACAAAGAAGGTCACTACATAATGATCAAAGGATCAATCCAAGAAGAAGATATAACAATTATAAATATATATGCACCCAACTTAGGAGCACCGCAATATGTAAGACAAATACTAACAAGTATGAAAGGAGAAATAAACAATAACACAATAATAGTGGGAGACTTTAATACCCCACTTACACCAATGGATAGATCAACTAAGCAGAAAATTAACAAGGAAACACAAGCTTTAAATGATACAATAGACAAATTAGAACTAATTGATATCTATAGGACATTTCATCCCAAAACAATGAATTTCACCTTTTTCTCAAGTGCACACGGAACCTTCTCCAGGATAGACCACATCCTGGGCCATAAATCTAGCCTTGGTAAGTTCAGAAAAATTGAAATCATTCCAACCATTTTTTCTGACCACAATGCAGTAAGAGTAAATCTCAATAACAGGAGAAAAACTATTAAAAATTCCAACATATGGAGGCTGAACAACACACTCCTGAATAACCAACAAATCACAGAAGAAATCAAAAAAGAAATAAAATTCTGCATAGAAACGAATGAAAATGAAAACACAACAACCCAAAACCTGTGGGACACTGTAAAAGCAGTCCTAAGGGGAAAGTTCATAGCAATTCAGGCATACCTTAAGAAACAAGAAAAAAGCCAAATAAATAACCTAACTCTACACCTAAAGCAACTGGAAAAGGAAGAAATGAAGCACCCCAAGATTAGTAGAAGGAAAGAAATCTTAAAAATTAGGGCAGAAATAAATGCAAAAGAAACAAAAGAGACCATAGCAAAAATTAACAAAGCCAAAAGCTGGTTCTTTGAAAGGGTAAATAAAATTGACAAACCACTAGCCAGACTCATCAAGAAACAAAGGGAGAAGAATCAAATCAATAAAATTAGAAAAGAAAATGGAGAGATCACAACAGACAGCACAGAAATACAAAGGATCATAAGAGACTACTATCAGCAATTATATGGCAATAAAATGGACAATATGGAAGAAATGGACAAATTCTTAGAAAAGTACAACTTTCCAAAACTGGATCAGGAAGAAATAGAAAATCTTAACAGACCCATCACAAGCACGGAAATTGAAACTGTAATCAGAAATCTCCCAGCAAACAAAAGCCCAGGCCCAGACGGCTTCACAGCTGAATTCTACCAAAAATTTAGAGAAGAGCTAACACCTATCCTACTCAAACTGTTCCAGAAAATTGCAGAGGAAGGCAAACTTCCAAACTCATTTTATGAGGCCACCATCACCCTAATTCCAAAACCTGACAAAGATCCCACAAAAAAAGAAAACTACAGACCAATATCACTGATGAACATAGATGCAAAAATCCTTAACAAAATTCTAGCAATCAGAATCCAACAACACATTAAAAAGATCATACACCATGACCAAGTGGGCTTTATCCCAGGGATGCAAGGATTCTTCAATATCCGCAAATCAATCAACGTAATACACCACATTAACAAACTGAAGAATAAAAACCATATGATTATCTCAATAGATGCAGAGAAAGCCTTTGACAAAGTTCAACATCCATTTATGATAAAAACTCTCCAGAAAGCAGGAATAGAAGGAACATACCTCAACATAATAAAAGCTATATACGACAAACCCACAGCAAACATTATCCTCAATGGTGAAAAACTGAAAGCATTTCCTCTAAAGTCAGGAACAAGACAAGGATGCCCACTTTCACCATTATTATTCAACATTGTTCTGGAAGTTCTGGCCACAGCAATCAGAGCAGAAAAAGAAATAAAAGGAATCCAAATTGGAAAAGAAGAAGTAAAACTCTCACTGTTTGCAGATGACATGATCCTCTACGTAGAAAACCCTAAAGATTCCACCAGAAAATTACTAGAACTAATCAATGAATACAGTAAAGTTGCAGGATATAAAATTAACACACAGAAATCCCTTGCATTCCTGTACACTAATAACGAGAAAATAGAAAGAGAAATTAAAGAAACAATTCCATTCACCATTGCAATGAAAACAATAAAATACTTAGGAATATATCTTCCTAAAGAATCTAAAGACCTATATTTAGAAAACTATAAAACACTGCTGAAAGAAATTAAAGAGGACACTAATAGATGGAGGAATATTCCTTGTTCGTGGATTGGTAGAATCAATATAGTGAAAATGAGTATACTACCCAAAGCAATTTATAGATTCAATGCAATCCCCATCAAGCTACCAACAGTATTCTTCACAGAGCTAGAACAAATAATTTCTCAATTTGTATGGAAATACAAAAAACCTCGAATAGCCAAAGCTATCTTGAGAAAGAAGAACGGAACTGGAGGAATCAACCTGCCTGACTTCAGGCTCTACTATAAAGCTACAGTCATCAAGACAGTATGGTACTGGCACAAAGACAGAAACATAGATCAATGGAACAAAATAGAAAGTCCAGAGATAAATCCACGCACATATGGTCACCTAATCTTTGACAAAGGCGGCAAGAATATACAATGGAGTAAAGACAATCTTTTTAACAAGTGGTGCTGGGAAAACTGGTTAAACACTTGTAAAAGAATGAAACTAGAACACTGTCTAACACCATACACAAAAATAAATTCAAAATGGATTAAAGAGCTAAATATAAGACCAGAAACCATAAAACTCCTAGAGGATAACATAGGCAAAACACTCTCTGACTTACATCACAGCAGGATCCTCTATGACCCACCTCCCAGAATATCGGAAATAAAATCAAAAATGAACAAATGGGACCTAATCAAACTTAAAAAGCTTTTGCACAACAAAGGAAACTATAGGCAAGCTGAAAAGACAGCCCTCAGAATGGGAGAAAATAATAGCAAATGAAGCAACAGACAAACAACTAATCTCAAAAATATACAAGCAACTTCTACAGCTCAATTCCAGGAAAATAAACGACCCAATCAAAAAATGGGCCAAAGAACTTAATAGACATTTCTCCAAAGAAGACATACAGATGGCTAACAAACACATGAAAAGATGCTCAACATCGCTCATTATCAGAGAAATGCAAATCAAAACCACTATGAGATACCATTACACGCCAGTCAGAATGGCTGCGATCCAAAAATCCACAAGCAATAAATGCTGGAGAGGGTGCGGAGAGAAGGGTACCCTCTTACACTGTTGGTGGGAATGCAAACTAGTACAGCCATTATGGAGAACAGTATGGAGATTCCTCAAAAAACTGGGAATAGAACTGCCTTATGACCCAGCAATCCCACTGCTGGGCATACACACTGAGAAAACCAGAATTGAAAGAGGCACGTGTACCCCAATGTTCATAGCAGCACTGTTTACAATAGCCAGGACGTGGAAGCAACCTAGATGCCCATCCACAGATGAATGGATAAGCAAGCTGTGGTACATATACACGATGGAGTATTACTCAGCCATTAAAAAGAATACATTTGAATCAGTTCTATTGAGGTGGATGGAACTGGAGCCTATCATACAGAGTGAAGTAAGCCAGAAAGAAAAACACAAATACAGTATACTAACGCATATATATGGAATTTAGAAAGATGGTAACAATCACCCTGCTTATGAGACAGCAAAAGAGACACTGATGTATAGAATAGACTTTTGGACTCTGGGACTGGGAGAGGGTGGGACGATTGGGGAGAATAGCATTGAAATATGTATAATATCATATCTGAAACGAGTCAGTCCAGGTACGATGCCCGATAACAGATGCCTGGGACTGGAGCACTGGGATGACCTGGAGGGATGGTGTGGGAGGGGGGAGGGAGGAGGGTTCAGGATGGGGAGCACGGGTATTCTGGTGGTGGATCCATCTCGATGTATAGTAAAAGTAATACAATATTGTAAAAAAAAAAATAAAATAAATGTGATTATAAGCCAATTTAAAACCCCTAAAGTCTCAGTATCTTAACCCAAAGAGGTTTATTTCTTGAGGCAGAGAGCCACCATTCCCTAGGGTACAGGAGACCTCTCCTGGATCCTTCGCACTTGGCTGTCAGATGAGGGAAGCAAGACAATGCAGCAGTATCCATCAGTTCTTCTCTGCCTCAGCCCAGAAGGGACCCCTGTTACTCTGCTTGTGTTCCACTGGTGAGAGCTGCTCACACAGATCCAGCTGACTGCTATGGGGCTGGAGAGAGCAGTGTGCCAGGAGGAAGAGAAGAGTGCACAGATCGGTGGGCCCAGGCAGCCTTGGCCATAATACGCATGCCTCCTGAATGACACTCATTCAATAATGCTATGCTATGCTAAGTCACTTCAGTCGTGTCCAACTCTGTGTGACCCCATAGACGGCAGCCCACCAGGCTTCCCCGTCCCTGGGATTCTCCAGGCAAGAACACTGAGTGGGTTGCCATTTCCTTCTCCAATGCATGAATGTGAAAAGAGAAAGTGAAGTTGCTCAGTCATGTCTGACTCTTAGCAACGCCATGGACTGCAGCCTACCAGGCTCCTCCGTCCGTGGGATTTTCCAGGCAAAAGTACTAGAGTGGGGTGCCACTGCCTTCTCACATTCAATAATATAAAGCTTAATTAAATCACATATTTTTTTGGTCTTGATGTCTTGTATTGCAATAGTTGCAGGAAGGAACGGTGAGAGATCCTGGTGTTCTGAATATGACTTACCTCCCTGCGGTTAGACGAGAGCCTTTGACTACGTATAAAATTAATTCTGAATCAAACATTTCTTCTGGCTTCACATTATCTTCTACTCTCAACCCTGTGATTGAGAGTATTATTACAGTGCTCTCAGTATACAATAATATACAATATTATTATAATAATATTATGTAAATAGATTACAAACATTTGCCAAAGGAAGTTAAAAATCTTGCAAAAAATTCCAAATTTTATGATGTCAATAAATGTGATATTGATGAATTTTTGACCTCCTACCCAAATCTCATAAATAAGAGTTCACAGGATTAGCAAGTGAAGAAGAGAAATAAAAACATGATTTTGAACAAATATGTACTTTAGAGGGGAACAATTTAAATATCAAAAGTTTGGTAAAGCCCTCAGTTAAAAAAAATTTTTTTATAATCAAACTGTAAGAGTCAAATGTGATTTGAATGGTGAATCACTCATGAAAGTGAAAGTTGCTCAGTTGTGTCCGACTCTGTGAATCCATGGACTATACAGTCCATGGAATTCTCCAGGCCAGAGTACTGGAGTGGGTAGCCTTTCCTTTCTCCAGAGGATCTTCCTGGCCCAGGAATTGAGCCAGGGTCTCCTGCATTACAGGTGGAGTCTTTACCAACCGAGCTGTCAGGGAAGCCCCTGATAACTTTATAACTACATATACACCACATATACTACATATGCACTACGTATCTTTATAACTACATATACACTAGAGTTACCATCTGATTTATTCATTGTCTGGGCTAAAACTATTGCAAAACTATCATTTAGCCTAAGTTTTAAAAAATATATGAAATACATTTATTTTCACGATTTTTCTCTTTCATTTCTCAGGTTTATATCAATATTGAACCCTTTCTTCTGTGCTTTCAATGGGAAAGTGGTCACTATTTAAAATGGGTTGAAGTTTTTCGGTACCAAATCTGTTCAAATAACAAGAGCCACCAGTTATTGAACAACGTTGGTCATTCAGATCAGATCAGTCACTCAGTCGTGTCCGACTCTTTGCGACCCCATGAATCACAGCACACCAGGCCTCCCTGTTCATCACCATCTCCCGGAGTTCACTCAGACTCACGTCCATCGAGTCAGTGATGCCATCCAGCCATCTCATCCTCTATCATTGGTCATTGACTGCATTCAAATTTAAATTTGTGTGTTGATGGAAAAGTTCTGCTTCTGCTTTGTCCAACATGATAGCCATGAGCTGTGTGTGACCTTTGATGTGGGCTGGCCCAGTCCTGAGTTTTGAAGTTAAATCAAGATAACCTTGTTTCAAACTGTCCAGAAAATTGGTAGACACACGAGTCCATGTAGAAGTGTTCCTGCATGTTATGGTATTTTGAGAGGGAAGAAATAGAATCTGCTCAAGTGCAGACAGTGGAAGCTGGTAAGAGGAGACCACGAGACCAGGTTGGAAGCCAGGAATGGGGCCAAGGTGAGCCCTCCATGAGTCAGCCAGCAGACCACGGGCCTCTTTATGATACCGTGGAAGTATGGTGATGTTAGACATCCTGCCCATGTATATGAACATGTTTTCTGTAGGAGTTGTGAAGGTGAAATGTCAGAGCATATGTAAATTGTAAAGTGCTACACAAACTTTAGGAGGATTTTCCATTATTGTTCTTATTTTGGAGTATAATGTTAAAAGATTCCTCCACTTGAATTCCTGTTTACTTTTAATATTCAGTTAGAAATTTTTTCTAACATCCACTGTGATTTTTCTTTGACCTATGAGTGATATATATGAATTATTTATTTGCATTTCCAAATATTTGACATTTTTCTAGCTATCTTATATTATTAATCTAATTCCATTGTGGCATAGAAAATAATCTGTAGGATTTTGTAGGAGTTGAAATTTATAGAGTGTTTTTTCTGTTCCCAACATTTAGTCTATCTCAATGCACCTATATCTTGCATTTGAAAAGAATGTATTTTGCATTTATTGGGTAAGTTGGTTCAGTTCAGTTCAGTTCAGTTCAATCGCTCAGTTGTGTCCGACTCTTTGCGACTCCATGAATCGCAGCACGACAGGCCTCCTTGTCCATTACCAACTCCTGGAGTTCACTCAAACTCACATCCATCGAGTTGGTGATGCCATCCAGCCATCTCATCCTCTGTCGTCCTCTTTTCCTCCTGCTCACAATCCTTCCCAGCATCAGAATCTTTTCCAATGAGTCAACTCTTTGCATGAGGTGGCCAAAGTACTGGAGTTTCAGCTTTAGCATCATTCCTTCCAAAGAACACCCAGGACCGATCTCCTTTAAATGGACTGGTTGGATCTCCTTGCAGTCCAACGGACTCTCAAGAGTCTTCTCCAACACCACACTTCAAAAGCATCAATTCTTCCACGCTCAGCTTTCTTCACAGTTCAACTCTCACATCCATACATGACCACAGGAAAAACCATAGCCTTGACTAGACGGACCTTTGTTGGCAAAGTAATGTCTCTGCTTTTGAATATGCTATCTAGGTTGGTCATAACTTTCCTTCCAAGGAGTAAGCGTCTTTTAATTTCATGGCTGCAGTCACCATCTGCAGTGATTTTGGAGCTCCCCCAAATAAAGTCTGACACTACTTCCACTATTTCCCCATCTATTTCCCATGAAGTGATGGGACCAGATGCCATGATCTTCATTTTCTGAATGTTGAGCTTTAAGTCAAATTTTTCACTCTCCCCTTTCACTTTCATCAGGAGGCTTTTGAGTTCCTCTTCACCTAGAGCCAGACATTTTGGAATGTGAAGTCAAATGGGCCTTAGAAAGCATCACTACGAACAAAGCTAGTGGAGGTGATGGAATTCCAGTGGAGCTATTCCAAGTCCTGAATGATGATGCTGTGAAAGTGCTGCACTCAATATGCCAGCAAATTTGGAAAACTCAGCAGTGGCCACAAGATTGGAAAAGGTCAGTTTTCATCCCAATCCCAAAGAAAGGCAATGCCAAGGAGTGCTCAAACTACTGAACAATTGCACTCATCTCACACGCTAGTAAAGTAATGCTCAAAATTCTCCAAGCCAGGCTTCAGCAATATGTGAACAGTGAACTTCCTGATGTTCAAGCTGGTTTTAGAAAAGGCAGAGGAACCAGAGATCAAATTGCCAACATCCGCTGGATCATGGAAAAAGCAAGAGAGTTCCAGAAAAACATCTATTTCTGCTTTATTGACTATGCCAAAGCCTTTGACTGTGTGGATCACAATAAACTATGGAAAATTCTGAAAGAGATGGGAATACCAGACCACCTGATCTGCCTCTTGAGAAATCTGTATGCAGGTCAGGAAGCAACAGTTAGAACTGGTCATGGAACAACAGACTGGTTCCAAATAGGAAAAGGAGTACGTCAAGGCTGCATATTGTAACCATGTTTATTTAACTTCTATGCAGAGCACATCATGAGAAATGCTGGACTGGAAGAAACACAAGTTGGAATCAAGATTGCCGGGAGAAATATCAATAACCTCAGATATGCAGATGACACCACTCTTATGGCAGAAAGTGAAGAGGGGCTAAAAAGTCTCTTGATGAAAGTGAAAGTGGAGAGTGAAAAGGTTGGCTTAAAGCTCAACATTCAGAAAACGAAGATCATGGCATCTGGTCCCATTACTGCATGGGAAATAGATGGGGAAACAGTGGAAACAGTGTCAGACTTTGTTTTTCTGGGCTCCAAAATCACTGCAGATGGTGACTGCAGCCAAGAAATTAAAAGACACTTGCTCCTTGGAAGGAAAGTTATGACCAACCTAGATAGCATATTCAAAAGCAGAGACATTACTTTGCCAACAAAGGTTCGCCTAGTCAAGGCTATGGTCTTTCCTGTGGTCATGTATGGATGTGAGAGCTGGACTGTGAAGAAGGCTGAGCGCCGAAGAATTGATGCTTTTGAACTGTGGTGTTGGAGAAGACTCTTGAGAGTCCCTTGGACTGCAAGAAGATCCAACCAGTCCATTCTGAAGGAGATCAATCCTGGAATTTCTTTAGAAGGAATGATGCTCAAGCTGAAACTCCAGTATTTTGGCCACCTCATGCGAAGAGTTAACTCATTGGAGAAGACTCTGATGCTGGGAGGGATTGAGGGCAGGAGGAGAAGGGGACGACAGAGGATGAGATGGCTGGATGGCATCACTGACTCGATGGATGCGAGTCTGAGTGACCTCCGGGAGCTGGTGTTGGACAGGGGAGGCCTGGCGTGCTGCAGTTCATGGGGTCGCAAAGAGTCGGACACGACTGAGCGACTGATCTGATCTGATCACTTTCTGCCATAAGGGTGGTGTCGTCTGCATATCTGAGGTGATTGATAGTTTTCCCAGCAATCTTGATTCCAGCGTGTGCTTCTTCCAGCCCAGCACTTCTCATGATGTACTCTGCATATAAGTTAAATAAGCAGGGTGACAATATACAGCCTCGACATACTCCTTTTCCTGTTTGGAACCAGTCTGTTGTTCATGTCCAGTTCTAACTGTTGCTTCCTGACCTGCATATGGGCTACCCCACATCTGGGTAAGTTGGTTATAAATATCAATTAGGTCAATGTGGTTGATACAGACTCTTTCATTTTAGAAAAAAAATTAGTGCCCAATCATTTGGGGAATGGAAATTAAATATAGCAAATTCACATATGATACTATTTTATTCCTAAGTAATCATGAACAGTTTTACCCTGTGGATACTCTCAAACTTGGTAAGTTCTCTTACTACCTCAGCATTGCTCACTTCACTTTCCCTTTGGAAGCATTTCCTGAGTAGCTGAGAATGACTGACAGTATTGATGCCTAACTTTCTTCAGGTCACAAGCATTTATCACCGGAACTGCTGAAGCATCAGAGCCTTTTAAGCCTCAGCTTTCCACCTATTTCCCTGAAGGGCTTTTCAAAGCTAGAATGACCCAGGAATCTGGAAATGGTTACATTTTGCTTTTCTTCATCACTGAATACACAACCAGTTGAATCAGCTAATTTTTCTAAAGGTATGAGAAGCTCAAGTGTCTGAGCAATTTATTTTCTATGGCTACTGTTCAGGTATGAGTAATAGCTTCCATGGATACCAGAAAGATGGCCAGATTTTCAAAGTTCCATATGAACCCAAATACCAGGAAACATTCATTTAAAAATCAGATGAAGTTTAATTTACATGGTGTATTTGAATTAGTCAGGATTTTTGGCTGCAAGAAATGAACTCTGGCTAATTTGAGCCAAAAATGTTAGGAATAGTAGGTATCTTACATAGAGCTGGGGAAGGACCGGTAGTTGGGATTTGAAGATGAATAGGATCAATATGAATCCCAGGTGGAGGATGGTTCCATCACACTGCAGTTATAGGGCCTGAGGGAATGTAATGTGCTGCATGCTAAGTCACTTCAGTTATGACCAACTCTGTGTGACCCTGTGGACTGCAGCCCACCAGGCTCCTCTGTCCATGGGATTCTCCAGGCAAGAACACTGGAATGGGTTGCCATGCCCTCCTCCAGGGGATCTTCCCAATCCAGGGATCAAAATAGCGTCTCTTATGTCTCTGGCATTGAAAGGAGGGTTCTTTACCATGAGTGCCACCTGGAAAGCCCATGTAAGGAACTGCCTTATATCTTTTTGTGTCTTAAAGGTCCTGGATACAAGCATATGATTTACCAGACCTACTGCCCAGCCTCCTGATAAAGCAGGGAAAAATATCCATCTGGACTCTTTTGGCTTCTAAAAAGCTATGTTTCATTGGGTCTCATGAAGGAGGAAATGCCTACCAAGTAGGAAAGGGATTCAGGCAACAGCAGGAAGAAAGAGACAAATATGCCCTCAACAGTCCTTCTTTCTGTCTTTATAATTGAATAGATTCATAGCTGAAGGTAAAGGCAGGGATTTGGGAGGTTTTGCTTCTTATTTTTATTTGTCAAAAGAGGTGACTTGCACTTTATGTCAATGTGCTTATCTGCACATTGGCCTGAGGAATCAGAATCGGGTTTAGTACTGGAAGTGCTGTGAACTAGCTGTGTGACCTTAGTCACAGCACTGTTTCCTCTCCTGTAAATGTGGAAATTTGAGTCCACAAGCCCTGGATTATCTGTCAAGAGACAAAGTCCCTATCAGCCTGTGATGGTGCTGTTCCACATCTGGCCTTTCCAGCCTGAAAGCCACCAGCCACATGAGACTAGTGAGTATTTGTAGTGTGGCTGGTGTGATTGAAACTCTGAATCCTTCAGTCTTCTTGTTGTTCAATCATTCAGGCATGTCTGACTCTTTGCAACCCCATGGACTGCAGCATGGCCGGCTTCCCTCTCCTTAACTATCTCCCGGACCTTGCTCAAATTCTTGTCCATTGAGTCAGTGATGCTATCCAACCATCTCATCCTCTGTCGTCCCCTTTTCCTCCTGCCTTCTATCTTTCCCAGCATCAGAATGTTTTCTAATGAGTCGGCCCTTCACATCAGGTGGCCAAAATATTGGAGCTTCAGCTTCAGCATCAGTCTTAAATCTTCTTAATTTTAACTAATTTAAATATTAATAGCCACAAGTAATCAGTGACTACTGTATTAGACAGTTCAAGTCTAAGTGATCACCCTCCATAAAAGCAGACACCATGTCTGTGTTGCCAATTTATTTACTTTGAGTGCAGGGTTTCCCTGGTGATTCAGATGATAAAGAATCTGCCTGCAATGCAGGAGATCAGGGTTCAGTCCCTGGGTTTGGAAGATCCTTTGGAGAATGGAATGACTATCCACTCCAGTATTCTTGCCTGGAGAATCTCATGCACGAGGAGCCTGGTAAGTCATAGTCCATGGGGTCACGCAGAGTTAGACATGAATGACTGACTAACACTTTCACCTTCAGGGCCCAGGGCAATGACTGGCTGAGTGTTTGGCAGGGGGCTTGTTATTTAAATGGGGAAAGTGAAAGTGAAGTCGCTCAGTTGTGTCCAACTCATTGTGACCCCATTTAAATGGGGAGATCAGACAATAAGAAGGGGATTTTGAGGAAAGACTTGCTGAGGCATGGAAGTCAGCATACAGATATCCGGGAGGGAGCATTCTAGGCAAAGACCCCAAGGTGAGATAATGTCTGTGGTGCTCCAGAAAGAACAAGGGGGCAGTGTGCCTTAATGTTTACTCTTTGCGTAAAGTAGTCTCTGTGGGGGTGGGGAGGTGGTTCCCATAAGGCCTGGCAGTTTGTCAAATACTGATGGGAATTATAGGATGGTTTTGAGCAGAGGGCTGTGACATGATCTGATTTGTTTTCAAAGAGTCTCTCTGTTAGGAGTGCCTTGGGCCAACTACAGATGCAGGGAGATACTGTGGTAGGAAGAGACCCATGTTGGAAGAAACCCCAGTGATCCAAGCAAGGGGGAGAGACTTGGACCCCAAATGTGGGAAAGGTGGTGTGAAGGACCAGATTCTGGTTTTATGGGTAATGCCAACAGCATTAGCTAACAGATTGCTGATGGGCTGTGAGAAAAAGACAGAAGGTAAAGACGACCATAATTCTTTTGGTTTAGGCAGCTAGACTGGTGAAAGGGCTCTTCCCCAAACTGGGCAGGACTCCAGGGCTGGGACAGGCTGGAGAGTGTACGAGGAATTCCCTTTGCCATCTGCTGAGTCCCAGTCTAGAATGAAGGATGAATGTGCTTCTGAATCTCTAGTTCCAGGGGTACAGGTGTCTGTCATTACAGCAGACAGGAGCACTGTCCACCTCGGGGAACCCAGAGAAGCGTGGAGATCCCAGCTCTGTCAGGATGTGGAGCTTCCCCGCACACGCTCCTGCCCGCGCCCTCAGCTGTGTGTGACGGCCCATTTCGCAAAGAGCAAAGTGGCCAGCCAGCCCACTCACCGTTTATTCTGCCTGAAGGAAGCTGTCTAGACAGTATGTTTCTCTCCTTACTAACTGAGTTCTGCCTTTTAAAAAATAATTTAATTGTGAGGTGGTAAATAGATTGTGTTTGCTTCCCAAGGTACTTACATTCCAAGGCTAGAAACTATTATCCAATTTTAGTGCAAAAGTGATTTCAAAATATGTATGTCCTGGGGACAGAGCATTGCCTGTTGTTAAGCCATTTAAAAATCAATTCTCCTTTATTTTACATGCGTTTGTTTAAAAGTAGGAGGACATGCTATAGAAAATGTGAAAATCTTTGAAATTTATAGACACTGGATTAAAAAGATTAAAATTTTCTTTCTTTCCTTTTTTCCTCATTGGAAAAAAAAAAACCCTGAAAAAGATTTTCTATGTTTTGGAATGTTTCATTTAGTTAAGTCTGGGAGCCTGGCATTGGCTGGTTCTTGGGGTGGTGCCAAGAAAATAAAATGTTTGTCATGTGGTAGGACAGAAGTCCTCTTTGATTTCCTAGGAGAAAACAAACTTGGAGGAGGTGAAGCCAGCTGAAAGGTAGCAGGAGAGGAAGCCCGCAAAAGGCCCGGAGGCCTGCCGAGCTTGCCCCATTGGAAGACTTTGTAGAGGAGGGACTGCACGGTTAGGCCCAGAGTAGCCCAGGGCCTCACCCTGTTTCCCCCGCTGTCAGTTCCTGGTGTTCCAGAGTTGCTTCTGGGTCCTAAACATACCCATGTTCCTTCTGTCAAGTACAAGGACTCAGGCCCCTCTACTCCTCACATCTCTCTGGATCTCTGCTTGCCTCTAACTTCAATGTTGTTGGGGGAAAATTCTGAGTTGAAGTGATCTGTGTCCACTGGTGCCCAGCTCACACCCCATTTTACCATCCCGTACCTGCCTCCTGGTGGTGAGAGCCACTGATAGTGACTCCCAGCTGCGCTGCCTTTGGCTGATGGAGGCCAGTTTGTTGGGAAAAGCCTTGCAGGTTAACTCTCCCACTGAAGGGGCCAATGATTAATCAGAGAACACAAAAGTTAGGTTCCTTTGCCCCACAGACAAACAACCCTGCTGTGCAATTTGTGTTTCAGAGCCCACTGATGAGATTAGGGCTGTGGGCCTTTTATTTATTCTTATTTTGTCTCTGCTGGATTTTCATTGTGGTACATGAGATCCTTTACTTGCAGTGCATGAGCCTAGTTGCCCCACTGCATGTGGGATCTTAGTTCCCAACCAGGGATCGAACCCACGTCCCCTGCATTGGAAGGCAGATTCTTAACCGCTGGACCACCAGGGCAGTCCCCAGGCTATGGGTCTTGAGACTTATACTTGCTTGGTTCCCTCCCCTCCTCTAGCTTACTTCCAGTTTTCTTCCAGGTGTCTTCAGAGAGCACTCTCTGGATAACTTATGTGCAGCCTGACTGAGGCTCTGCTTGTAAGGAATCTGAGAGAACAGTCTCCTGACCCCAGAGTGAGGAGCGTACGCTGACATCTTACCTTGTAGGGTAGGCGAACTCTACTATTTCTTTCTTGCTATTTTTGTTTTGTCAATCGAATTCTCTTGGTGTGTATGAAGGTCACAGGGAGTGAGCTGACAGGAGACCATTGGCAACTGTGTATTATATAGCCAAGAGAGGATTGCTGGTATTTTGGTGCTCACCTGATTGCCACACACTTGCTTCAAGGCTGAATTTATAGACAGATGTTACCTAACTACGGCCATAGCAATAAGAGGCCAACATACATTGTAGAACAAAGTACCAAGCAATCACAGGGATTTCACAGAAGATCATTTATATCTGCAAAATGTTTGACCTTTAGAAATATCCACTGAGTCTCTTCATCAGATCAGATCAGTCGCTCAGTCGTGTCCGACTCTTTGCGACCCCATGAACCGCAGCATACCAGGCCTCCCTGTCCATCACCAGCTCCCGGAGGTCACCCAGACTCATACCCATCGAGTCAGTGATGCCATCCAGCCATCTCATCCTCTGTCGTCCCCTTCTCCTCCTGCCCTCAATCCCTCCCAGCATCAGAGTCTTCTCCAATGAGTCAACTCTTCGCATGAGGTGGCCAAAATACTGGAGTTTCAGCTTGAGCATCATTCCTTCTAAAGAAATTCCAGGATTGATCTCCTTCAGAATGGACTGGTTGGATCTTCTTGCAGTCCAAGGGACTCTCAAGAGTCTTCTCCAACACCACAGTTCAAAAGCATCAATTCTTCGGGGCTCAGCCTTCTTCACAGTCCAGCTCTCACATCCATACATGACCACAGGAAAGACCATAGCCTTGACTAGGCGAACCTTTGTTGGTAAAGTAATGTCTCTGCTTTTGAGTCTCTTCATAGTACCTTATTTTTAACTGTTGGGAGCCAGCGTGGAGAGCTCCCCTTGTGGCAAAGGTCATGAGGAAGGAGGCTTGGCATATGCAAAGGCGGGAGCCTCAGGAGCCCCCCCTGGATATTCTCGAGCATCTACCCCCCCCCCCAAAAAAAAACCCCACAGTCTGCCTACTTTATTGCTTTGTGCTCTCACCTCTGACTTTACTGGGGGCTGTCCCCCCCGACTATCTTACTCTCTCTAATAAAGAATTAACTTACAGCTCCAATTAATAAAGTTCCTGGGCATTAGGAGTGTTTAAATCCAAAGCCCTCAGATAGCTCTTTAACTGGCCTGACAGGTTCACTCAGACTTCTACAGCCATGCATAGGATTGTCTACAGTCTCTCAGCCTCCAGAGGCAAGGGAAGCTTAAGATATTCAAATAGCTTAGAGTCTCTCAGAAAGTTAGAAACTGTCAGAATAAAACTAGTAAAAGATTTCATTAATGAGCCAATGCTTGTTGCCAAGTTTCCACACCGCCTGTATTGTATCCTTGAACGTGTATTAATTAATATAGTTGGTATGTAGAAAAAATAAGTAGTGGCCTTAGTGTTCGCAACTTTAGACCCTTAAGGTAATCAATTCTTTCCTTTGTTGTAAACGCACTGCGCCTCTGCCCTATAGGAATGCAACTTTATCTTCTGAGGCTGGTGCCAAACCTTAAAATAATTGCTCTTAGAGAAAATAAGTCTTACGGTTGACAAACCTTTGTCAAGAGTCATAAAGTGTTAATAGGCCTTCTGGCCAGAAGCTGATGTAGAACACCTGAACCATTTGTATACAATAAGTTTACAGGAAGAAAGCCTGGCTTACTGCATAACTCTACCCCTTCTCCATTATCCTCTATGCATAACTTAAGGTATAAAAACTACTTTAGAAAATAAAGTGTGGGCCTCGTTCACCGAAGCTTGGTCTCCCCATGTCATTCTTTCTTGTTTCCTTTTCCTCCTTTTCTCTTCTGTTCTTCCTTCATTCCAAAATAATTTGGAGCACGGGGGTCCTCTGCGACCACTTATTTGCCTGGGCTTCTAAGACCCACTCGAGAAGGTGCCTAAGGTGGGGCACCTTCCGCTATTTGAGAGAGCGCCTGCGGCCTCCGTGGTCAGAGCAGGTTCGGTGTCACGAACTTTATTGATTTCCCATGTAAACCAGTTATTATTGAGCATCTAATAAATCTCTCAGCCTTTGCTATCCCTTTATTGCTGATGCCGTCATCCTGAAGGAATCCCTGGACCCAACCGGGGCAGGACCCAGACATTTAACCAAGTCAAAATCTGGTCTGGGTGGAGTTCTCCCTTGAAAGCACCCTAACACCTTACTTCTCAAAGTGTGGTCCATGGACCAGAAGCATCAATATCACCTGGGAGTTTGTTAGAGACGCTGAGTAAGAATTTGCATTTTAAATGAGATTCTGCAGAAGATCCTTATACACAAGAAAGTTTGAGAGTACTTGCCTGAATATATCCTAAGGGTGAATTTTGCATGGTGAATATCTGTGTAAAAATTTGAAGCTGACAGAATCCACACACAAAAAAACAACAAATGCTCAAGATGGAATAAAAGCTCACTTATCTAGAGCTCATATACTCTCCACCTTGACTGCCAAGAGAAGAGCCTAGAACTAGGGGCTTCAGGCATCTGGTTTTAAAGTCTTCTGCAAGTTTAGATTTAGTTGCTCAGTTATATCTGATTCTTTGTGGCCCCATGGACTGTAACCCACCAGGCTTCTCTGTCCGTGGATTTTTCCAGGCAAGAATACTGGGACAGGTGGCCAGTTCCTTCTACAGGGGATCTTCCAGACCCAGGGATCGAGCCCGGGTCTCTTGCATTGCCGGCAGATTCTTTACTGTCTGTGCTACCAGGGAAGGCCAAGTTTGAGAGCGATTAAAAAGGTGTAAACTGATTTCCTGGAGTACTGATTCTCAAACTATAATCCTGGATCAGCAGTATATGCATGCCCTGGTGACTTGTTAGAAATGCAGAGCTCCAGGAGTTCCCTGGTTGCCAAGAGATTAAGTATGGTTTCAGCCCCTAGTCAGGGAGCTAAGATATAGTTTGCTTGCATTGTCGTTGTTTAGTTGCTCAGTCATGTCTGACTCTGCTACCCAGACTGCAGCATGCCAGGCTGCCCTGTCCATCACCACCTCCCAAAGCTTGCTCAAACTCATATCCGTTGAGTCAGTGATGCCATCCAACCATCTCATCCCCTGTCACCCTCTTCTCCTCTTGCCCTCGATCCTTCCCAGCTTCAGGGTCTTTTCCATTGAGTCAGCCCTTCCCATCAGGTGGCCGAAGTATTGGAGCTTCAGCTGCAGCATCAGTCCTTCCAATCAATATTCAGGGTTGATTTCCTTTAGGATTGACTGGTTGGATCTCCTTGCTGTCCAAAGGAATCTCAAGAATCCTCTCTAGGACCACAATTCAAAGGCATCGATTCTTCTGCACTCAGCCTATTTTTATTGTCCAACTCTCACATCCATACATGACTACTGGAAAAACCATAACTTTGGTTTTATATGGACCTATGTTGGCAAAGTAATGTCTCTGCTTTTTAATACACTGTCTAGATTAGTCATTGCTTTTCTTCCAAGGAGCAAATGTCTTTTAATATCATGGCTGCAGTTACCATCTGCAGTGATCTTGGAGCCCAAGAAAATAAAGTCAGCCACTCTTTCCATTTTTTCCCCATCTGTTTGTTGTGAAGTGTTGGGACTGGATGCCATGATTTTCATTTTTTGAATGTTGAGCTTTAAGCCAACTTTTTCACTCTCCTCTTTCACCTCATCAAGAGGCTCTTTAGTTTCTTTTTGCTTCTGGCATAAGGTTGGTGTAATCCTCATATCTGCAGTTATTGATGTCTCTCATGGCAATCTTGATTCCAGCTTGTGAGTCATCCAGTCCAGCATTTCTCAGGATGTACCCTGCATATAAATTGAATAAGCAGAGTGACAATATACAACCTTGACATACTCCTTTCCCAATTTTGAACCAGTCTGTTGTTCTAAGTCTTGTTCTAACTGTTCCTTCTTGACCTGCATACAAGTTTCTCAGGAGACAGTTAGGTGTTCTGGTATTCCCACTTCTTTAAGAATTTTTCAGTTTGTTTTGATCCACACAGTCAAAGGCTTTAAGCATAGTCAGTGTAGCAAGTAGATGTTTTTCTGGAATTCTCTAGTTTTATCTATGATCCAACGGATGTTGTCAATTTGATCTCTGGTTCCTCTGCTTTTCTAAAACCAGTTTGTACATGTGGAAGTTCTTGGTTCACATATTGTTGAAGCCTAGCCTGAAGGATTTTAAGCATTACCTTGCAAGCGTGAAATAAGTGCAATTTTGCGGTAGGTAGTTTGAGCATTCTTTGACATTGCACTCTTTTGGGACTGAAACAAAAACTGACCTTTTCCAGTCCCATGGTCACTGTTGAGTTTTCCAAATTTGCTGATATATTTAGTGCAGACTTTCACAACATAATCTTTTAGGATTTGAATTAGCTCAGCTGGAATTCTATCACCTCCATTAGCTTTGTTCCTAGTGATGTTTCCTAGGGCCCACTTGACTTCACACTCCAGGATGTCTGTGTCTAGGTGAGTGATCACACCATCATGGTTATCTGGGTCATTAAGAACTTTTTTGTATCATTTTTCTATGGATTATTGCCACCCCTTCTTAATATCTTCTGCTTCTGTTAGGTCCATACCATTTCTGTCCTTTATTGTACCCATGTTTGCATGAAATTTTCCTTTGGTAACTCTTATTTTCTTGAAGAAATCTCTAGTCTTTACTATTCTATTGTTTTTGATCTAAAACAAAATATGAAACAGAAATAATAGTCTAACAAATTCAGTAAAGATTTTTAAAATGGCCCACATTTTTTAAAAATCTGAAAAAATGCAGTTTCTGTCCATGCATAAGACTTGGCTATATGGAGGATGGGATCCAGCTTTCTGCATTTCAGCAGGCCCTCTGGGTGATTCTAATGCGTGCTCAAATTTTACTTCTGCTGTCCTGGAGGAAGCAAAGAGCAAAACTGATGACAACAGAAAATACAAAGGAAAATAAATAAAGAAACATAGGTACCAAACAGGCAGAGAGAGGTCTAGGATCACTCAGGCTTGAATTAAAGGTGTAAGGAGGAGTATGCCAATAAAAAAAAATCTTTCAGTAGTCAATCTAAGAAAGAAATGGAAAATTGTATTTGAGTCAAGCTGACAATTATAACCCAGGAGACAGTTTCTTAGATAGGTCTGAGAACTGTTCAAAGAGGTAAAGGGGTAGCTAGTATATATGTGACTTTGATGAAGGGGTAGGATGAGCAATCAAGGACTCATCTTGTAAAAGTTGACTGCTACTTGCAAGGAACAGATATTTTAGTTAATGGTTTTAGTGCCTTTCTGTGTTTGGGAAGATGAAAGACACTGGCTTTATAAAATGTTTTCTTGGAAGGATCTAACTCTCTGAGGGCCAGTTCTGTTAGTTTTCCTAGAGCACAAAGTGTGTCATTCTAATCTTTACCTTGATTTCCTTTTTTAGGGTGTTATAGGTCAGTGACTATAGTGCTAATGACTTGATCTTGAAGAACTGGATGGGGGGCAACTTCCTTTATCTTACAATCCCTTCCCTTTCAAATTTCTGCCAAATTATAGGCATTTCTTGACCGATTTGTCTCATGGCACTAGCAATTTTCATTCCAAGATCAAAGGTAAAGATTCTGTGGATAGGCCGCTCCATGTGCTATTGCTGGACTAAGACCTGTTAACAGTGACCCAAATCCTCCAGACCACCTGTCTCACATCTGTTACGGTCTAGGAAATGGTTCGCTCTTGTTGCTTCTTCCCATATCTACAGTTACAGTTACTGATCTTACAGGATTACGTAATTGATCAAGTCACCTAATCATCATTACTTTTATATGAGGCTCAGTCACACATTTCGTAAAGCAAGAAACAATAATCTTATAAAGTAAACAGAATGCAAGTAATAGAGCTAGCAACATTAGTAAGGTCATAAGTAAGTATTTAAGCTAAAAATTTCCATTAGGTGCAGCCAAGCATCACCCCAGTTTATCTGGCCAGTCTGTTCTGCATTAATGAGTGTCTTTCAGTTCAATTTAGTTCAGTCGCTCAGTCATGTCCAACTGTTTGCAACCCCAATGAATCGCAGCATGCGAGGCCTCCCTGTCCATCACCAACTCCCGGAGTTTACTCAAACTCACATCCATCGAGTCGGCGATGCCATCCAACCATCTTATCCTCTGTTGTCCCCTTCTCCTCCTGCCCCCAATCCCTCCCAGAATCAGGGTCTTTTCCAATGAGTCAACTCTTCGCATGAGGTCTTTAAGGAAAATGATAAACTGTCGTTGTACACAAAGCTCACCAAAGATGTCTACATTCATAAGGTGACTGGATCACTGTGACTTCTTACAGGATTCGGAAAGGAATGCTGTCTTCTAAGGAGTTAAATGGTTGGCTCTAGTAAAAGAAAAAAGTGATCTTTATGGTTGAGCAGGTAGTTCTGTCATGGGGGAGGTCTAGTTTAATGTATAACAGATGCATAATGTACATTAGAGGGGAGGAAAGAGGTCCAAGTGGGCAGAGGGGAAAAAATTATGTTTAAATTTATCTTGTCTTGCTTTAAAATATGACTTTTATTTCATTGAGTAGATTTCAGTAAGAGGGGCCAGTGTTAATAAAGATACAGTCATTAAACAACTATATGGCTGGGGCAAAAACTGTAAAGTATGGAAGAGAAGATGCTAGAAAGTTAGTGGGAGAATCAATACAGGGTGTATCAAGAGTTTGGCCTTTTTACTCTCAAATAACGTGAAGCCACTCAGAATCTCAGTGGTAGAATAATGTTAAGAAAGAAAAAAATAGTTTTGCATTTGAAAGGGAGAGGATTCCATTATCTAAAGATTTAGTTTACCCAGTGATGCAGAATGGATGAAGCACTTTTCAGTTCAATTCAATTCAGTCGCTCAGTCATCTCCGACTCTTTGCAACCCCATGAATCACAGCACGCCAAGCCTCCCTGTCCATCACCAACTCCAGGAGTTCACTCAAACTCATATACATGGAGTTGGTGATGCCATCCAGCTATCTCATCCTCTGTCATCCCCTTCTCCTCCTGCCCTCAATCCCTCCCAGCATCAGGGTCTTTTCCAATGAGTCAACTTTTCGCATGAAGTGGCCAAAGTATTGGAGTTTTAGCTTCAGCATCATTCCTTCCAATGAACACCCAGGACTGGTCTCCTTTAGGATGGACTGGCTGTATCTCCTTGCAGTCCAAGGGACTCTCAAGAGTCTTCTCCAACACCACAGTTCAAAAGCATCAATTCTTTGGCACTCAGCTTTCTTCATAGTCCAACTTTCACATCCATATATAACCACTGGAAAAACCATAGCCTTGACTAGATGGACCTTTGTTGGCAAAGTAATGTCTCTGCTTTTGAATATGCTATCTAGGTTGGCCATAACTTTCCTTCCAAGGAGTAAGTGTCTTTTAGTTTCATGGCTGCAGTCACCATCTGCAGTGATTTTGGAGCCCCCCCAAATAAAGTCTGAGACTGTTTCCACTGTTTCCCCATCTATTTCCCACTAAATGATGGGACCAGATGCCATGATCTTCGTTTTCTGAATGTTTAGCTTTAAGCCAACTTTTTCACTCTCCTCTTTCATTTTCAAGAGGCTTTTGAGTTCCTCTTCACTTTCTGCCATAAGGGTGGTATCATCTGCATATCTGTGGTGATTGATATTTCTCCCGGCAATCTTGATTCCAGCTTGTGCTTCTTCCAGCTCAGGGTTTCTCATGATGTACTCTGCATATAAATAAACAGTGTGACAATATATAGCCTTGTTGTACTCCTTTTCCTATTTGGAGCCAGTCTGTTGTTCCACGTCCAGTTCTAACTGTTGCTTTCTGACCTGCATATAGGTTTCTCAAGAGGCAGGTCAGGTGGTCTGGTATTCCCATCTCTTTCAGAATTTTCCACAGTTTATTTTTATATACAGTTAAATCATGAGTAATACCCAAGGGTAACCCTAAAGTCATGGTCAGAAACTTCTACAGTAACAGGATCTAGTCAGACCAGTATTGGGGTGCCTAGGACTTTATTTTGAGACAGTATTCTTTGCAGAAAATGAAAACAGTCATGTCACCATTTCCGGGTATCTTTCAGTGTTATATAAAGATAACTACATCTCTCTTCAAAACACTTTTCAATTTTATTCTGATGGTATTTTTGCAAACTAAAATTCATTTTCTCACTTACCCTTCACACTTCTGTGCTTCTACCCATGATTTTTTTATTTGTAGTAATACTGAATAAGAAAATGAAATCACAATTTAATATTCTTATAAACCACAGCGGAATTCAGCCCATGAAACACACTTACAGGTCATGATTTTCTTTCACTTTCTTGAATTTTTCTTATTTCTTTTTAATGAATTGTGTAGATTGACACAACATCACACAGTATGTTGCTCTGCCTAGTACCTCACTGGGCTGGAATACAAGATGTCCAAAATGTCCTTCAGGATGGAGAAATACAGAGGATGCATTAAAATATATAATTCTATGAACATTATTCAGTAGCTGCACTGCTTGGTGATTTACATTTAAATTATCAGGCAGTACAAAAGCTACATGATGTCTTAGTGGCTTTAAGAGGTTAAGCGATCTCCTTAAACCCCAGTGTCAAAGGGAATAACATTAACTTATGATGGTCATGTTAATCTCAGGTAGACTGTAGCCAGGTTAAAGGAACACCTACTCTGCACGGGTGGGAGAGCCTGTACTTTTACACCTGTTGGGGTTTCTGAGAGAGATTTCAGCTCCGATGACTAGCACAGTCACAATGTGTCTTAGTTTTCACTGGTAGAAGTATTTTGCAACAGAAAACAAAGATGCAGTTGCTTTTGAGAGCCTTTGCTAAAACTTCAAAAAATATTCTTTAAAGATTCACAAAATGCTCTCAGTAGTTTTACTATTAATGTGATCTTTAGTTGATTGCAAAATAGAACACCCACTTTTACAATTGAAACAAATTAAAAGCACATTACTGAAACTTTTTTAGTGATGTGTCTTTTCAACCCCATGGACTATAGCCCGTCTGTCTCCTCTGTCCATGGAATTCTTCAGGCAAGAATGCTGGAGTATGTTGCCATTTCCTCCTCCAAGGGATCTTCCTAATCCAGGAATGGAACCTGCATCTCCTGCATTGGCAGGCAGATTCTTTACCACTGAGCCACCAGTATTGTCTGTAAAATTTTATTCTGTTTTTATATATCACTCATTGACAAGCACTCAAAAAACTGTCTCCTGATAGAGGAGCACGTAAAGCCACCTCTTCTGTATCCTGTCATAGATGAAACATGGCTCCTGCCATGAGGGACATGCCATATGTCCATGTGTACTGCCTGTAAAATGACTGTAAAAGCACCTACCGTCCTAAAGCTTTCATCCCAGGGTATCAGTGCATTCCAATCCCAAAGACAGACAGTGCCAAAGAATGTTCAAACTGCTGTACTATTGCGCTCATTTCACACACTACCAAGGTAATGGTCAAAATCTTTCAAGCTAGGCTTAAGCAGTATGTGAACCGAGAACTTCCAGATGTGCAAGCTGGATTTGGAAAAGGCAAAGGAACCAGAGAGTAAATTGCCAACATTTGTTAGATCATAGAGAAAGCAAGAGAATTCCAGAAAAATATCTATTCTGCTTCATTGGGAGGACTGATGCTGAAGTTTCAATACTTTGGCCACCGGATGGAATGAACCAATTCATTGGAAAAGCACTTGATGGTGGGAAAGATTGACGGCAGGAGGAGAAGGAGAAGGCATAAAAGAGAAAGAGGCAGCAGAGGATGAGATGGTTAGATAGCATCATTGACTCAATGGACATGAATTTGAGCAAACTCTGGGACATAGTGAAGGACAAGGAAGCCTGGCAAGGTGCAGTCCATGGGGTCTCAAGGAGTTGGACACCACATAGTGACTTAACAACAGCAATCAACGTTTATCCACTCCCTGCAAAGAAATCACTGTTTCCACTTGGTTCACTAAGAAGTGAAAGAGGCAGCAAGACAGGGAGAAAAGGTTCTTTTTCTTTCAAAATCATAGGAAGAATTAGGGAAAGAAAGGTTGAGAGAAGGGCACTCCTGGGTCTTCCTTTTGTTGAGTCACTGCCCTTATTCATCTGCTTTGTCAGTTTTCAACAGCAGTATTGCTTTTGTCTTACAAGAGGAATAAAACTTGAGCTTGAGCCATATAGTAAGAAGCAATCCTTGAACATTGAGAAGTGTCACTTAACAACAGATTTCACTTAGTGATATGATTCTATAATATTACCAAATATCTGAGTAGAGCCACAGGATCCAAACACTGAGGGCACATTCAAGAACCACCATGTTGATATTTGTATGCTCCACAAATGTATGGGGAAACTTAAGAACAACACATAACAGAAGGCCACTTCTGGCCACTTTTGACCTTGATCTGAAGCATCACTTGAGTAAGACGAAGCTTTATTATCTATTTTCACAGGGCAGAAGTCTAAAACTTATTGTTCTATGGCTCTGGTTTCACTACTTTAAACGAATGAATTTCGCCATGGACATACATTTTGTTCCAGGAAAATGAACATTTTCATATAATTCTCAAAGTGTTTATAAAGTGCAGGGAGAAAATTCACAGCCGGAAGAACATGACACAGTGAGAATGCCAATGTGAGCAACAACAATATTATTCAATAAAAACCCACAAAAACAAGCTGCAAGGATGCTAATTGTTACCTTAGGGTAATTTAGGTATCCTCAGATGGCATCTGCAGGTCATCTTATCAAGCACACATTTTATTTGTGGACTGGCATCCCTAGTCGACAGCTTGGAATTAATGAGGGCTGGAGTGGATGGGCCTCTATGTCTCTCCACTAGGCGCACATAGCTCATGGTTCAGGAGTCTGTGGCCATTTGGCCCAGGGCTTGCATTTGCTTGGTTGTAGATTCCCAGGATATTAATAGCTAACATTTACCAGGCACTGTTTTCCAAGCAGTGGGCTAAGTTTATGTGAATTATTCAACTTCATGCTTATTATAGAAATACTTTGAGAAGTCCTGTTTAATAAGAAAATTGATATTACAGAAGACAAGCAGCTTACCTGGGTCTTGCACTTAGGAAATAGCAGAGTATGTTTTGAAACTTGTGGTCTATGTCCATAACTTGTGGCCTTAACCACTGGGATACACAGTCACAGACCTGTTATTTTAAATCAAATATGCAGAGTGCAAAGTCAAATTTTTGTTTATTTACAACAACTGGGATATTACTCCCAAAGACAGCTAAACTAATATTTGCCTGCTTTGCTTGGTACCTACTGCATGCTCTGTTCTGAGATGGTAGCATGTGGTTTACGATTTATACTTCAAAGTTGCCATTTACTGACCACCTAGGATGCCAGCTACTCTTCTGATTTTAAATTGCTCTGTATCAAACTGACTTAACTTTCCAGTCATAAAACAACAGCTGCTTATGATCGTTATCTCCCCTGGTTCTGGAGGTTGACTAGGCTCAGCTGGGCTGTTCTGATTGCAGCCTCACAGAGAGTTGCAGGCTGACGGTGGCGGGTGGTCAGGCTGCAGACAGGATGGAATCAACTTGCAAACTCCTTTACTCACATGCCAGGGTCTGGGCTAGAAGAATACAGACAGCTGTGGGCTGAGTGCGTGGATCTTTCTCTCTCCATCTCTCCAACATGGCCACTTGGGGTGGGCAGACTTCTCAGACGTGGCTCAGGGCTTCAAAGCTGTGTGCCCTGAGAGAGCACGCAGAGCCTGACACTTCCACCACATCCTGGTCATCTGTGGGAAGTTATGAGAAGGATCAGCCCATCCTCAGGGAAGGGAATTAGTCTCCACCTCATGACAGGAAGAGTGATAAAGAGTTTAGAGACATGTCTTAAAACCATGATGGAACAATTATAAACACTTGCATCATTACCTTAGTTAATTACCAAATTATCTGTGCAAAGTAGACATTACCTATTGGGAGAGGAATCAGACACTCAGGTAGGAAGTGACAGAACTCAGATTTAAACTCAGTCTGCCCCAGTCCACAACATAACCCTGCTGCTGCTGCTGCTGCTAAGTCACTTCCGTCGTGTCCGACTCTGTGCAACCCCATAGACGGCAGCCCACCAGGCTCCCCCGTCCCTGGGATTCTCCAGGCAAGAACACTGGAGTGGGTTGCCATTTCCTTCTCCATTGCGTGAAAGTGAAGTTGCTCAGTTGTATCCGACCCTCAGTGATCCCATGGACTGCAGCCTACCAGGCTTCTCCATCCATGGGATTTTCCAGGCAAGAGTACTGGAGTGGGGTGCCATTGCCTTCTCCTATTCTCTCCTAAATGCTTTCATCTACCACATTCTAACACCTTAGTCCAAAAAGATGTGAAGCTTCCAGCAGAATTAAAACAGAAAATTTCAGGATAAAAAAGAGCACTGTTCCATACAAGTGGAGTAAATCAGTAGTATCAGGTATTCATTAAATTATAAAATATGTTTTAAATGCCTACTGAATCCTAGGTGCTAGGGATATATGAATCGACAGATAGGATTCAAACAGAGTAAGGAGGGATAGGTATCAGTATCAGTATTTCCCACATTTTCTGCTCTCATGAATGTTAAGTTTTAGAGGAATTGGCAATTAACAGGCAACCAAGACACAGCAATATGTTATGAGTCATGGTAAGTACTCAGAAGTGATTAAAGGGTATGGTGAAATCTGTGTTCTTCATTTCACGTGGTTCTTTAGAATTCACAGCCATATTACCTCACCCACCTTCACACGGATAATAATATAGCGCTGGCCAGGCCAAAAATAGTTGCTCTGGTGACAGCAATGGTCCCAAAAAATGGACACATGACTCAAGAAGTGCTAATTAGAGTGTTTCCTGGATTCACACATGCACAGAGGAAAAAGCAATTTTCTTTCTAGAAAAGTTGCGAAGCGGGGTAAGCTGCACACGGCAGCAGGTGGCCGTGTTGAAGACACTTACCTGGCTGAAGACAAAGTGAGGCTGGCACTGAGAGGGAGGGAATGCCTTGTGGGGTCAGGGAGAGGAAGGAGAGGGGCGAGGCGAGGAGAGACCTGGTTCCGGCCACTGCAGAGTGCTCTGCTTACCGTTGCAGCCTTGCGCTGCCTGACGCCTGTGGCCTGCTCTGCAAAACCCACTTGAGTGTGAGGCGGGGACAGGTCTTTCTTGTCTCCCCAAGTGCAGACTCTAGGACACACTTGGTGCTCAATGAATATTTATCTGATCAATGAGGGATGACGGATGAGTGAGTGAATGACTTTGAGAACAAAAAAAAGTCACACAGAGGAAACTCTCTTTCCCCTCTATCTAACTAGAAGGACGGTGCCCAGCTAAGCTGAGGAGTCAAGGAAATTTTACCATTTTCATATTTAAAAAAAAATTTTAATTAATATTGAGTTTCCTCAAAAAATTAAAATGAGCATGGCTACACAATCCAGCAAAACCGCTTCTGGAACCCACATGCTCATTGCAACATTATTCACAATAGCCAAGACATGGAAACAACCTAAGTGTTCATCAGCAGATGAATGGTTAAAGAGGATACACACACACACACACACGGGAGTATTATTCAGGCATGAGAAAGAAGGAAATTCTGGAGAAGGCAATGGCACCCCACTCCAGTACTCTTGCCTGGAAAATCCCACGGATGGAGGAGGCTGGTAGGCTGCAGTCCATGGGGTCGCTAAGAGTCGGACATGACTGAGCGACTTCACTTTGTCTTTTCACTTTCAGGCATTGGAGAAGGAAATGGCAACCCACTCCAGTGTTCTTGCCTGGAGAATCCCAGGGACAGTGGAGCCTGCCGTCTATGGGGTCACACAGAGTTGGACGACTGAAGTGGCTTAACATAACATAACATAGTGACAACACGAATAGACCTTAAAGGCGTTATGCTAAGTGAAATAAACCAGACAAAGGAGGACGGATAGGGTGTGGGGTCACTTACACAGGAAGTCTGAAAAAAGTCAGACTCATAGAAACAGAGAGAACAAAAGCGGTTGCCAGGGCCTGGAGGGCAGGGAAGTACGAACTCTGTGGAAGAGCACAGACTTGTCATAAACTTTCAGCTATAAGATGAATAAGGTCTGAGGATCTGATGTAAACGTGGGACTGTAGTTGACAGCATTGTGAGGTGCAATTGAAATTTGCTAAGAGAATCACACCTAAATGTCTCACCACTGTCCCCCACCTCGCTGTAAAACAGATGATATGTGAGGTGAGGGATCTGTTAGTTAATTAGATGGGGGAAGTCCTTCCACAATTTATAATGTATGTCAAATCAGTACACCATACATTTTAAAGTACAACTTTATATGTCAATTATATTTCAACAAAACTGGAAAGAATTTAAAAACACACAGTATTGCAATTTCCCTGGTGGTTCAGTGGTTACGACTCCATGCTTCCAGAGCAGGGGGCACCAGTTCCATCTCCGGGCAGGAAACTGAGGTCCCACATGCTGCGGCGGCATTGCCAAAAAATTAAAAGAAGAAAAACATATAGTATTGATTTAAATACTACATTATCAACAGTCATCAGGTAGTAGCATACAACATACAATCATACAAGCTGTAAGTTTCCTTCACACGGACATTAATACAAGTTAGGCAATGAAACCAAATATCCCAAACCTTTAAAATACGTACATCTTAAGGATCAACTTAGTTTAAGGAACTCAGTAAGGACAGGTTGAGCACACAGAAATGAGAAAGGTAAGAGGAGTTAAAACATTCATAATTCCAGCTTTCTGCCATCATGGGCTTCAAGCCTATAAAAATAATGGAACTTCCTTCAGAATTAAATAATAACAACTGGAGTTAGTACAGTCAGAGAAGAATCAGGCAGCTAGGGCCTGAGGACCAAAATGTTACCAGATTGGATGTGTCTTTTTGAAACCTCAGAGGTGTAATTTAAAAATTACTGGGTTAATTTGCTTTCCTACAGCAAATGGCCCCTGAAAATGATGGTGTAATTTATCATCCAGGCATGAGGATGAAAAGTTCCTGGTGGGTAGCCAGGCCTTGTCTGGTCTCATAAATTCTGGTGTTCCGAGATTTCCGCTGTCCCTGGTGAGTTTATGGACGCGGTAGATTTCCATGTTATCACCTTTCATTTCCAGTTCTGGCAATATAGACCTTTTTATTAAAAAGAAATCAAAACACACATAAAAGTCAATAAACAGCAATAAAAACTCATAAAGAATGCAGACATAGAATCTGATGCTGCTGGTCGTTAAATTCTAAAGGCTTCCTTCTTTTCCACTACACTCAGGAGACCACCACCCTCATGCTCCTTCCCATCCCAACCCCTTCTAAACTAGCCTTCACTCATCTACACTCAGGAGCAAATGATGGGGAGCAAAGACATTTCTCTTTCAAAGTGCCTTGATGACTTAAGAGAGCTAAGCTTCAAGATAGGACTGTGAGTTCTGATGGCGAACTATCCAGTCTAGTGAGAAGATAGACAATGCATTTTGGGGCCCATGGATTTTTACAGAAACCTTTCTGGTATCACAGGAGAGCAAGTTTTGCAAACCAACCCAAATATAAGGGTCTTCAGTTTAGTTCAGTCACTCAGTCATGTCCGACTCTTTGCAACCCCATGAACTGCAGCACACCAGGCCTCCCTGTCCATCACCAGCTCCCAGAGTTAACCCAAACTCATGTCCATCGAGTCGGTGATGCCATCCAGCCGTCTTATACTCTGTCATCCCCTTCTCCTCCTGACCCAATCCCTCCCAGCATCAGGGTCTTTTCCAATGAGTCAACTTTTCGCATGAGGTGGCCAAAGTACTGGAGTTTCAGCTTTAGCATCATTCTTTCCAAAGAAATCCCAGGGCTGATCTCCTTCAGAATGGACTGGTTTGATCTCCTTGCAGTCCAAGGGACTCTCAAGAGTCTTCTCCAACACCGCAGTCCAAAAGCATCAATTCTTTGGCGCTCAGCTTTCTTCACAGTCCAACTTTCACACCCATACATGACCACTGGAAGAACCATAGCCTTGACTAGATGGACCTTTGTTGGCAAAGTGATGTCTCTGCTTTTGAATGTGCTATCTAGGTTGGCCATAACTTTCCTTCCAAGGAGTAAGCGTCTTTTAATTTCATGGCTGCAATCACCATCTGCAGTGATTTTGGAGCCCCTCAAAATAAAGTCTGACTCTTTTTCCACTGTTTCTCCATTTATTTCCCATGAAGTGATGGGACCGGATGCCATGATCTTTATTTTCTGAATGTTGAGCTTTAAGCCAACTTTTTCACTCTCCTATTTCACTTTCATCAAGAGGCTTTTGAGCTCCTCTTCACTTTCTGCCATAAGGGTAGTGTCACCTGCATATCTGAGGTTATTGATATTTCTCCTGGCAATCTTGATTCCAGTTTGTGCTTCTTCCAGCCCAGCGTTTCAAATGATGTACTCTGCATATAAGTTAAATAAGCAGAGTGACAATATACAGCCTTGATGTACTCCTTTTCCTATTTGGAACCAGTCTGTTGTTCCATGTTCAGTTCTAACTGTTGCTTCATGACCTGCTTATAAGTTTCTCAAGACGCAGGTCAGGTGGTCTGGTATTCCCATCTCTTTCAGAATTTTCCACAGTTTATTGTGATCCACACAGTCAAAGGCTTTGGCACAGTCAATAAAGCAGAAATAGATGTTCCTCTGGAACTCTCTTGCTTTTTCGATGATCCAGAGGATGTTGGCAATTTGATCTCTGGTTCCTCTGCCTTTTCTAAAACCAGCTTGAACATCTGGAAGTTCATGGTTCACGTGCTGCTGAAGCCTGCCTTGGAGAATTTTGAGGATTACTTTACTAGCGTGTGAGATGAGTGCAATTGTGCCATCATTTCAGCATTCTTTGGCATTGTCTTTCTTTGGATATTACTCAGCTATTAAAAATAATGCATTTGAATCAGTTCTAATGAGGTGGATGAAACTGGATCCTATTATATAGAGCGAAGTAAGCCAGAAAGAAAAACACCAATACAGTATACTAACGTGTATATATGGAATTTAGAAAGATGGTAACGATGACCCTATATGCAAGACAGCAAAAGAGACACAGCTAGAACCCTGGGACTCTGTGGGAGAAGGCGAGGGTGGGATGATTTGAGTGAATAACACTGCTACTGCTAAGTCGCTTCAGTTGTGTCCAACTCTGTGTGACCCAATAGATGGCAGCCCACGAGGCTCCCCCGTCCCTGGGATTCTCCAGGCAAGAACACTGGAGTGGGTTGCCATTTCCTTCTCCAATGCAGGAAAGTGAAAAGTGAAAGTGAAGTCGCTCAGTCATGTCCGACTCTTAGTGACCCCATGGACTGCAGCCTACCAGGCTCCTCCATTCATGGGATTTTCCAGGCAAGAGTACTGGAGTGGGGTGCCATTGCCTTCTCTTGTTGTAGAAACTAACACCTTTTAAAGCAACTATACTCCAAAAAAAGAAAAAAAAACACAACTTATTTTTTAAAAAGAAGAGGGAAATGGATGTCATCCTAGGTGGTATCTAAGATGGGCAGATTTAGAAAAGAGAACACAGAGAGAGGAGAAGAGGGGCCAGCAGGAAGGTCAGAAGAGGTTGGAGCTGCAGAGATGAAGTCAGAGGGAGTCTGGAAACGAGGAGACTGCTCATAAAAAAATGTGCTTTCTCTTTTTTAAAATAAAATTTATTAATCAAGCCTTTATTAAGGACCTGCTGTTAAAGCTCACTGACCAACACCCTTCTGGAACACATCCTGAGTCAGAGTGAGACTGAGTTAACTTGCAGCAAAAGATAATTTACCCCGAGGTGCTGTGGGGAGCTTCTGTGGGATTTGTGTTAATGGTGGATGGTTCTATAAGTGGTTTAAGGAAACAGGGGCTAATACGGGGGGAACGTTATCCAAACTAGGGTATCTGAATAATTTTTCTGTGTGAGATGGGAAGGTTAAAACAGGGCTTGATGTGTTGTTGGTGGTCAGGAGGGGGCCCTGACTAATTGTTTGTTGAGGATGCCACATGGCCTTGACCATGTCCTGTTTATGTGCTGTGAGTGCTTATACTCAGTGGGGAATGTCATGGTCTAGCTGCCAGGAGGCCCATTCTTCCCTGTTCAAGTCCTAGTATGTGGAGCTTTATGCTGGAGTTGCAAGCCTGGACAGCAAGGCTCTGGCCCCTGAGGGTGTCAGAGTCAGCTTGCAGCTTCAAGGCCAATCTCATGGGATGCAAGGAGGACATCTTAGTATCTTATAAACTGAGCAAACTTTATTTTGAATTTTGTTTTTTAAGAAGTACACACAGAGAGAGAGAACTTCTGCAGGGGATAAGAATCCAACTGCCACTACAGGGGGCATGGCTTCAGTCCCTGGTCTAGGAAGATTCCACCTGCCGGGGTGCTCCTGAGCCCATGCTCTACAGCCTGCACACGACAACCACTGAAGACTGTGTGCCTGGAACCTGTGCTCCACAACAAGAGAAGCCACTTCAAGGAGAAGCCTTCACCCCGCAACAAAGTACGGCTCCCACTCATCACAACCAGGAAGCCCTGCGAAAGCAGCAAAAGCCCAGCGCCACCCAGAGTAAAGAAATACATAAATAAACAAGAAAATCCTGTGATTATTTTTAAAAAAGGTACACATACAGGCATCTGGAATGATATTGGGAAGCCACAGAGATAAAAACGGACCCAAATGGTGTGAACAAGCATCAGTCTCACAGCTGAAAAGTGGAATGAAAAGAGTCAATTGCCCAGAAAAGACCCATGAAGAGAGAATAAACAATTCATTGGATAAAAAATTAAAAGGAGTTTCATTAATGGTTAGAACAATCTTCTAGATTGTTTTAGAAACTATTAAAAGGAAAAAAAAAATCCAAGCTGTGTTTCTTTAATGCACTTCACACCATTAACTTTACATAAAGAGCAGTAGCATCAAGAAAGAAATGAAACAATTCAACTGGCAGTGAGCGCAGGATAATTCCAGAGAATCACCACTTAAAACAAAACCCTAGATGCTTTAGCATTTTGGCCCTTTCAACAATTTTAACCACAAGAAGAAACAGTAAAGTAAAGTAACTTCCCTTGCTTTTGTAGGTTAAGCAGGTGCAGCTGCTGGACGTTTTCATCTTCTTTAGTAAAAGTGATTTCAAATTACTTTTTGCTCTCTACTTCTTGGTATTTGGAATACATATATTTTTAAAAAATTATATTTTTGAAGATTAGTTTATTTATAACATGTTAATTTCTATTATCTTTGCATGAAAAGTTCCCTTGGTGTCTCTAATTTTCTTGAAGAGATCTCTAGACTTTCCCATTCTATTGTTTTCCTCTATTTCTTTAAACTGATCACTGAGGAAGGCTTTCTTCTCTCTCCTTGCTATTTTTTGGAACTCCACAATCAAATGGATATATCTTTCCTTTTGTCCTTTGCCTTTTGCTTCTCTTCTTTTCATAGCTGTTTGTAAGGCCTCAATTTGGAAAACTCAGCAGTGGTCATAGGACTGGAAAAGGTCAATTTTCATTCTAATCCCAAAGAAAGACAGTGCAAAAGAATGTTCAAACTACCACACAATTGCACTCATCTCACATGCTAGTGGAGAAGGCAATAGCACCCCACTACAGTACTCTTACCTGGAAAATCCCATGGACGGAGGAGCCTGGTAGGCTGCAGTCCATGGGGTCGCTAAGGATTGGACATGACTGAGCTACTTTCCTTTCACTTTTCACTTTCATGCTTTGGAGGAGGAAATGGCAACTCACTCCAGTGTTCTTGCCTGGAGAATCCCAGGGACGGGGGAGCCTGGTGGGCTGCCGTCTATGGGGTTGCACAGAGTCGGACACGACTGAAGCGACTTAGCAGCAGTAGCAGCACGTGCTAGCAAAGTAATGCTCAAAATTCTCCAAGCCAGGCTTCAACAGTACGTGAACCATGAACTTCCAGATGTTCAAGCTGGTTTTAAAAAAGGCAGAGGAACCAGAGGTCAAATTGCCAACATCTGCTGGGTGATCAAAAAAGCAAGAGAGTTCAGAAAAACATCTATTTCTGCTTTATTGACTATGCCAAAGCCTTTGACTGTGTGGATCACAATAAACTGTGGAAAATTCTGAAAGAGATAGAAATACCAGACCACCTGACCTGCATCTTGAGAAATCTGTATGCAGGTCAGGAAGTATCAGTTATAACTGTACATGGAACAATTGACTGGTTCCAAATAGGAAATGGAGTTCATCAAGGCTGTATATTGTCAACCTGCTTATTTAGCTTCTATACAGGATACATCATGAGAAACACTGGAGTGGAAGAAACACAAGCTGGAATCAAGATTACTGGGAGAAATATCAATAACGTCAGATATGCAGATGACACCACCCTTATGGCAGAAAGTGAAGAGGAACTAAAAAGCCTCTTGATGAAAGTGAAAGTGGAGAGTGAAAAGGTTGGCTTAAAGCTCAACATGCAGAAAACGAAGATCATGGCATCTGGTCCCATCACTTCATGGGAAATAAATGCGGAAACAGTGGAAACAGTGTCAGACTTTATTTTTCTGGGCTCCAAAATTACTGCAGATGGTGACTGCAGCCATGAAATTAAAAGACGCTTACTCCTTGGAAGGAAAGCTATGACCAACCTAGATAGCATATTCAAAAGCAGAGACATTACTTTGCCAACAAAAGTTCGGCTAGTCAAGGCTATGGTCTTTCCTGTGGTCATGTATGGATGTGAGAGCTGGACTGTGAAGAAGGCTGAGCGCCGAAGAATTGATGCTTTTGAACTGTGGTGTTGGAGAAGACTCTTGAGAGTCCCTTGGACTGCAAGGAGATCCAACCAGTCCCTTCTGAAGGAGATCAGCCCTGGGATTTCTTTTGGAAGGAATGATGCTAAAGCTGAAACTCCAGTATTTTGGCCACCTCATGCGAAGAGTTGACTCATTGGAGAAGACTCTGATGCTGGGAGGGATTGGGGCAGGAGGAGAAGGGGACGACAGAGGATGAGATGGCTGGATGGCATCACTGACTTGATGGATGTGAGTCTGAGTGACCTCCGGGAGTTGGTGATGGACAGGGAGGCCTGGCGGGCTGGGATTCATGGGGTCGCAAAGAGTCGGACATGACTGAGCGACTTATCTGATCTGATCTGATTGAAAATATTTCCCTATCCTATACACTGGGACTTTGTTGTTTACCCCCTCTAAATATAATACTTTGCATCTGCTAATCCCAAACTCCTAATACATCCTTGCCCCATTCTCCCTCCTTGGGAATCACAAATTTGTTCTGTGTGCCTGTATGTCTTGTAGATAAGTTCATTTGTGTCATATTCTAGACATCACATGAAAGTGATATCATATGGTATCTGTCTTTGTCTTTCTGACTTCACTTAGTATGATAATCTCCAAGTTCATCCATGTTGCTGCAAATAGCATCATTTCACTCATTTTATGAATAATATTGCTTTGTATGTGTAAACTACATCTTATTCATGCATTCATCTGTTGATGGACATTTAGGTGGCTTCCATGTCTTGGCCATTGTGAATGGTGCTACAATGAACATTGGGATGCATATATCTTTTTGAATTAGAGTTTCTCCTGATAAATGCCCAGGAGTGGATCCCTGGATCATATGGTAGCTCTATTTTTAGTGTTTTTTTGAGAAACCTCCAATAGAGGTCATATCAGTTTACATGGAATATGGATTTCCCATAGAGGTTGCACCAGCTTACATGGAATATGGATTTCATAATGGAACTTTTGCTCGTGGATGTGACACTGATTCTAAAAGCGCCAGGTCCAGAAAGAGAGCCCCTCTTGTTCCATTGGGTGCTGTGATGTAAAGCCTGCAATGAGATTCAGGTGCAGGACTGGGCAAGGCAGGGCTTAGTCGAATTCTGGAGAAAGTAACGTCCTTTCTAAGGAATAGAACCTGAGCTTACACATGTTGAAAGTGCGAGTGCTTCAGGCAGAAGCCAAAGGGAAGAGAGAAACATGGAGAAAGAAAGGAAATAAACAGGATAAAATAAAGGAAGGTGGTCAGAAGAGAAAGAAGGAAGTAGAAAAGAGTGAACTAAAATGAAAATGAGTACCTTCAATGTGCCAGCCACTTTGCTATCCACTTCAGACCCGTTAACCCCACTCATTCTCACAGAACCCCATACATTAGATGTTACTGCTTATAATTTAGGAGGCTTCTCTGGTAGCTCAGACAGTAAAGAATCTGCCTCAGTGCAGGAGACCCAGGTTTGATCCCTGGGTTGGGAAGATCCTCTGGAGAAGGGAATGGCCACCCACTCCAATATTCTTTCCTGGAGAACTCCATGGACAGAGGAGCCTGGCAGGCTACGGTCCATAGGGTCGCAAAAGAGACAGACACAACTGAAGTGCCTTAGCATGTACGTGTACTTTAGAGGAAACAGAGAAGAGGCTGACTCTCTCAGTAGGATTGAGAGCTGTTGGAGGCTGCAGTCTGTAGTGTCTGAGGCTTTGGATTCATGCTTTAATTATTTTTCATCAACAATCAGATTCCAAAAGAAACCAAATAGGTAACATGAAGGTGTCATTTAGACTGGGGGTTAGGAATAGATGGCCAAACAGAGAATGTTTGCCCCAGTTAAAAATTAAGTATTGTGTTGGCTTTGCGAAACCATTCTGAGTGCCCACTGGTGAACATTTTGTCATTTTCCTATCATTTTTGCTCTCAGTACTCTCCCTCCCTACAGTCCTCCCAACTCTGACTCCCTCTTTGTTCACCTCTCCTGCCTCTCAGCCCCAAAGATTCTTAACTAGAAAATTTCCTTTTATTTCTTCCCTTTAATCCACCAGGATTCCTGGGTCAGTTGAAATTCTGTCACTTTCCTTTTTAACTTTGCTAACATAAATAATAAATTTTAACTTGTTCCAGTCAAAGAACAGTCCATTTAGAGTCTGGACTGATAGAAGCACTCTTAGGAATGTTCAAATCTACCTTGGGAAAAGTTAAGGGCTAGAGCTCACATGCTTTCCCAGGTTCACACAGGTTTCCCAAGATCTTGATTTTTGACCAACAGCCTAATGTTAAAGCTCAGCGTTCCCTTCTTTCTGTAGAACGGTTTCCTCTGTCTTTTATTCAAATAACAGAAAATCCCTGCTTCTTCACTCATAACCATTAAGAAAAGGAATTCAGTAAGTAAATATATTAGATCAGATCAGATCAGTCGCTCAGTTGTGTCTGACTCTTTGCGACCCCATGAACAGCAGCACGCCAGGCGCCCGGAGGTCACTGAGACTCACGTCCATCGAGTCAGTGATGCCATCCAGCCGTCTTATCCTCTGTCGTCCCCTTCTCCTGCCCCCAATCCCTCCCAGCATCAGAGTCTTCTCCAATGAGTCAACTCTTCGCATCAGATCAGATCAGATCAGATCAGTCGCTCAGTCGTGTCCGACTCTTTGCGACCCCATGAACCGCAGCACGCCAGGCCTCCCTGTCCATCACCAGCTCCCGGAGGTCACTCATACTCGCATCCATCAAGTCAGTGATGCCATCCAGCCATCTCATCCTCTGTCGTCCCCTTCTCCTCCTGCCCTCAATCCCTCCCAGCATCAGAGTCTTCTCCAATGAGTCAACTCTTCGCATGAGGTGGCCAAAATACTGGAGTTTCAGCTTTAGCATCATTCCTTCCAAAGAAATCCCAGGGCTGATCTCCTTCAGAAGGGACTGGTTGGATCTCCTTGCAGTCCAAGGGACTCTCAAGAGTCTTCTCCAACACCACAGTTCAAAAGCATCAATTCTTCGGCGCTCAGCCTTCTTCACAGTCCAGCTCTCACATCCATACATGACCACAGGAAAGACCACTAAGAGCGTCTCCCAGGCCGCGACCGGCCTAAGAGCACGGCGGAGAGGCGCTATCCCACGACCGAGGTCAGAAAGGGCGGTGAGGAGATACCCCCTCCTCCAAGGTCAGGAAGGGCGGCGGTGAGTAGAGACCCCTCGTCCAAGGTAAGGATCACTGGCTGTGCTTTGCTGGAGCAGCCGGGAAGAGATACCCCACGCCCAAGGTAAGAGAAACCCAAGTAAGACGGTAGGTCTTGCAAGAGGGCATCAGAGGGCAAACACACTGAAACCATACTCACAGAAAACTAGTCAATCTAATCACACCAGGACCACAGCCTTGTCTAACTCAATGAAATTAAACCATGCCTGTGGGGCAACCCAGGATGGGCAGGTCATGGTGGAGAGATCTGACAGGGTGTGGTCCGCTGGAGAAGGGAATGGCAAACCACTTCAGTATTCTTGCTTTGAGAACCCCATGAACAGTATGAAAATGCAAAATGATAGGATACTGAAAGAGAAACTCCCCAGGTCAGTAGGGGCCCAATATGCTACTGGAGATCAGTGGAGAAATAGCTCCAGAAAGAATGAAGGGATGGAGCCAAAGCAAAAAGAATACCCAGCTGTGGATGTGTCTGGTGATAGAAGCAAAGTCCGATGCTGTAAAGAGCAATATTGCATAGGAACCTGGAATGTCAGGTCCATGAATCAAGGCAAATTGAAAGTGGTCAAACAAGAGATGGCAAGAGTGAATTCTAGGAATTAGCAAACTAAAATGGACTGGAATGGGTGAATTTAACTCAGAAGACCATTATATCTACTACTGCGGGCAGGAATCCCTCAGAAGAAATGGAGTGGCCATCATGGTCAACAAAAGAGTCCGAAATGCAGTACTTGGATGCAATCTCAAAAACAAGAGAATGATCTCTGTTCATTTCCAAGGCAAACCATTCAATGTCACAGTAATCCAAGTCTATGTCCCAACCAGTAACGCTGAAGAAGCTGAAGTTGAACGGTTCTATGAAGACCTACAAGACCTTTTAGAACTAACACCCCAAAAAGATGTCCTTTTCATAATAGGGGACTGGAATGCAAAAAGTAGGAAGTCAAGAAACACCTGGAGTAACAGGCAAATTTGGCCTTGGAATACAGAATGAAGCAGGGCAAAGACTAAGAGAGTTTTGCCAAGAAAAATGCACTGGTCATAGCAAATACCCTCTTCCAACAACACAAGAGAAGACTCTATACATGGCCATCACCAGATGGTCAACACCGAAATCAGATCAATTATATTCTTTGCAGCCAAAGATGGAGAAGTTCTATACAATCAGCAAAAACAAGACCAGGAGCTGACTGTGGCTCAGACCATGAACTCCTTATTGTCAAATTCAGACTGAAATTGAAGAAAGTAGGGAAACCACTAGACTATTCAGGTATGACCTAAATCAAATCCCTTATGATTATACAGTGGAAGTGAGAAATAGATTTAAGGGCCTAGATCTGATAGATAGAGTGCCTGATGAACTATGGAATGAGGTTTGTGACATTGTACAGGAGACAAGGATCAAGATCATCCCCATGGAAAAGAAATGCAAAAAAGCAAAATGGCTGATGCAAAAAAGCAAAATCGCTGTCTGAGGAGGCCTTACAAATAGGTGTGAAAAGAAGAGAAGTGAAAAGCAAAGGAGAAAAGGAAAGATATAAACATCTGAATGCAGAGTTCCAAAGAGTAGCAAGAAGAGATAAGAAAGCCTTCTTCAGTGATCAATGCAAAGAAATAGAGGAAAACAACAGAATGGGAAAGACTAGGGATCTCTTCAAGAAAATCAGAGATACCAAAGGAACATTTCATGCAAAGATGGGCTCGATAAAGGACAGGAATGGGATGGACCTAACAGAAGCAGAAGATATTAAGAAGAGGTGGCAAGAATACACAGAAGAACTGTACAAAAAAGAGCTTCATGACCCAGATAATCATGATGGTGTGATCACTGACCTAGAGCCAGACATCCTGGAATGTGAAGTCAAGTGGGCCTTAGAAAGCATCACTATGAACAAAGTTTGTGGAGGTGATGGAATTCCAGTGGAGCTATTCCAAATCCTGAAAGATAATGTTGTGAAAGTGCTGCACTCAATATGCCAGCAAATTTGGAAAACTCAGGAGTGGCCACAAGATTGGAAAAGGTCAGTTTTCCTCCCAATCCCAAAGAAAGGCAATGCCAAAGAATGCTCAAACTCCTGCACAATTGCACTCATCTCACACGCTAGTAAAGTAATGCCCCAAATTCTCCAAGCCAGGCTTTAGCAATATGTGAACCGTGAACTTCCTGATTTTCAAGCTGGTTTTAGAAAAGGCAGAGCAACCAGAGATCAAATTGCCAACATCCGCTGGATCATGGAAAAAGCAAGAGAGTTCCAGAAAAACATCTATTTCTGCTTTATTGACTATGCCAAAGCCTTTGACTGTGTAGATCACAGTAAACTGTGGAAAATTCTTCAAGAGATGGGAATACCAGACCACCTGATCTACCTCTTGAGAAATATGTATGCAGGTCAGGAAGCAACAGTTAGAACTGGTCATGGAACAACAGACTGGTTCCAAATAGGAAAAGGAGTACATCATGGCTGTATATTGTCACCCTGTTTATTTAATTTATATGCAGAGTACATCATGAGAAATGCTGGACTGGAAGAGACACAAGTTGGAATCAAGATTGCTGGGAGAAATATCAATAACCTCAGATATGCAGATGACACCACCCTTATGGCAGAAAGTGAAGAGGAACTCAAAATCCTCTTGATGAAAGTGAAAGTGGAGAGTGAAAAGGTTGGCTTAAAGCTCAACATTCAGAAAACGAAGATCATGGCATCTGGTCCCATCACTACATGGGAAATAGATGGGGAAACAGTGGAAACAGTGTCAGACTTTATTTTTCTGGGCTCCAAAATCACTGAGGATGGTGACTGCAGCCATGAAATTAAAAGACGCTTGCTCCTTGGAAGGAAGGTTATGACCAACCTAGATAGCATATTCAAAAGCAGAGACATTACTTTGCCAACAAAGGTTTGCCTAGTCAAGGCTAGTGATAATATATCATATTTATTTAAAGCTTCACTGTTTAAAATGATCTCATTTGCTCATCACAACGAACTTAGAAAATGGGGATAAAAGATATTATTTCTACTTTCCTGATGGACAAATGGAGACTCAGAGGATTTGTCTTATTTTGCCTAATTTATACCCCACAAAAGTTAAGATGAGAAATCCAGTCTCTGATCCTTAATTGCATACCCTTTTTAACATGCCACTGTTTCTCTTTCTCATAAAGAAATCAATATTTATGGCAGCTAATGTTGCTTCCTTTGCTTCTTTTTCTCCTAATTTGCTATCTGCTAATGTGTTTAGGATCATATTAACTACTCAGTTTCATTAGTGGGGTGTCCTCATCTCTCATGAACCCCTGATGCACATCTGTGAACTAGCCCAGGCTACTTAGCTGGAGGAAGAGAGATTAATGTGCCTGATGAACTATGGAATGAGGTTCGTGACATTGTACAGGAGACAGGGATCAAGACCATCCCCATGGAAAAGAAATGCAAAAAAGCAAAATGGCTGTCTGGGGAGGCCTTACAAATAGCTGTGAAAAGAAGAGAAGCGAAAAGCAAAGGAGAAAAGGAAAGATATAAACATCTAAATGCAGAGTTCCAAAGAATAGCAAGAAGAGATAAGAAAGCCTTCTTCAGCGATCAATGCAAAGAAATAGAGGAAAACAACAGAATGGGAAAGACTAGGGATCTCTTCAAGAAAATCAGAGATACCAAAGGAACATTTCATGCAAAGATGGGAACGTTAAAGGACAGAGATGGTGTGGACCTAACAGAAGCAGAATATATTAAGAAGAGGTGGCAAGAATACACAGAAGAACTGTACAAAAAAGAGCTTCAAGACCTAGACAATCATGATGATGTGATCACTGACCTAGAGCCAGACATCTTGGAATGTGAAGTCAAATGGGCCTTAGAAAGCATCACTATGAACAAAGCTAGTGGAGGTGATGGAATTCCAGTGGAACTATTCCAAGTCCTGAAAGATGATGCTGTGAAAGTGCTGCACTCAATATGCCAGCAAATTTGGAAAACTCAGCAGTGGCCACAGGACTGGAAAAGGTCAGTTTTCATCCCAATCCCAAAGAAAGGCAATGCCAAGGAGTGCTCAAACTACCGAACAATTGCACTCATCTCACACGCTAGTAAAGTAATGCTCAAAATTCTCCAAGCCAGGCTTCAGCAATATGTGAACCGTGAACTTCCTGATGTTCAAGCTGGTTTTAGAAAAGGCAGAGGAACCAGAGATCAAATTGCCAACATCCACTGGATCATGGAAAAAGCAAGAGAGTTCCAGAAAAACATCTATTTCTGCTTTATTGACTATGCCAAAGCGTTTGACTGTGTGGATCACAATAAACTATGGAAAATTCTTCAAGAGATGGGAATACCAGACCACCTGATCTGCCTCTTGAGAAATCTGTATGCAGGTCAGGAAGCAACAGTTAGAACTGGTCATGGAACAACAGACTGGTTCCAAATAGGAAAAGGAGTACGTCAAGGCTGCATATTGTCACCATGTTTATTTAACTTATATGCAGAGTACATCATGAGAAATGCTGGACTGGAAGAAACACAAGTTGGAATCAAGATTGCCGGGAGAAATATCAATAACCTCAGATATGCAGATGACACCACTCTTATGGCAGAAAATGAAGAGGGGCTAAAAAGCCTCTTGATGAAAGTGAAAGTGGAGAGTGAAAAGGTTGGCTTAAAGCTCAACATTCAGAAAACGAAGATCATGGCATCTGGTCCCATCACTGCATGGGAAATAGATGGAGAAACAGTGGAAACAGTGTCAGAATTTATTTTTCTGGGCTGCAAAATCACTGCAGATGGTGACTGCAGCCATGAAATTAAAAGACGCTTACTCCTTGGAAGGAAAGTTATGACCAACCTAGATAGCATATTCAAAAGCAGAGACATTACTTTACCAACAAAGGTTCGCCTAGTCAAGGCTATGGTTTTTCCTGTGGTCATGTATGGATGTGAGAGCTGGACTGTGAGGAAGGCTGAACGCCGAAGAATTGATGCTTTTGAACTGTGGTGTTGGAGAAGACTCTTGAGAGTCCCTTGGACTGCAAGAAGATCCAACCAGTCCATTCTGAAGGAGATCAATCCTGGAATTTCTTTAGAAGGAATGATGCTAAAGCTGAAACTCCAGTATTTTCGCCACCTCATGGGAAGAGTTGACTCATTGGAGAAGACTCTGATGCTGGGAGGGATTGAGGGCAAGAGGAGAAAAGGACGACAGAGGATGAGATGGCTGGATGGCATCACTGACTCTATGGACATGAATTTGAGTGACCTCCGGGAGCTGGTGATGGACAGGGAGGCCTGGCGTGCTGCGGTTCATGGGGTCGCAAAGAGTTGGACACGACTGAGCGACTGATCTGATCTGAAGGCAATCTTAGACCAGACTTCCATCAGGCAACTCCCAGATATGTGAGAGAGCCTAACCAAGATCAACAGAGGGGCCTCCTTGAGCTATAACTGCCTACAGAATGCAAGGTTACAAGTACACTCCGCTAACCTGGAGACCTGTAAGCAATAACAAATGTTTACTACTTTAAGATATTGAATTTGGGGTTGGTTGTTATGCCGCAGTAGCTAAATGATATAAAACCTTATCTTGGGTTCTAGTAATACAGATCTTACATAGACAAACCACCACAGTTTCTACAAACAACTCAGTTGGTTTTAAAAGATAATATATTTGGAATCTGACTTCCAAATAAAAAACTTAAAAAAAAATTTTTTTTTAGCTACAAGACCACTTGCCTGTCTGATTGATTGATGGTGTATTTCTGTGTATAGAAATAATTTGAAGATGTGTTCAAGGTGGGCCAACTGACTGAATATTATTAAACATAAAACCTACCTGGCTGTTAATATTTTGATGAATAGTGCATTGTTTTAAAAATACCCAGTCATTTCACTAAAACAACTTTTAATCCCCTGTTCCATACATATCAGATTTCTTTATAAGGAATCCAAATGAGTCCAGAACATAGAGTGGAATAAGAGTTATTATACTAAGCTGTACATTTTCAGTGGGAGCTGTATTGCCCCCAAAGGAAAGAAAATTGGTTCTTTGGGGGCAAAAACCTTAGATGTTACAATGGCATGTGGCCTTCTGAAAAGCCCTGCTGCTGCTGCTGCTGCTGCTAAGTCGCTTCAGTTGTGTCTGACTCTGTGCGACCCCAGAGACAGCAGCCCACCAGGCTCCCCTGTCCCTGGGATTCTCCAGGCAAGAACACTGGAGTGGGTTGCCATTTCCTTGTCCAATGCATGAAAGTGAAGAGTGAAAGTGAAGTTGTTCAGTCATGTCCGACTCTTCGCGACTCTGTGGACTGCAGCCTACCAGGCTCCTCCGTCCATGGGATTTTCCAGGCAAGAGTACTGGAGTGGGGTGCCATTACCTTCTCCGCTGAAAAGCCCTAGTGCATACAAATATATAGTATATCCATGATATTAGACTTGGGGAGGAAAGGGATGATCTAGTATAAAAAAGTCTAAAAAGTCTCCTTAGGAGAGGTGATAAAAAAAAAAAAAAGTTGTGAGACATTGTTCTAAGCAGAAGTTGGCACCAAATTGTAATGGGCAATAATTTTTTCGTCATATTCTCTTACATTATTTATTTTCCTCTTAATTTATAGCCTTTAATGATGCTTCTGGTTTCTGTTTTCCATTTTCACTCAAAATGAAATCCATTTCTCTTCATTTCTGGAATAGCTTCCAGAGTAGAATCCTTGCTAATATTTTCACCATCACCATCATTAATTATTTACTTTTTATAAGGAACCACTAGCAAACACTCTCTCTGGATAAATATATTCCATCTGCTACAGACTTCTCCAGCCTTGTTTCCATGGAGTCCCTGTAGATGCAAGTCTCTTACACCTGGCTGGTTTAGCAGCAAGTGTGAGAGAAAACAGCTGATTGATGTACCCAGATAAGGTGGTAAGAGAGTCTTTTCATACTGTGGTCTCCTGGGAGGCAAGGGTTTCTGCTAGAGTAACTGTCTGACCTCTCTCCATCCCCTCCCCATTAGCCCTTAAGTAGCAGAGACTCAACTAATAAGTGAGGCTGAAAGAAGCTGAGAATGCTTGGCTCAAGTTTTGCCCTGCAGGATCAGCTTGCCAGCAAAGAGCATTCATCCCCATCTGTTCCTTAGGCAAGGTTTTCAGGAACACCCCGCAATGGGGAGGATGGTGTTTCCCCAAGTACCTGTAACTCATATGTAAGTTCCAAAGGAGCCATACTGGCAGCAAAGAAAAGGTACTTTCTTGAACTAGCCTTTTTCAATCATAAAAGTTTTCCTTCGATGTGTGTTTATCAGTTGGCTCCAGGCTTCGATGGGTACAAATATGGGTACAAGAGACTTGATTCCTTAAATCTGCCCATGAATTTCCCTTAGATGAAGCTTTTCTAAAGTTGAGATAACCTTCACAAGTTCAACTTCTTTACACAGCCCTTCAGTTAGACCTAGAATGGCTGGATTCCATAATTTATGCCTCCTACATGGCTAACCCCACCTCCTGTGTATGAAACACACAAACCACAGAATACATTAGGATCGCCACAAATGGGTCAAGCATGACAATCTTAGGTTAAATACCTCTGTAGAGCTCATGATTGAGAGTCCAGAATCCTTAAAAGAGAAAGTTCAGTACTCTCTTCTTTTATCTGGAAATGATTCCTTCATATACTTATTCAGCAAATACACATGCTGCACACATCACAAGCACTCTGCATTTGCTACCCTGTCCTCTTGCTGCAAGCTGCTGCTGCTGCTGCTAAGTAGCTTCAGTCGTGTCTGACTCTGTGTGACCCCATAGACAGCAGCCCACCAGGCTCCCCGTCCCTGGGATTCTCCAGGCAAGAACACTGGAGTGGGTTGCCATTTCCTTCTCCAATGCATGAAAGTAAAAAGTGAAAGTGAAAGTGAAGTCGCTCAGGCGTGTCTGACTCTTAGCGACCCCATGGACTGCAGACCACCAGGCTCCTCCATCCATGGGATTTTCCAGGCAAGAGTACTGGAGTGGGGTGCCATTGCCTTCTCTGCTTGCTGCAAGAGATGCATGTAAGACACATTTCTAAATTGTGAGACCTAAATAGACGCGCTGCGCAACTTCTGCAGACTTCTGCTTTAATGGGAAAGAGTGTAAACCTGGTTGGCATTTCTTTCTTTTCCTGACTTAATTGTGGACCTGGAAGCACAGCAGCCTTTCTGCACCATGAATTTAATAACAATGAGGGTGAGACAAGATCAATCACGCGCTGAGCGTGTTGAAGCAGGAAGACAGAGCCAGAACTCCTCTTGGCAGTTGAAATGATAGGAGTCAAAGCCACCAAGTACCTTCCTTCAGATTCCTTTTTACTCTGGGGGGACAATAAATCTTATTTATTAAGTCTCTGCTAGTCAGGCCTTTTGTCACTCACAGTCAAATGTTTTCCTGATATATGACAGACAACAGTGGATCCGCTTCCTACTCTGAAGTTGCTCATACTCTAGAGTGACCTCAACAGAAGTGAAAAACATTATGATAAAGGTAAATTTAGTTCAGTTCAGTTCAGTCACTCAGTCATGTCCGACTCTTTGCGACCCCATGAATTGCAGCACGCCAGGCCTCCCTGTCCATCACCAACTCCCAGAGTTCACTCAGACTCAGTCCATCCAGTCAGTGATGCCATCCAGCCATCTCATCCTCTGTTGTCCCCTTCTCCTCCTGCCCCCAATCCCTCCCAGCATCAGAGTCTTCTCCAATGAGTCAACTCTTCGCATGAGGTGGCCAAAATACTGGAGTTGCAGCTTTAGCATCATTCCTTCCAAAGAAATCCCAGGGCTGATCTCCTTCAGAATGGACTGGTTGGATCTCCTTGCAGTCCAAGGGACTCTCAAGAGTCTTCTCCAACACCATAGTTCCAAGCATCAATTCTTCAGCACTCAGCTTCCTTCACAGTCCAACTCTCACATCCATACATGGAAAAATATAGGTAAATACAGGAAGACAGCAAATAGAAAATGGGCCCTAATTTAGTCAAGGGTGGAATTTTTGGAATAGTTAAATCTAGGATAAAACCTGGAAAAGCAGAGACAGTACTTTACTGACTAAAGTCCATTTGGTCAAAGCTATAGATTTTCCAGTAGTCATGTATGGATATGAAAGCTGGACCATAAAGAAGGCTGAGTACCAAAGAATTGATGCTTTTGAACTGTGGTGTTGGTGAAGACTCTTGAGAGTCTCTTGAACTGCAAGGAGATCCAATCAGTCCATCCTACAGGAAATGAGTCATGAATATTCATTGGAAGGACTGATTCTAGCGCTGAAACTCCAATAATTTGGCCACCTGATATAAAGAACTGACTCAATTGAAAAAGCCTTGATGCTGGGAAAGATTGAAGGCAGGAGGAGAAGGGAATGACAGAGGATGAGATAGTTGGATGGTGTCACTGACTTGATGACCATGAGTCTGAGTAAACTCTGGGAGTTGGTGATGGACAGGGAGTCCTGGCTTGCTGCAGTCCATGCAGATGGAAAGAGTCAGACATGACTGAGCAGCTGAACAACATAGGGTTAAGTGTTCTAGAGCAACAAGTACAAGCAATAGCATCAAGACAGTAGAGTTAGAAGAGAGGAAAGGAGCGAAGCCAGATGAGGACAAAGAGAGAGCCAAGGGCAAGGCGTGAATCAGATCAAATCTGCCCCAACCCACACCTGTTCTATGCCGAATGGCAGAACTGTATGGTAGCCATGCTGCATTGTAGACAAGAGATTATGTCCAATCATTTTTTATTTCCTACTGGTCACCTTTTCATCAAGCAACGTATCTCCTTACATGTACTGAAAAATTTGGGGATGATTCAATATACAAATCTCATAAGCTTTCCTTAATCTTAGCTGGGGGTAATTCAGAAGCCAAGCTTTGTCTCAGATGTTTAACAATAAATATTCTATTCAGTATTCTCTTTTAAAGAAAACATGTTTTGGACCCAAATCTGTGCTCTATCTTCCTTGAAATTCTCCAAACTCTTTATGCTTTCATGGCCTGGTTCTTCTGTTGCTTTTAGTGATAGCTGAGTGAAATGAGGGGGCTTGTGGAAAGTACGCATAGGTGGCCATTCTTGCCTGAGAGGAGAGAAGGAGGAATCACAGGATGGCCTCGTGAGCTGAGCCAAACAGCTCTCAGCTAGGGGGTGTCTGGGATGAGCTCTTCGACTTGATGATTCTTCTGCCAGGAGTTGCCATTTCATTGACTGCAAGTTTTACCTTCTACCTGCCCATGATTACTTAACAAACCTCAAACCTTGGTGGCTTAAAACAAGGTTTATTTATTTAACTCACTATAAAAATTCAGTTCTTGGTTCAAGTTTGGCTTATTCTGGTTGGCTTTGCTCATGCATTTATGGATAGCTACTGGGTTGTGACCGCTGCATTTTTAATGATTGTGGTTGTTAACAGCTGGACTACGGAGGTCAAGCCCCGGCTGATCCAGGGTCTTTAGAGGGAGGACGGCGTCGGCGACTCATTTACATATCAATTAGAGACATTAAGAGTAATTAAAGGATAGCCCAGTAGGAAATTCAGAGAATAGAAGAGGCTGAGTAGCTTGATTTATGCAGAAAATCAATATAACCTGTGACACCAGGTTAGCTCTGACCACGGAGGCCGCAGGCCCCCGCTCGAATAGCGGAAAGTGCCCCACCTTAGGCACTTTCTCGAGTGGGTCTTAGAAGCCCAGGCAAATAAGTGGTCGCAGAGGATATCCACGCTCCAGATGGAGACTTCAGCTGGAAATGGAAATTGAGAGAGAAAATGACAGATGAGAGTTTCAGCCGGAATGTAAAGGAAAGAATGACACGGGGAGACCAAGCTCTGGTGAGCAAGGCCCGTAGCTTTATTTTTAACAGGGGCTTTTATACCCTAAGCTACACATAGGGGATAATAGGGGATGTGAAATTATGCAAAGCCAGCAGTCTCTAATCCTTATCAAAAACCAGGGTTTCTTTCCTGCAAATTTATCACTTACAAATGGTTCAGGTGATTTACATCATCTTCTGGCCAGAAGGCCTATTAACACTTTATGACTCTTGACAAAGTTTTGTCAACCACAAGACTTATTTTCTCTAAGAGTAATTATTTTAAGGTTTGGCGCCATCTCTATCTGCAGGTGTTAGATAAACTTGCATTCCTATAGGGGGGAGGCGCAGTGGGTTTATAACAAAGAAAAGAATTTACTACCTTAAGGGTCTAATGTTACTAGCACCAAGGCCACTACTTATTTTTTCTACAAACCAACTATACACATTCAAGGATACAAAACGGGGGATGTGAAAACTTGGCAAAAAGCATTGATTCATTAATAAACTAGTTTTTATTCTGACAGTTTTTAACTCTCTGAGAGGCTCTAAGCTATTTGAATATCTTAAGCTTCCCCTGCCTCTCAAGGCTGGAGACTGTAAACAATCATATGCATAGCTATAGGAGTCCGGGTAAACTTGTCAGGCCAGTTAGAGAGCTATCGGAGGAGTTTGGATTTAAACACTCCTAATGCCCAGGAACTTTATTAATTGGAGCTGTTAAGTTAATTCTTTATACAGAGAGTGAGATGGTGGTGGGGGACAGCCCCCAGTAAAGTCAGACGTGAGAGCACAAAGCAGTAAAGTAGGCAGACTCTGGTTTTTTGGGGGTAGATGCTCGAGAATATCCAGGGGCTCTCCTGAAGGCTTGATCCCGCCATTGCGTTTGCCAAGCCTCCTTCCTCAGGACCTTTGTCACGAGTAGAGTGCCTTTAAGCGGCGGCTCCCAACACTGGACCACTGAGGTTTCTCATCCTCCAACCTGGTTTACATGAGGTCTCACGTTCCAAAGCAACAAAGAAGAAAACACTGATGTGTAAACATGTTTTAAGTCTCTGCTTGTGTTATGCTTGCTACCTGTCCAAGGTCATATTCCTCCTCTTATTGAGAGGAGCAAGGAATAACAGAGGCACATTGGAAAGAATACAGATAATAGGAGGTACTTAACTAATGGCCATCTTTGGCAATAAGACCACTACAGCTACACATTAAAATCAACTGGGTCTGTGCCTGATTCCTGGGCAGGACACCAAACCAATTATATCAGAAAATTCTGGGAGTAGAACCTGGAGTCAATGCTAATTTACTTATTTATTGCCAGTGGTCTAGAACTCTATCTCCAGCTCTGGGGCCCCAGTTTACAGAAGAGTTGGGCCTCCCAAGAAACTATTTTTCAGTAGGGATATATGATTTTTATTTAATTATTTTAAAAAATCAAAACATAGTTGATTTACAATGTGGTGTTAGTTTCAGGTATACAGCACAGTGATTCATACATATGTATTTCAGATTCTTTTATAGGTTATTACAAAATATTGAGGACAATTCCTGTGCTACACAGTAGGTCTTTGTGGCTATCTATTTTATATATAGGAGTGTGTGTGTGGGAATTGTCGTGTCCTACTCTTTGTGATCCCATGGTATCAAACTCCTAATTTATTCATCCCACTTTTCACATTTGGTAACCATAAGCTTGTTTTCTATGGGTCTATTTCTGTTTTGTAAATACATTCATTTGTATCATGTTTTAGATTCCACATATAAGTGATATCATACAATATCTGTCTTTCTCTGATTTATATTACTTGGTATGATAATTTCTAAGTCCATCTAGGTAGCTGCTAATGGCATTATTCCATTTTTTTTTTTTTAATTGTTGAGATGTGGTTATTGTTGTTCAGTCTCTTACTCATGTACAACTCTTTGCAACCCCATGGACTGCAGCCCTGACCATCACCACCTCCCAGAGTTTGCTCAAACTCATGTCCATTGAGTTGATGATATCATCCAATCATCTCATCCTCTTTTGCCCCCTTCTCTTCCTGCCCTCAATCTTTCCCAGCCTCAGAGTCTTTTCCAAAGAGTCAGCTCTAGGCATAAGTTGGCCAAAGTATTGGAACTTCATCTTCAGTATCAGTCCTTCCAATGACTATTCAGCATTGATTTCCTTTAGGATGGACTAGTTGGATCTCCTTGCTGTTCCAAGGGATTCTTAAGAGTCTTCTCCTACACCACAGTTCAAAAGCATCAATTCTTCAGTGAATTGAAGAAAGAAAGAATTCACTGAAGAAAGAATTGTGGTCCAGCTTTCACATGTGTACATGACTACTGGAAAAACCATAGCTTTGACTGTACAGACTTTTGTCGGCAATGTCTCTACTTTTTAATACACTATCTAGGTTTGTCATAGCTTTATTCCAAGGAGCAAGCACCTTTTAATTTCAAGAGGCAGCCACCATCTGCAATGATTTTGGAGCCCAAGAGAATAAAATCTGTCACTGTTTCCATTTTTCCCCCATCTGTTTGCCATGAAGTTATGGGACCAGATGCCATGATTTTAGTATTTTGAATGTTGAGTTTTAAGCTAGCTTTTTCACTCTACTTTTTCACTTTCATTAAGAGGCTCTTTAGTTCTTCTTTACTTTCTGCCACTAGGGTGAAGTCATCTGCATATCTGAGGCTATTGATATTTCTCCCAGGAATCTTGATTCCAGCTTGTGCTTCATCCAGCCCAGCATTTCTCATGATGTACTCTGCGTATAAGTTAAATAAGCAGGGTGACAATACATAGCCTTGGCATATTCATTGCCCAATTTGGAACCAGTCTATTGTTCCATGTCTAGTTCTAACTGTTGCTTCTTGACCTGCATACAAGCTTCTCAGGAGGCAGGTAAGTTGGTCTGGTATTCCCACTTCTTTAAGAATTTTCCACAGTTTGTTGTGATCTATACTGTCTAAGGGGAGAAGGCAATGGCACCCCACTCCAGTACTCTTGCCTGGAAAAACCCATGGACGAAGGAGCCTGGTGGGCTCCAGTCCATGGGGTCGCTAAGAGTCGGACACGACTTCACTTTCACTTTTCACTTTCATGCATTGGAGAAGGAAATGGCAACCCACTCCAGTGTTCTTGCCTGGAGAATCCCAGGGATGGGGGAGCCTGGTGGGCTGCCATCTATGGGGTCGCACAGAGTTGGACACGACTGAAGCGACTTAGCAGCAGCAGCATACTGTCTAAGGCTTTAGTGTATTCAATGAAGCAGAGGTAGATGTTTTTTTCTGGAATTCCCTTAGTTTTTCTATCATCCAATGGATGTCGGCAATTTGACCTCTGGTTGTTCTGCTTTTTCCAAATCCAGCTTGTAAATCTGGAAGTTCTTAGTTCACATACTGTTGAGGCCTAACTTGAAGGATTTTAAGCATTACTTTGCAAACATGTGAACTAAATACAATTTTGCGGTAAGTAGTTTGAGAATTCTTTGGCCTTGCCTTTCTTTGGAATTGGAATGAAAACTGACCTTTTCAAGTCCTGTGGCCACTGCTGAGTTTCCCAAATTTGCAGACATATTAAGTGCAGCACTTTAACAGCATCATCATTTAGGATTTGAAATAGCTCATCCAGAATTCCATCACCTCCAGTAGCTTTGTTCATAGTAATGGTTCCTAAGGCCTACTTGACTTTACACTCCAGAATGTCTGGCTCTGGGTGAGTGATCACGCTATCATGGCTGGGAAGTATTCCACTGTATATATGTACCACATCTTCTTTATCCATTCATCTGTCAATGGACATTTAGGTTGGGTCCATGCCTTGGATATTATAAACAGTGCTGCTATGAACACAGGGGTATATGTAACTTTTTGAATTATATTTTTGTCCAGATATATGCCCAGGAGTGGGATTGTAGGATCATACGGCAACTCTATTTTTAGTTTTTAAAGGAACGTCCCTGCTATTTTTCATAGAGGCTGTACCAATTTACATTCCCACAACACTGTAGGAAGTTCCTTTGAGAAACTTATTTTACAGTTGGCAAACTCTTCAATGGGGCTTCCCAGGTGGCTCAATGGTAAATAATCCACCTATCAATGCAGGAAACTCAGGTTTGATCCCTGGGGCAGGAACATCTCCTGCAGAGGGAAATAACAACCCACCCTAGTATTCTTGCCTGGGAAATCCCATGGACAGAAGAGCCTGGCAGCCTACAGTCCGTGAAGTCACAAAAACATCAGACAGGACTCAGTGACTAAACAACAACAAAACTCTTCAGTAGTTCAGGACTTTTTGATATGCAAGCACTGTTTTGGTCCAGCTGATTGGGCATGTCAATCCAGTTAAATTTGGCCCCCGTAGATCAGATTTCCTCAAACTTTGGTGTGTATCAGAATCATATGGAAGGGCTTGTTAAAACACAAATTGCTGAACCGCATCCCCAGAGATCCTTGATAAATAGGTCTGGAGTGAGGCCCAAGAATGTGCCTTGGAAGTTCTCAGGTGCTGCTGCTGCTAATTGGACAGGACATTTTGAGAAACCACACGTGTAGACATGCAGTGTTACTAGTCGCTCAGTCGTGTCCATCCCTTTGTGATCCCATGAACTGTAGCCTGCCAGGCTCCTCTGTCCAGGAAAGTCTCCAGGCAGAATATTGGAGTGGGTAGCCGTTCCCTTCTCTAGGGGATCTTCCCAACCCAGAGATTGAACCTGAGTCTCCTGAGTTGCAGGCAGATTCTTTACCATCTGAGCCACCAGGGAAGCCCTGGCCTTCACTAAATAGCATGTAACCAAGGTGGTCTCATTGTCCTGTGAAAGGACTGTAGTTATTACTGTGAGTTGAAGTGGCTTTTGCAGGAGTTCTAAAAATCTTTTACTCTAGGATATTCAGATACAGCCAGAGAGTAAGTCACTCTGTCATAGGTTAGCAGGTCATTTGCTGAGATAAGACTGTGCCAATTCCTGAGGCTTTTCATGGGTCTCTCTAGAGCATTCACTTGACTAACAATCCAGTTCTATACTTTCCCTCCCAACTTTCTATTAAATAATGAGAAAAGATGAGGATTTGGAGTAGCTGCAGCAAAGCAGTCTGAAATCTCCAGTCCCCAAAATCAAAGTCTGAGACATTACAGAGAACTTATTCATCCAGTTAACAGTGTTCAATCTGAACCCTCAACTGGTCTCAAATGAATCCCTGCAGAGTCCATGAACCTAACCCGATACCAACAGAAATTTAGTAATAATAGGGGAAAACCACTTGCTTTTTTCGAGATAAGAGCCAATGAGTTTTAAGTGCAGCATTTGCAGCCCATGCCTTGAGCATAAGGAACAAAACACTCTGACTTTTCCTGATAATTGCAATGGAGAATGAAAGGACTCTTATCAGGACTGGCCAGAAAATTATTTTCTATTCTTTTATGTAATCACCCACCTATGGATAAAGTACACACACCATCTAAGTATTCCCACCTAATTCTAGGTAATGCAACTTCAAGAGTTTGTTATGCACACAGTTCACTCTCCATGGGAATCTCAAAAGCAGAAGGATGGTTTTACTTAATATATAAGCCATTGCTTGATACTCATAGCAACATTACTAGCTTTGCCAGAGCACAACACAACTCTAACCCCAATCTAACCAGTGCTCAGCCTTGGTCCCTGAAGTGTTACCGACCTACCCTTGGCCCCCCCAGTAATTTTTGAAGCTTGAGGCTCCTTTTCTTTATGCCAGTGCCCCTGAATATCCTGGGCATTTTTTCTCTCTGCAATCATTCAGGACACACTTTATCTTAGACTCCTTCTTTTTTTTTTTAAAGATTGAAGTATAGTTAATTTTGATGTTGTGTTAGTTCGAAGTGTACAGCAAAGTGATTTGTATTTTATCTATATATATATTCTTTTTCAAATTATTTTCTATTATAAGCTATTATAAGATATTGAGTACAGTTCCCTTTGCTATACAGTTGGTCCTTGTTGTTTACCTATTTTATATATAGTATTGTGCGTCTTTTAATTCAAAATTCCTAATTTATGTCCCCTCCTCTCTGTTATCCCCTTTGGTAACCACGGTCTGTTTTCTATGTCTGAATCTATTTCTTTTTTGTAAATAAATTCATTTGTATCATTTCTTTAGATTCCATATATAAGTGAGGTGTGATATTTGTCTTTCTCTTTCTAACCTAATTTGATCATCTCTAGGTCAATCCATGTTGCTGCAAGTAACATTATTCCATTCTTTTTTGTGGCTGAGTAATATTCCATTATATATTTACATATATATATATACCACATTTTCTTTACCATTTATCTGTTGACAGGCATTTAGATTGCTTCCATGTTCTGGCTATTGTAAACAGTGATATTCTGAACACTGGGGGTGTGTGCATTTTTTTGAATTACAATTTTCTCCAGATACATGCCCAGGAGTGATATTGCAGGTTTATGCAGCAACTCTATTTTTAGTATTTTGAGGACATTCTATACTGCTTGTTCTCCATAGTGGTTGCACCAACTAACATTCCCATCAGCAGTGTAGGGGGTTTCCTTTTTCTCCACGCCTTCTCCAGCATTTATTATCTATAGAATTTTTGTGATGGCCATTCTGACTGGTGTCAGGTGATACCTCATTGTAATTTTGATATGCATTTCTCTAATAATTAGTGATGCTGAGCATCTTTCCATGTGCCTGTTGACAATCTATGTGTCTTTTTTGGAGATATGTCTATTTAGGTCTTCTGCCCATTTTTTGATTTTATATATATATATATATATATATATATTTGGTCAGGACACACTTTCTCCTAAACTTTTTTAGGCTAAGCCCCTATAGCAGAGATGTTTTGGCCTCAAATAACATGGTTATTTCCACTTTACCACAAGTTCTCTCCCCTTCCATGTGCATATAGGAATATCATAGGGGCACCAGTTCAGGTGGATACAACAAGAATTATTATTAGGGAAATAACAGTCTCCAAGTCTACATTAATAACATCAACTTCTGCTCAGGCCCCCGGTCAGGGAGGGCTCCCCTAGGACTCAGAAGCTTGCTTTTGCTCCTCCCAACAGCATGTTTATATATTCCTGCATCCCTCCTTTGGCTGCCACATCTGCTTTATTTCTGGAGTCTGTTTACCAGCTGTAGTAAGTGGGACAAAATACGTCAACTCATTCCCAAGTATTTCAGGTTTGGACAAAAGCAGGAAAGGCCAAGTTTCCTGGCACAGAAACCTCAGCAAGGCTGGGCTTAGCCTCCTTCACTTTCCTTCCATTCCTGCCGCACTGTCCCCTTCCTCCACCCTTTTTCTTCTGTATCAATTCTGTTTTCTCCCCTTTTATAATAATCTCAAATACTTGCCTATTTCTTCTTTGTGAGGTTTCAGTCTAGGCAGAGTTAAAGTTGTTCTCTTCATACTCACACTGGTTCACAAATCTCTTAGGAGGTGTGTTGTGCCAGCGATGGTAATGGAGTATAGTGGAGCATGCCTGGGGTTTGGACAACTTATTACTCCTGGACCAATGCACCAGAAATCTCATGATGGTAGTTTCTTTAAAAAACATCAGTCAAATAAAATGTGTGTAACCCAGGAATTAAGCCAATTGATAATATTAACATTACTGTACATACTCAGTAAGTGGCTTTGGATGAAATGACCACTTCTCTGGAGACTACGTACACAAATACACTGTGAGTGAATAAATAAACACCATCAGCCACATGAACATATTTATCTCAAGCTGACCAACTTGGAGTTATTTTGAGTTTTATAGGAACCACACTGCATAGAACAAAACAAAATGTGGAGCTTGAGGAAATTGTTTCAAATGGACTTTTTAGTTCAAAATTTAGTCAATTTCTCAAAATTAAAAAAGAGTAGACTCAATAACATGCAAGATCTAATTACCATATCTTTCTTTCTAGGATTTCAAATTTCGTATTTTTTCTCTTTGTCCAAAGCAAACTCTGGAGAAGACAATGGCAACCGACTCCGGTACTCTTGCCTGGAAAATCCCATGGACTGAGGAGCCTGGTAGGCTGCAGTCCATGGGGTTGCTAGGAGTCGGATATGACTGAGTGACTTCACTTTCACTTTTCACTTTCATGCATTGGAGAAGGCAATGGCAACCCACTCCAGTCTTCTTGCCTGGAGAATCCCAGGGACAGGGAGCCTGGTGGGCTGTCTATGGGGTCACACAGAGTCAGATACCACTGAAGCGACTTAGCAGCAGCAAAGCAAACTCAGATGAGACCAGTTTGAATGTTTGATTAAAAAGTTTACTAATCTTTTAAAATATGTTTAATCTGCTAATATTTGTTTATTATCTGGAGATTTAGTTCATTTACATTTATTGTCATTACTAATGTATTTGAACTTACTTATTAAATTTCATTTTGCCATTTTTACTTGACCTATTTTTAAAACTGATTTTTTGTTCTCTTTTCTTACTTTGTTTTGAAATAAGTGTCACCCAATTCTAACCTTTTCTCTGTACTAATTTTCTCTTTACTAAACAAATAGTTTGTTGTTGTTTTTTTTTTTTAGAAAATACCCTGGAAATTTTAATATCACCATTTAAACTTATAATAGCCTAAAATGAATATCAGTACATTTATCTGCTTCCTGAACAATACAATACTTTTAAGACACTTTAATCATCCACCCAAGTTATATGTTTTGTTGCTCAGGATATTGGGTCTATCTTGAATTTGTGTTTTTTATTATTGTTTACATTGTGAATATTTGTTTGGCTTTTGTATCATTTATTCATTTTTCTGGTTCACAATTTCCTTTTGTACTTCAGCTCTACCTTTCTGGAATCATCTGTTTTCTTCTTAGAGCACATTCTTTAGGTAATCTTTAGAGTGGAATTGCTGTGAGCAAGCCCAATCATTTGTGTATGACTTTCTTTCTCTCTCTCATGAGGTATGCCATGAGTGATATAATTAAAATGTGTTGTTTAAAGTATAATGTCTAAGCTAATACCCACCCAGGTTAAACTTTGTCAGTTTCTGTTTGTTTGTCTCTATATTAGCCCTTGTTATTGAGAGAATTTTTTTATTGAGTATAGAATTCGAGGTTGACCAATATCTTCTCTCATTTGAAGTTATTATCGTCACACTTGTTTCTGTCTTCCATTATTTTTCAAAAGAAATTGGCTGTCTAAGTTTTATTTCTTTGTTGGAAATATGTCTTTCCTTTGTGGTTGCTTTTTAGATCTTTTATTTTGTGCTTACTAAAATACATCAAAGTGTATGGAATTTATTGCACTTAATGAGATTTGATCAATTTTGGGAAAATGATAGCCACAATGTCTTGATGGGTCACATTTTGCCTCTCCTGGCCCTCACCCACTTGATTTTCTCTTTCTGAAACTCAGTAGACATGTACTGGAACTTCTCAATCTACCACCCATATCTCTTAACCTTTCATTCATAATTTCCATCTTTTGTTCTATGAGTTGTATTTTAGATAATTTTATTAGAGCTAGCTGATGCCTCAATGTTTAATCTATCCATTAGACTTCAGGTAATTTTCCTAATAAAAAAATCTCTTTCCTATTCCATATTGGTTAAAATAAACATCTGCTGTGTTTGTCAATCTTATTCTGGTGACCCCTTATCCTGCTTTGTCCTTTATCCATCCATTAAAACCAAAGATCCAAGATTTTGCTCCCTCCAATAAATTAGAGACTTCTTCACTTGCTTTACAGACCTACTTGGTAAACTTCAGCAAGGGAAGAGCAAGAAGCCGGAGTGGAGAGAAAGGACTGTCTCCTTAGACAGACCTTGTCTGATGTCCCTAGCACATGCAGATGGAAAGCATGGTGTTTATAATAACTAAACTGAGCAATGAAGAAGTGAGAGGACCGTCTGTGTCTGCATTTAAACAGGTTGTTAAAGAGAGAAAATACAGAGGAGGCTTTGGGGACACAGTAACTTGGCCCACTAGTGAAATGGGCCCAGTAAAGATCAATATATGCCCAGTTGGATTAACCAGCTTTCTCTTTGGGGAAGAAACAAAGGAGAGAGGGAAAATATTGGCAGAAGTCCCCTCCTGAAAATGGCCTGTAGAAGACCCTTGCGGTTTCCCACATCAACAATCTTTTGGCTCAGCTCTGATTTCAGCTGCAGCTGTTGTGGAGAGTTTTGTGTGAGCTCAGCCACCTTGCTGACAGTGCTGCATCTGAAACAAGTTGTGACTTCAGCTCTTTGTTTTGGAACCTTGTCTGAAGCCTCAGGAAGCTGCTCAGCCTTTGAGCAAGATGGTAACACTCAACACTCAGGGACGTACAGCGGGTGGACAATCTGGCTATTTCTTTGGGAAGCTCCTAGGTATGGTTCTTTGGGTCTTTTCTCCTGGGCTTCTGATATTCCCTGAAGACTGTCTTCTACTCTCCTACCATCTGGTAGCTAAAGTGGGAAGAAGGCAAAGTTCTGCATATTGAATATATGTTTATATCATTTCCTGTTTTCCACTGGGGAATCAGCAACGGTGATTACAAAAAATTTTCATGTCCTCATAAATGTTCACAAGACTCACCCATGGACAGAACAGTCAATGAGAATTTTCTAAGTGGAAGTTACAGTGTTCATCTCTGTGATTCCACGCATAATGGCCCTGGTTTTGCACAGCTGGCAATTTCTTTTGAGCTTAGCTCATCCACTGGAAAAATTTAACACATTTATTAGAATCATGGTAGAGAGAAGAAAAATTTAAATGAAACCTAAATATGTGAAAATAGCTTGATGACATTTCTCTAGTGTCAAAACTAATTATTGATTGTGCTTATATTTTAAAAACTTTTTTTTTATTTTGAAAAATTCAAATCTTCAAGAAATAGTGAACTTGCGTATCATTTCAGTTCAGTTCTGTCGCTCAGTCATGTCTGACTCTTTGCAACCCCATGGACTGCAACACAACAGGCCTCCCTGTCCATTGTCAACTTCTGGAGTTTACTTAAACTCACGTCCATTGAGTTGGTGATGCCATCCAACCATCTCATCTTTTGTCATCCCCTTCTCCTACCACCTTCAATCTTTCCCAGCATCAGGGTCTTTTGAAATGAGTCAGTTCTTCACATCAGGTGGCCAAAGTACTGGAGTTTCAGCATCAGTCCTTCCAGTGAATATTCAGGTCTGATTTCCTTTAGGATGGACTGGTTTGATCTCCTTGCAGTTCAAGAGACTCTTCAAGAGTCTTCTCGAACACCACAGTTCAAAAGCATCAATTCTTTGGTGCTCAGCTTTATTTATAATTCAACTCTCACATCCATACATGACTACAGGAAAAATCATAGCTTTGACTAGATGGACCTTTGTCGGCAAAGTAATGTCTGCTTTTTAATATGCTGTCTAGGTTGGTTATAAATTTTCTTCCAAGGAGCAAGCGTCTTTTAATTTCTTGCCTGCAGTCAGCATCTGCAGTGATTTTGGTGCCCCCAAAAATAAAGACAGCCACTGTTTCTACTGTTTCCTCCATCTATTTGCCATGAAGTGATGGGACTAGATGCCATGATCTTAGTTTTCTGAATATTGAGTTTTAAGCCAAGTTTTTCACTCTCCTCTTTCACTTTCATCAAGAGGCTCTTTAGTTCCTCTTCACTTTCTGCCATAAGGGTGGTGTCATCTGCATAGCTGAGGTTATTGAATTTCTCCTGGCAATCTTGATTCCAGCTTGCGCTTCATCCAGCCCAGTGTTTCTCATGATGTACCCTGCATATAAGTTAAATAAGCAGGGTGACAATATACAGCCTTGACGTACTCCTTTTCCTATTTGGAACCAGTCTGTTGTTCCATGTCCAGTTCTAACTGTTGCTTCCTGACCTGCATATAAGTTTCTCAAGAGTCAGGTCAGGTGGTCTGATATTCCCATCTCCTTCAGAATTTTCCTCAGTTTATTGTGGTTCACACAGTCAAAGGCTTTGGCATAGTCAATAAACAAGAAGTAGATGTTTCTCTGGAACTCTCTTGCTTTTTCAGTGATCAATTAGATCTCTGGTTCCTCTGTCTTTTCTAAATCCAGCTTGAACATCTGGAAGTTCATAGTTTACATACTGTTGAAGCCTGGAGAATTTTGAGCATTGCTTTTCTAGTGTGTGAGATGACTGTAGTTGTGTGGTAGTTTGAGCATTCTTTGGCATTGCCTTTCTTTGGGATTGGAGTGAAAACTGACCTTTTCCATTCAGCCACTGCTGAGTTTTCCAAATTTGCTGGCATATTGAGTACAGCACTTTCAGAGCAGCATCTTTTAGGATTTGAAATAGCTCAACTGGAATTCCATCACTTCCACTAGCTTTGTTTGTAGTGATGCTTTCTAAGGCCCACTTGACTTCACATTCCAGGATGTCTGGCTCTAGGTTGATGATCACACGTTCATGATTATCTGGGTTGTAAATATCTTTTTGCACAGTTCTTCTGTGTATTCTTGCCACCCCTTCTTAATATCTTCTGTTTCTGTTAGATTTATAGCATTTCTGTCCTTTATTGTGCCCATTTTTGCATGAAAAGTTCCCTTCAGTTCAGTTCAGTTGCTCAGTTGTGTCCGACTCTTTGCGACCCCATGAATCGCAGCACGCCAGGCCTGCCTGTACATCACAAACTCCCGGAGTTCACTCAGACTCAAGTCCATCGAGTCAGTGATGCCATCCAGCCATCTCATCCTCTGGCATCCCCTTCTCCTTTTGCCCTCAATCCCTCCCAGCATCAGAGTCTTTTCCAATGAGTCACTCTTCTCATGAGTTGGCCAAAGTACTGGAGATTCAGCTTTAGCATCATTCTTTCCAAAGAAATCCCAGGGCTGATCTCCTTCACAATGGAGTGGTTGGATCTCCTTGCAGTCCAAGGGACTCTCAACAGTCTTCTCCAACACCACAGTTCAAAAGCATCAATTCTTCGGTGCTCAGCCTTCTTCACAGTCCAACTCTCACATCCATACATGACCACAGGAAAGACCATAGCCTTGACTAGATGGACCTTTGTTGGTAAAGTAATGTCTCTGCTTTTGAATATGTGATCTAGGTTGGTCATAACTTTCCTTCCAAGGTGTAAGCGTCTTCTAATTTCATGGCTGCAATCACTATCTGCATTGATTTTGGAGCCCCCAAAAATAAAGTCTGACACTGTTTCCACTGTTTCCCCATCTATTTCCCATGAAGTGATGGGACCAGATGCCATGATCTTCGTTTTCTGAATGTTGAGCTTTAAGCCAACTTTTTCACTCTCCACTTTCACTTTCATCAAGAGGCTTTTGAGTTCCTCTTCACTTTCTGCCATAAGAGTGGTGTCATCTGCATATCTCAGGTTATTGATATTTCTCCCCGGAATCTTGATTCCAGCTTGTGCTTCTTCCAGCTCAGCGTTTCTCATGATGTACTCTGCATAGAAGTTAAATAAGCAGGGTGACAATATACGGCCTTGACGTACTCCTTTTCCTATTTGGAACCAGTCTGTTGTTCCATGACCAGTTCTAACTGTTGCTTCCTGACCTGCATACAGATTTCTCAAGAGGTAGATCAGGTGGTCTGGTATTCCCATCTCTTTCAGAATATTCCACAGTTTATTGTGATCCACACAGTCAAAGGCTTTGGCATAGTCAATAAAGCAGAAATAGATGTTTTTCTGGAACTCTCTTGCTTTTCCCATGATCCAGCAGATGTTGGCAATTTGATCTCTGGCTCCTCTGCCTTTTGTAAAACCAGCTTGAACATCAGGAAGTTCACGGTTCACATATTGCTGAAGTCTGGCTTGGAGAATTTTGAGCATGACTTTACTAGCGTGTGAGATGAGTGCAATTGTGTGGTAGTTTGAGCATTCTTTGGCATTGCCTTTCTTGGGGATTGGAATGAAAACTGACCTTTTCCAGTCCTGTGGCCACTGCTGAGTTTTCCAAATGTGCTGGCGTATTGAGTGCAGCACTTTCACAGCATCATCTTTCAGGATTTGAAATAGCTCAACTGGAATTCCATCACGTCCAATAGCTTTGTTCCTAGTGATGCTTTCTAAGGCTCACTGTACTTCACATTTCAGGATATCTAGCTCTAGGTGAGTGATCACACCATCGTGATTATCTGGGTTGTGAAGGTCTTTTTTGTACAGTTCTTCTGTGTATTCTTGCCACCTCTTCTTAATATCTTCTGCTTCTGTTAGGTCCATACCATTTTTGTCCTTTATTGAGCCCATCTTTGCATGAAATGTTCCCTTGGTATCTCTAATTTTCTTGAAGAGATCTCTAGTCTTTCCCATTCTGTTGTTTCCTCTATTTCTTTGCATTGATCACTGAGGAAGGCTTTCCTATCTCTTCTTGCTATTCTTTGGAACTCTGCATTCAGATGTTTATATCTTTCCTTTTCTCCTTTGCTTTTTGCTTCTCTTCTTTTCACAGCTATTTGTAAGGCCTCCCCAGACAGCCATTTTGCTTTTCTGCATTTCTTTTCCATGGGGATGGTCTTGATCCCTGTCTCCTGTACAATGTCACGAACCTCATTCCATAGTTCATCAGGCACTCTATCTATCAGATCTAGGCCCTTAAATCTATTTCTCACTTCCAGTATATAATCATAAGGGATTTGATTTAGGTCATACCTGAATGGTCTAGTGGTTTCCCCTACTTTCTTCAATTTAAGTCTGAATTTGGTACTAAGAAGTTCATGATCTGAGCCACAGTCAGCTCCTGCAAAGTTCCCTTGGTATCTGTAATTTTCTTCAAGAGATCTCTAGACTTTCCCATTCTATTGTTTTCCTCTATTTCTTTTCACTGATCACTGAGGAAGACCTTCTTATCTCTCCTTGCTATTCTTTGGAACTTTGCATTCAAATGGGTATATCTTTCCTTTTCTCCTTTGCCTTTCATTTCTCTTCTATTCACAGCTATTTGTAAGGCCTCCTCAAACAACCATTTTGCCTTTTGCATTTCTTTTTCTTGGGGATGGTCTTGATCCCTGCCTCCTGTACAATATCTTAAACCTCTGTCCATAGTTTTTCAGGCACTCTGTCTATCAGATCTAATCCTTTCAATCTATTTGTCACTTGCACTGTATAATCATAAGGGGTTTTATTTAGGTCATAACTGAATGATCTAGTTGTTTTCCCTACTTTCTTCAATTTCAGTCTGAATTTGACAATAATGAGTTCATGATCTGAGCCACAGTCAGCTCCTGGTCTTATTTTTGCTGACTGTTTAGAGCTTCTCCTTCTTTGGCTGCAAAGAATATAGTCAATCTGATTTCAGTATTGACCATCTGGTGATGTCCATGTGTAGAGTCTTCTCTTGTGTTGTTGGAAGAGGGTGTTTGCTATGATCAGTGCATTCTCTTGACAAAACTCTATTAGCTTTTGGCCTGCTTCATTCTGTTCTCCAAGGCCAAATTTGCCTGTTACTCCAGGTGTTTATTGACTTCCTACTTTTGCATTCCAGCCCCCTATAATGAAAAGGACATCTTTTTGGGGTGTTAGTTCTAGAAGGTCTTGTATGTCTTGATAAAACCATTAACTTCAGCTTCTTCAGTGTTACTGTTCAGGACGTAGACTTCGATTACTGTGATATTGAATGGTTTCCCTTGGAAATGAACAGAGATCATTCTGTCGTTTTTGAGATCGCACCCGAGTACTGCATTTCGGACTCTTTTGTTGACTGTAATGGCTACTCCATTTCTTCTAAGGGATTCCTGCCCACAGTAGTAGATATAATGGTCATCTATATTAAATTCACCCATTCCAGTCCAGTTTAGTTCGCTGATTCCTAAATTGTAGCTGTTCACTCTCACGTGGAAGTGGAAGTGTTTGACCACTTCTATTTTGCCTTGATTCATGGATGTAGTGTTGTAGCCATGCATTCTGGTTCTGGGAAACAAACTCACTCAGAAGGACATTGCAGATAGTGGAGTGCAGTTTATTACACCAGCGGGCCCAAGGCAGAGTCTCCTCTAAGCCAAGGACCCTGACCAGCATTTGTGAAAATCTTTTATACCCCGTGTGTACATGTCTGAACCCACCACTCCAAATTCCTTGAGACTTACATAAACCAAGGAAAATACAGTTGCAATAACCCCATGATTTACATGCTATGTGCTCATGTGCTCAAACAGTCAATTAGCCAATAATCAATAAACCTGAGGTTACACTCCAATAGATATCAGAAAAATTTATGGCCTGTCTGGAGGAAGGGGTGATTAGTGTATGTTTTCTCTTAGGCGATGAGTAACCTAGATATGATCTTCAAGGTTCCCCGGTCTGGAGGGGGTCTTATCCTTCTGTTGTTGTTTTCATAGGCACTAAACACAGAATTCAGAGTCCATTGGAAAGGTGGCTGAGCATGATCAGCACGAACAGGCCTAAGGTGGAGTCCAGGCCCTATGAATTCCTTATTCACTAGCATTCCAGGTTCCTATGCACTGTTGCTCTTTACAGCATTGGACTTTACTTCCATCACCAGTCACATCCACAACTGGGTGTTGTTTTTGCTTTGGCTCTGTCACTTCATTCTTTCTGGAGTTATTTCTGCAATGATTTCAGTAGCATATTGGGCACCTACTGACCTGGGGAGTTCATCTTTTAGTGTCCTATCTTTTTGCCTTTTCCTACTGTTCATGGGGTTCTCAAAGGCAAGAATACTGAAGTGGTTTGCCATTCCCTTCTTCAATGGACCACATTTTGTCAGAACTGTCCAGTATGCCCCATCCGTCTTGGGTGGCCCAACATGGCATGACTCTTAGTTTCAATGAGTTAGACAAGGGTGTGGTCCATGTGATCAGATTGGTTAGTTTCCTGTGATTGTGGTTTTCAGTCTGTTTTCCCTCTGATGGAGAAGGATAAGAGGCTTAAGGAAGCTTCCTAATGGGAGAGACTGACTGAGCGGAAAACTGGGTCTTGTTCTGATGGGTGTGGCCATGTTCAATAAATCTTTAATCCAATTTTCTGTTGATGGGTGGAGCTGTGTTCCCTCCCTGTTATTTACCTGGGGAAATGGCAACCCACTCCAGTACTCTTGCCTGGAAAATTCCACAGACTGAGGAGCCTGGTAGGCTGCAGTCCATGGGGTTGCAAAGAGTCGGACACGACTGAGCGGCTTCACTTTCACACTTTAAACTATGGTGGAGGTAATGAAGATAATGGCGACCTCCTTTGAAAGGTCCCATGCATGCACCGCTACAGTCCGTGCCCCCAGCCCTGTATCAGGCCACCACTGACCCATGCCTCCGCTGGAGACTCCTAGATATTCACAGGCAAGTCTGGGTCAGTCTCTTGTGGGGGTCAGTGCTCCTTTCTCCTGGGATCCGGGTGTGCACAAGGTTTGTGCCCACCAAGAGTTTGTTTCGCAGTCCTGTGTAAGCTCTGGGAGCTCTATGGTGGGGTTAATGGCGACCTCCTCCAAGAGGGTTTATGCCATACTCAGGTCTGCTGCACCCAGAGCCCCTACCCCTGCAGGAGTCCACTGCTGACGCATACCTCCACAGGAGGCACTCAAACATAGTTCTGTCTCAGTCTCTGGGGTCTCTGGGTCCTGATGTGCACAAGGTTCGTTTGAGCCCTCTGAGCATCTCTGGCACGTATGGGGTTTGATTCTGAAGACGGTTTGCCCCTCCTGCCATCTTGCTGGCGCTTCTCCTTTGTTTCTGAATGTGGGGTATCAGAGCCTCACAGTCATTTGAACACCACGCTGCCGCTGCTCCAGCACCTACCATGAGAGGAACTTCCATGTATCCTTCACTTAAACACTTAAATTCACCAGTTAACTTTTGCCACATTTACTTTTCCTTTCTTTCTCTTTTTCTGTCTGTTCCTCTTTCTCTCTCCTCTGTTTGTTTATATATATGTATGTCTATATGCATATATACACATATATATTTTATGAACCATTTGTGAGTAAGTTGCTAACATTACCTTCTTTCCTAAATACTTTTGCTAGTATTTGCCCAGACAAGTGTGTTCACTTACATAAACATAGTACAATGATCAAAATCAGAAAATACAGCATTGACATAAGATTATGACCTAATGTAGAATATATATTCAAATTTTGCTGATGGTCTTGATGTCTTTAATAGCAATATTTTCCTCTTACAGTGTCTACTATAGTATCAGGTATTTTATTTAATTGTTGTATCTTTTTAGTCTCTTTTAATCTGGAAAAGATCATCAACCATTTTTTTTGTCTCTTAAGACATTGGTATTTTTGAAGCACACAGGCCAATTTTGTATATAATCTACTGAAATTAAAAAATAGTTTTAAAAATAGCTGATTTGGGAATGAGTAGTACTTCAAATCCATAGGCACAGTTTTAGTTTCTTTAGAATATGTCAGTTTGTGGTTTGAATTTTGCAAAGTTCCTCATCCTTCTGCCTTTAAATTGTACTGTATGGAGACACACACGCGCGCGCGCGTGCACACACACACACACACACACACACACATGTTTCAATTAGGAGAAAATAAATGAACTTAGGGCTTTGAGACATTCCCTAATATAACTGCATAATTGGGGTCAATGCTGTGGTGCCCCACAAAGCTGTGGTAGGAATCACTGACTTATTGTGAAACACAGGACATATAGATCTGAACATATCTGGCAGATCAACAATCTCAAAAACCTTTAAGTCACTCATCTGGAAATAGAACTTAAGGTAATATATAAAATTAAGATTGTGTCAAGAAAAGGTATACTAAAACCAAAAAAAAAAAAAAAATGTTTACTTGTCTACTTAGAGAATAAGACTGGTGATCTATACAGTTCACACGAACAATGATATATGGTAACCTACTTTTTATGTGATTTCCCTTTAGAACTAAAATCCCAGTTATGATGAAGAAAAAGGATATTGCTTATTAGAAGGACATTTCAACATCCAAGCACAGAAGACAAGCTACATCTCCAGCAGCCCAGCTCCCTGAGCTTTGCCAACCAGCCCATTTCAGTAGAACTAAAGCTCAGTCCTTGTGATACCTTTGAGGAACAATTGCCAGAGGATTTCCTCTTGAGGAATTTGATTTTCATAACAAAAGGAAAGACAAATATGAAACCAAAATGGATAAGAAAGACAAAGAGCTGCCAGCGGTGCTTAATCTCTGGACTCCTACAGGTTAATGGACTGGCAAGCAGAAACAGGTAAGTGATATTGATTCTATAAGTCTCCAAGTGTGGAGTTTCCTGGTTTGTTCTGTGTTCTGTGTAAGTATAGATAATGTGATTAGAAGGAATTAAGCATTCATTCAGTCCTGTCTTTGAATCATATCACACTCCAAAGTAATTTTTCAGACAGTGGTTTTGACCATTTAAACATCTCTATCCTACCACTCCATACATAGTACTCTCTTAATTACTTTATATCAGCTGCATTATAATTATATCTAACTTCAGGACATTTCTGCTTTGTTTTAAAACTATATTGATTACTCCAGGCTCTGTACTGAGTGGCTCAGAATTTGTTCCAATTGCTTGTATTAATGTCAGCAACTGAATTAAGCAAGTGTCTGTAGGATTTGGGGAAATAGAAACTCTCTCAATAAACTGCAAGGTATTCCAGATCAAAGGAGTGAAGGGAACTGCTGTTCATAGCCCTTTCTCAAGAAATATTCAATTTGACCTGAAGGCATAAGAAGATGTTATATAATATATGTTTATAGAGTGTATAGTTTAACATGAGGTAGCATCATAAAAAGGAAATTACAAAGTTGTATTCAGCTTAATGTTCTTATTAATGTTTGTTACCTTTCTTTTTCTGTTGAGTTGGTTCTCTACTAGGAAGATAACTTTGGTCTTTTTCTATTTTTGATTTAAATGAAAAATAGTGAAAGCATTCACAGCAATTTAACATTTTTTATTTGTGACTCTTACCTGCAGAGACAGTGCACTAAAAAGTAAGAGACTTTAAGGTCACATAGGTGAATAATTCATTCAATTACCTCATGCCTATCCTTCCCTTTACAATTTTAATGAAATTGTAGAAACAAAATGACTTTTGATCCGATGGATTTAGTGCCTTTGAGAGAACTAAAAATACAAGTTAAAAATATTTTTGGTTTGTTTGAATGGAAGGATATAGACAAGGGTGGAACTGAAATTGCCATCTTTTCTTGAGAGGCTAGGAGATGAAACTCAGAAACACTGAAGGGTTTTAAATATATTGCAAAGACAACATCAATAACAGAAACTCCACAGCCTCCCTTTTTCCCCATGAAATGTTCTTGTTTTATTTTTGGAGCCACTTTTCTCCTGTTATAGCAGCAGCATATAACTCACAATAAGCTTTTCATTTAGGTTGAAAACTGAAGGTTTAGGAAAGTGTTCATGCACTAAACCCAGAAGACTGTTGTGCTGGAAAGGGTGTGTGATTCCCAAGTTAGGAGTAGGAAAAAGCGTTGGAGGAATGGGGACATTGAAAAGATGTTTTCAAACCTTTTAAACATCTGTTACAACTAGGAAGTATCTTAGTTTGGGGCTCAGTTCAGTTAGTTAAAATGCTTTCTTCCTTGTTAATTCTTTCTTCTTTTCTCACTAACCTCTCCTGTCTTCCTTTCCTGCTACATGATGGTATATTGACAACATTAAAGAGAGTACACACACACACACACACACACACACACACACACAAAAGAACACACTGGTGAACAAGATGAGCCTATTGTGGCTGATACCCAGTGGGGAATAATCAAAAATGAGGATAAAGACCTGACCTGGAGACCCATTATCCCACAGGTCAGGGGCCAGCAAGCTACAGTCCATGGGCCAAATCCTGCCCTTGGTTTTTTTGTAAGTAAAGGCTTATTGGAATATAGTTGTACCCATTTATTTACATATGATCTATGGGTGCTTTCAGGGAACAATGGCAGAGTTGAATAGTGGTGACAGAGACCATATGGCCCACCATGCCTAAAATATTTATTATCTGGCCCATTACAGAAAACATTTGCTGACCCCAGCTAAAAGCCAAATGTTATTTTCCAAAGGGTGGTCCAAGACCAGCAGACTCAGCATCTACTGAATCTAGTAATTTGATAGAATGCAAAATTTCCAGCCCCATAGCAGACCTAGGGAATAAAAGTATCTGGAGTTAGGGCCCACAATCTGTGTTTTAACAAACCCTCTGGGTAATTCTGATGCACTTTAAGACCCCCTGGGTCAGAACATCTCAACCTGATGTTGCTAATGAGTTGCAGGTATGCCAAAGATATTAGGCTACGGGCCATGTGGCTGGCATCACATGAGATCCCAAAGGATCACAATCTGGGCAGGACATAATTAAAATTGTATTTTACAAGTTAATTTGGGCAGATCGATGATGATTTTCATACTGAATGAATTTCCTGTCACTCTCAGAGACTATTTTATAATAACAAAAAATAACATTTTGTAACATTTTATAGTGTAAAAGCGGAGAAGGCAATGGCAACCCACTCCAGTACTCTTGCCTGGAAAATCCCATGGATAGAGGGGCCTGGTAGGCTGCAGTCCATGGGGTCGCTAGGAGTCGGATATGACTGAGTGACTTCACTTTCACTTTTTACTTTCATGCATTGGAGAAGGAAATGGCAACCCACTCCAGTGTTCTTGCCTGGAGAATCCCAGGGACGGGGGTGCCTGGTGGGCTACCGTCTATGGGGTCGCACAGAGTCAGACACGACTGAAGCGACAGCAGCAGCAGCAGCATAGTGTGAAAGTAGTTCTGGGAGGGTCTCAAAAGGAATTTTTGACTTGAAAATGTTCCTGCACAAGTGGAAGGCACATGTTTATGTGTGTGTTTGTGGATTTAATACCTTTTTGTTCAAGAAGGAGAAATATCTTTAAGGTGGATTCAGTAGAGGGATATATGTTTATTTTAAAATATCCTCAATGCAGCCCTGTTATATCATACTTTGTTGTTCAGTTACTAAGTCATGTCTGACTCTCTGCCACCCCATAGATTGCAGCATGCCAGGCTTCCCTGTCTTTTACTATCACCCAAAGTTTGCTCAAACTCATGTCCATTGAGTCAGTGATGTCATCAAACTACACTTTAAATGAACATTACCTACAACAATCCAGACAAGATAAATTAGTCCAGGGGTGCAAGATATTCAGTAAGTAATTTACTTGGAATAGTAATCTTACTTGTACCTGAATAGGATTCCACTGACAATAATTCATTGCAAGTCATATTTTCAGAACACTTGTGTTGCTTTCAGCAAAGCATACCTATAAGCTAGCATTCATAACTGGCAAGTGCACCCTTGAATGTAAATTCAGTTCAGTTCAGTTGTTCAGTCGTGTCCAACTCTGCAACCCCATGAGTTGCAGCATGCCAGACCTCCCTATCCATTACCAACTCCCGGAGTTCACCCAAACTCGTGTGCATCGAGTCGGTGATGCCATCCAGCCATTTCATCCTCTGTCGTCCCCTTCTCCTCCTGCCTCCAATCCCTCCCAGCATCAGAATCTTTTCCAATGAGTCAACTCTTCGCATGAGGTGGCAAAAGTATTGGAGTTTCAGCCTCAGCATCAGTCCTTCCAATGAACACCCAGGACTGGTCTCCTTTAGGATGGACTGATTGGATCTCCTTTCAGTCCAAAGGACTCTCAAGAGTCTTCTCCAAAACCACATTTCAAAAGCATCAATTCTTTGGAGCTCAACTTTCTTCACAGTCCAACTCTCACATCCATACACAACCACTGGAAAAACCATAACCTTGACTAGATGGACCTTTCTTGGCAAAGTAACGTCTCTGCTTTTTAATATGCTATCTAGGTTGGTTATAACTTTCCTTCCAAGAAATAAGAATCTTTTAATTTCATTGCTTCAATCACCATCTGCAGTGATTTTAGAGCCCAGAAAAAGAAAGTCTGACACTGTTTCCACTGTTTCCCCATCTATTTCCCATGAAGTGATGGGACCAGATGCCATGATCTTCGTTTTCTGAATGTTGAGCTTTAAGCCAACTTTTTCACTCTCCACTTTCACTTTCATCAAGAGGCTTTTGAGTTCCTCTTTAGTTTCTGCCATAAGAGTATTGTCATCTGCGTATCTGAGGTGATTGATATTTCTCCCGGCAATCTTGATTCCAGCTTGTTTCTTCCAGTCCAGCATTTCTCATGATATATTCTGCATATAAGTTAAATAAGCAGGGTGACAATATACAGCCTTAACATACTCCTTTTCCTATTTGGAACCAGTCTATTGTTCCATGTCCAGTTCTAACTGTTGCTTCCTGACCTGCATATAGGTTTCTCAAGAGGCTGGTCAGGTGATCTGATATTCCCATCTCTTTCAGAATTTTCCACAGTTTATTGTCATCCACATAGTCAAAGGCTCATAGTCAATAAAGCAGAAATAGATGTTTTTCTGGAACTCTCTTGCTTTTTCCATGATCCAGCAGGTGTTGGCAATTTGATCTCTGGTTCTTCCACCTTTTCTAAAACCAGCTTGAACATTTGGAAGTTCTTGGTTCATGTATTGCTGAAGCCTAGCTTGGAGAATTTTGAGCATTACTTTACTAGTGTGTGAGATGAGTGCAATTGTGCAGTAGTTGGAGCATTCTTTGGCATTGTCTTTCTTTGGGATTGGAATGAAAACTGACCTTTTCCAGTCCTGTGGCCACTGCTGAGTTTTCCAAATGTGCTGGCATATTGAGTGCAGCACTTTCACAGCATCATCTTTCAGGATTTGAAATAGCTCAACTGGAATTCCATCACCTCCACTAGCTTTGTTTGTAGTGATGCTTTCTAAGGCCCTCTTGACTTCGCATTCCAAGATGTCTAGCTCTAGGTGGGTGATCACACCATCGTGATTATCTTGGTTGTGAAGATCTTTTTGTACAGTTCTTCTGTGTATTCTTGCCACCTCTTCTGAATGTAAACTAACAAGTAGTAAAAGTGCTCATCCATCATTAGGATGGAGAATGTGGACTCTTCAGTCATATGTAGAACAGGGCCACAGCAGAACATTGGACTTGGGAACTGGGCCTATATCGTACCCAAGCTGGGTCTTCACATTTCTTTCTGCAAATCTCTGTCCTGGAATTTAGGCCTGCTCCAGGACCCTCAGAACTATCTCTGGAGAAGTCAGGTTATTTGGATCAAAGATGTTCTGAGAACCTCTGGTGGCTTTTGACTGTCTGGGGATTTCTGTAGTGTTCAGGGTCTTGCCCAGTGGGTGGCTCTGGGTCCAGTTTGGCCTGAAACAACATTTGGGCTGGCACACCCTGCAAATCCTATCCTCACCCACCAAATACATACACATACAACATGGAAACATGAGGACATGTAGACCTCTGATGCCTGTGGGGTGTGAGATGGAGCCATAGACTCTCCAGAAGAGAAACTGCTCAGGACCACTTCAGACACTTCATGGTTGGGCTAAGATAATGGTGTTTAAACCTCCTCTCTCCGTACCTAACTGTGAGGGCCTTTGTGAGCATTAACTCCCACAACAGCCGGCATGCTTCTCGCTGCACTTAGTATATACTCTGCAAGATAGGTCTGCCGTAAGAGAGACAGATGCAGGAGAGGCCCCCACAGGTAAATACCCTGAGCAGGTGTTTCTGAGCTCTGGGCACCCAGAGGCACAAAAGGAGGCATGAGCTCTGGGTGGGTCTGTCATCTGGACTTAGACTTCTTGCTCCACAAGGAATGGAACTGGAGGAAGACTAGTTCAGGCCCCTGGAGGCACTGGGCCAGGACTGGGGCCTGGTGAACCTAGTCTAAGAGCAGCAGCCTACTTACATTGACATCTGTGGCCAGATGATTATTGTAGAGTCTGTCCTATGCATCATAGGTTGTGGGGCAACTAGATACCAGTAGCACCCCAGTTGTAGCAATGAAAAATGTCTTTTGATAATGTCTGTCAGGCTTGGCCAAGTGCTCCTGGTGGAGAACCACCATTCTACACAAAATACCACTTAGTCTCAGCATGCGTGGATCTCCCTTGATTGACTCAGAACGAGATCCTCCTTCACAGGGTTTTATTTATTTATTTATCTCCAGTTCATTGAGATACAATGGACATATAACATTGTTTAACGTGTATAACACAGTGATTTGACAGATATATTTATTGCAAAGTGATTACCACAGTAATCTTAGTTAAAATATGCATAGCTACAATTTTATAGTGATAACTTTTAAAATCTATTGTCATAACAAATTTCAAATAGACAATACCATCTTGTTAACTCTACTTACCATGTTGTACATTTATTTGTATTATACAGATAATAGCAAATTGTTTCCCAAATTGATTGTACCAATTTCTATTCTATTAGTGGCACAATTTTATATTTGCTTCATATTTTCTTAAACCCTGAGAAATACTAAGACCCTCAGAATTCTAATTTTTGTTATCTGTTGGTACGCAATGGCTTCCATTGTGATTTAATTTTAATTTGTCTAATTATTAATGACACAGCATCTTTTCATGATTATTGATCATTTGGATTTCCTTTTCTTTTGTGAGATGTTTATTCAATTCTTTTTCCTAGATGCCCATCCCCCTCAACTCCTAGCTTTGCCTGCTTTTCTTACTGATTTCTAGGTATCTTTATGTACTCTTAATCTGAATGCTTTATTGATTTTATGAATTTCAAATATCTTTTATCAGGGTTTTTGAAACAAGAATAAAATGCAAAGTGAGGCAGCTCCTTCACATTATATTCTGTATCATCTTTGTGCAAAATGGTGGTTCCTAATCTTGTTTGTTCACAATTACAATGGAAATAAAAGTCAGAAATATGATATATTCTCAAATTTTATCAACTTACATTAGAGCCCAAACCATCATTGCAATGGCTGCTTTTTCAGAGCTGCTGCTATTGCTAAGTCACTTCAGTCATGTCTGACTCTGTGCGACCCGATAGATGGCAGCCCACCAGGCTCCACCATCTCTGGGAATCTCCAGGCAAGAATACTGGAGTGGGTTGCCATTTCCTTCTCCAATGCATGAAAGTGAAAAGTGAAAGTGAAGTCACTCAGGCCTGTCCGACTCTTAGCGACCCCATGGACTGCAGCCTACCAGGCTCCTCCATCCATGGGATTTTCCAGGCAAGAGTACTGGAGTGGGGTGCCATTGCTATGCCTCAAAAAAAAAAAAAAAAAAAAAAGAGTCATCTCATTCATTGATTCTATCAAATGCTTACAATAAAAACACAGACTTCAATTTGATTAACTCAGAAGAAAATCTATTTCATCTTACAAATCCAAAGTTGAGAACAGAATGCAAATGTTCAGAATAGAAATGCCCCCACACCAAAATATATCAAGAATTATGGACATTACATGTCATGCCCATTCCAACATGTAGCTAAATCTCTATACTCCACTTAAAATCATGTTTCTATCATTCCCCAAATAAAATAATATAAAAATACTTAACAAGCTATCTGCTATTCCAAACCAACCAAATTTATGTGATTGAGCTTTGCTTGTCTTTTTGGCTTTATTTTATTTTTTCTATAAACATAAATGTGCATATTAAAGAAGAAATTCTGCTTTAATTAGGCAGAAAATTATAGAAAATTGCAGAAGACGAGAGTTAGCAACTTACAGCATGTTGTCCAAATCCAGCCAGCCCCTGATCTCTAAGTAAAATTTCATTGGAATACAGTCATGCTTATTTATTTACATATTTTCTAGGATAGCTTTTACAGCATTGGGTTGGTCAAAAATTTCATTCTGGTTTTCTGTAAGATCTTATAGTAGCTATTCTTGAGTATTTTCTGGACATGCCAGGCTGTGAGTAATCTGATTTTTGCTTCAGCTACTTGGGCACCAATGCATTGGTTAGGGTGGGGGGCCCAGGAGTGTTGTGTTTCTCAAAGGATAAATCCAGGTTCTTTATACCCGATTTATCCTGAGATGGTTGCCACTGGGGGATCTTGGTAAAACTTGTCATTGCCTTCTGATAAATTTACCTCAAATCCAATTGCAACTCCTTAAATGGTGTGTCCAACAATGTCATAGAGTGTTGAAATGGACTTTGGAATCGGCAAGGCTCTTTCTCTCCCCTTCTCTTAAAAGCTCTCCTGTATTTACACACTCCTTATATTTTCTTCATAGTACCAAGATATGCTTTCAGATGGGATCTTCCTGTGTGCTCATGTGGCAAGAGGCCAGATGGATATCTTGAAGTCACCATTTGTCACTAAGATGGCTGTCCTGGTATTTCATGGCATTTAAAAATACTTATTGGTAACTGTGCTAGACCTCCGTTGCTGCACAGGCTGTCTCTAGTCATGGTGAGCAGAGGCTCTTTTCCAGTTGCAGTGCATGGGCTTCTCTGGACAGTGGCTTGTCTTGTTACGGAGCGTGGGCTCCAGGGTGTGTGAGCGTCAGCAGTTGCTGCGTGTGGGCTTAGTACTTGCGACTCTAGAGCTCAGGCTGAGTAGCTGTGGTTCATGGGCTCAGCTGCTCCTCGGCATGTGGGATCTTCCTGCATCAGGGATCCAACCCCTGTCTCCTGCACTGGCAGGTGAATTCTTCACCACAGAGCCACCAGGGAAGCCCTCATGGCATTTTTATATTTTGATTTTTTTCTGATTCAGGGAAAGTCAGCTATAGGATTTCAGTATGATGCTTTCGATGGTTCAACATGTATTAGGATGGGTCTGAGAGTATGCATCTAACAAGCTCCCAGGGAATGTACTACGCTGGTCCATGGACCACACTTGGTATTACAGTTACCTGGTCACTTTTAGAGGCAGGGGAGCATTTTCTCATTTGCTGCTTTCTAGGACCAGGTCTTTAAGAGAAGGAGATGGCACCCTACTCCAGTACTCTTGCCTGGAGAATCCCATGGATGGAGGAGCCTGGTAGGCTGCAGTCCATGGGGTCGCTAAGAGTTGGACACGACTGAGTGAGTCCATGGGGTCGCTAAGAGTTGGACACGACTGAGTGACTTCACTTTCACTTTTCACTTTCCTGCATTGGAGAAGGAAATGGCAACCCACTCCAGTGTTCTTGCCTGGAGAATCCCAGGGATGGCAGAGCCTGGCGGGCTGCCGTCTATGGGGTCGCACAGAGTTGGACACGACTGAAATGACTTAGCAGCAGCAGCAGGATCAGGTCTTTATTATACATCATTTGTGAAAACATCTGTTACTCACGTGAGTTCTCAGAGTGAGTCTAACGAAGGCTTAATGTTAAATAAATTGTGACTGCTCTGCTGCTGCTGCTGCTGTGGTCGTTGTGTCCTATTCAAAACCAAATAGGTTAGAAATCTTTGGAAAGGACTGGAAAAGGTGATGAAAGGGGAACAGAGACGAACACGCTTCAACTGTTGTTCATCACTAACCTTTGGACTTTTTCCATACATTTTTCTCATTTAAGTCTTCCAAAAATGCTCTGAGGTAAGCATTATGGTCCCCATTTTATAATAATAAGGAGCCAAATCACAAGCTCATAACCATCCAAAGCAAAATGTGGGGAATTCTACAGGGAAAATGACCTCATTTCTTTAAAAAAAAAAAAATAGCATGAAAAAAGGAGGAGGAGCAGGAACTGTCACAGATAAAGGCTTAAAAGAAACAAAGCAAACAAAATCAAGATTTTGTTTGGAATCTGATTTTACCAAAAGCAAGCAAAACAAACCCCACAAAACCCATGAATAGACACATTTGAGACACTGGTAAAATGGATTGGGGACTGAATATTAGCTATTAAGAAATTCATTAGATGTGGTACTGTTGTTACAATTATGTTATAAAACAGAGCTCTTATCTGTCAGAGGTTGATTGGCAAAATTATATCTTGTCTGGATGGGCTTTAAAATATTCCACCAAAAACATAATAAAAGATAAAAATGAGTGTAAATAAGAATCAAAGAAAGAATCAACAGTGGCAGAATATTGATTGATTTTACTTTTTAAAGCTATTTTGAAGCAATTTTGGATTTAAAGAAAAGTTGTGCTATTTTTTAACACAGGGTCCTGAATATATATTGCCTAACTTCCCCTAATGTAAATATCTTATGTAACTGTGCTACTGCTGCTGCTGCTGCTGCTGCTGCTAAGTCGCTTCAGTCGTGTCCGACTCTGTGCGACCCCATAGACAGCAGCCCACCAGGCTCCCCCATCCCTGGGATTCTCCAGGCAAGAACATTTTCTTCTCCAATGCATGAAAGTTAAAAGTGAAAGTGAAGCCACTCAGTCGTGTCCAACTCTTCGCGACCCCATGGACTGCAGCCTACCAGGCTCCTCCGTCCATGGGATTTTCCAGGCAAGAGTACTGGAGTGGGGTGCCATCGCCTTCTCCGGAGTTGTGTCTACTTTTTCTCAATTCTAAACCCTCAGAAGAAGTTACAGTTGCCGATTCCTGGTTTTCACTGTTCCAAAGGGAAGAAATAATTTACTAACACTAGGTGATTTGAATTACTTGAAAACCTCACAGTTTTATACTAAGGAACTGACATGTAAGTTCTTTGAGTAGCTTGGCACGATTCTTGATCTAGAGATGAGAGGCTACTAGAAGAGAGAAATGTGCAAATTTAAAAATGACAATACAATGAGGTTAATGCTGCAGTGGAAGTACATACAAGGTTCATAGGTACGATACGGAATAGGAAATGTCAACCAGAGTGGTTGACATGAATCTTTCATTGTGTCTCAAAGCATCCATTTTAACCACCAGGCTGTTGAATTTTAGGGTGGAGGGTGGATCTGGTTACTTACCAGGAATGTTGGGTGGAGGATATGTGTGTATATATACCTTCTGCTCTTGTGGTTAACCTGTGTGTAAACAGAAGTCTGGAAGTCACAATGTTTAGAGTAATTAAATGAGTAAAATTCAGCTGGATTTATCATAGAACAATGAAAGAGCCACACTTTCCCCCTGTAATATGCACAAGTAATGCCACAAAAGTGCTACACAAATGAAGTCAGAATTTTAAATGGTCATGTCTATTTACCATTAGCCATCTGGAACATATAATAAAAGGAAATCCATTAGAAGGAAACATTCAAATATACTTGGCTTTCAAAAGTTGGAAGAACAGCAGAACCAGTTCCTATTTGGACTGGAGTTTGTTTATTTTGCTTATTTGAAATCAGAGCCAAAGGCCCTACTAGTTTTGACTAACTCTAAGTGTTTCTTTGTTTCTGTATATTTGGGCTGGACCAGTATCTGCAAATGAGACGTTGCAGATGGCAGATGACTTTCCTGTCTAGTTTCAAGGACCTTCAAAATTTCTGGGAAATCATTGCTGAAGTCAGGTCTTCTCCAAAAAGCTGCCTCTGCATCATGAGAAGAAAAAGCATTATTTAATTCATAACCATTTACAGAATCCCTGCTGTGCACGTAGGATCATTGTTGTGCTGTGGAAAAGAGGTGTGAGGTGTCAGCATGGGTAGAAATAAACATGAAAAGAGTAAACCTTACCCTCAAAAAGTCTATGCTCCACTAGGGGAGATGAGTATATGCCTGAGTCCCTTCACTTTGCCAAGGGAAAGTGAGAGAGAAGGGCAACTCAGTAGTTGAACGGTATTGTAGACAGTGCGCATTTCCCCTGCCTCCCAGGGACACGGTTGAGCACAGAGAGCCTTCCTCATCCGAGTCATATCACCACCAGGCCAGGCAGGGACCCCATCATACATTTTATCCCTTCAGTGTTGGAAGTGATAGGAGAGCCTTAGAACTTATGGCCTTGGACAGGTGTTTGCCTTTGACACTGGGAGGATGGCCACGGTGTCTCTGCTGGAAATTGTAGAGCTGGGATTAAAAATCCAAATCTGGTTGACTTAGAGTCTCATAGCTCAGGTCCTGGCACTGATACAAATCAGTAAGGCACTTATTCTCTGACCCCAGATTTTTCATTGGCAAATTAAGAGACTTGAAATCAGTAGTCTGAAAACTGTTTTTAAAAAAGACAATATAATACTTCTTTCAGATAAAATATTACTCAAGCCCAGGATGGAAAACAGATCAAAATAAACTACTTAGACTAAAGCCTGGATGAGAACCAGAGCCCTGATCTCCATTTCATTCTGTAGGAGTTCTGTGTGTTCTGTTGTGTTATTTTTCAGAAAAGACTCCCTTTCCTCTACCCCTCCCATGGGAGAGTATACTTTACCACTCCACTGATGTTGGACTTGCTTACAAAGCAAGGACTTGCTTTGGCCAATGAAATAGAAGTACACATGCCATCCTTCACATTCAAAAGGAGCTTCCACAATTGAAATGGCTTTGTATCTTGCACTCCTGGACTCTGTTGTGAGAAAAGTATGCCCCAAGCAGTCAGTGCTCTCTAAGCCTGGAAGGAAAGACAGGTGGAGCAGACATGAGTTTTACTCTTAGTCTGGAGCAGAACCTGCATGACCAAACTGCTAACCCACGAGTAAGACATAAAGGTTTGCTTTTGAAGGGCATTGAGATTTAGGGATGCTTGTTACACTGCCTAATTACAGCAAAGGGCGACTAATATAAGGTTCTTAAACATAGTCTCAGAACCTGTGTCACTCAGATTAAAGATCTAATTGGTGGAGAAAAGTGACAATCTAAAATACTAAGCAAAAAACACAATGATAACAACAAAACCCCACATTTATTCCACTGATAGTGTCCTTATCAGATATTAAAGTAGTTTTTGCTGCCTAGTGTTGCTCTATTTCCATGTTTTGTTTACCAGATACTACCTACTTTATCATGTAGTACCTACTCTGGGAGCTGCCCCCAACTCAGGTGGATGCACCATACTTTGTAATGCATCACCTGGAGTTTTTCTTCTTTATGGCTCACCCTAAAAATACACTATGAGCTTCCTCAGGGCAAAGTTCAGCCTGGAGTATAGAAAGCCAAATAAGAATGAGAATAGATAATATTTACTGAGCACTTGCTGCAGAAATACACTATTTCCAGAATGTTACACTAACTCATTTAACCTTTTCAAGCATTTTATAATGCGGTTTTTTTTTGTAAATGAGGAATGAGGCTCAGAGAAGGTAAGGAACTTGCTGGAGGTCAAGCAGGCAGGAGATGGCTAAAACAGGTTTCAAATCAAGCAGAATGCCTAGCGTGGCTTCCGAGTCGAGCTCTTCATCTTACCAGGGGTTCCTCATCTGGCATCCACAGACCCTTGAGTCCATGAATAGAATCTAAGGGGGCCTTTTTATAGGAATGGGGAAAATTCTGTCTTTTAGTACTTTTAACTGAATTGTGGCACTTCCTTCAATTGTGAATGTAGGCTGCAAGCCACAGCCATGTTTGCAGAATCTGAAACTTTGTCACAAGGACACATCATAGATATATATATTTTTACATAGCAGTGTGGCTGCTCTCTCAAAATACTGCTTACATTCTCCACTAGTAATTAGTACTTATAGTAGTTATTACACCTATCACTCCATGCTGTTTTTCAAATATTTTAACTGTTTAAAGAAACTGTTTTTCTTTGTAATCCTTTGTTTTAAATTTATACATTTAAAAATCATCCCTTTTTACATTTTTATTTTATATTGAGTGTATTTGACTAACAATACTGTGTTAGTTTCAAGTGTACGGTAAAGTGATTCAGTTATACATATATATGAATCTATTCTTTTTCAAATGCTTTTCCCCATTTAGGTTATTACAGAATATTGAAAAGAGTTCCCTGTGCCATATAGTAGGTTGTTGTTGGTTATCTATTTTAATATTCTGAATGAAGCACTGAAACATGCTGCAACATAACTAAACCTCAAAATCATCATATTAAATGAAAGAATCTAGCCACAGAGAACCAGGTATTATATGATTCCATTTATATGAAATGCCCCAAAGTAGGCAAATCCATAGAGACCGAAAGCAGATCAGTGCTTGCCAGAGGCTAGGGGAAGGGAGGTGGGAAGCGACTGCTGATGAATATGGGGCTTCACCTGGGGATGAAGAAAAATGTTCCAAATTAGATTCTGGTGATGGTTGCACTCTGTAATTATATTGAAAACAACTGAATTGTGCATTTTAAACACATGAACTTTACAGCACAGAAATTATCTCTCAATAAAACTGTGAAAACAACAGCACATTATTCTGAGAAGGGGCTCACAGGCTTCTGCAGAATCCGGTGAGGTCCCTCTGCAGACTCTGGTGGGAATGCAAAGTCAGAATCCCAGCCTGCAGCGGTGCCTGATGAATATTCAGGGGAGTTAAGAGTTATATTTTCTAAAAAGTGCTAGCTATCATGAATTTAAGTAATTGGATTGACACTATGAAATAAACCATTGACAGGATGATGTGAACACCAGAGGAAAGCTCCCAGGTCACTTTAAGAGGACGGGGTTGGGGGAGCCTGGTGTCCAACGGATCAAATATCTGTTGCTCTTTTATCGGGGCATCAAATTTCCTTTCACTACTCGAGTTAAGACCCTGCTTCTCAGGAAGCCCCAGGGGCAGGAAACGGTGACTTCCTTTCCTTTCCTGCCTCCCCCGACCCCATGGAGTTGCTTCTGCTTCTTCACTGGTGGAGGCTTCACTGGGGAGCGACTCGTGTGGCTTGTTTCCTAGGGATTGGCCCTGAGCCCTGAATGAACGAGTTGTTTTCACGGTGGCTTTGCTGCCGGCAGCTCCGAGATGGGGCCTCTCCTCCTCTGAGACCTCGGTGCCCACTGCCACACTGTCCCGGCCGAGTGGCCGCCTCCTCTCCCGCGTCGGCTCCTCCTCGAGCCTGCAGCAGCTCTGGGGCACTTTCTACCCTTCAGAACAGCTTCTCATCTCGAGCACCTGCTCCGCTCTTGGGCTAGAAGTGTTTCCTCCATCTCAGAAGGGTGCTCAGCCTGGCTAGGCTCAGCTTGGACCAGCCAGGGCCTTAACGAGCCTCAGAAACAGTCAGCAATAAATTGAGGACAGGAGTTGGTAGACCCAGAAGAAGTGAGCCTCAGATGTTCAAGCAGTAATCTGCTCATAAATACATATTTTAAACCAGCTTTCCTTCCTTCCCTGTCTTACTTTGTCACTCCCTCCCCCTAAATTGTACTTGTTAAGATCATCTCCAAAAAAAACCTCTTTGCACCGAAGATCCTATCTTAGGGTTTGACTGAGGGGGGACCCAGCTTAGACAGAGGGGCCCACTGAGCAGCAAACTCAGGGTCAAGCAGATTCTCTGGGATGTCAGCTCCTTGAACCACGAACACTGCCATCACTACATGTTTGTGGAGCTGCTATTGAATTGCCTTTGGATCCCACAAACTATTGTATTCAGAACTGCACACATTTTCACATATTGAACATAAAGCAAATTGTGTTTTCTTTTTGAAAATTGTTTTAAACTACCAGAAGTTAATTCTGGCCAAGTCAAAAAAGCAAGCTTGGTTCAAGTAAGGTGATGGAATTCTCCTTGAATGCATCACAAATGGCTCTTAGGGGGAGGAAGTGTTATCCAGTTCATACCAGCCATAAAGGTAGGGCCAACCCAAATGTAGCCATGTGACAAATGGATAAGCAAATATGGTCTATTCTTACAAGAAATAAACATTATTTAGTCCTAAAAAGGATACTGACAGCGGTATCCTTTTTAGGACTGAACTGATACTTCAACTGGGATGAACTTTGAAAAAGTTAAGGGAAAAAAGCCAGACACAAAAGATCACATCCTGTATGATTCAATTTGTGTAAAACATCCCAAAGAGATAAATCCATAGAGAAAGAAAGCAGATTAGTGACTTCCAGGAGGTGGGTGGAGGTGGAAACAGGGGGAGTGACTGATTAATGGATATGAGATTTCCTTTTAGGCTAATGAAAATATCTTGGAAACAGATTGAGGGTCATGATTATATAATACTGTGATTGTATTCATACTAAATGCCACTGAATTGCACACTCTGAAACAGTTAATAGTTAATTCTATGTTATATGAATTTCCCCTCAATTTTAAAAAGGCATGCATGACAGATCTTATTACTTAGTGGTAATGTAGGATACTGCAGGTTGGGCTTGTATTCTGACTATTTAGCAACCTTATTGTGGACCAGCTATGCTGCAGGAGGAATGGTCTGGATCAGGCCTGGGAGGCAGGCCTTCTTCTATAGAGAAATCAGGGGGCTTTTCAGGGTTTGGGGCAGTGATTACTTCTCAGTAGAAGTATCTCAAGGTCTTAGCAACTAGACAGTCCTAAGTTTTACTGGCTGAGCCCCCTTCTCCCAGGGGACTATTGAGAGACTGACATCTATATTTGTTGAGTGGAATCTTTTATTTTTTTAATTGAAGTATAGCTGAAGTACAATATTATATAAGTTACAGGTGTACAATATAGTGAATCACAATTTTTAAAAGTCAAACTCCATAAGTTATTATAAAATATTGGCTATATGTGGAATCTAAAAGATGCAACAAACTAGAAACAAAAAAGAAACAATCTGACATATTTAGAGAACAAATCTGTGGTTACCAGTGTGAAGAGGGGAGAGGGAAAGGGGCAGGGGCAATATAGGAACAGGGGATTTAAAAGTATAAATTATTATGTCTAAATTAAGCTACGAGGATGTATTCTATAGCCCAGCAGGGTCTTGTACCGTATAGGAAGAAGAATAATTCCTTCTTCCAGCCCATGGTCCACAATGAGGGCATGGCTACAGCCTGGTTGTGTCTGGGGAGGGGCAGGGCTCACACCAGCATCTCACCCAGTGGCCACCAGTCCCTGATGCCAGAAGGGCAGGCACTCTTCAGCAGGATGCTAACCTCCTCCCTGAGCCCACCCTTGCTTGCAGGCTGGGGAAATTCATACTTTGAAGCCCGGCAGAAGCACAGGCAGGAGGCTGGCTCTATAGCTGTGTTATTCTAAGAGTATTCTGGGACCAATAACTTAGGTATCACCTGGGAGCTTGACAGAAATGCAGAAACCTGGGGTACACTCTTGCCGTGCTAGTCAGGACCCCTGAGTGATGTCTATGCACATTACAATCTCAGAAGTTCAGCTTTAGCAAACAATCCCTTAGGTCACTTACTGTTTTGTCTCAAATTTTAGACTTCAGTCTCTCGCACTTGCTGATCTGTTATGGCCATAGTTTGGAATGGACACATCTTTATATCTCTTTAGATGCTGTCCAGGGATTTTCTGGAAAGAACCAAAAGCAGTTCTAAGAAACCCATACTCTCTTTAAAATGTCTTGTTTCATCTTAGAAATTCATATGAATGTTGCACATTATTCCACATATATTGATGTTTACCTGAACCTAAAACTGGTTACTTTTTACCTACAAAATCTTTGAATGAAACTGGAGGCTTTAGGAAGTTGTAGTATATTTTTATTCATGATAGCTTTGTATCCCCAGCATCATGTGAATGCTGCAGTTTGCAGAGCAATGTAAAGTGACTAAGGAAGTTTGTGATTCAACAGGGAAACCACTGACCATTTCAGGCTCTATATTAGGGTAAATATAAAGATGCAGATATACGATTAGACTTTGAATTTTTAACTTTGTGTAGTGACCACAAATAGCTGTGAAAAGAAGAGAAGCAAAAAGCAAAGGAGAAAAAGAAAGATAAAAGCATCTGAATGCAGAGTTCCAAAGAATAGCAAGGAGAGATAAGAAAGCCTTCCTCAGCGATCAATGCAAAGAAATAGAGGAAAACAACAGAATGGGAAAGACTAGAGATCTCTTCAAGAAAATTAGAGATACCAAGGGGACATTTCATGCAAAGATGGGCTCGATAAAAGACAGAAATGGTACGGGCCTAACAGAAGCAGAAGATATTAAGAAGAGGTGGCAAGAGTACACAGAAGAACTGTACAAAAAAGGTCTTCACAACCAAGATAATCACGATGGTGTGATCACTGACCTAGAGCCAGACATCCTGGAATGTGAAGTCAAGTAGGCCTTAGAAAGCATCACTAGGAACAAAGCTAGTGGAGGTGATGGAATTCCAGTTGAGCTATTCCAAATCCTGAAAGATGATGCTGTGAAAGTGCTGCACTCAATATGCCAGCAAATTTGGAAAACTCAGCAGTGGCCACAGGACTGGAAAAGGTCAGTTTTCATTCCAATCCTAAATAAAAGAAATGCCAAAGAATGCTCAAACTGCTGCACAATTGCATTCATCTCACACGCTAGAGTGAGATGCTCTAAAGTAATGCTCAAAATTCTCCAAGCCAGGCTTCAGCAATACATGAACCGTGAACTTCCAGATGTTCAAGCTGGTTTTAGAAAAGGCAGAGGAACCAGAGATCAAATTGCCAACATCTGCTAGATCATCAAAAAAGCAAGAGAGTTCCAGAAAAACATATATTTCTGCTTTATTTTATTTATGCCAAAGTCTTTGACTGTGTGGATCACAATCAACTGTGGAAAATTCTGAAAGAGATGGGAATACCAGACCACCTGATCTGCCTCTTGAGAAACCTGAATGCAGGTCAGGAAGCAACAAAATTGGACATGGAACAACAGACTGGTTCCAAATAGGAAAAGGAGTACATCAAGGTTGTATATTGTCACCCTGCTTATTTAACTTCTATGCAGAGTACATCATGAGAAACGCTGGGCTGGAAGAAGCACAAGCTGGAATCAAGATTGCTGGGAGAAATATCAATCACCTCAGATATGCAGATGACACCACCCTTAAGGCAGAAAGTGAAGAGGAACTAAAAAGCCTCTTGATGAAAGTGAGAGAGGAGAGTGAAAAGTTGGCTTAAAGCTCAACATTCAGAAAACTAAGATCATGGCATCTAGTCCCATCAGTTCATGGGAAATAGATGGGGAAAGAGTGGAAACAGTGTCAGACTTTATTTTTGGGGCTCCGAAATCACTGCAGATGGTGATTGCAGCCATGGAATTAAAAGACGCTTACTCCTTGGAAGAAAAGTTATGACCAACCTAGATAGCATATTGAAAAGCAGAGACTACTTTGCCAACAAAGGTCCGTCTAGTCAAGGCTATGGTTTTCCCAGTGGTCATGTATGGATGTAAGAGTTGGACTGTGAAGAAAGCTGAGCTCCGAAGAATTGATGCTTTTGAACTGTGGAGATCCAACCAGTCCATTCTGAAGGAGATCAGCCCTGGTTGTTCTTTTGAAGGAATGATGCTAAAGCTGAAACTCCAGTACTGTGGCTACCTGATGCGAAGAGTTGACTCATTGGAAAAAGACTCTGATGCTGGGAGGGATTGGGGGCAGGAAGAGAAGGGGACGACAGAGGATGAGATGGCTGGATGGCATCACTGACTCAATGGACGTGAGTCTGAGTGAACTCCGGGAGTTGGTGATGGACAGGGAGGCCTGGCGTGCTGCAATTCATGGGGTCACAAAGAATCGGATACAACTGAGTGACTGAACTGTACTGAACTGAGTGACCACAAAATAGAAACAAAGATTTATGTGAGGTATTCAACTAAAGCAGGAGGGATTTAGAATAGCTCCATAAAAGATTTCTAGACTCAGTGACTGTCTTAGGTTGGGTTCCCTAGAAGCTGAGCCTGAGATAAGAATTTGGTGGACAGAGGAGCCTGGCAGGCTACAGTCCATGGAGTCACAAAGAATTGGACTGGACTGAATGACTGAGCACACACACACAGGTGGGCATGCATGATTTATGAAGGAGCCTCTTGGACGATGGGGAGTGAAGGAAGCAGGACGAGGCTGGGAGCTGACCAAGGATGTGTCCTTAGGGAGAGTCTTGGCCTGATTCACAGGGAGCTCAGGTGCATGGGTGGTGCCACAGAGCTGTCTCACCTTGAGATGAGCGCATTTGGTACCTAAGGCTCAGCCAGCCATCAATGATGATTGAGGGGCTGGTACTTCTGGGTGATGTGGTCCCTGTTCACCCCAGGGCGATTCACTAGAGAAACAAATCTTCTTTGTGAGCAGCGAATCCTCTTAGCAGCCAGTAAGGACATCTGGGTGTACAAAGCAGCCCTCACTACAGACTGACATAGGAGTATTCAACACTGGTATTCCCATAATGCCATTCTTTCATTTAGAGACTCCTTCCTGTTTGATTTAATCCCTTCAATTTACCCTGATGCCATTTTCTTTCCCAAAGTGTTGCTGGATACCACTAGTGTGGAGAGCCACTGGTTTCTGCTCTTGAAAACAAAATTCCCAGTGGATCCTGGTTATACCCACCCAGTGCCTTGCTTACTTGTCATCGCATTCAGGTGAAGTTCCTGGGGTGGCTCCCTTCCTTCCCACTTTTGATTTCAATGTGGTCCTGCCCTGGTAACACCCATCAGTTCAGGGGAGATTTTTCCAGAGCACAGAGTCCCAAGGAAATAACAAAAGGACAGCCCTGGCCTTATCGTTCCAGCTGATTATTTAAACAGCTGCCAGAGAGCTGCAGCTGCCTTGGCAAGAGTCCCTATGAGGAAGCCAGTCAGTCTACATGAGCGAGTTGCTGCAATCACACCGCGGGGAGGCACCCCTGAGTATCCTTCAGACTCAGAGAAGGCAAGGATCAGGCTATGCAAAATCTGGAAGTGGTTTAATCAGGCATGAATTAATCAGGATCCTTGTGTCAAAATGATCTGGAGGCAGGCGCCTTCTTTCTCTTTACGCACTCCTTTTTCACCCCGTTTTCCTCTCTGCAGCCTTTCCCCTCTCCCCAGACTGAGACTGTTTGGCCATGGGCCATGAATGGAACCTGCAGTAGTCTAAACAGGCCCCAGGAGTTCAGAAATAATTCCTGAGAACTTACAATAAAAATGATTCCCAATGCAACAATTTTATTTCTTATTGTTCTAAGAATGCACTGTAAGTAATAAACAATATGTCTGTTATGTATGTAGATATCCTTTCTGGAAAGAGCAGTCGTTAAAAAAAAATTATAGTGTGTTCCAGATTCTTTGCTATGTTGACTGATAACACTTGACCAGAGAGTTCTTTTTCTGTGGAGTCACTCATGAGATTATTGCTTCAGAATATATTTTGGGAAGTCTCATATTTTACATTGGTCTAGGTTTTCCATAAAAACAAAACCAATTGGAAATGATAGGTGATGGATAGATACATGCTGCTGCTGCTAAGTTGCTTTAGTCATGTCTGAATCTGTGCAACCCCATAGACAGCAACCCCCTAGGCTCCTGTGATCCTGGGATTCTCCAGGCAAGAACACTGGAGTGGGTTGCCATTTCCTTCTCCAATGCATGAAAGTGAAAAGTGAAAGTGAAGTCGCTCAGTCCTGTCAGACTCTTAGGGACCCCATGGACTGCAGCCTACCAGGCTCCTTTATCCATGGGATTTTCCAAGCAAGAGTACTGGAGTGGGTTGCCACTGCCTTCTCCGAGATAGATACATGGGGAGGTGCTATATGGAATTTTCTTATGATTATGTTGGCTGAAAATTTCAAGGTCTGTGATAGGCCCAAGAGGGCTAAAGGTACAGCTCCAGTCTGAGTCTGAGGGCCTGAGAATCAGGAGAAACCACGGTGTTTTGATGTGACTTTAAGTCCAAAGGCAGAAAAAGAACTTCTCAATTTGAAGACAGGGAAAAAAGAAATTTTTCTAACCCAGGCTTTTATTCTATTCAGGCCAACCCACATTGGGGAGGGTAATAAGCTTTCTCAGTCTACCAATTGAAATGCTAATCTCATCCAGAAACACCCTCACAGACACATCCTCAATAATGTTGGATCTAGTATCTGGGCATCCCATGGTCTAGTCATGTTGACACATAAAATTAACCATCACAAATCTATTCTGATCTCCCTTGGGTTCTAGTACCACAGGTCCGATCCTAATCACCTCTGTCTCTATAGACATGAAAATCTAGCTCTTGGGGCCATAGTTTGTTCATCTGTGAAATGAAAAGTCTGAATAAGACGATTTATGAAATTCTGGCTATATGATTAAATATTCTTTCATGAAATTCATAAAATGTAGTAATAATCATACTTGATCTTTTTTGGGATAGAAGAGTCAGACCTTGATTTATATGTGGAATTGTGCGTATTTTATAAAAGAGGGTCTGGACCTGTGGTGGCAGAGAAAGTGAGTTGCCTATCAATAACTGTAATTTTAACCCAAGGAAAAGACTGTATTCCCAACCTTCTCTTAAAAGTTATGGAAGGCCAAAAAATATAAGTGGGGACTGTTGAGTGGGATCTGGAAATATTCCTTTAGAAATTTTTGCACCCTACTTTCTTTTTCCCTCTTCTTCCTGCTCCTTGCTTGGAACAGAGATGGAATATTTGGAGCTCCAGTAGCCATTTTGAACCATAAAGACATCTCAAGGTTGGAAAACATATACTAAGGACAGATCAGATCAGATCAGTCGCTCAGTCGTGTCCGACTCTTTGCGACCCCATGAACGCAGCACGCCAGGCCTCCCTGTCCATCACCAGCTCCCGGAGGTCACTCAGACCGCATCCATCGAGTCAGTGATGCCATCCAGCCATCTCATCCTCTGTCGTCCCCTTCTCCTCCTGCCCTCAATCCCTCCCAGCATCAGAGTCTTCTCCAATGAGTCAACTCTTCGCATGAGGTGGCAAAATACTGGAGTTTCAGCTAGCATCATTCCTCTAAAGAAATTCCAGGATTGATCCCCAGATGACTGTTGACTCGCAGTCCAAGGACTCTCAAGAGTCTTCTCAACACCACAGTGCATCAATTCTGGCGCTCAGCCTTCTTCACAGTCCAGCTCTCACATCCATACATGACCACAGGAAAGACCAAGCCTTGACTGGGAACCTTTGTTGTAAGTATGTCCTCTGAATGCTATCTAGGTTGTCATCTTTCCTCCGGAGAGCGATATGGCTGCAGTCACCATCTGCAGTGATCGAGCCCAGAAACAAAGTCTGACACTGTTTCCACTGTTTCCCATCTATTCCCATGCAGTGATGGGACCAGATGCCATGATTCGATGAGAGCCAACCTTTTCACTCTCCCTTTCACTTTCATCAAGAGGCTTTAGCCCCTCTTCACTTTCTGCCATGGGTGTGTATCTGCTCGAGGTATTTCTCCGCGATTACTTGTGTTTCTCAGTCCGCCAGATGACCTGCATAATTGTGACGTTACTCCTTTCTGGAACATTTTTTGACAGTTCTGCGACTCAAGAGAGGGAAGGTGGCCCTCAGATTCAGTGTGATACACAGTCAAGGTGAGATCTCCGATAGGGATTTGTGATCTCCCCTGCCCTAGAGGTACGACGTAAGTGAAAAGGTGTTTGAGCGGGACTGACCTCGCCAGAGGGGCCCGACACAGGGAAGCCCTGGACTCACCTCCACTAGAGATGCAGATGGGAAAGATTCTGTTAGGCACAAGTAAGTGGCCCCACCGGGAAGAAAGGACGACGAACACAAAAAGAAGGGGAGGAGAGAGAAATGGAAGGGGGAGAAGAGGGAGAGGGAAAGAACGAAGACGCAGCGAGAAGACAGAGAAGGAGGTGCCAGACAGAACCGAGAGGAAAAAGACAAGGATGACTAACAAACCATGAAGTGAGAGAAGAAAGGGAGAGAAAAGAGTGGAAGGGAGGGAGGGAGAAGGGACAAGACCACCCCAGGAAAAGAAATGCAAAAAAGAAAATGGCTGTCTGGGGAGGCCTTACAAATAGCTGGAAAAGAAGAGAAGCGAAAAGCAAAGGAGAAAAGGAAAGATATAAACATCTGAATGCAGAGTTCCAAAGAAAGAAGAAGAGATAAGAAAGCCTCTCAGTGATCAATGCAAAGAAATAGAGGAAAAAACAGAAGGGAAAGACTAGGGATCCTTCAAGAAAATCAGAGATACCAAAGGAACAAGAAAGATGGGCACAATAAAGGACAGAGAGGTGTGGATCTAACAGAAGAGAAGATATCAAGAAGAGGTGGCAAGAATACACAGAAGAACTGTACTAAGGACAGAAGAGGAAAAAAAAAAATAGAAAGAACCTAGGTTTCCCCTGACACCATGGAGCCTTCATATTAGTTCAGCATAGCCACCTCTGAACTTCATTATATGTTGGGGTGTTATTTTGAAAGTCCTTAAAGGAACTGAATTCACTGAATTGGTACCAGAGAAAGCCTAACTTTTGATTTTCTTGAAACAGTATTTTTCAAACTTCAGCATGTATTAGAGAGTGTTAAAACATGGATTACTGGTATACCTCTAGAGACTCTGATTAAGTAGGTCTGAGGTGGAGTCAGATAATTCACACTTTTAATGAGTTCCCAGGTGATGCTGATGGTGCTGGCTCAGGGACCACACTTTGAGAACCATGGTCTCAGAACATCTCTAATTCATTTGAACAGGAAGAAAGAAACCTCTGCCTCTTGGCAAAATGGTATCACAACCTAGGTTATAGGGTGTCGGCAAAATTTAAATTTAACTGCCAAACACCTGATGAATGGTGTCCTGGGAAGTTTTCATTTAAATGAGTAGGAGAGGATGGTCTTGGGGTCTTTCTCTGAGAGCAAAAAATCCTGAGAGGCCGGAGTTGACATCATTCAGCTTTGAAGTTCACAGGCAGAGAGATGGCTCCACAGAAGACTGTGTGTCGCCATTTTCAATGTGTGATATTGTTGTTTCCTCTGACCCCAAACACATGTCCATCAATGTTGATAATAGTCTCAAACGTTCTTCACTGACACCAAGATCCTGAGGGACATGTTTTTTCAGGTGAATTTAAACTAGTGTTTTGGAAAGTCACCTCAGGAAGCCCTCCAGTCTGAGGGAATGTCACTTCCCCAAGTCTCCTTGGGGCAACCTGTATCTCCGTGAGTCTTTTCCCAAGCTAACATCACGTCTGCATTCATCATGAGCAACTTTCATGGGGGTATTGGCCAGAAAGTCCTGGGCTCTGTGGTCCTGAGTTTGTGTTCAGGTCTTTAAGGAGAAAGAGAAGTGCGAGCAGAGGTGGTTCAGGTCTTAGGAACCCCCAGTCCCTCTAGCCCATCTGCTTCTTCATTTCCTCTTCAGACCTTTCATTTTTCAGGCAGAACTAATCCCACCAGGTCAGAGCTCTGTGTACCTACCAATCTGCTACTTTTTCTCTTTGGCTACTTGGCATAGACCAGGTGCTCAATAAAAGTTTGTGAAATAAACTGGCCAAAAATGGGCAAGGGTTTATTATTGTGATCATGTAACTATTACTCACTTAATATCATCGTATCATGATTGGTCAACAAAAAAATTATAGAATTCTATATCATGAAAACTACTATTTAATAGAAACCCTGTAATCAATTTTAAAAATCCAGATGCATATCAGAATTATCTTGGAATTTTTTTGGAAAAATACAAATGCCAAGGTATTGCTTTTTTTTTTTTTTGGTTAGAGTTCTAGATATGTTTCTAATGAGCAGCCATGTTTAAAAACAATTGGACCATATGAGGGTCTTTTACTTTTATCTAGTTTGTTTCACTTTTTCTATTTCATATTCAGTGCTCCCATTTAATTTAGTTTATATTTTCCAATTTCTCCATTTCTTCTTTTTTTTTTTGATGTTCTTTCTCAAGTCTTTATCAAGTGTAGAAGAAAAGCTTTCATATACATATATATATATATATATAACATATACAATATATTTTAGAAAACATGAATTTTTATCTAAAAAATTTATGATATTTTGATTCCATTTGCTTAACTTAGTATGACTAGAATGCTAGATTTCTAATTTAAAAAGTTAGATAAGCAACAAGCAGCAAGGTTTATTATATAACACAAGGAAATAGTCAGTATCTTGTAATAACCTATTAGATCAGATCAGATCAGTCGCTCAGTCACGTCTGACTCTTTGTGACCCCATGAATCGTAGCACGCCAGGCCTCCTTGTCCATCACCAACTCCCAGAAGTTCACTCAGACTAACGTCCATTGAGTCAGTGATGCCATCCAGCCATCTCATCCTCTGTTGTCCCCTTCTCCTCCTGCCCCCAATCCCTCCCAGCATCAGAGTCTTTTCCAATGAGTCAACTCTTCACATGAGGTGGCCAAAGTACTGGAGCTTCAGCTTCAGCATCAGTCCTTCCAAAGAACACCTAGGACTGATCTCCTTTACAATGGACTGGTTGGATCTCCTTGCAATCCAAGGGACTCTCAAGAGTCTTCTCCAACACCACACTTCAAAAGCATCGATTCTTTGGTGCTCAGCCTTCTTCACAGTCCAGCTCTCACATCCATACATGACCACAGGAAAGACCATAGCCTTGAGTAGATGAACCTTTGTTGGCAAAGTAATGTCTCTGCTTTGGAATATGCTATCTAGGTTGGTCATAATTTTCCTTCCAAGGAGTAAGCGTCTTTTAATTTCATGGCTGCAGTCACCATCTGCAGTGATTTTGGAGCCCAGAAAAATAAAGTCTGACACTATTTCCACTGTTTCCCCATCTATTTCCCATGTAGTGATGGGACCAGATGCCACGATCATCGTTTTCTGAATGTTGAAATTTAAGCCCACTTTTTCACTCTCCACTTTCTCTTTCATCAAGAGGCTTTTTAGTTCCTCTTCACTTTCTGCCATAAAAGGGTGGTGTCATCTGCATATCTGAGGTGATTGATATTTCTCCTGGCAATCTTGATTCCAACTTGAGTTTCTTCCAGTCCAGCGTTTCTCATGATGTACTCTGCATAGAAGTTAAATAAACAGGGTGACAATATACAGCCTTGACGAACTCCTTTTCCTATTTGGAACTAGTCTGTTGTTCCATATCTAGTTCTAACTGTTGCTTCCTGATCTGCATACAAATTTCTCAAGAGGCAGATCAGGTGGTCTGGTATTCCCATCTCTTTCAGAATTTTCCCAGTTGATTGTGAATACACAGTCAAAGGCTTTGGCATAGTCAATAAAACAGAAATAGATGCTTTCTGCAACTCTCTTGCTTTTTTGATGATCCGGTGGATGTTGGCAATTTGATCTCTGGTTCCTCTGCCTTTTCTAAAACCACCTTGAACATCAGGAATTTCACAGTTCACATATTGCTGAAGCCTGGCTTGGAGAATTTTGAGCATTACTTTACTAGCGTGTGAGATGAGTGCAATTGTGCAGTAGTTGGAGCATTCTTTGGAATTGCCTTTCTTTGGGATTGGAATGAAAACTGACCTTTTCCAGTCCTGTGGGCACTGCTGAGTTTTCCAAATTTGCAGGCATACTGAGTGCAGCACTTTCACAGCATCATCTTTCAGGATTTGGAATAGCTCAACTGGAATTCCATCACTTCCACTAGCTTTGTTTGTAGTGATGCTTTCTAAGGCCTACTTGACTTCACATTCCAGGATGTCTGGCTCTAGGTCAGTGATCACACCGTCATGATTATCTGGGTTGTGAAGATTTTTTTGTACAGTTCTTCTGTGTATTCTTGCCATCTCCTCTTAATATCGTCTGCTTCTGTTAGGTCCATACCATTTCTGTCCTTTATCGAACCCATCTTTGCATGAAATGTTCCTTTGGTATCTCTGATTTTCTTGAAGAGATCCCTAGTCTTTCCCATTCTGTTGTTTTCCTCTATTTCTTTGCATTGATAGCTGAAGAAGGCTTTCTTATCGCTCCTTGCTATTCTTTGGAACTCTGCATTCAGATGCTTATATCTTTCTTTTTCTCCTTTGCTTTTCGCTTCTCTTCTTTTCACAGCTGTTTGTAAGGCCTCCCCAGACAGCCATTTTGCTTTTTTGCATTTCTTTTCCATGGGGAAGGTCTTGGTCCCTGTCTCCTGTACAATGTCACAAACCTCATTCCATCATTCACCAGGCACTCTATCAGATCTCACACCTTAAATCTATTTCTCACTTCCACTGTATAATCATAAGGGATTTGATTTAGGTCATACCTGAATGGTCTAGTGGTTTTCCCTACTTTCTTCAATTTCAATCTGAATTTGGCAATAAGGAGTTCATGATCTGAGCCACAGTCAGCTCCTGGTCTTGTTTTTTGCTGACTGTATAGAGCTTCTCCATCTTTGGCTGCAAAGAATATACTCAATCTGATTTCGGTGTTGACCATCTGGTGATGTCCATTATAGAGTCTTCTCTTGTGTTGTGGAAGAGGATGTTTGTTATGACCAGTGCATTTTCTTGGCAAAACTCTATTAGTCTTTGCCCTACTTCATTCCGTATTCCAAGGCCAAATTTTCCTGTTATTCCAGGTGTTTCTTGACTTCCTACATTTGCATTCCAGCCCCCTAGAATGAAAATGACATCTTTTTTGAGTGTTAGTTCCAAAAGGTCTTGTAGGTCTTCATAGAACCGTTCAACTTCAGTTTCTTCAGCATTACTGGTTGGGGCATAGACTTGGATTACTGTGATATTGAATGGTTTGCCTTCGAAACGAACAGAGATAATTCTGTCGTTTTTGAGATGGCATCTAAGTACTGCATTTTGGACTCTTTTGTTGACCATGATGGCTACTCCATTTCTTCTGAGGGATTCCTGCCCTCAGTAGTAGATGTAATGGTCATCTGAGTTAAATTCACCCATTCCAGTAATAACCTATAATGAAAAATAATTTCAAAAATAATATATGTGTCTATGTATAACTGAATCACACACAAAAAATTATTCTACTTTTTGAAATTTAGTAATGTTTATCTTTTTGCCAGTTTTTCTAAATGTCCTATGGACATCTAATAACAACATATGAGACACAAAATATTAAATATATTTATGTAGGATATAAGATCAATATAAGTTAATTAAATATAAATCTATTATGTTTAAATTATTAATGACATCATTCAAGATGCTCCTATTCTTGTTTTTCTGCACTTGATAAAATACTGTCAGAGAAATGTTAATATGTCTCACTATGGTTATTTATATTTTATTATATTTATGGTTCTTTTTTCTTTTTCATATTTCTTCTGAGTTTTACTTAATGTATCTTTGCTGTTAAGGTGTCTAATGGTTTATGATGTGTATCTTCTTTGTGAATTATACCTTTATCATTAAAATATTCATCTTTCTTTTGTTTAAAATAAATAATTTTTTTTAAGAAAAAAATGTGCAGAGTGTGACTCAACTATGACAGCTCAGGTTAAACAATTGGTGGCACTTTGGTTTCCATCTTTCCTTCCTCCATCCCTCCTTTCTTCCCTCTGCATGGGATTCTATTGGAGTTCCAAGTCAGTACTTCACTGAGATATAATGTACCTAAATGAAGTGGACAGATGTTCACAAACAGTTTGATTGTGGTGTAAATTTCGCCTGGGTCAAGAGAAGAACACCTCTCTCATCCCAGAGAGACCCCTGGTTCTATATTTAGTCACTTACTACTTTTGAACTTTGTATAAATATCTGGCTTCTTCAACATAGTGTTTTTTATTTATTAATTTTTTTATTGAAGGATAATTGCTTTACAGAATTTTGTTGTTTTCTGCCAAACCTCAGCATGAATCAGCCATAGGTATACATATATCCCCTCCCTTCTGAACCTCCTTCCCAGCTCCCTTCCCATCCCACCCCTCTAGATTGATACAGAGCCCCTGTTTGAGTTTCTCGAGACATATAGCAAATTCCCATTGACTATTTTACATGGACAGAGAGGCCTGGTGTGCTGCAATTCATGGAGTCGCAAAGAGTCGGACACGACTGAGTGACTGAATTAATGAACTGAACTGATTTTACATATGGTAATGGAAGTGTCCATGTTACTCTTTCCATACATCTCACCCTCTCCTCCCCTCTCCCCATGTTCATAAGCCTATTCTCCATGTCTGTTTCTCCACTGCTGCCCTGTAAATAAATACTTCAGAACCATTTTTCCAGATTTCTAATATGTGCATTAGAATACTATATCTTTCTCTTTCTGACTCACTTCACTCTGTATAATAGGTTCTAGGTTCATCCATCTCATCAGACCTGACTCAAATGCATTCAATTTTATGGCTGAGTAATATTCCACTGTGTGTATGTGTTGAGACTCAGGTGGCACCTTTCTTAATCTTTAAAATCAAATAACCTGATCTTGAGGCCCTGTGGTATTGGGCTGCTGGACAGTCCTCTGAGTTAGTAGGAAGGCTCTCCCCTACATGTCCCCTAAAGGTCACAGCAAACCTAGGCTGGAAGACGTGTGGTCTCAGGCATCTGCTGGGGCCCTGCACCTCCTCTGTCCATGGCTGGCCCACTGTCTAAGCCGGCTCAGAGCTTGGAAACCCAGCACCCTGGGCTTGTGGGCAATGAGAGAGCTGTTGAGGCCCCAGGGTGTCAGGTGCCCTTGTAGCTGCCAGGGAGGCCTGTCCCCTCGCAGGGCTCTGTCTGGGATCCCTCTGTCTGGGATCCCGCTCAGGGCTCAGACCTGGCGCCCTCAGCCCTGTCTCTGCCGCCTTGTCTCAGGAATTTCCTTCTTCCCCTTTTCCCAGTCATAGGAATCTGCCTCCGTGTCCTCATCCCTTACTTTTCCCTCACTTTTACAAAAGCCAGGAATGAGATTGGTTTCTTCCAGCAGTTTCTATGTATCGCAGCCTGGGCCTGAGACACACAGATCGTGTCTGATGGTTCTCCTGAGGCTGGTTCTTCTGGGCTCTGCTAGTCTGCTCTCCGTCCTCTCAGCAAAATTGCCAATCCGCAATAAATTGTTCATTTTTGTGAATTATTAAAATCACTCTTTGCAAGCTATTTAATTCCAGTTTCTTCACAGTCACCTGGCAAGAAAAGAAAAAAATAAATCATGCAACTCAAAACCGCACTTAAAGTAAATACCTGCCCAGTCTGTGGCAGAACCACAGAATGTTTGTGAGACGCACCACCATGCTGACTAGTCTTACCACAAATTTAAGGCTACAAATACCAAATGGCCTGAAATCCTTTAATACTTTCCAAGAATGTTCAACGTCCTGGCCTCCCTAATGACCCATTCACACCTCCTTGCCTCTCCTCAAGCTTCCTGCTCAATTACTTCCCCAGCCCCAACACACACACCTTTCCACTTGCTTCACTGAGAACCTGCTTCAGATTCCTATGAGAAATCAGAGTTGGCTAGGCTGTCGTCCCTCTGAAGGCTCTGAGGGAGAAGGCTTCCCTGCTCCTTCCAGTGTGTGGTGGCATCAGCTGTTTGCTGGCTGGTGACAGCATCACCCCAAACTCTGCCTCTTGTGTGTCCTCGTCTCTTCCTCTTTTCTTTCAAGGACAACAGCCACACATTCAGTGTGGACCCACTGACACCTATATGATCTCATCTTAACTAACTACATCTGCAAACCCCTATTTCCATGTAAGTTCACATTCACAGGAATCAAGAGTTGACTTGAATGTAACATGATTCAACCCAAAGTACCACCTCTCTCCCTCCTGCTCTTGTGCAAGGCCTCTGTTCCCCTCTGTGGACAGGGGTTCATTGTGTCCCCTCCTTGAACTCAGCCTCCTTACTCAGTCCATGCTTGACCTGCATTCCTTGGAGACTGCTCCTGTCAAGGTCACCACTGACTTGGTATCTTGCTGCATGATAGAAGACACTAAATTCACATCTTTAATGAATGAATGAGTTATTATTTCACAATGAACATAAGAAAAAAATATTAAAAAAAAAAATAACCCAGGCACAGATAGATGTAATACCACTATCCAAATGCAAGATTCTTAACTGGGATGCAATACACAAATCATACCACAGTGTGCAGTGGCTCTGGGCAGTCCCAGACAACTTATTGATCTAGTGAAGGTTATTGGCTCGACTAGGGCTGTGTCTGGGTATTTGGATGCCCTCATTCTTGTACCTTAAGTATGGACTCTCACAAGCTGATTATTTATCTCCATTTCTATTAGAGCAAAAAAGTGAAGATTAATTCTATCTGGAAAAGTCAGCCTCCTGATGGGTCTCCTGAGGTGACATCTTTTCAAATTCTACCTGGAAATCTTACTGTGGTCCTAGGGGGAAATAATTCTTTAAGCCCTGGACATAAATCAATTTTATTCATTCTGAAGTAATGTCTTCTGACGAATGCCGATCTCAAATGAGACACCAAGGCAGATACAGATGAGGTTATTATAGGTAAGATGATTGGTTTAAACAGATAGAGTAGTTAGGGAGAGTCCCTTTCATATTTTATTTTTTTTTTTTTTTAAAAAAAAAAGAAAAAAAAAAAAAAAAAAAAAAATAAAAACTAAAAACTAATAAATACCCAGACAACAGCAGAAAAAAAAAAAAAAAATATGAATAAAAAAAAAAAAAAAAATAAAAATGATTGGACTTGATAGGGAACATTGATCTCCCTAACTACTCTATCTGTTTAAACCATTTTTTACACATTCAGAAAGTCTCTAAAATGACTGATCCTTGTTTCAACCAAAGGATATCTCATTCCCAGGGAGACATTTCTATAGACATCATAAATGGTGTAAAGGGCTTGTCTTTTCATTTGTAATGAATAAGTTTTTGGAATCTGCTATTACTGTAGCTCCTTTAAAGACTTCAAGGGAAAGGAAACTCAAATCATGATAATAGTGCAAAAATTTGTGTTTCAATGACTATGACTCTCTATCTTTTCATGAATTAAAAAATAAAATTATATCATAATATCCTTCCTTCCATGAACCCCATGAACAGTGGAAAAGGCAAAGATATGACACTGAAAGATGAACTTCCCAGGCAGGAGGTGAAAAATAGCAAGACACACGAAGAGGAGAGAGGAGGCACACGAGAGAATGTGAGTCTGGGTGACCTCCGAGAGCTGGTGAGGAAGGGAGGCGCGTGCGCGGCAGGGGCGCAAAGAGTCGGACACGACGAGCGACTGATCTGATCTCTGATCCTTCCTTCAAAATATTTTCTTTCTTATTTTTAAACATAAATAATCCATATCACAAGAAAGGATGAATAAATAGAAGGAAAGAAAATTAATGTCACTGATACACATACCAGCTAGTACCACCATCAGAGCTTCATAGTATTAAGTATGAAGGGAGGAAATGTTTCTATATGGTATTACTCCCCCTCATAGCCCTAAAATAACTATGATTACTGATTATTCAGGAAGAATCTGTGAAGCTACAGGAATAACTGTTTAAAATGCCACACCAAGCAGCAAATGATGAACTGAGTTTTCCAGGCTCAAGTGGTGGATAATGTGTTTATGGAGTTATGCACAATTTTTCATGAAGGAAATGTTAAGATATAACTTCAAAGACACAGAAGCTCTATTAAAATTTTCAGTGCTAATCCTGGAACAGTCAACCTAAATCCTTTTTGGTTATCATAAGTATCCAGTGGCCTTGAATGCCTTGTCTGGAATTCTAATGCTGCTGATTATTGTAATTTGTTAGAGACTTGATGCAGAGTGATCTGAAATCAGGGAAGAAATGATGGAGTTTCTGCTTCACAGATCACTTATGAAAAGAAACACAAGTAGTGCAGAAAATGTTGATAGATTTTGTCCCAGTAAATGCTTCATTTCTATTTTTTCTCTACAGAATTACAGGTCATTACCAGCAACAACCCATGTGACTGAATCTTCAATAGAAACACTTGCTCTGATAGCTGTGCTATTTTATGGGACAATTTTTCCAAGTGACATAAAGTAATTAAGAGTTATCATAAAAAATCAATCTAGTCAATCTCACTTCTTCTAAACTCAGAACAATATTGATGACAACTTGTTTCTAAACTATGTCATCAGCCATCAGAAACAGGTTCTTACAGATTTGGAATTAGCACACAATTTCTGGTGAAGAGCCTGATTGTAAGTTTCTGGGCTGTATGATTTCTCTCTCAACTACTCAAATCTACTTTTGTAGCTCCAAAGCAGCTGTGGATAATACATAAATGAGTGAATGATGCCCTACTCCAATACAACTTTACAAAATTCAGGTGGCCCGTAAACCTTAGACCATCATTGCAAAGTCTTTCAGAGTTCTCCAAGCAAGTGGCCAACCTTGGTTTTTTCTTAGTGGAGGACAGTGAGTTAGAGAATATCAAGATTGGAGAAGCCAAAGGTAAAATTTTTGGAAAAGACCCACGCTGCAAAAAAAAAAAAAAACCCAAATCCTGCACCCCCCCAAAAAAAGAGAAAAAGAAAAACCTATCTAAAATGTTTGTTAGCTTTACTTGGAAAATGATGGTTTGCAAACTTTTCTTAGGTCAAGAAATAATTTTTCTCAAATGAAAATCTATCAAAATCTCAGTATATAAAAGAGATTAAAAAGAAGTAGCTCTATTTGAAAAGGAGATCTAATTACTCTTCTCCTTTGCCCTTTCAGCAACCTTCAAATATATTTCTGGAAAGTTTTGGAATCTCTTGACTAAAATTTAAAATGCTACAGGGCAATAGAAAAGAAACATTTGCCTCTAATTAAGTTTATAAGATTCAGCAAATAAAAATACAGGATGTCCAATTAAACTTGAATTTCAGATCAACAAGTTGCACTTCTGTTAGTATGTGATATGCCATATATAGAACATCAGTTCAGTTCAGTTCAGTCACTCAGTCATGTCCAACTCTGTGACCCCATGAACTGCAGCACACCAGGCCTCCCTGTCCATCACCAACTCCCAGGGTTCACTCAAACTGATGTCCATCGAGTCGGTGATGCCATCCAGCCATCTCATCCTCTCTTGTCCCCTTCTCCTCCTGCTCCTCAATCCCTCCCAGCATCAGAGTCTTTTCCAATGAGTCAACTCTTCGCATCAGGTGGCCAAAGTATTGGAGTTTCAGCTTTAGCATCATTCCTTTCAAAGAACACCCAGGGCTGATCTCCTTCAGAATGGACTGGTTGGCTATCCTTGCAGTCCAAGGGACTCTCAACAGTCTTCTCCAAAATCACAGTTCAAAAGCATCAATTCTTCAGTGCTCAGCTTTCTTCACAGTTCAACTCTCACACCCATACTTGACTACTGGAAGAACCATAGTCTTGACTAGACTGACCTTTGTTGGCAAAATAATGTCTCTGCTTTTGAATATGCTATCTAGGTTGGTCATAACTTTCCTTCCAAGGAGTAAATGTCTTTTAATTTCATGGCTGCAGTCACCATCTGCAGTGAATTTGAAGCCCCCCAAAATAAAATCATATATATATATAAAAAATTTATATGATTATATGATATATATAATATCTATATATATAAATTCATATATATATTAAAAATTTTTTTGATCTAAAATTCAAATTAACTGGACATCCTGCAATGAAACAACAAGCCTATATCTTCTTCATTTTTTAATTTTAATTTAAATTTAAAAGATGTTTGTCCGTTTTTACAATCAATAGCCAGACAAAAAAAATAAAAGAAATATTACAGTTGCAAGCCATAATAGGAACATGATTAACTTAACAATATAAAATAATTACATACAACTTGGGAGGTTAAACAGACTGATGTAGTAGAGTGGAAATGCATACATGCACATGTTTTCATCTGCCCAGCCAGTCTATGTGTTTGGTTGGTGCATTTAGTCCATTTACATTTAAGGTAATTATCTATATGTATGATTCTATTATTGTTTTCTTAATTGTTTTGGGTGTATTTTCTGTAGGTCTTTTCCTTCTCTTGTGTTCCCTGCCTAGAGAAATTCCTTTAGTATTTTTTGTAAAGCTGGTTTGGTGGTGCTGAATTCTCTTAACTTTTGCTTGTCTGGAAAGCTTTTGATTTCTCCATCAAACCTGAAGGAGAGTCTTCCTGTGTAGAGTAGTCTTGGTTGTAGGTTCTTCCCTTTCATCACTTTGAATATATCATGCCATTCCCTTCTGGCTTGTAGAGTTTCTGCTGAGAAATCAGCTGATAGCATGATGGGAGTTCCTTTGTATATTATTTGTTGTTTTTCCCTTGTAGCTTTCAATATTTTATCTTTGTCTTTAATTTTTGTCATTTTGATTACTATGTGTCTGAGTGTGTTCCTCCTTGGGTTTATCCTGCCTGGGACTCTGTGCTTCCTGGATTTGGTTCACTGTTTCCTTTCCCATGTGAGGGAAGTTTTCAGCTCTCTTATCTCTTCAAATATTTTCTCAGGTCCTTTCTCCCTCCCTTTACCTTCTGGGACCCCAATAATGTGAATGTTGGTTCATTTAATGTTGCCCCAGAGGTCTCTTAGGCTGTCTTCATTTCTTTTCATTCTTTTTTCTGTATTTTGTTCTGAGGCAGTGATTTCCACCATTCTGTCCTCCAGATTATTTATCTGTTCTGCCTCAGTTATTCTGCTATGGATTCCTTCTAGTGTTTGTTTGTTCTTTAGTTCCATCTCTGTTTGTTTGTTCTTTAGTTCTTCTAGGTCATTGGTAAACATTTCTTGCTTAGTCTCCATTGTTTTCCCAAGATCCTGGATCATCTTCACTATCACTATTCTGAATTCTTTTCCTGGAAGGTTGCCTGTTTCCACTTCATTTAGTTGTTTTTCTGGAGTTTTATCCTCTCCCTTCATCTAGGACATAATTTTCTGCTTTTTCATTGTGATTAACTCTCTGTAATATGCTTTTTGTTTTAGCAACTGTGAGACTGTGCTTCTTCTTGCTTCTGTCTGCCCTTTGATGGATGAGACTAAGAGGCTTGTGCCAGCTTCTTGATGGGAAGAACTGGTGATGGGAAAAACTAGGTCTTGCTCTGGTGGGCAGGCCTTGCTCAGTAAACCTTTAATCCAGTTATCTGCTGATGGGTGGGGCTGTGCTCCCTCCTGGTGGTTGTTCAGCCTGAGGTGACACAGCCCTGGGGCCTATGGGCTCTATGGTAGGGTTAATGGGGAACTCCAAGTGGATTAACACCAAGGGGGGCCTTCCTGGCATGATGCTGCCAGTGCCCCTGTCCCTGCATTGAGCCCCTGGTGGCCCACACCACCATACAAGACCCTTGAGTTCAGGGGTTTTATTTTAGCTTAGCAGGAAGTTTTAGTTCAGTCTCTTGTGGGGTCACTGCTCCTTTCCTCTGGATCTTGGTGTGCACAAGATTTTGTTTGTGCCCTCTAAGACTGGAGTCTATTTCCCCCAGTCATATGGAAGTCCTGTAATCAAATCCTTCTGTCCTTCAAGGTCAGTTTCCCTAGGGATTCCCATTCCCTTCTTTGGATCCCCAGGCTGGGAAACCTGACATGGGGTTCAGAACCTTCACAACAGTGGCAGAACTTCTCTGGTATTATTGTTTCTCCAGTCTGTGGGGTACCCACCTGATGGGTGTGGGATCTGATTTTATACTGGTTGCACCTCTCCTACTGTCTCTCTATAGCATCTTCTTTGTTTTCGGACGTGGGGTATCTTTTTTTTAGGTGGGTTCCAGCATCCTCCCAGCTTCCTTTGTGGCTCAGCTGGTAAAGAATCCGCCTGCAATGCAGGGGACCTGGGTTTGATCCCTGGGTTGGGAAGATCCCCTGGGGAAGGGAAAGGCTACCCACTCTGGTATTCTGGCCTGGAGAGTTCCAGGGACTGTATAGTCCAGGGGTCTCAAAGAGTCGACACGACTGAGTGACTTTCACTTTTACTGTCAGCATCCTCCTGTCAATGGTTCTTCAACAGCCAGTTGCAATTCCAGTGTTCTCACAGGAGAAGATGAGCGTATGTCCTTCTACTTTACTATCCTGAATTGGAAGCCTCTACTTCTTTATTGAGCCTGTCAGTGCCTTAATCTGTAATGAGATGAAAATCCTCATCTGTAAAATGGAAAACAATGATACTTATGTAACATGATTTTTTTTTTAAAGAAGTTATATTTGAAAGCACACAGAAAAGTTTCTGGTATGTAGTAAGTGTGATATATCTACCTATTAACCACCATTAGTTATGTTATTTGCTAATTAACTATTAATAGTAGTGATATTGGTTATAAATAGTTGTAACAATCCTGACTGATGTAATTGTTATGAACTGAATTGTTTTCCCTCAAAATTCACATGTTGAATCCCTAAAACCCCTTGTGACTCTACATAGAGATAGGGGATTTCAAAAGGTAATTAAGGTTAAATGAAGTCATGAGATCCTAATGCAATATGACTGCTGTGTTTATCCTTATAAAAAGAGGGAAAAACATCAAGGATATATGCACATAGAGAAAAGACCATGTGAGAACAAGGCAAGGAGTGGCCGTCTACAAACTCAGGAAAGGCGCGTCAGGAGAAACCAAACTTACCGGCACTTTGGTGTTGGGCTTCCAGCCTCCAGATCTGTGAGGAAGTAGTCTGTTATTTCAACCACCTAATCTGAGGCACTTTGCTATGGAATTGAATCTCTTGCAAACTAGTACAGTAATCATACATATGATTTCAGAAATTTTTTCCATTGGCTATTACAGAAATAGAGATATTTAAAATATGAGCAAAAAATAATATTTTAAAATAACTGTTTTGGGGATTCCTTTCATTAAACACACTTGATATACATCTCATTTTTGTGCTAAAAAAAAGTCTCGTTCTCCTTTGAAATTTGTTATTCACTTTAAATTCATTTCTGTAACTGTCCCTTATTTTAAAATGGTCCAATAGATGAAAATTAAGTGTCTTGAGGAAGTGACATTAGTTAGTTGCTCAGATCGGATCAGATCAGTCGCTCAGTCATGTCCGACTCTTTGCGACCCCATGAATCGCAGCACGCCAGGCCTCCCTGTCCATCACCAACTCTCGGAGTTCACTCAGACTCACGTCCAACGAGTCAGTGATGCCATCCAGCCATCTCATCCTCTGTCGTCCCCTTCTCCTCCTGCCCCCAATCCCTCCCAGCATCAGAGTATTTTCCAGTGAGTCAACTCTTCTCATGAGGTGGCCAAAATACTGGAGTTTTAGCTTTAGCATCATTCATTCCAAAGAAATCCCAGGGCTGATCTCCTTCACAATGGACTGGTTGGATCTCCTTGCAGTCCAAGGGACTCTCAACAGTCTTCTCCAATACCACAGTTCAAAAGCATTAATTCTTCAGCGCTCAGCCTTCTTCACAGTCCAGCTCTCACATCCATACATGACCACTGGAAAGACCATAGCCTTGACTAGACGGACCTTTGTTGGCAAAGTGATGTCTCTGCTTTTGAATATGCTATCTAGGTTGGTCATAACTTTCCTTCCAAGGAGTAAGCGTCTTTTAATTTCATGGCTGCAGTCACCATCTGTAGTGATTTTGGAGCCCAGAAAAATAAAGTCTGACACTGTTTCCACTGTTTCCCCATCTATTTCCCATGTAGTGATGGGACCAGATGCCATGATCTTCGTTTTCTGAATGTTGATCTTTAAGCCCACTTTTTCACTCTCCTCTTTCACTTTCATCAAGAGGCTTTTAGTTCCTTTTCACTTTCTGCCATAAAAGGGTGGTGTCATCTGCATATCTGAGGTGATTGACATTTCTCCCAGCAATCTTGATTCCAGCTTGTGTTTCTTCCAGCCCAGCATTTCTCATGATGTAACTCTGCATATAGGTTAAATAAACAGGGTGACTATATACAACATTGATATACTCCTTTTCCTATTTGGAACCAGTCTGTTGTTCCATGTTCAGTTCTAACTGTTGCTTCCTAACCTGCATACAAATTTCTCAAGAGGTAGATCAGGTGATCTGGTATTCCCATCTCTTTCAGAATTTTCCACAGTTTATTGTGATCCACACAGTCAAAGGATTTGGCATAGTCAATAAAACAGAAATAGATGCTTTTCTGGAACTCTCTTGCTTTTTAATGATCCAGCGGATGTTGGCAATTTGATCTCTGGTTCCTCTGCCTTTTCTAAAACCAGCTTGAACATCAGGAAGTTTACGGTTCACATATTGCTGAAGCCTGGCTTGGAGAATTTTGAGCATTACTTTACTAGCATGTGAGATGAGTGCAATTGTGCAGTAGTTTGAGCGTTCTTTGGCATTGCCTTTCTTTGAGATTAGAATGAAAACTGACCTTTTCCAGTCCTGTGGGCACTGCTGAGTTTTCCGAATTTGCTGGCATGTTGAGTGCAGCACTTTCACAGCATCATCTTTCAGGATTTGGAATAGCTGAACTGGAATTCCATCACCTCCACTAGCTTTGTTCGTAGTGATGCTTTCTAAGGCCCACTTGACTTCACATTCTAGGATGTCTGGCTTTAGGTGAGTGATCACACCATCATGATTATCTTGGTTGTGAAGCTCTTTTTTGTACAGTTCTTCTGTGTATTCTTGCCATCTCTTCTTAATATCTTCTGGTTCTGTTAGATCCATACCATTTCTGTCCTTTATCAAGCCCATCCTTGCATGAAATGTTCCTTTGGTATCTCTGATTTTCTTGAATAGATCCCTAGTCTTTCCCATTCTGTTGTTTTCCTCTATTTCTTTGCATTGATAGCTGAAGAAGGCTTTCTTATCTCTTCTTGCTATTCTTTGGAACTCTGCATTTAGATGTTTATATCTTTCCTTTTCTCCTTTGCTTTTCACTTCTCTTCTTTTCACAGCTATTTGTAAGGCCTCCCCAGACAGCCATTTTGCTTTTTTGCATTTCTTTTCCATGGGGATGGTCTTGGTCCCTGTCTCCTGTACAATTTCACGAACCTCATTCCTCATTCCATAGTTCATCAGGCACTCTATCTATCAGATCTAGGCCCTTAAGTCTATTTCTCACTTCCACTGTATAATCATAAGGGATTTGATTTAGGTCATACCTGAATGGTCTAGTGGTTTTCCCTACTTTCTTCAATTTCAGTCTGAATTTGGCAATAAGGAGTTCATGGTCTGAGCCACAGTCAGCTCCTGGTCTTGTTTTTGCTGACTGTATAGAGTTTCTCTATCTTTGGCTGCAAAGAATATAATCGATCTGATTTCAGTGTTGACCATCTGGTGATGTCCATGTATAGAGTCTTCTCTTGTGTTGTTGGAAGAGGGTGTTTGTTATGACTAGTGCATTTTCCTGGCAAAACTCTATTAGTCTTTGCCCTGCTTCATTCCATATTCCAAGGCCAAATTTGCCTGTTACTCAGGTGTTTCTTGACTTCCTACTTTTGCATTCCAGTTCCCTATAATGAAAAAGACATCTTTTTTGGGTGTTACTTCTAAAAGGTCTTGTAGGTCTTCATAGAACAGTTTGACTTCAGCTTCTTCAGCTTTACTGGTTGGGACATAGACTTGGATTACTGTGATATTGAATGGTTTGCCTTGGAAACGAACAGAGATCATTCTGTTGTTTTTGAGATGGCATCTAAGTACTGCATTTCGGACTCTTTTGTTGACCATGATGGCTACTCCATTTCTTCTGAGGGATTCCTGCCCGCAGTAGTAGATATAATGGTCATCTGAGTTAAATTCACCTATTCCAGTCCATTTGAGTTCACTGATTCCTAGAATGTCGACATTCACTCTTGTCATCTCTTGTTTGACCACTTCCAATTTGCCTTGATTCATGGATCTGACATTCCAGGTTCCTATGCAATATTGCTCTTTACAGCATTGGACCTTGCTTCTATTATCAGGCACATCCACAGCTGGGTATTCTTTTTGCTTTGGCTCCATCCCTTCATTCATTCTGGAGTTATTTCTCCACTGATCTCCAGTAGCATATTGGGCCCCTACTGACATGGGGAGTTTCTCTTTCAGTATCCTACCATATTGCCTTTTCATACTGTTCATGGGGGTTCTCAAGGCAAGAATACTGAAGTGGTTTGCCATTCCCTTCTCCAGTGGACCGCATCCTATCAGATCTCTCCACCATGACCCGCCCATCCTGGGTTGCCCCATGGGCATGGCTTAGTTTCACTGAGTTAGACAAAGCTGTGGTCCTGGTGTGATTAGATTGACTAGTTTTCTGTGAGTATAGCTTCAGTGTGTTTGCCCTCTGATACACTCTTGCAACACCTAGAAGAGATCTCTAGTCTTTCCCATTCTGTTGTTTTCCTCTATTTCTTTGCATTGATCGCTGAAGAAGGCTTTCTTATCTCTTCTTGCTATTCTTTGGAACTCTGCATTCAGATGTTTATATCTTTCCTTAGTTAGTTTATATCTTTCCTGAGTTAGTTGCTCAGTCATGTCCAACTCCTTGTGATCCCATGGACTGTAGACTGCCAGGCTCCTCTGATCCAAGGAATTCTCCAAGCAAGAATACTGGAGTGGGCTGCCATTTCCCTCTCAGGGGATCTTCCCTACCCAGGGATTGAACCTGGGTCTCTTGCATTGCAGGCAGATTCTTTACTATTTAAGCCACCAGGGAAGCCTTTGAGGAAGTGAGATTTTAGCCAAAAGGAATACAATTCTAGTCCAGAGATAAATGGATTAAAATTCTGCTGCTTTAAATTTTCTTTTCTTCTTCTTCCTCCTCTTCTGTCACTAAGACTCATGAACTAGATGAGGAGTAGGTGTTTACTTTTAGTTGTTGTTGTTGTTTTAATGTGTGTGCTATTCATTATTCCAAATAGACCAGGCAGTTAAATATAAAATTCATCAATATTCAGTGTAAACTGCCCATGACAGCATCTTGGAATCAGTTCTCAGTATTGTTGAGGCTGTTCTTGTGCTTTGTTTCACATCAAGTTAACTTACCAGTAAATCCTTATTATTGTTTTGCAAACTCTTTGAGGCCTAAGTAATCTCCCATGTCCTGCAAAAATATAGATTCACTTTCTTCCATTAAAAGACACTCATGGTATCCAGGATTTGCTTCAAAATAATGAGGGACTGAGGGGAATGAAACAAGATTAGTGGTGAGACTGTTTTTTTAGCTACATGATAGGTACATTGGAAATTGTTATGACATTCTCTCTGCTTTTGGATATGTTCAAAATTTTCCACATTGTGGTAAATTTCCAATGCTTCACTCCCTCTAAGTAGCAGAATCACATGTGAACACCTGCGTGCCCTTTTCTATTTGTGCTGTTCCCCTCACTCTCCTGGGCTTAGTGTAAGTCCCCACTCCCTGGATACTGGCCTCAATCCAAAGACATTCTTTGGCCAATGAAATATGAGTAGACTTGACATGGAATATCCAAATGTTTTAAATAAGCCTGTGTGTTTTGCCTTGGCTTCTTATACTTGCACTCTTGATCTTCAGAAAAGTGTGTCCTGGGTACCTGTTGTTTCTTTAGCCTAAGTCCTGGAGAGAATGTAGAGCAGACTCAAACTTCACTCAATATGCAGTCTAGCCCAGCCCAAAACAGTCCCAAATGACTAAACCACAGTCACTCACCAGACCTGGGACAGTAAAACAAATATTTGTTTTTTGAAGCTGCTGAGATGTTTAAATTGTTTGTTATGGATTATTTTCATCAGAGAAACCTGACTAATACAAATGATTTTTCTAAATAAAGAAAAAACACTATTAAAAGCTATAGTTTATGTTAAGAATTGTATGCTCCTGAAAGAGTTCATTTAATTAAACTTGATTTATGTTATTTAGTTGTTTTCCTATCTAGAATTCATCAATGTCCATTTAGCAAATTTGAGGCCTAGTAACTGATTTTACCATTGGTCCTAAGGGTCTTGCCCTTTCATAGTAATTGTAAGAAGTGACAGAGGACCTTTTCTGTTTCTGCTCTAAGGCCAGAGACCCACTCAAACTCTGTTTAAGGACAGGATGAATGTGATGAGAATTCTTACCAGAATCCAAGGGCAGGAACCTGGCTTAGATGATCTGTGGGGGAACAAGAAATGACACTGAAACCAAGGTAAAAGCAGAGTGGCCAAATCTGATTGTGAAAGCTGAGTACTCAGGGTTATCTTTGCATATCTTGTCTATTACACATTTTGTACTTATCATGATAATTTTCTGGCAGATGACATTAAGAGTGCCTTGTTTTATATTATAAAATATTTCTGTAAATGAAAGCAAAGTGTCTTGAGGAAATGAAACTTTTCTGAAATTTGCAAAAGGCACATATGCACCTGTTGTGGTTTTGATAACTTGATTTCTCTCCTGATCTCTTTGATCAACTGACTTTCTCATGTTATTTAGTATGTTTGCTGCTGCTGCTGCTAAGTCGCTTCAGTCGTGTCCAACTCTGTGAGACCCCATAAACGGCAGCCCACCAGGGCTCCCCCGTCCCTGGGACTCTCCAGGCAAGAACACTGGGGTGGGTTGCCATTTCCTTCTCCAGTATGTTTAGTTTTTCCTAATTTGAACTTGTGCTTGGTGCATTGTATTAGGTGAAAGTTAATGGTCTTTGAGGGAAGGATCACATTTTTTTCCACTTTACCATCAGTGTTTTAATTAGGGTTTTCCCCCAAAGGCAGAGTGTAACAAGTATTTGATTTGGAAGGATACCCCAGGAAAGTATAAGGAAAGAAGTCAGGAAGTAAAACAGATAAAGGAGAGAAGCCAATAAAAGGCAGCCAATAAGAAGGTGGCTTCAGGGCTGAGTTCCCTGGGGGCCCTCTGTGACCAGGCAGACCTATGCCTCAGGTTGAATTGTGTGATGGCTGATTTTATGTTTCAGCTTGACTAGTTTTCCCATATGGCTCATTGGTAAAGAATCCACCTGCCAAGGTTGGAAAGATCCCCCAGAGAAGGAAATGGCAACCCACTGCAGAATTCTTGCCTGGGACATCCATGGACAGAGGAGCCTGGTAGGCCACAGTCCATGGGATAACAAAGAGTCAGACACAACCTAGCACATACATGCACAAATGCACAGGGGGCCCAGCTGGGTGGGCCTATTGCTGATCATGTCCATGAGAGTGTTTCTGAAAAGAACTAGCATTGAAGTCAGTAGACTGAATAAAGCAGATTGCCCTCCCAGTATGGGTGAGCCTCATCCAATTTATTGACAAGAAGAAAAGGGTAGAGGAAGGGCAAATTTGTTCTGTCTGCCTAACAGCTGAGCTGGGGCACTGGTCTTCATCTGCCCTCAATCTGGGACTTTCATATTCAGTTCTGCCTGGTTCTCAAGCCTTGAGATTTGGGGTGGAGTTCAACCGCTGGCTCTCCTGGCTCTCTACCTTGCTAATCATGTGAACCAATGCCTTGTAATAACTCACATATTTTGGGTTGTCCAATGCCTTGTAATAACTCCCATATTTTGGGTTGGCAAGAAGGAGTTCCTCTCATGGGTTTTCTGTACTGTTATATATGTAGTAACCCTGGCCCAGGAATGTATGAGGTGCCATTTCTCTTATATATATATAGTATCCCACTATCTCTATATATTAGTACTATCCTATCTTATTGGATTTCTTTCTCTGGAAAACCCTGAATAATACACCCCAAAGAAATAAAGAAGCTAGGGTGTTTCTCTACTGACTTCTGTCTTTCATTAGCTGAGGGCTACTCCTGGTGGCATTAAATCCCCAACTTTTGGGCTGCATTGCAGGTAGACTGAGGCAGCTTCTGAGGCTCTGGGAAAAGGCCTCAAACAGTGAAAAGGAGAGAAGCAGATACTTCAGGTTGGGAGCTGAAGGAGCGATCAGGAACCGTCTTCACCACAGCTGCGGATGACTCAGGGGTGGGCTGAGGGGCAAGGGAGGGGCCATACAGCTGCTGTGATCATTATTTAATTAGACCCAGAATTGGTATAAGGAAGGAAAATGTTCTTGTGCTCAGTGTTTCAAATGAATTAATATTGAGGCTTTATAGTCAACCACCTGCAAAGGATATCTCAAGCCCCGAGGGAGAGGGATGAAGAACTGAAAGGTAAAAAAAAATCCAATATGACAGCACTCCATCTCCGTGGCCCTCTTCTCCCTCCTGTGTATCCCTCTGCTTGGAAGGAACAAAGATGCAAGGGCAGGTCCATGTAGTGGAGGTGTGGCTGGGAGTATCTTCCACACCCCGCCTGCCATCTGTCTTGTCTGATGGTGGGCCAAATTTATGCTATCTTTGGAAGGAATGATGCTAAAGCTGAAACTCCAGTATTTTGGCCACCTCATGCGAAGAGTTGACTCATTGGAGAAGACTCTGATGCTGGGAGGGATTGAGGGCAGAAGGAGAAGGGGACGACAGAGGATGAGATGGCTGGATGGCATCACTGACTCGATGAATGTGAGTCTGAGTGACCTCCGTGAGCTGGTGATGGACAGGGAGGCCTGGCGTGCTGCAGTTCATGGGGTCGCAAGGAGTCGGACACGACTGAGCGACTGATCTGATCTGATCTGACAGTAAGTACATGGACTTTTTTGGCGGTGCTGAGTCTTCATTGTTGCATGTGGGCTTTCTCTAGCGCTGGTGGGGGGCTTCCTAGCAGCGTGCCTGTTTCTGGTAGAGGCGGCTTCTCTTGCGGCGCAGGGCTCTAGGGTACCATGGGCTGCGTGGTCACTAGAGCACAGGCTCAGGAGTTGTGGCCTGTGCGCTTAGCTGCTCCATACATGTGGGGACTTTCTGGACCAGGGACTGAATCCACGTCTCCTGCATTGGCAAATAGACTCTTAACCACTAGACCACCAGGGAAGCCCAGTGTGTGGACTTTTGCTTATTCTCCCTCAGTTTTAAAGTTCCTTAGCATCTGCAGCCAGAGAAGGCAATGGCACCCCACTCCAGTACTCTTGCCTGGAAAATCCCATGGATGGAGGAGCCTGGTAGGCTGCAGTCCATGGGGTTGCTAAGAATCGGGCACGACTGAGCGACTTCACTTTCACTTTTCACTTTCATGCATTGGAGAAGGAAATGGCAACCCACTCCAGTGTTCTTGCCTGGAGAATCCCAGGGACGGAGGAGCCTGGTGGGCTGCTGTCTATGGGGTCACACAGAGTCGGACACGACTGAAGAGACTTAGCAGTAGCAACTGCTTTAACATTTTCTTGAAAGAGCTCTCTGGACATGTTGATATTTGTCAAAATCTTTCACACTGAAAAATACAGTGTATCCAGAGAAATAAGAAAGTGAGCACAGGATTGTCTAGACTATTATTTATTTATTTATTTTAATTGGAGGCTAATTACTTTACAATATTGTGGTGGTTTTTGCCATACATTGACATGAACCAGCCATGGATGTACTTGTGTCCCCCATCCTGAGCCCCCCTCCCACCTCCCTCCCCACCCCATCCCTCAGGGTTGTTCCAGTGCACCGGCTTTGAGTGCCCTGTTTCATGCATCGAACTTGGACTGGTCGTCTATTTCACATACGACGATATACATGTTTCAGTGCTAGTCTTTCAAATAATCCCACCCTCGCCTTCTCCCAGAGTCCAAAAGTCTGTTCTTTATAGCTGTGTCTCTTTTGCTGTCTTTCATATAGGGTCATTGTTACCATCTTTCTAAATTCCATATATATGCGTTAATATACTCTAATAGTGTTTTTCTTTCTGACTTACTTCACTCTGTATAATAGGCTCCAGTTTCATCCACCGCATTAGAACTGATTCAAATGCATTCTTTTTAATAGCTGAGTAATATTCAATTCTGTATAGGTGCCAAAACTTTCTTATACATTTGTCTGCCAATGGACATCTAGGTTGCTTCCATGTCCTGGCTATTATAAACAGTGCTAAGATGAACATTGGGGTACACGTGTCTCTTTCAGTTCTTGTTTCCTCAGTGTGTATGCCCAGCAGTGTGATTGCTGGGTTGTATGGCAGTTCTATTTCCAGTTTTTTAAGGAATATCCACACCGTTCTCCATAGTGGCTGTACTAGTTTGCATTCCCACCAACAGTGTAAGAGGGTTCCCTTTTCTCTGCACCCTCTCCAGCATTTATTGTTTGTAGACTTTTTGATAGCAGCCATCTACCAGTATGAGATGGTACCTCATTGTGGTTTTGATTTGCATTTCTCTGATAATGAATGATGTTGAGCATCTTTTCATGTGTTTGTTAGCCATCTGTATGTCTTCTTTGGAGAAACGTCTGTTTGGTTCTTTGGCCCATTTTTTGATTGGGTCGTTTATTTTTCTGGTATTGAGCTACATGAGCTGCTTGTATATTTGTGAGGTTAATTCTTTGTCAGTTGCTTTGTTTGCTATTATTTTCTCCCATTCTGAAGGCTGTCTTTTCACCTTGCTTATAATTTCCTTCGTTGTACAAAAGCTTTTAAGTTTAATTAGGTCCCATTTGTTTATTTTTGTTTTTATTTTCATTACTCTGGGAGGTGGGTCATAGAGGATCCTGCTGTGATTTATGTCAGAGAGTGTTTTGCCTATGTTTTCCTCAAGGAGTTTTATAGTTTCTGATCTTACATTTAGATCTTTAATCCATTTTGAGTTTATTTTTGTGTATGGTGTTAGTGTTCTAGTTTCATTGTTTTACAGGTATTTGACCAGTTTTTCCAGCACCACTTGTTTAAGAGATTGTCTTTTTTTCATTGTATATTCTTGCCTCCTTTTTCAAAGATAATGTGTCCATTAGTGCATGGATTTATCTCTGGGCTTTCTGTTTTGTTCCATTGATCTATATTTCTATCTTTGTGCCAGTACCATAGTGTTTTGATGACTGTAGCTTTGTAGTATAGCCTGAAGTCAGGCAGGTTGATTCCTCCAGTTCCATTCTTCTTTCTCAAGATTGCTTTGGCTATTTTAGGTTTTTTTGTATTTTCATACAAATTGTGAAATTATTTGTTCTAGTTCTGTGAAAAATACCATAAGAAGACTGCAGAAGGGTAATGTTGATTGGATTTCTTTACACACAGGAAGGATAAAATCAAAACATCACGGAGGTTTAGTCAATGATATGGGTTCTCTGGGCTCACATCATGATATTCCACAAACCAAAGGGCTGCTCTGGATCAGGATGGATGCAATAAGCTGTGGTCTGGGGAGAGAGAGGAAGGAGGTCTTTCTGTGAGCCTGTCAGTGGGGACATTTCCCCCCAGAAGTCACACCCCACAATTCATGGAGGAAACTGATTTTACTATGGAGATGATATAGAAAGCTAACTCACAGTGACAGGTTCTGAAGTGGGCATCTTTGAGCATTTGACCCAAACTGTCTAGAAGGCATGCAGGTGGTTATAATTCCACCAGAGAGTCTATCATAACCTACATAGATGCATGTAGCTTCTTCTTTGTCTTAGGCTAGGTTTCCCACAAGCATACCCTCAGATAAGTATTTGTGTGCAGTGATTTTTTTTTTCTTCAAAAGGCAGCTTGCCCAGGATAAACAAGAAATGGTGCATGACAGGGAAGGAGCCAGAGAGTATGTGGTTTCCGGTGAGGCTCTAGCCTCAGGCTGATCCATTGAGGTGACTCTGGAGCATAGAATACACACACCTCAGAGTTTGTCCCTGCCAGAAGGAAAGGAGCTGGCTTTTACATTACATACAACTCAGTCTCAGACTGATGGTCACAGGGGGCAAGGAGAGAGGTGAACACACTGACTCTGAGGCACTTAGAAGTCTTGAGAAACAGGGACAAAGCATCTCTAGTGGCCTGAAGAATGTCTACAAATAGAGCCATGGTGTAGGCCATTTGAACCACTTCTGGAGGCTCAAAGGGCAGAATGTGAGGTCTATGAGGTCAGGAAAAAGACAACTTAGGTCAGTAGTTCTATTCTCATGTGTGAGTCATTCAAAAATGACTTCAGTTCTTCCCTCTTCCCTCTATCTATCTGCCTTTGCTCTAACTCCCTTCCATAAAATTTACTTCCCCAACTCTTGATTCTAGGCTGGTCTTTTGACTTTCTTTGACCTATAGCATGCAGTGACGGGAAGTAATGTGCTAGTTCCATGTCGACCAATGCTTTCAAAAGGTTCTCTTATACTTTCTGCTGTCTCCCAGTGTTGCTAGTTCCAACCAATGTTTCAAAAGGTCTTATACTTGTCTGCTGTCTCCCAGAGCTGAATCAAGCTGCCTTATGGACAAGCCCAGGTTATCCTGCTGGAGGATGGGGAGCACACGATTCATTTGTTCCTATCAACCTGGCTAATAATTAGCCAACCCTGAGCTATATGAGTGAGAGCATCTTAGACAAGCCAGACCCTGAAGACATGATTTGCCAGCTGATTAGCATCAGTCTATAGATGCCTAAGTCAAGCCTTAACTTCAGAAGAGCTACCTAGCTGAGCCCAGCCCAAGTGCCAACTCCTAAAATTAGGAGATAAAATGCTTGCCATTTTAAGCCAGGAAGTTTTGCATGGTCTATTGCATAATAGACAACTGGTAGGGCTAGCTCATTACTGACCAGGGATTTTTGCAGAAACTAACATCTGTGGCCAGTAATTTGTTATGTAAGTGGATGTTGAAATGTTTCTAATCAATAATTTTCAGTTAACAAAAGACATATTAATATCAGTTCAGTTGAGTTAAGTCATTCAGTCATGTCTGACTCTTTGTGACCCCATGAATCACAGCAGGCCAGACCTCCCTGTCTGTAACCAACTTCCAGAGTTCACCCAAACTCATGTGTATCGAGTCGGTGATGCCATCCAGCCATCCCATCCTCTGTCGTCCCCTTCTCCTGCTGCCCCCAATCCTTCCCAGCATCAGTCTTTTCCAATAAGTCAACTCTTCCCATGAGGTGGCCAAAGTATTGGAGTTTCAGCCTCAGCATCAGTCCTTCCAATGAACACCCAGGACTGATCTCCTTTAGGATGGACTGGTTGGATCTCCTTGCAGTTCAAGGGACCCTCAAGAGTCTTCTCCAACACCACAGTTCAAAAGCATCAAGTCTTTGGCACTCAGCTTTCTTCACAGTCCAACTCTCACATCCATACATGACCACTGGAATAACTGTAGCCTTGACTAGATGGACCTTTATTGGCACAGTAATATCTCTGCCTTTTAATATGCTATCTAGGTTGGTCATAACTTTCCTTCCAAGGAGTAAGCATCTTTTAATTTCATGGCTGCAGTCACCATCTGTAGTGATTTTGGAGCCCAGAAAAATAAAGTCTGACACTGTTTCCCCATCTATTTCCCATGTAGTGATGGGACCAGATGCCATGATCTTCATTTTCTGAATGTTGATCTTTAAGCCAACTTTTCCACTATCCTCTTTCACTTTCATCAAGAGGCTTTTTAGTTCCTCTTCACTTTCTGCTATAAGGGTGGTGTCATCTGAGGTGATTGATATTTCTCCTGGCAATCTTGATTCTAGCTTGTGCTTCTTCTAGCCCAGAGTTTCTCATGATGTACTCTGCATATAAGTTAAATAAGCAAGGTGATAATATATGGCCTTGATGTACTCCTTTTCCTATTTGGAACTAGTCTGTTGTTCCATGTCGAGTTCTAACTGTTGCTTCCTGACCTGCATATCGGTTTCTCAAGAAGCAGGTCATATGGTCTGGTATTCCCATTATATCTCTGGTCAATAATGTGTTAAGAAACAAAAGCTTTCTGAAAAGAATTTTCCTCTCTATGGTGCTTCCTTTGTATAGTTTACTGTTTTCCATCAGTAGAATTCAGAGATACTCTGAGAACTCTTTCTTGGCCCCCAGATTAAGAAAGCAGTGGAATAGACCTGGGTAAAAGTGGGACGTGAAATTTCCCTGCTATGTCAGGTGTTACAAAGAAGGCTATTGGTATGAATAATCATAGCCAACAAATTGGACAGCCTAGAAGAAATATAAAAAAACATGCCATTAGAAACATGCCATTTACTGAGACTGAATCAGAAAGAAATAGAAAATCTGGATAGATCAACTACTGGTAAAGAGATTATTTCAGTAGTCAAAAATCTCCCAACAGAAAAAAAAAGCTAAACATTTAAAGAAGAATTAGCACTAATCCTTCTCAAACTCTTCCAAAAAACCAAGAGGAGGGAACACTCCCAAACTTTTTACAAGGACAGCATTATCAACATATGAAAATGACACTACTGGGGGAAAAAAAAAAAACAACCAAAAATACTATGAGCCAATATCCTTACTGTATAAGGTGCAAAACTTCTCAGAAAAATACTAGCAAACTGAATCCAACAGCTCATTAAGAGGATCACTCACCATGATGAAATGAGATTTATCTAGGGATGCAAGAATGGTTCAACACAGACAAATCAGTCAATATAATACATCAGATTAATAAAATGAAAGAAGAGAACCATATGATCATTTCAGTAGATGGAGAAACATTTGAAAAAATTCAACATCCATTCATGATAAGAACTCTTAACAAATTTAAGGCATAGAGGGAACATTTTTCAACATAAGCCATACATGACAAGCTATACATGACAAGAGCACACATGCATACATGACAAGGGCCATACATGACAAGCTAACAGCTAACATCAATGATGTTAGCATTTCATCAATGATGAAAGGCTGAAAGCTTTCCCTTCAAGATAAGGAACAAGACAAGGATATCCACTGTCCCCTATCCTATTCAACATAGGACTAGAAGTCCTAGCTAAGGCAATCAGGCAGGAAAAGATATACAAGATATCAGAATTGGAAAAGAAGAAGTAAAATTGTCTCTATTTATGTAAGGCATAATTTTATAAATAGAAAATCCTAGACTAACCAAAACAAACAAACAAACAAACAACTGTAGATCTGATTAATGAATTCAAATTTTCTGAAAAGAAAGAAATCAATCCCATTTACAATAGCATACAAAAATACTTATGAATAAAATTAAGGAGATGGAAGATCTCTACTCTGAACACTGTAAGACACTGATGAAAGAAATAAAAGAAGACAGACAAATAAATGGAAAGGTAGACTATATTCATGGGTTAGAAGAATTAATATTGTTAAAATGTCAATTTGACCAAAAGCCATCTATAGATTCAATGCAATTCCTATCATTATTCCAAAGGCATTTTTTTTTTTTACAGAAGTAGAAAACACTCTTCTAAAATTTATATGGAGCCACAAAAGCCACTATAAAGACAAAGAAAAATACTGAGAAAGATCAAATCAGAAGGTATTAGACTTCTTGATTTCATGTTATACTATAAAGCTATAGTCAGACAGTATGGTACTGGCATAAAAGCAGAAAAATAGACTGAGGAATCAAGAGACCAAAGTAAACCTAAGCATATATGGGAAATGAATTTTTGACAAAAGAACCAAGAACACAGTGAAGAAAAGACAGTCCCTTCAATAAATGGTGCTTGGACAAATGAATATTCATATGTAAAGGGATAAAACTAGACCCATACCTTATGCCACTAACAAAAATTAACTCACAGTACATTATACACTTAAATGTAAAACCTGAAACTATACAACTCCTGGAAGAAAACAGGTATAAAACTCCTTGACAAGAGAATTGGCATTGATGTTTTTTGATATGACACATAATGCACAAGCAATGAACTAAAAAATGGACAACTGGGTCTACACTGACTAAACTGAAAAGCTTCTTCACATTAAAAGAAACCATCAATGAAGTGAAAAGACAATCTACAAAATTGGAAGAAAAATTTGCAAACCATATATCTGATATGGAATTCACATTTAAAATACATAAAGAGCTCATAAAACTAAATAGCAAAACCTCCAAACAGCTCAATTTAAAAAAGGCTAAAGAATGTGAACAGAGTTTTCTTCAAAGAGGATGTAAGAAAGACCAACAGGTAACATGAAAAGAAGCTTAGCTTTACCAGTCATTAGGAAAATGAGATTAAAACCATAATGAGATATCACATCATGCCTGTTAGAATGGCCATTTACAAAAAAAAAAAAAACCAGAGAGGACAAACGCTAGCATAGGTGTAGAGAAAAGGGAACCCTTGAAAAGTATTGGTGGGATTGTAAATTGGTACAGCCTCTGTGGAAAACAGTATGGAAGATCCTCAAAAATTAAAAATAGAACTTCCATATGAGCCAGCAATTCTGCTTCTGGAACTATATCCAAAGGAAATAAAAACACTAACTCAAAAAGAGGTTGCAACCCCATGCTCATTGGAGCATTATAATGGCAACACATGAAAACAACCCAAGTGTTAACTGATGGATGAATGAATAAGGAAGTGGTATTAAGTACAGTTTAGCCATAAATTCAGAGAAGGCAACGGCACCCCACTCCAGTACTCTTGCCTGGAAAATCCCATGGATGGAGGAGCCTGGTAGGCTGCAGACCATGGGGTCGCTAAGAGTCGGACACAACTGAGCAACTTCCCTTTCACTTTTCACTTTCATGCATTGGAGAAGGAAATGGCAACCCACTCCAGTGTTCTTGCCTGGAGAATCCCAGGGACAGGGGAGCCTGGTGGGCTTCTGTCTATGGGGTCGCACAGAGTTGGACACGACTGAAGTGACTTAGCAGCAGCAGCAGCCATAAATTAATGACTAAAATTAATTATATTAATAAAATTAAATTATTTTAATAAGTATTATTAAAATTAATAATACAAATTAAATACTACGTAGCCATAAAAACGAAGGACATTTTAACATTTGTGACAACATGGATGGACTTTGAAAGCATTATGCTATGTGAAATGTCAGACAGAAAAAGACAAACACTATTTATTTCACTTATATGTGGAAATTTAACAATAGCAAATCAAACTCATAGTAGAAGAGATTAGATTTGTGGCTCCCAGAGTCAAAGGGTGGGGGAAGGGAAACTGTAGGAAGGTGGTCAAAAGGTACAGACTTCCAGTTTTAAGATAAAAATGTACTAAGGATGCAGTGTACAAAAGATAACTATAGCTAACACTGCTGTAAGACAGATACGTAAGAAAAATTGTTGAGGGTAAATCTTACATACAGTGGTAGTCATCAGTTCCTTCTCAATAAAACTGAAAAAAAAAAAGCATATATTAAAAAAAAAGAAAGAAGACAGTGGGGAAGGAGGCCCAAGAGGAGGAAGCAGAAGACACAGTGTTAACAAAGGCAACTAATGACTAGCTCAGGTCAAGCCAAACCAGAAGCCAAAGGGTGAAATGCAGGGCAAGATGTCTAAAGGCACAGATCCAAGCACGAGTTCTTCCTGAGCGAATGTTTCCCAAGGACTGTCTCTAGAGCTCACCTGTGTGCTGCCTCCTGTAGCTGCTCATTCTGCTTCCTCTGAATTGAACTGATTTTTCAAGACCCTCTTGCTGCTGCTACTGCTGCTAAGTCGCTTCAGTCGTGTCCGACTCTGTGCGACCCCACAGATGGCAGCCCACCAGGCTCCCTAATACTTTCACTTCTTCCTTCTGAGCCTGCTGCTTTCTGCTGCTGCTGCTGCTGCTGCTGCGATCGCTTCAGTCGTGTCCGACTCTGTGCGACCCCATAGACGGCAGCCCACCAGGCTCCCCTGTCCCTGGGATTCTCCAGGCAAGAACACTGGAGTGGGTTGCCATTTCCTTCTCCAATGCATGAAAGTGAAAAGTGAAAGTGAAGCCGCTCAGTCGGCGTCAGCTGGCCCCCGGCCCCCCGGGTCCAGGAAAAAGTCGGGGTGGGGTGCCACTGCTTTCTACCTGTAGATAAATATTTGAAAGTAACATATAGAGATTATCATGCTAAGTGGAGTAAATGAGACAGAGATGAATACCACATTGTATCACTTCTACGTGGAATCTAAAACAAAATGATACAAATAAACTTATTTACAAAACAGAAACAGGCTCACACTTCAAAAGCAAACATTGTTACTAAAGGGAAAAGATAGTGGGAATGGATAAATAAGGAGTTTGGGATTAACAAATACACACTACTAGGCAATGGCACCCCACTCCAGTACTCTTGCCTGGAAAATCCCATGGATGGAGGAGCCTGGTAGGCTGCAGTCCATGGGGTCGCTGAGAGTCGGACACGACTGAGCGACTTCACTTTCACTTTTCACTTTTCATGCATTGGAGAAGGAAATGGCAACCCACTCCAGTGTGCTTGCCTGGAGAATCCCAGGGATGGGGGAGCCTGGTGGGCTGCCGTCTATGGGGTCACACAGAGTCGGACACGACTGAAGCGACTTAGCAGCAGCATATGTAAAATAGATAATTAACAGGGACCTACTGTATATCACAGGGAACCGTACTCAATATTCTGTATATAAGTATATTCCCCACTTGGCAGAAGAAACCAAAAAAGTGGATGTATGTGTATGCATAACTGAATCATTTTGCTATACACTGGAAACTAACATGATACTGTAAATCAACTATACTTCAATATTAAATAAAAATTAAACTAAAAAAGGAAGTGAGGCTATACAGACATGCTCTACACAGAAACTTTTCAAGACACTCTCTAGTCAGGATATTTAATCAAGCCACTTGATGAATCCTGTGTGCAGGTGGTAGGGCCAGCAGAGACAGAAGCATCAATCTTCCCTATAAGGCCACTTTAGGACACTCGCTGCCAGCCAGGTGGAAGGAGAGTTGCACTCCAACAGTGCACACACATTGCCCAGGTGAGGTGTTCTTAAAACTGGTTCATTATTTTGTGGTCTAGGCTCTGTTTTAAGTTTGAGAATAGTTTACTAAATTATTCAGAATGTACCATAGGCAGAAATGCCAAGTTCTTTTGTAGTCATTGAGGGATTTGGCTTCTGGCTCCCATCACAGGGATCCTGAGGCTTCCTACTGGTTAAAGTCTCCAATGATGAAAGAAATTGCTCTGCCAAATACATGCACACTCTGAATGCCACCTGTTCTAAAATCCCTGAGTCAAATTGCTAAAATGGTGCTTTACCCAAAGCCAGTGGTTACCAATAAAGATTCCACCTAGTTTGGGGAATCAAATAAGTTAAAAATGAGAAAACAGAGAAGTCCAAAGTGCTGGGGGGAAATGTCCTTGTATGGGATTTGCTCTCCAGAGGAGTCCTATCTTTCAGCCAAACTGATTTGCCAGTAGTGGAAGTTCAAGTGCCTGGAAATAGGGTGGGCCTGCAATTCTTCAGGTTGTGCCTTATACCTGAATGTGCTGGTTCCATCCTTGCTTATGGCTGAACCTGTTCTGCTCAGAGCGTAAAAGCCCCCCAGAATGCTGGTTATCTCCAGAGGAGACAAGCCAACAGCTAGACTAGCAGGTGCTGGTCCATCCACACCTGCTTGTCCTTATGTCCTTGCATAAGGACACCATTTGAATCTGGCAAACGTTTTTAAAGAACACACTCTGTGCCAGATATTATTCAGAGCTATTTGGGCTTAAAAGTCAGGGATGGCTCTCAAAGATCTCTCCTTTCTGGCTCAATGTAGGCTGTAACCAAATCTGATGGAATAAAAATGAGTCAGATAATGTCTCATCAGACTGTAGGTGAGAGAGAGAGATGAAATAGATGCAAAAACCAGGCAAGATGTGGGGTGTCACCCTCTTTTCTGACCCCAGCCAATACTTTCAACTTCAGACCCCCTGGCAGTGCCCACCCAGCTCTTCCCAGGCTTTCTTTGGGGCCCAGGTTGGATGACAAATTTAGGTTAGTGTCTCTGACAACTAGAGATATAAGAATTCATCTTCTGAGGTTTTGCTTAACCTTTCATGACCACTGCTTGAACATCCTGCAAAAGCCTGTTCTCCTAGCAGATGCCCCATTTACAATTTACAGTGACAGTTACTGCCAAAATGAATGGAACTGTAGTTCATCCTCTGAAGTTCAGTACTGAAGTCTTAGCCACCATGATGAGGACTAGCCTGCCCCTACAAATCTTATCCACTAGATCAGACATCCTCTTTCTTACATGCCAGTTATCCTTGGCGAGAGTGACCAAGGGTCGGGAATGGCTGGGAAAACCCGAGTAAGTTCAGGGTGATGCCGAGCCTGCTGCATATTTGTGACAGCAGTTGGAATTTGTTCCCTATCAAATCCCTCAGCCCAGATGCAGTAGTATCTTCTCACTGCCTTTCATTGCCTTTGCCTTTCTCCTTATTCCATGGCAAAATAGGGCACACAGAGGGAGGCTGCAGAAAGAGACTTACACAATTCAGAGCTTTGGAGAAGAGCTGGTGGAGTTACATGCCTCGATCCTAATTATTTTCCCCTTGGGCCCCAATTACACGTCAGGAGCTTTCAGTCTTTCCACACGTTTATCATCTTCAAATTCCCATGGATTATAGAAGCCAAAAAGCCCGATCCCAAAGCTTAACATTGTTTCCAGTGCCAGCAGGAGGCTTAAGGGATTAGATCATGTGGAGCTGGGAGAGGACAGTTTCTGTCTTAAGTGGGTAAGTAACTGCCTTAAAATAACCAGGCTGCCTTGCTGGAAAATCTCCCTTTTCTCACTGTTGTCAGAGGGCCCACAGTGACTCTGTGATCTTTGGACAGAGGAGGAAGGCTGTGAGGGGTCAAAATGATGAATGCTTTACACCAGTCTGGCCGCTTGATGTTAGTGTTTTGCAAGGTCCTAACTTTTTTCTCTTAAGAAGACAGTTGAAACTTGTATTAAATAGAAATTTCATTGCATTACAAATGATGAACTAGATAAAGGAGAATTCCAGAAGATATTGAACCATGGTTTTCCTTAGTTCTTAATCCCAGCATTTTTCTTCTTTCAAGGGGTCCTAACTTCCTTATTTTCTTTTGATATGTTCCTGGAGAATTTGGGAAAAGTTGGGCTACCTCCCCTGAATAAATTTTTAGTGTGGGGATTGTAGATATTTTCTATGAAATAACACAGGTCTAAAACAAAGTTTTACTTGGATAATATTATCTTCTGTTTATTGAATTCTTATTTAGGGCCAGGGAATATTTTTAGGTGCTCTGGTCAGGAGCCCAGTGTAAAGCACAGCATACACTCAAAAGTAGTGATTGAAAGGTGTTTAATGAGGGGAAATATCTGGGTAAAGTAACAATGGATACTGTCCTGCTAGCAATAGTCTTTATCACTGATTGGCCTGAAGGAGGTGAAGTTTTAAAGTTCCTCGGAGAGGACCACCAGACAGGAGAACAGGGGCATTTCCTTGGCTGTCCAGACTCCTGGAATGACTTCCCACTGGGCAAATCCAACCAGAATCCAGGGGCCAAGTGAGCTGGATGGCACAGTCCTTACAGATCAGCTTCCTAGGGCACAGAGGGGCTAGGCAGGATCTCATATTCACTTTATTGTTATCATCACTATTTTGTAGGGAAACAGGTTAAATAACAGGCCAGACTACCTGGCCTATAGTCACCCAGGTAGATAGTGATAGGAACTGGGATTCTAATCCCAGAGAGTCTCCTTCTAGACTCTGAACTCCTTGTTACCATGTTATACTGCCACTGGAGGCCTCTGGGCATAAAACGCTGAGAGAATCCCAGAGTTTCTCTAGATCAGTGCTGTTCTGCTTACCACTCTTAGCAAATGTGGGTTCATCTGTGAGACCACCAGCCCCCACACTGCCCCCCCCCCACACCCCCAGCTGACTATCTGTTCCAGGAAATGCCATTTTATTCATGGCTGAATTTCTAGTACAGAACCATAGTAGACACCCACTCAGCATGGTTTCTAAGGAATGAATGAATTTATGGAGAAATTCCCTTTGGGCCAGGTTCTATCCTGGATGTCACCTTGCTCCTTTTTATAGAATGTCTTTCAGCAACCCACTCTGTTGACTTGCCTCCAGGAATCATCTGTTTTTTCAAGTAGAGAATTTTCATGTCAGTTCTCCAGCCTGGAGGGGCAGAAATTTGGAGTTTCAGGCCACAGCCATGAGTGACCGAATGAGGGGGTTGCAGAGGTGCTGGGCTCCCTCCTCCCCCAACCTGCTCATCCTGTGCCAACCTCAGCTGGTCTCTCCCTCTCGGGGATGGATGGATCAACTTCTTCTCCTGCCTCCTCTGGCATGGAGAGCGTGAGTGCCTTACAGAGGATCTCAGGGTTCAGTCTGCTGCAGGCTTGGTTTTCTCCCTCTTTCTTTCCAGTTTCCCTTTCTTTGCCTCAAATATGCAGCTGAAAAGTAATACTCTCTGACTAAGGCTAGACCATATTGGTCTCTATTTCTCCCATTTTTTCAAACTGAGAAAACCCCAGTGTGCCGAGCAATTGGATTTAATTAACCAATACTCAAAGGAGATTGGTGGTTGTACTTGTGGAAGGAAGCTGGCCAGGGCAGTATGGGGAGTTTCCAGGGGATGATTTATCCACCATCGACAAGAACACTTGAAGACATAGATGGTAAATCTCTCATTTCCAATGGCATCCTGTATTGGAAAAAGAAAAAATCATTAATATGCTTTCCTCTCCCACCTAGAGATTTCAGGCACAAGCTGCATTATTGATGGTTTTCTGTGTTCTCCAGCAGGAGAATACCTTGGCTTTTCTTTTGGGAGAAACACTTCAATTTCCAAGATAGTGTAGTGGAGCTGAAAAGTATGTGTGTGTGTGTGTGGTGTGTGCAGAGGAGAGATATTAAAACATCTTTTGGTCCATTTCTGTGTTTCTGGGACAGTCCACATTATCCATGACTGATTTCTCTCTCTCTCTCTTTTTGTAAGTAAATTGTTCTAAAGGTATTTTTTATAAAACAAAATGAAAACAAAAACACAAGCATGATGAATTGGCTTTTTGGAGCTGTTGTTTAATCAACTTAAATGTATTTAAAATCTAATTTTTTAGACTCTAAAAATAATTTTAATACTTTTTCTAATGAAATTTTCTAATACACACAAAATACAATGCATAGTACAATGAACACCCATATACCCACCACCAGATTCAGTGATTACCAAGATTTTGCCAAACTTGCTTCATCTATTTCTTTTCTTTTTTTTTAAGTTTTATTATAGATTTATTCCAGTATTCTTGCCTGGAGAATTCCATGGAGAGAGGAGCCTGGCAGGCTATAGTTCATGAGGTCACATAGAATTGGACATGACTGAGTGACTAACACTTGTATGTACCTGTATGAATTTATTATGAAGCAAGTATCAGAAATGTCATTTTGTGCCTACACACTGCAGTATAAACTGTACTATATATATGCACCTATAAAAATTATGGCCACTGATTTCTATAGGATTAATGTCAGCTAATAATAAAAATAATAACCATCATTACATTATTGAATAGCTATGATCTAGAAACTACGTATTGCTTCAGTCAGGGCATGTTTGTGACAAGAGACTGGAATTTCTTAGAACTAATTTTAAAAGCAGCATCTGTGCATCATTATCTCCCTGAACCAAGGGCAAAACTATCTGGTTGAACACAAAGGCATGAAAGCAGGAAATGCAAAGTTGTCAGTAACAGAAGTTTCTCAGAGCCATCATGTGTTTCTCTGACAAATTGATAGCAAGAGAAATCTCTGGCCCCTCTTCTTTAGTTCTGTCCTCTCAAATTTTGCATGTATCCACTACTCCTACAGAGTCCGCAGAACTTGAGGGTATGTAGTGAGGGAGTTGTTACAACTTCAATCTGAAGCTCAGTCTTTAACAATGTGTTGCTGATTATACCATTCCTGAGATTCACTGGTCTTGATGCTCATGTTCCAAAGCTCTGGTTTTATGGGGTCATCTGTCTCTGGGTACAGTTGTTTTCTTTCCCTATCTCATGTCTCTGATACTGGAGGTTTCCAAAGGCAGGGCTCTGCAGTTAATGTTTAGAATAAATAGTGAAGCATCAGATCAGATCAGATCAGTTGCTCAGTCATGTCCGACTCTTTGCGACCCCAGGAATCGCAGCATGCCAGGCCACCCTGTCCATCACCAACTCCCGGAGGTCACTCAGACTCACATCCATTGAGTGAGTGATCCATCCAGCCATCTCATCCTCTGTCGTCCCCTTCTCCTCTTGCCCCCAATCCCTCCCAGCATCAGAGTCTTTTTCCAATGAGTCACTCTTCACATGAGGTGGCCAAAGTACTGGAGTTTCAGCTTTAGCATCATTCCTTCCAAAGAAATCCCAGGGCTGATCTCCTTCACAATGGACTGGTTGGATCTCCTTGCAGTCCAAGGGACTCTTGAGAGTCTTCTCCAACACAACACTTCAAAAGCATCAATTCTTCGGCGCTCAGCCTTCTTCACAGTCCAGCTCTCACATCCATACATGACCACTGGAAAAACCATAACCTTGACTAGACGAACCTTTGTTGACAAAGTAATATCTCTGCTTTTCAATATGCTGTCTAGGTTGGTCATAACTTTCCTTCCAAGGAGCAAGTGTTTTTTAATTTCATGGCTGCAGTCACCACCTGCAATGATTTTGGAGCCCAGAAAAATAAAGTCTAACACTGTTTTCCACTGTTTCCCTACCTATTTCCCATAGAGTGATGGGACCGGATGCCATGATCCTCGTTTTCTGAATGTTGAGCTTTAAGCCAACTTTTCCTCTCCACTTTGACTTTCACCAAGAGGCTTTTTAGTTCCTCTTCACTTTCTGCCATAAGGGTGGTGTCATCTACATATCTGAGGTTATTGATATTTCTCCTGGCAATCTTGATTCCAACTTGTGTTTCTTCCAGTCCAGGGTTTCTCATGATGTACTCTGCATATAAGTTAAATAAACAGGGTGACAATATACAGCCTTGACTACTGTTCCTATTTGGAACCAGCCTGTTGTTCCATGTCTAGTTCTAACTGTTGCTTCCTGACCTGCATACAGATTTCTCAAGATGCAGATCAGGTGGTCTGGTATTCCCATCTCTTTCAGAATTTTCCACAGTTTATTGTGATCTACACAATCAAAGGCTTTGGCATAGTCAAATAGATGGCATAGTCAAATAGCAAATAGATGCTATTTCAAAGCAGAAATAGATGTTTTTCTGGAACTCTCTTCCTTTTTCCATGATCCAGCGGATGTTAGCAATTTGATCTCTGGTTCCTCTGCCTTTTCTAAAACCAGCTTGAACATCAGGAAGTTCACGGTTCACATACTGCTGAAGCCTGGCTTGGAGAATTTTGAGCATTACTTTACTAGTGTGTGAGATGAATGCAATTGCCTTTCTTTGGGATTGGAATGAAAATGGACCTTTTCCAGTCCTGTGGCCACTGCTGACTTTTCCAAATTTGCTGGTATATTGAGTGCAGCACTTTCACAGCATCATCTCTCAGGATTTGGATTAGCTCAACTGGAATTCCATCACCTCCACTAGCTTTGTTCGTAATGATGCTTTTTAAGGCCCACTTGACTTCATATTCCAGGATGTCTGGCTCTAGGTCAGTGATCACACCATCATGATTATCTGGGTTGTGAAGATTTTTTTGTACAGTTCTTCTGTGTATTCTTGCCATCTCTTCTTAATATCTTCTGCTTCTGTTAGATCCATACCATTTCTGTCCTTTATCATGCCCATCTTTGCATGAAATGTTCCTTTGGTATCTCTGATTTTCTTGAAGAGATCCCTGTCTTTCCCATTCTGTCGTTTTCCTCTATTTCTTTGCATTGATCGCTGAAGAAGGCTTTCTTATCTCTTCTTGCTATTCTTCGGAACTCTGCATTCAGATGCTTATATCTTTGCTTTTTCTCCTTTGCTTTTTGCTTCTCTTCTTTTCACAGCTATTTGTAAGGCCTCCCCAGACCGCCATTTTGCTTTTTTGCATTTCTTTTCCTTGGGGATGGTCTTGATCCCTGTCTCCTGTACAATGTCACACACAAATCTCATTCCATAGTTCATCAGGCACTCTATCTATCAGACCTAGGCCGTTAAGTCTATTTCTCACTTCCACTGTATAATCATAAGGGATTTGATTTAGGTCATACCTGAATGGTCTAGTGGTTTTCCCTACTTTCTTCAATTTCAATCTGAATTTGGCAATACGGAGTTCATGGTCTGAGCCACAGTCAGCTCCTGGTCTTGTTTTTGCTGACTGTATAGAGCTTCTCCATCTTTGGCTGCAAAGAATATATTCAATCTGATTTTGGTGTTGACCATCTGGTGATGTCCATGAACAGAATCTTCTCTTGTGTTGTTGGAAGAGGGTGTTTGTTATGACTAGTGCATTTTCTTGGCAAAACTCTATTAGTCTTTGCCCTGCTTCATTCCATATTCTAAGGCCAAATTTTCCTGTTACTCCAGGTGTTTCTTGACTTCCTACTTTTGCATTCCAGTCCCCTATAATGAAAAGGACATCTTTTTTGGTTGTTAGTTCTAAAAGGTCTTGTAGGTCTTCATAGAACCATCCAACTTCAGCTTCTTCAGCGTTACTGGTTGGGGCATAGACTTGGATTACTGTGATATTGAATGGTTTGCCTTGGAAACGAACAGAGATCATTCTGTCATTTTTGAGATTGCATCCAAGTACTGCATTTAGGACTCTTTTGTTGACCATGATGGCCACTCCATTTCTTCTGAGGAATTCCTGCCCGCAGTAGTAGACATAATGGTCATCTGAGTTAAATTCACCCATTCCAGTCCATTTGAGTTTGCTGATTCCTAGAATGTCAACATTCACTCTGGCCATCTCTTGTTTGACCAGTTCTAATTTGCCTTGATGCATGGACCTGACATTCCAGGTTCCTATGCAATATTGCTCTTTACAGCATCGGACCTTGCTTTTATCACCAGTCGCATCCACAGCTGGGTATTCTTTTTGCTTTGGCTCCATCTCTTCATTCTTTCTGGAGTTATTTCTCCACTGATCTCCAGTTGCATATTGGGCTCCTACTGACATGGGGAGTTTCTCTTTCAGTATCCTACCATATTACCTTTTCATACTGTTCATGGGGTTCTCAAGGCAAGAATACTGAAAGTGGTTTGCCATTCCCTTCTCCAGCGGACCACACCCTGTCAGATCTCTCCACCATGACCCGCCCATCTTGGGTTGTCCCACGGGCATGGCTTAGTTTCATTGAGTTAGAAAATGCTGTGGTCTTGGTGTGATTAGACTGACTAGTTTTCTGTGACTATGGTTTCAGTATGTTTGCCCTCTGATGCCCTCTTGCAACACCTACCATCTTACTTGGGTTTCTCTTACCTTGGGCGTGGGGTATCTCTTCATGGCTGCTCCAGGAAAGCCCAGCCAGTGATCCTTACCTTGGACGACGGGTATCTCCTCACTGCCGCCCTTCCTGACCTTCTACGTGGGATAGCTCCTCTAGGCCCTCCTGTGCCCACGCAGCCCTGGCCCCTTGGATGTGGGGTTGGTCCTCCCGGCCACTGCCCCTGGCCTCGGGCGTGGGGTAGCTTCTCCCGCCTACCGCCCCTGGCCTTGGGCTTGGGGCGTGGGTTATCTCCTCCGGGCCGCTTCCCTTGACCTGCGACGCGGGGTGACTCTTCTCGTTGCCACCCCTGACCTCAGACGCAGGTAACTCCTTTCCTCCGTTCCTGCGCCATTGCAGTCTGGTACTCTTAGCCGCCGCCCCTGACCTCAGACGTGGGGTAACTCCTCTTGGCTGCTGCCCTTCAGGCATGGAGATGCTTTGTCTCCCTGGTTTCTATGGCTTATCCATAGAGGATGTGGATGCTTGAGGGACTGAGATGAGTGTGCAACTTGGAGACAAGGGGAATGGTTCAAGAGTGCTCCATCCAGCAGGAAGAGATTGCTTTCATTCTCTCCACATAAATATCTTGCTACATGTCTGTTCATTATCCTCAGTCTACAAACCAGTTTCTTCTATCTTTGCTTATGGCCAAACAGATAACTCAATCTAAGTGCCTCAAATGAACAAACTAGAATTTCTGTTCCATTTTCAGTAATTGAGGGGGAAGGGTATGGTTGGCCGAGGACAGATTTGGCATTCAGTGTTTGTGCTTTATGCTGTCGATTGTGGCCAGAGCAGAGAAGGTTGAGAGACCTGCCCCGGCTACCTCAGGAGCTGGGAGACAGTTCTCAGAGAAAGGACTTTGGGATGGGCAAGCACACCTAGAAGGGGTTTCTCGTCTCTAATTTAATCACCCTAGCATCTCACAAGGAAGATAATTTTATTCCCATTTTACAAAAAGTTTCACTGAGGCTCAGAGAATTGCCAAGACTACATGTGTAGAGGATGTGAATGAAGCGCTCCATGATGTCAAAGCTCATAGTCTTGCCAAACCCTAGTCTATATGATTCTCAATCTTTAATCTATTAATTCAATATTTATTCCCTCAAGTCTGGAGGGCTGAGTACATATTTAAAATAACCTCTATCCTATTAGAAAAGAGGAGTGACTATTTCTGTATTTCAATATGGGAGTCACAGAATCATTTTAACTATTAGGGTTCAGCTGAAAGGTTAGGAATATATTCCCTACAGATGGAACCCCAAGAATGATGAAAGTAACATTTTATCAAGGGATCAACAAACTTTTTTGTGAAGGGCCAGGTAGTAAATATTTTAGATTTTGGGCACCATAGGGTCTCCATTACAACTACTCAACACTATTGTTTTAGCAGAAAATCACTGAAGTGTAAAAATTTCATGTTTCAAAGACAGTATGTGGGTGCATGGGAATCAATCACTGTGTTCCAAGAAAACTTTCTTTGTCAACACTGAAACTTGAATTTCATACAATCGTCACATCACATGGTACCATTCTTCTTTTGATTTTTTTAAAGAAAGTAAAGAAAGTAGAAACTATTCCTAGTTCAGAAATAAACAAAAACAGGTGGCAGGTTACATTTGGTTAGTGGGCTATAGTTTGCTAACCCATGGTTTAAATTATTCTCATCCTAATATTAGTTTATGTATACAATAAACATTGAGAAGACACCAGCTATATAATAGGCATTCTGGTGGGCACTGCATACATGAGGAAAATAGATTTAGACTTTGCTTTTTGGAACTCACCATTAGTGGGAATGCAATATTAGTCAAATAATCATGCCAAAATTTTTTAAAAAATTCAGAAGTGATAAAGGCCACTAAAGAAAAAACAGAGGAACTTGAGTATGTATTACAAGGGTAGGTGATCTAATTCAAGAGTCAGAGAAAGCCCTTATGTATTTAAGGTAATGTTTCTTGTCTATCCCATGGGCTCCTCAACTGAAACTAACATTGCTAACTCCTCTACTGCCCCCACAATCACATGGTGCCATTGGCTCTGGGACAAATTGTTTATCTACTACGATTGTATCCAGATAGTCTTATCCACCTTTGCAGCTACTTGGATTTTCACTGAGATAAGCTATCTTTACATTTGTTTCCACGGCTCAGTTCAATTCAGTTCAGTCACTCATTTGTGTCTGACTCTTTGCGGCCCCATGAACTGCAGCACACAAGGCCTCCCTGTTCATCACCAACTCACAGATTCCACCCAAACCCATGTCCATTGAGTCAGTGATGCCATCCAACAATCTCATCCTCTGTCATCCCCTTCTTCTCCTACCCTCAATCTTTCCCAACATCAGTGTCTTTTCCAATGAGTCAGCTCTTTGCATCAGGTGGCCAAAGTATTGGAGTTTGAGCTTCAACATCAGTCCTCCCAATGAACACCCAGAACTGATCTCCTTTAGGATGGACTGGTTGGATCTCCTTGTAGTCCAAGGGACTCTCAAAAGTCTTCTCCAACACCACAGTTCAAAAGTGTCAATTCTTCAGCACTCAGCTTTCTTTATAGTTCAACTCTCACATCCATACATGATCACTGGAAAAACCCATAGCCTTGACTAGACGGACCTTTGTAGGTAAAGTAAGGTCTCTGCTTTTGAATATGCTGTCTAGGTTGTCATAACTTTCCTTCCACAGAGTAAGCATCTTTTAATTTCATGGCTGCAGTCACCATCTGCAGTGATTTTGAAGCCCAGAAAAATAAAGTCAGCCACTGTTTCCACTGTTTCCCCATCTATTTGCCATGAAGTGATGGGACTGTATGCCACTGTAGTTTATTTCATTTCTAACCAGCTGCTTTTTAATTTTTCCAGGATTATATTGAATTCTAGTCTTCTTCCTTGAGCCCTTTGGAACTCCATCTAGTTTCATCTTGCTTGCTGTTTTAATCCTTATTAATTCTCAATTCCTTCAGCTAGGCAATTGATAGGATATTCTGCATCCAGAGTAAAATAGTCTTCCCTCTTGGGTGCATAGTTCCGGTGCACAACCTAAGGATTGCTTATTCCATTTTCTTTGTTCAGAAAGGCAGCAAATAATTCATTTAGTTGGCACTAGTACAATGCCCAGCTTAAGCAAATGGGTCAGAATATCCCAGGATACAGCGCAAGGAAGTAAGATATCCTCATGTTCAAAGCATCTAGGGGCTTAATGCAGAATCGGTTACTGAAATGACTGATACTCATGTAAACTCTGAATTCACAGAATTGTAGCTATAAACATTGGATGTAGGGTCAGAAAATGTAAGTTGAGATTTTCACCCTGCAACTTAACAGCTAGGGGACTGTGAGCCCTTCTAGGTTTTCGTTTCTTCAAATGGAGCAGTTAGATAACAATGCTTCTTCTACATTATCAGATCAAGGATCTATTTTCATTACAGGGGGGCATCTTGTTGTTTCTTTGATGATAAATATTGAAGAAATTTTGTTAGTTGTTTTGCATTTCTGTGACTACTTGTTACATTCTAGATGAAGACCCCAGGGAACTTCAGTATAAGGAAGCAGTCAGCTACATTTAACATAGTTATTGTTTTGGTCACATAGCATGACCAAAATGATTAGAAATTCATTGTTGCTCCTCCCCTCAAAAAGTGGGGTTTAATCCCCTCCCTCTAACTTAGGTGGGGTTGTGTCTCATGTGTAACCAACAGAATGCAGCAGTAGTGATGCTGCACGTCTTCTGAGTCAGCGTCAATTCTCCTGGGTTCTCAGGGAACACTCAAGCCAAGAAAATGGGTTCTTGCCAGAGCGTGACCTGGAGTGGGACTGGGCAGCTGCTCTTTTGTCTGCCCCGTCCCACAGTGACTGGAATGGCCCCTCTTCTTCACTCACCCACACTGGGGAATGTTTGCTGAAAAATCCAAAGCTGCCAGTGCTGTGCTTGCAGGAGCATTGCTGCTGTGTTCACCTGTCTTGAGGCTACTGTAAAAGAAGGACTGAAACCCAGAGGCAAGGAAGCTTAATCTAAAACTTTAGAGAATCAGAGAATTCCTGACTCCAGAAACCATTAATAAACAAGAGCTCACCCAAAAGTCTCCATACCTACATCGAAATCAAGCTCCATAGAAGAGCCAACAAGTTCCAGTGCAAGAAACACCATGCTAATTTTCCAGCAAAACAGGAACACAATTCTGAACACTAAAAGACAGGCTGCCCAAAGCCATGCCAAGACCATAGACACCCCAAAACACCACTGGAAACTTCACTGCACTCCAGAGAGAAGAGATCCAGCTCCACCCACCGGAATGCAGACACAAGTGCCCCCAAGCAGAAAATCTTGACAAGCCACTGGTCCAACCCCACCCACAGGAAGTAGACTCCACAATTAAGGGGAGCCATGAACTTCCAGCCTGCAGAAAAGGCACCACAAACACAGGAATCTAAACAAAATGAAAAGGCAGAGAAATATACATCAGATGAAGAAACACGATAAAAAAAAAAAAAAAACCCTACCAAACCACATAAAAGAAGACGAGATAGGCAGTCTACATGAAAAAGAATTAAAAATAATGACATTAAAGATGATCCAAAATCTTGAAAACAAAATTGAGTTACAGATAAATAGACTAGAGATAAGAATTGAGAAGATGCAAGAAATTGTTTAACAAGGACCTAGAAGAAATAAAGAAGAGTCAGTCAATAATGAACAATGTAATAACTGAGATTGAAAAGCACTCTGGAGGGAACCAACACTAGAATAACTGAGGCAGAAGATAAGATAAGTGAGGTGGAAGATAGAATGGTAGAAACAATTGAAGCAGAGAGGAAAAAAGAAAAAAGAATTTAAAGAAATGAGGACAACCTCAGAGACCTCTGGGTCAATGTTAAATACCCCAACATTCTAATCATAGGTGCCCCAGAAGAAGAAGACAAAAAGAAAGGGCATGAGAAAATATTTGAGATTACAGTCAAAAACTTCCCTAAAATGGGGAAGGAAATAGCCACTCAAGTCCAAGAAACCAGAGTCCCAAACAGGATAAACCCAATGCCAAACACCTCAAGACACATATTAATCAAACTGACAAAATTAAACACAAAGATCAAATATTAAATGTAACGAGGGAAAGTAACAAATAACACACAAGGGGATCCCCATAAGAATAACAGTCGATCTTTCAATAGAAACGCTTCAGGCCAGAAGGGAATGGCAAGACATACCATGAAAGAGAAAAACCTACAATGGAGATTACTCAACCCAGCAAGGATCTCATTCAGATATGAAGGAGAAATCAAAAGCTTTACGGATGAGCAAAAGCTGAGAGAATTCAACCTCAACAAACCAACTCTTCAACAAATGCTAAAGGATCTTCTCTAGATGGGAAATATAGAAAAGGTTTATAAAAACGAACCCAAAACAACAAAGTAAATGGTAACAGGATCATACCTATCTATAATTACCTTAAATGTAAATTGGTTAACTACTCCAACCAAAGGACAAAGACTGGCCAAATGGATATATAAACAAGACCCCTATATAACGCTGTTTACAAGAGACCGACCTCAAACATAGGGACACATACAGACTGAAAGTGAGGGGCTGGAAAAAGATATTTCATGAATATGGGGACCAAAAGAAAGCAGGAGTAGCAATACTCACATCAGATAAAATAGACTTTGAAATAAAGACAATGATAAGAGACAAAGAAGGACACTACATGATGATCAAAGGATCAATCCAAGAAGATATAAAAATTATAAATATATATGCACCCAACATAGGAGCACCTCAATACATAAGGCAAATGCTAACAACTATGAAAGTGAAAACTAACAGTAACACAATAATAGTGGGGGACTTTAATACCCCACTCACACCTATAGATAGATCAACCAAACAGAAAACTAGCAAGGAAACACAAGCTTTAATGATACAATGGATCAGTTAGATCTAATTGACATCTACAGGGTGTTTCACCCCAAAACAGTGGATTTCACATTTTTTTCTCAAGTGTACAAGAAGCATATCCTGGACCATAAATTTAGCCTTGGTAAATTTTAAAAAGTCAAAATAATTTCAAGCATCTTTTCTGATCACAGAAGCAAGATTAGATGTCAACTACAGGAAAAAAAAAAAAAACAACTCTAAACAACACAAACATATGGAAGCTAAACAGCACACTCCTGAAAACCAACAGATTACAGAATAAATCAAAAAGGAAATAAAAATGTGCATAGAAATAAACAAAAATTAAAACACAACCCCAAATCTATGGAATTTAGTAAAAGGTCATGCTAAGAGGGAGATTCATGGCAATGCAAGCCTACTTCAAGAAACAAGACAAACATCAAATAAACAACATAACTTTACACCTAAAGCAACTAGAAAGACAAGAACAGAAGAACCCCAAAGTTAGTAGAAGGAAAGAAATCATAAGAATCAGAGCAGAAATAAATGAAAAGAGAAACGAAGACTATAGCAAAGACCAACAAAACTAAAAACTGGTTCTTTGAGAAGATAAATAAAACAGAGAAATCATTAGCCAGAGTCATCAAGAAAAAAAGGGAGAAGAATCAAATCAATAAAATTAGAAATTAAAATGGAGAAATCACAACAGACAACACAGAAATACAAAGGATCATAAAAGACTTCTCTGAGCAATTATATGCAAATAAAATGGACAACTTGGAAGAAATAGACAAATTCCTAGAAAAGTATAACCTTCCAAAACTGAACCAGGAATATATAGAAAATCTTAACAGACTCATCACAGGCACGGAAATTTAAACTGTAATAAAAAATCTTCCAACAAACAGAAGTCTAGAACTAGATGGCTTCACAGGTGAATTCTACCAAAAATTTAGAAAAAGGCTAATGCCTATCCTATTCAAACTCTTCCAGAAAATTGCCAAGGAAGGTAAACTCCCAAACTCATTCTATGAGGCCACCATCACCCTAATACCAAAACTAGACCAAAATGCAACAAAGAAAGAAAGAAAACTACCAGCCAATAACACTGATGAACATAGATAGAAAAATCCTCAATAAAATTCAAGCAAACAGAATCCAACAACGTATTAAAAAGATCATGACCAAGTGGACTTTATTCCAGAGATGCAAATATTCTTCAATATTCTCAAATCAATAAATTTGATACACCATATTAACAATTTGAAAGATAAAAACCATATGATTATCTCAATAGATGCAGAGAAAGATTTTGAAAAAATGCAACACCCACTTATGATAAAAACTCTACAGATAGCAGATATAGAGGACCATACCTCAACACAATAAAAGCCATATATGACAAACCCACAGCAAACATTATCTTCAATGGTGAAAAATTGAAAGCATTTCCTCTAAAATCAGGAACAAGACAAAGATGCTCATTCTCACCACTACTATTCAACATAGTTTTGGAAGTACTAGCCACAGCAATCAGAGAAGAAAAGGAAATAAAAGGAATCCAGATTGTAAAAGAAGAAGTAAAACACTCACTGTTTTTAGATGACATGATCCTCTACATAGAAAACCCTAAAGATACCACCAGAAAATTACCAGAGCTAATCAATGAATATAGCAAAGTTTCAAGATATAAAATTAAGACACAGAAATCACTTGCATTCCTATACACGAACAATGAAAAAACAGAAAGAGAAATTAAGGAAATAATCCCATTCACCACTGCAATGAGAAGAATAAAATACTTTGGAATAAACTTACCTAAAGAAACGAAAGACCTATATATAGAAAACTATAAAGCACTGATGAAGAAAATCAAAGATGACACAAATAGATGGAGACATAAACCATGTTCATGGATTGGAAGAATCAATATAGTGAAAATGAGTATACTACTCAAAGCCATCTATAGATTCAATGCAATCCCTATCAAGCTAGCAATGGTAATTTTCACAGAACTATAACAAATAATTTCACAATTTGTATGGAAACACAAAAAACCTCAAATAGCCAAAGCCATCTTGAGAAAGAAGAATGGAACTGAAGGAATCAGACTTCCTGACTTCAGGCTATACTACAAAGGTACAGTCATAAAGACAGTATGGTACTGACACAAAGACAGGAATATAGATGAATGGAACAAAATAGAAGCCCAGAGATAAATCCATGCACCTATGGGCACTTTATCTTTGACAAAGGAGGCAAAAATAGACAATAAAGAAAAGACAATCTCCTAAACAAGTGGTGCTGGCAAAACTGGTCAACCACCTGTAAAAGAACACTTTCTAACATTATACACAAAAATAAACTAAAAATGGATTAAAGATCTAAATGTAAGGCCAGAAACTAAGAAACTCTTAGAAGCAAACATAGGCAGAACACTCTCTGACATAAATCACAGCAAGAGCATCTATTACCCAACCCCAGGGTAATGAAAAGAAAAAGAAAAATAAACAAATGGGATGTAATTGAACTTAAAAGCTTTGCACAACGAAGCAAACTATAATCAGTGTGAAAAGGCAGCTTTCAGATTGGGAGAAAATAATAACAAATGATGCAACTGACAAAGAATTAGTCTCCAAAATATACAAGCAGCTCATTTAGCTCAATACCAGAAAAACAAACAACCTAATCCAAAAGTGGGCCAAAGAATTAAACAGACATTTCTCCAAAGAAGACATCAGATCAGATCAGATCAGTAGCTCAGTTGTGTCCTACTCTTTGCGACCCCAGGAATCGCAGCACGCCAGGCCTCCCTGTTCATCACCAACTCCCAGAGGTCACTGAGACTCACATTCATCGAGTCAGTGATGCCATCCAGCCATCTCATTCTCTGTCGTCCCCTTCTCCTCTTGCCCCTAATCCCTCCCAGCATCAGAGTCTTCTCCAATGAGTCAACTCTTCGCATGAGGTGGCCAAAGTACTGGAGCTTCAGCTTTAGCATCATTCCTTCCAAAGAAATCCCAGGGCTGATCTCCTTCACAATGGACTGGTTGGATCTCCTTGCAGTCCAAGGGACTCTCGAGAGTCTTCTCCAACACCATACTTCAAAAGCATCAATTCTTTGGCGCTCAGCCTTCTTCACAGTCCAGCTCTCACATCCATACATGACCACAGGAAAAACCATAGCCTTGACTAGGCGAACATTTGTTGGCAAAGTGATGTCTCTGCTTTTGAATATGTGATCTAGGTTGGTCATAACTTTCCTTTCAAGGAGTAAGCATCTTTTAATTTCATGGCTGCAGTCACCATCTGTAGTGATTTTGGAGCCCCAAAAATAAAGTCTGACACTGTTTCCACTGTTTCCCCATCTATTTCCCATGAAGTGATGGGACCAGATGCCATGATCTTCGTTGTCTGCATGTTGAGCTTTAAGAGAACCTTTTCACTCTCCACTTTCACTTTCATCAAGAGGCTTTTTAGTCCCTCTTCACTTTCTGCCATAAGTGTGGTGTCATCTGCATATCTGAGGTTATTGATATTTCTCCTGGCAATCTTGATTCCAACTTGTGTTTCTCCCAGTCCAGCATTTCTCATGATGTAACTCTGCATATAAGTTAAATAAACAGGATGACAATATACAGCCTTGACGTACTCCTTTTCCTATTTGGAACCAGTCTGCTGTTCCATTTTCAGTTCATGGCTAATAAACACATGAAAAGATGCTCAACATCACTCATTATTAGAGAAATGCAAATCAAAACCACAATGAAGTATTATCTCATGCTGGTCAGAATGTCTGCCATCAAAAATCTACAAACAATAAATGCTGGAGAGGGTGTGGAGAAAAGGGAACACTCTTACATTGATTGTGGGGATGCAAACTGGTACAGCCACTATGGAGAAGAGTGTGGAGATTCCTTAAAAAACTGGAAATAGAACTGCTATATGTCCCAGCAATCCCACTGCTGAGTATACACTCTGAGGAAACCAGAATTGAAAGAGACATGTGTACCCCAATGTTCATTGCAACACTGTTTACAGTATCTAGGACATGGAAGCAACCTAGATGTCCATCAGCAGATGAATGTATAAGAAAGCTGTAGTACCTATACACAATGGAATATTACTCAGCTATTAAAAAGAATGCATTTGAATCAGTTCTAATGAGGTGGATGAAACTGGAGCGTATTATACAAAGTGAAGTAAGCCAGAAAGAGAAACACCAATGCAGTATATTAACACATATATATGGAATTTAGAAAGATGGTAATGAAGATCCTATACGAAAGGCAGCAAAAGAGACACAGATGTTCAGAACAGACTTTGGACTGTGGGAGAAGGCAAAGGTGGGATTATTTGAGACAATAGCATTGAACCATGAATATTACTATATGTAAAATAGATGACCAGTGTAAGTTCAAGATATGAAACAGTGCACTCAAAGCCAATGTTCTAGGACAACCCAGATGGATGGAGTGGGGAGGGAGGTCAGAGAAGGGTTCAGGATGGGCAGACACGTGTGTATCCATGGGTGATTCATGTCCATGTATGGAAAAAATCACCATAATATTATAAAGAAATCATCCTCAAATTAAAAGTAATTAATTTAAAAAAGAAAGAAAATCAAGAAAACAGATTAAGTATCCTGCATATGAATGACTTCAATTCCAAGAGCACATTCCTAAGTCCAACAAAATTATCTTATGTGCCCAACTAACACAATTTTCTATATAGTACTGTAATGACTTATAATACTTTTCATACAAACATATAAAAAACAAATACAAAAAATAAAGATAATATTTTTAATCTTACAGTACAGTACCTTGGAAAGTACACTAATCCAGTACAACAGCTGGCATACAGGGGCTGGCACTGATTGAAGAGGCAAGAAGAGTTGCTGACTGGAGGCAGGAGAGAAGGTGGAAGATGACAGAGCTCACAGACCATCAGCAATAGGAGGCAGAGGGCGAGGTGCCCTTCTACTCATGCCTGGCCTTGATGGCATAGATTCTGGTTCCTTGCTGGGTTCAATTTTATCTACTCTCTTGAAAAAATGTCCCAGTGATGTCTGGGTAGTAGATTTTTTTTTTTTTATCATAAATGACATGGTACCACTCTGAACAACTGCTGCAAACTTCATATACCCTTTTACCTTTGGGTCCTAAGCCTCAAAAACCAACAGTGCCTCCTCAAATAAAGAAAATCCCATCGCCATTTCCTGCATATTAAATCTCCTCAGTTACTTCTTCTTCCTCTTGTCTCTCTTTGTCCTTTTCTCTGGGGTCCAATTCCATCAGATCTTCACTAGTAACCTCCTCGTCTTCCACAGCAAGGAATTCAATGAAGTTGTCCTCTTGCATATCTAGCTCCAGCTTATGTAATTGGACATGCAAACACACACTTGCATCTTTGTAAGTTCTCAACTTGAAGGTTTTTATGTAGGAGACTTACTGTACCCAGAGACCATCATGCTGAGGAGGCATGTGTAAGTGTTCCAGTTACCAGCCCTAGCTGAGCCTAGCTGTCCCACTGGCCAGCCATTTGAGTGAAGCATCTTGGATATCCAGCCCAGCCGAACTTTCAGATGACTGTAACCCAGCTATCACCTGATTGCAACTGCCTGAGAGACCCTAAGAAATAACTGCCCAGCTGAGCTATTCCTGAATTCCTGATCCACAAAACCAAAAGCAAAAAACCGAAAGCTGCTATGTTTTTAACAGGGGGGTAACCTGTTACGTAGCAATACTGCCAGCAGTAAAAACCAAAAGTGCAGTAACAATACCAGATAGATATGATTGTAACCAACCAAGATGGTTGGTAAAGATGCTGGAAGTGATGGTGAAATAACATAGCTTTAAAATGTTACATTTACACTTACTGATTGTGACTTAGTTTTGTCACCAGGGTAAACTCAAACAAAAAGCATGACAGAAGCACTGGGTTGAGGGCCAAGCCTTGGTGGCCTCCCATCCCCACTAGGGTTTTAGAGATAATATTTTATTCACAGTATAGACTTCTTTGAGCTTACAAATGTCATGACTGCTTCATACTGTTAAGTAAGGACTGGTTTTGCTTCCATGCATTATTTATGAAACATAGACCATGTTTGCAAAAAAGCAAAATGGTGTCTGGGGAGGCCACAAAAGTGGAAAAGAAGAGAAGTGAAAAGAAAGGAGAAAAGGAAAGATATAAACATCTAAATGAGAGTTAAAGAAAGCAAGAAGAGAAAGAAGCCCTCAGTGACAAGAAAGAAGAGGAAAAAACAGAATGGGAAGACTAGGATCCAGAAAATAGAGAAAAAGGAAAAGAAGATGGGACGAGGAAGAGATGGGTGGAAGGAGAGAGGAGTGGGAAAGAGATGACAAAGAGCCGACAGAGAGTGGACAGGGAGGGGCACGGAGTGGAGGGGGAAGTGGAGGGAAAGAGATGTGGAAGTGGCACCAAGCAGAGCAGGGAAGAGAGCCGAAGAGGAGAGGAGTGCCGACGCCCCCCGGGAGCAGCAGGATGTGAGTGACGATGGGGGGGAGGAAAGAGAGACGGGAGACCGGGAGAAAGGGGACGCGGGGGCGGGCGAGGGGAGGGTGAAAGAGGCAAGAGAGGGGAGGGGGGGGGGAAAGGCGAGTGAGAGAGTGGGGACGGGACGACGGGAGGAGGAAAGGGGTGAGGAGAGGAGAGAGGTAGAGAGAGAGGGAGGAAGTGAAGGAAACTGGGAGAGAGGAGCCCAGAAGAGGACAGAGACGGGGAGGGAGAGGGAGGGGAGAAGGGGAAAGGGAGAAGGGGAGACTGAGAGGGAGGGGACCGGGAGCGGGAGGAAGGGAGGCGGCGGGCGGCGGGGGCAGAGGGACACGACGAGCGAGACTGATCTGATGTGATCTGAACCAGTTTATAATGTGATGTTTGCCTACAAAACAAAGGAAAACTGCAATAGATGTGAAAGGAAGAAGAGGATTCCAATTTTAAAAACATCTGCGTAAACTCCATTTTTGTAAAATGGTTTTATCTGGTTGAATTTAAAGATCACATATGACAAAAATCAAGATGCAATTTTTTTCAGAAGTATATGGGGAGTATCTGAGAGCTCATTCATTACCTGAGACCTGATTCATTACCTGAGATCTCTAAATTTTGAGACATCTCTACAAGGGTCACTAAGTGTGTTGTTTGACTTTTGTTGTTTATTGAAATATAACATTTATATATATATATATATATATATATATATATAAATTTACTAAATATGGTTCAGTGATTTTTTTTTTTTTTTTCTTTGCTCAATACTCCTAGGAAATCAGAGCCCAGGTATGAAAACAGAACATTGCCATTACCCTAGGCATCTGTCTGTATCTTCCTCCAGTTTCTACCTGACCTTGAGAGGTAACCACTGTTCTAACCTTTAACACAATAAATTAATTTGTCTTGTTTTTGAACATCATATAAAAATGTCATAAATTATGTATTGTTTTGTCTGGGTTTCTTTTATTCAGTATTATGTTTGTAAAATTTGTACATGTGTCAGATGCAACTGAATTTTGTTAATTCTCATTGCAGTATGGTATACCAGTATGCCAATATATAATACCATAACTTACTTACCCATTCTATTGATGGCCTCAATGGGTTTATAATATTTCATTCAGCTTAATGAAGAATTTTCTGCTTTAGCTGGAGTAAGTCGACTGAAGATCTTATACATCCAATGTGATAGGTTTTGGAATATGGGCTCACTGTGATCTTATTGTTGATCTCCCACCATGGAGAATTTCTGAATGGCAAACATTGTCTTTGATAATTTTTTTTTTTTAATGGCAAAAGATGCAGACCTGACTCTTTGTGTGCCATGTTAATGATCCTGGTTGAGTCATGGAAATCCTTTGGACCCAGCATCCATTAGCATACAGTTCTAAAAATGTCTATGCTTTCTGTTGAGGGTAAGTTTACAGCAAGAAAAAAATTGAACTAAGGAAATCATTGAGCTCATAAGGCTTCACAGGACCAACCAAATCCAAGTTCTGATTGCAGTTTACAGTATTAGTGGACTCATGAAGAACAAGTTAATGTTAGCTTCAGAAGCCATGCTGTGCGGTAACTCTGTTTATGTGAAAGTATCAGATGACACTACATTCATATTAGGAAACAGAATCCATGCAATTCACACCTCTTAGAAAAATGCAAGCTCAATAACACTTTTCAACAGCAATGATGATTGTGATAAACAAAGGAGATCTTTTGGGATCAACAAGGGTATGGGACGGAAACAGGCTGTGATGTCTCCCTACAACTTAGACCCCTATCTGACTAGTTGACTCTTCTTTTGTATAAAACTAGGAAACATTGTGTCAAACCTAAAGATTGTCTTTACTCAGACTCCTTAAGGCACAACTTTATGCATGCTATTTTAGGAAGGATTCTACTTCTATGCCCTCTTATTAATCTAGCATTAATTCTGCATGTTAACAATGTGAATCCATTTTTCCTAAAGTTAGTATCTTAAAACCTAGACATTGCTTTTTGGCTTGGGTCATTTTGTGGTTTGCTGGGGGTGATTTTGTATTAACTGAGGGAATATTAACTGCTATTTCAAATAAGCCCCAAATATCAGTGGTTCAGATAATAGACATTTATTTCTTGCCCACATAGTAGTATAATGCAAGTATCCTTGGTCAGCAGATAGCCTTGAAAGTAACATCCAGGAGTCCCATTCTGTGCTTCTCCCTCCCCAGAGAAGAAGTTTAGAGAGCTTTGCAATTTAGATAGCAAACAATGAGAGAAAAATAGAGAAGACAATTGATTCTGGAAAGGACATACATCACCTCCATCCACAGGGAACTAATCATCTGACCCTGGTGAGATGCAGAGGACTCTGGGATAAATATAGTCTCTTTGTGGGCAGCTGCTTTTCAGTTAAGTAGGGAGCACAAATTTTGATGGAGAGCTATTCATCTCTTCTATAGACAGGATGGGATAGTACATTTTACCTTATTTTATAAGGAAAAATTATAAAAGCCAACATGGGTTTTAAGTAAAGTATAAGATCTAAGACTTCAAAATTGGGTGTGCAAGTTGAGGTTTGACAGAAAACAACAAAATTCTGTAAAGCAATTATCCTATAATTAAAAAGTAAATAAATAAAAATTTGGTGTGCAAAACTATATAATTTTACCTTTTATAATTCAGAATAACTTACATTTTGAAGCTCTATGCCTCTAGTATAGCACAGTCATTTAATTTGGGGTGAGGGGCAGCTATCCAAGGTATTCCTTTTCCAAAATTTATTTGGAAAAATTCTAGTATTCTAGAATTCTAGAGGGCAGGGAGCAGGGCAGGAATATTATCATTGATTCATCTGTTGACATAGATCTTTGAAAAATATCCTCCATAGCAGAAAGTTTATCTCTTCTCAGGGCATGGGAATTTTCATGGGTTTTCCCACAAATGAATCTCTTAGAAAGGAAATACTGAAGGGATGGCGTTCTGTTCCTCTTTGTGCTCAGATCCCAGAATTCTCTCAAGCACTAATCTCCTAATCCTAATTCCAAATAGAGGAATTTAGTTAGAAATTTTAGCAAGAGAAATCCTTCTACTTTCAAGTTTCTGGCCAAAATGTTCTATGTAAACTGAGATCCTCTCTTTTTTCCTGAAGTTTAGATTGTTCTTCAAACTTGCCAACTATATTACTGCCTTTGGACCTTTGCACTTTCCATCAATAATGGATATTCAGGACTTAAAAACAGTATTTGGGACCTAGTCATCAGTCATTAATTTGTGAGGAATGAATTACTTTCAAGACAGATCATACAATTTCCATTTTACAGAAATAAATTCTGTGACATCATAATGCTAAGAAACCTGCAAAAAAATTTCTAAAACTTGTAAATGAAAGGTCCAGATTTTTTTTAACTGAAGGATAATTGCTTTACAGAATTTTGTGGTTTTCCATCATACATCAACAAGAATCATCCATAGATGCAACTGTGTCCCCTCCCTCCTGAACCTCCCCCCATCTCCCTCCCCACCCCACCCTTCTAGATTGTCACAAGGCATATGTTAGGTTCCCTGAATCATATAGGAAATTCCCATTAGCTATCTATTTTACATATGGTATTGTAAATTTCCATGTTACTCTTTGCATACATCTCACCCTCCTCCCTTCCCCCCATGTCCATAGGTCGGTTCTCTATGTCTGTTTCTCCATTGCTGCCTTGAAAATAAATTCATCAATGTCATCTTTTTAGATTCCATATATATGTGTCGGTATATGATATTTATATTTCTCTTTTTGACTTACTTCAGGCTGTGTAATAGGCTCTAGGTTCATCAACCTCTTTAGAACTGATTCAAATGTGTTCCTTTTTATGGCTGTGTAATATTCCATTGTGTGTATGTACCACAGCTTCTTTATCCATTCATCTGTTGATGGACATCTAGGTTGCTTCCATGTTCTAGCTATTGTAAATAGTGCTGCAATGAACATTGGGATACATGGGTCTTTTTCAATTGAAGTTTCCTCAGGGCATATGCCTAGGAGTGGGATTGCTGGGTCACATGGTGGTTTTATTCCTAACTTTTTAAGGAATCTCTGTACTGTCTTCCATAGTGGCTGTATCAATTGACATTCCCACCAGCAGTGCAAGAAGGTTCCCTTTTTTCCACACCCTCTCCAGCATTTATTGTTTGTAGACTTTTTGATGATGGCCATTCTGACTAGTGTGAGGTGATATCTCATTGTAGTTTTATTTGCATTTCTCTAATAATAAGGAGTGATGTTGAGCATCTTTTCATGTGTTTATTAGCAATCTTTATGTCTTCTTTGAAGACATGTCTTTTTAGGTCCTTTTCTCACTTTTTGATTAGGTTGTTTGTTGGGCTGTTTGTTTTTCTGGTATTGAGCTGTATGAGCTGCTTGTATATTTTGGAAATTAATTATTTGTCAATTGTTTCATTTGCTATTATTTTCTCCCATTCTGAGATTTGTCTTTTCACCTTGTTTGTAGTTTCCTTTGCTATGCAAAAGCTTAGGTTCCACTTTATTTTTTTTTTTTTTATTTCCATTACTCTAAGAGGTGGGTCATAGAAGATCTTGCTTTGATTTATGTCATCAAGTGTTCTGCCTATGCTTTCCTCTGAGCTTTTTATAGTTTCTGGTCTTACATTTAGGTCTTTAATCCATTTTGAGTTTATCTTTGTGTATGGCATTAGGAAATGTTTCATTTCATTCTAATCTCATTCTTTTGCACATCAGTCAGTCGTGTCGCTCAGTCGTTGGACCCTGGCGGCCCTTCCCGTCCCCACCCAGTAGTCCCCCCCTCCCCCGTCCCCTCTCCCCTGCCCCACCCTCCATAGCTGTCCAGTTTTCCCAGCACAACTTATTGAGGAGGCTAACTTTGTCCATTGTATATTCTTGCCTTCTTTGTCAAAAATAAGGTACCCAGAGGCATGTGGGTTTATCTCTTGTTTTTTTATCTTGTTCCATTGGTCTATGCTGCTGCTGCTGCTAAGTCGCTTTAGTCGTGTCCGACTCTGTGCGACCCCATAGATGGCAGCCCACCAGGCTCCCCCGTCCCTGGGATTCTCCAGGCAAGAACACTGGAGTGGGTTGCCATTTCCTTCTCCAATGCATGAAAGTGAAAAAAAGTGAAAGTGAAGTCGCTCAGTTGGTCCGACTCTTAACGACCCCATGGACAGCAGCCCACCAGGGACCTCTGTCCATGGGATCCCATTGGTCTATATTTCTATTTTTATGCCAATACCCTACTGTCTTGATGACTGTAGCTTTATAGTATAGTCTGAATTCAGGAAGGTTGTTTCCTCCAGCTCCATTCTTCTTTCTCAAGACTGCTTTGGCTATTCAGGGTCTTTTGCATTTCAATATGATTTGTGAAATTTTTTGTTCTAGTTCTGTGAAAAATGCCATTGGTAATTTGATAGGGGTCATAGTGAATCTGTAGATTGTATTTAGTAGTATAGTCATTTTCACAATATTGATTATTCCTACCCAGGAACATGGAATATCTTTCCATTTGTTTATGTCATCTTTGATTTCTTTCATCAGTGTCTTATAATTTTCCATATACAGGTCTTTTGTCTCCTTAGGTTTATTCGTAGGTATTTAATTCTTTTTGTTGCAATGGTGAATGGGATTGATTCCTTAATTTCACTTTCTGATTTTTCATTGTTATTATATAGAATGAGTGATTTCTGTGTATTGACCTTGTATCCTGTGACTTTGCTGAATTCATTGATTAGCTCTAGCAATTTTCTGGTAGTTTCTTTTGAGTTTTATACATATAGTATCATGTCATCTGCAAACAGTGAGAGTTTTACTTCTTCTTTTCTGATCTGAATTTCTTTTATTTCTTTTTCTTCTGTAATTGCCATAGCTAGGACTTTCAAAACTATGTTGAATAATAGTGATGAGAGTGGACACCATTGTCTTGTTCTTCATCTTAGAGGAAATGCCTTTAATTTTTCACTATTAAGAATAATGTTTTCTGTGGGCTTATCATTTATGGCCTTTACTATATTGAGGTAGGTTCCCATTTTTTGAAGATTTTTTAATCATAAATTGGTGCCAAATTTTGTCAAAGGCTTTTATGCATATATTGAGATAATCATATGGTTTTTATCTTTTAGTTTGTTATATGGTGTATCACATTGATTGATTGATTGAGTATATTGAAGAATCCTTGCATCCCTGGAATAAATCTGAGTTGATCAGCTTTTTAATGAATTCTGTTTGCTAGAATTTTGTTGAGGATTTTTTCATCTATGTTCATGAGTTGGAATTTTCTTTTTGTATGTGTAATTTTTGCCCTTGTTTTAGTATCAGGGTGATTGTGGCCTCGTAGAATGAGTTTGGAAGTGTTCCTTCCTCTGCAATTTTTTGGAAGAGTTTCAGAAAAATAGGCATTAACTCTTCTCTAAATGTTTGCTAGAATTCCCTGTGAAGTCATCTGGCCCTGGGCTTTTGTTTTTTGGGAGATTTTTTTTTATCACAGTTTCTATTTTGGTGTTTGTAATTGAATTGTTTATGATTTCTATTTTGTCTTGGTTTAGTCTTGGGAGGTTGAACTTTTCTAAGAATCTGTCCATTTCCTGTAGGTTATCCATTTTGTTAGTATATAGTTGCTTATCATAGTCTCTTATGATCCTTTGAATGTCTGTTGTAACCTCTCCTTTTTCATTTCTAATTTTATTAATTTGATTTTTCTCCCTCTTTCTCTTGATGAGTCTGGCTAGTGGTTTGTCAATTTTGTTTATCTTCTCAAATAACCAGCTTCTAGTTTTATTAATCTTTGCTAGTGTTTTGTTCATTTCTTTTCCACTTATTTCTGCTCTGATCTTTATGATTTCTTTCCTTCTGCTGACTTTGGGACTTTCTTGTTCTTCTTTTTCCAGCTGCTTTAGATGTAGTTAAGTTGTCTATTCAATGCTTTTCCTGTTTCTTGAGGTATGATTGTATCACTATAAACTTCCCTCTTAGAACTGCTTTTGCTGAATTCCATAGACTTTTGGTTGTTGTATTTTCACTGACATTTGTTTCTAGGAATCTTTTTGATTTCCCTTCTTATTTATTCAGTAACATCTTTGTTATTTAGTAATGTATTGTTTAATCTCTATGACTTAGTGTTTTTCAGTTTTGTTTTTTTTTTCTCCCTGTAGTTGATATCTAGTCTCATAGCTTTGTGGTCAGAGAAGATACTTGAAACAGTTTCAATTTTCTTAAATTTACCGAGGCTTGATTTGTGGCCTAAGATGTGGCCTATCTTGGATAAAGTTCTATGGGCACTTGAGAGGAAAGTGTGTTCTGCATTTGGATGGAAAGTCCTGAAGATATCAGTTAGGTCCATTTGGACTAATGTTTCATATAAGGTTTGTGTTTCCTTATTGATTCTGTTTTGATGATCTGCCTACTGGTGTAACTGGAGTGTTAAAGTCCCCACCATTATTGTGTTAGTGTCAATTTCCTCTCTTATGCCTCTTAGTGCTTGCCTTATGTATTGGGGTGCTGCTATGTTGTGTGCATAAATATTTACAATTGTTATGTCTTCTCCTTGGATTGACTCCTTGATTATGTGTGTCCTTTGTCTCATAATATTCTTTATTTTAAAGTCTGTTTTGTCTGAAATAAGGATTGCCTCTCCAGCTTTCTTTTGGTTTTCTTTCATGTGGAATGTATTTTTCTATCCTTTTACTTTCCATCTGTATGAGTGTCTAGATCTGAACTGGGTCTCTCGTAGGAAGTATATATATGGGTCTTGTTTTTTTTGTATCCATTCCAATCAGTTTGTATCTTTTGGTTGGTGCATTTAATCCATTTACATTTATTGATACATATGCTCCTATTGGCATTTTCTTGATTGTTTTGGGTTTGTTTTTGTAGTCTTTTCTTTCTTTCGTGTTTACTGGCTATATAAGTCCTGTTAGCATTATTTCAAGACTGGTTTGGTGGTGCTAAATTCTCTTAACTTCTGCTTGGCTGTAAAACTTTTGATTTCTCCATCAATTTTGAATGAGATCTTTGATGGATTTTGTAATTTTGGTTGTAGATTTTTCTCTTTCAGTACTTTTTATGTCCTGCCATTCCCTTCTGGCCTGTAGAGTTTCTGCTGAAAGATCTACTGTTAATCCTATGGGTTTTCCCTTGTATATTACTTGTTGCTTTCCCCTTGCTGATTTTAATATCCTTTCCTTGTGCTTAATCTTTCTTAGCTTGATTAATATGTCTTGATGTGTTTCTCCTTGGGTTTATCCTGTAAGGGACTCTGTGCTTCTTGGACTTGACTGACTGTTTACTTTCCCATGTTGGGGAACTTTTCAACTATAATTTCTTCAAAATTTTTTTCAGTGCCTTTCTTTTTTTCTCCTTCTTCTGGGACTCCTATAACTCAAATGTTGGTGCATTAAATATATTTCCCAAAGATGCCTGAGACTATCAGTTCTTTTCATTCTTTTCCCTTTATTCTGTTCTTCAGCAATTATTTCCACCATTCTATCCTGTAGCTCACTTATCTATTCCTCTATCTCTGTTATTCTGCTATTAGTTCCTTCTAGAGTATTTTTAATTTCAGTAATTGTGTTATTCATCTATGTTTGCTTATTCTTTGTTTCTTATATGTCCTGTTTCTTGCGTTTTCCTCATTCTATTTTCAAATCTTTAGAACGTCTTTACTATCATTATTCTGAGTTCTCTTTCAGGTAGATTGCTTATTTACTCTTGTGAGTTTCTACCTTTTTCTTTCATTTGTGCTATATTTCTCTGTCTTTTCATCATTTTTCTAACTTGCTCCACTTGAGGTCTCCTTTATCCAGGCTTTGGGGTTATATTCCTTCTTCCTTTTGATTTTTGCCTTGGAGGGAACGGTTGGTTGAATGGTTTGTGTTGATTTCTTATTGGGGTGACTTGTGCCCATGTTCTCATTTCTGGGAGCTTAACCTGCCCCCCCCCCCCCTCCAGAGGCCTGGGGTCTTCTGCTGTCGCCTAGAGGTTGCTTTGTAGGAGTCGTTCCATATCTTGATGAATTTTTGACGTATGATCAAAATTCAAGGATCAAAAGCTGATGATCTCCCTGTCTTACTCCTCCACCATCTTCTTCTGCCTCTAGCTTCCACCTTTTAAAATAAAGGCAGCCACCACCAGGGCCAGTGTGATGATAATGGAGAATCAGGAGACCCACAATGCATTCTTTCTGTAGTTCTGGGCTTTGTGAGGTTTTAGATGAATGCTGCTTTCTAGTAAGCTGAGCTTGCTTCTGTCTTCAGGTATTTGCAGACACATCCACACACTAGCCTCTTACTTCCTCCTGAGAGGTCTAGAATTTTAACCTGGACAGTCAATCTGCATTCACATGTATTTTAAAAATATGTATAATATGTTGGTTTCTTCCAATTCATCTGCAGTGCCTTAGAGAGATTCCTGGGCTTGGAATATGAAAAGTCTTTGTCTTAGTATATTTGTGATTTGGGAGAAATCATTTAGTCTCACTATGTCTCAGTTTCCTCATCTGCAGACTAGAAATAATGATGCATGTCTTACTCTTACTGACTGGAAGGTTTAAATGGTTGTATGTGCATGCATGCTCAGTTGTGTCCAACTCTTTTTGACCCCATGAACTGTAGCCCACGTGGCTCCTCCATTCATGGGATTTTTAGGCAAGAATACTGGAGGGGTTGCCATTACCTCTTCCAGGTGGTGAGTTAAGGCAATTATGTCAGGTGTCTGTGGTTGCAACAATATATAACAGTGACAACCACACAGACAATCACACAGCCACAGTGGCATACAACAATAAACTGATTGCTTACATATATGGGGTCAGCTGGGGTTCAGGTGAGCAACTCTGCTCTTGACTGGACTCATTTATGTATCTGGGGTTAGGCTGGCTGTCAGCTGATCTAGGCTGGCCTTATCTGGGATGACTGAGTAATTTGGTTCTGTTCCATTTATATCTCATCCTAGCAGGTTAGCCTGAAAATGTCATTATGGTGAGAACAAGGGCACAGAGGGTAACAGAAACAAGAAAATGCTCTTGAGCCAAGGCTCAGAAGTAGCACAACATTGCTTCTACTACATTCTGCTAACTGAAGTATGTCATACAGCCTAGTCCAGGCTTAAAGACTGGGGATACTGACTCTATTTCTTTAGCAGAGGGAATAGAATGGCAGTTCACAAGGCCAAGGGCTTGTCTATAGAGAGGAAAAACAATTGGGCCATTAACACAACATTTTCTGTAGTGATCAATAAAGTTTAGTTCAATCTGAGGGGCATTTGGGCACACTAAAAAACTTGGAATCTGTGGGACAGTCATTCTGGAATCAGTTTCATTAACTCATTTAGCTTCTTCCTTTTCCATTCCATAGGGTGAATTTCTAGCTACCTTCTGAAAGGGGGAAAGAGGATAGACACCTCTCAGTGGAAAAAGGCCCACTCATCTAACTGGAGACTGCCCCTTACTGCCAGAAAATCCACAGTGAGTGAATTACCAAAATTACCAATGTCTATCTCGTTCTGTCATCTCTCCCAGTGAAAGAAAAGTCACTCTCTTGTTTCTAAATAAACTTAAAGCATTTCTATATTCAGAGGGCCAGGCAGAAATTCCATCTGTATAGTATCTAGGACAGTTAGGAAGCTCCTTCCTATACTGTCTCAGGGTCTAGTGAGCATGCCTTGGGTATTCTAGTGGACTTGCTCACTTCCTGACCCTTCTCTGTTATGCTGGCTCTGAAGACATTATGAGGTTAGGTGAGCTCCAAGATCATGGGATAAGGGAAGAAGCAATAGGCACTTCTACTCCAGACTCCTGTTTTCTTCTCTTATAGAGTATCTGAAGTAAAACACACTCCACCTTGCAAGACTGATTTCCTTCTGAAATCTCCATCTGGTCCATCTGTAATCCTTGTAGTAACATATCTATGACTTTTTTCCCTTCAGTGAACAAATTGCTCTGATGCTGTTTGCTGAAAGAGAATTTGTCTCCTGTCTGTTCTGGGCTTTGTTGTTAAGTTTTTGTTACACTTCACCTGATTTTTATAATTGTTTTGAGGTCTGTAGGTGAGTAGTGTTGGTTTATAGGGTCGGTAAAAGTAATCAATAAGCAATCAGTAATATTAGAAAAGAGTTTTATCTGAGCCAAACTGAGGACTCTAACCTAGAAGCCACATTATCCCCAGATTACTCTGAGAAACTGCTCCAGAGAAGCATGGTTTTCAGTACAGTTTTGTACCTTGTCAGAACAAAGAACATTAAAATCGATGCAGCTACTGTGAAGACTAGTATGGAGGTTCCTTAAAAATTAAAAATAGAACTACCATGACCTAGCAACCTGACTACTGATACCCAGAGAAAACCATAATTCAAAAAGATACATGCATACCAGTGTTCATAGTAGTGTTCATAGCAGCACTATTTACAATAGCCAGGGAAATGGAAGCAACCAAAGCATCCATCAACAGAGGAATGGATAAAGAGGATGGGGCACATATATATACACAATGGAATATTATGCAGCCATTAAAGTGAGAGTTGCTCAATTGTGTCTGACTCTTTGTGACCCCACAAATTATATAGTCCATGGAATTCTCCAGACCAGAATACTGGAGTGGATAGCCTTTCCCTTCCCCAGGGGATCTTCCCAACCCAGGGATTGAACACAGGTCTCCTGCATTACAGGTGCATTCTTTACCTGCTGAGCCACAAGGGAAGCCCAGTGCAGCCATTAAAAAGGAACAAAATTGGGTCATTTGTGTAGACATGGATGGACTTAGAGACTGTCATACAGAGAGAAGTAAGTTAGAGAAAAATAAATATTGTATATTAATGCATATATGTGCAATCTAGAAAAATTGATATTGATGATCTTATTTGAAGAGCAGCAATAGAGACACAGATGTGGAGAACAAATGTATGAAAACCAAGGGAGGAAGAGGGAATGGGATCAATTATATTGGAACTCTCTCCACACACACACACACACACACACACACACACACACACATACATACATACATATTTATGGGCGTGCTCAGCTGCTTCAGACATGTCTGACTCTTTGTGACCCTATGTACTGAAGCCTACCAGGCTCCTCTGTCCATGGGATTCTCCAGTCAAGAATCCTGGAGTGGATTGCCACCCCCCCCCCCCCCCCAAAAAATATACCACACCCCCCAACCCCCCCCCCTAACAATTATTTATTTTTTTTTTTTTTTTTTTTTTTTTCTCCCTCCTCTCTTTTTTTTTTTTTTTTTTTTTTTTTTTTTTTTCTGCTTTTTTTTGTTTTTTTTTTTTTTATATTTCCCTTTCCCTTTTTTTTTTTTTTTTTTTTTTTTTTTTTTTTTTTTTTTTTTTTTTTTTTTTTTAATTTTTTAATAAAAAAAAAAAATTTTTCTTAGGTCCTAACACAACATCCCTTTGCACATATGGACAGAAATTCATTTAAACACGTCTTTTGTTGAGCACCTAGATATTTTTTGGTTTGTCATGTTCAGCTTTCATCCCATCCCAAAGAAAGGCAATGCCAAAGAACGCTCAAACTACCGCACAATTGCACTCATCTCACACGCTAGTAAAGTAATGCTCAAAATTCTCCAAGCCAGGCTTTAGCAATATGTGAACCGTGAACTTCCTGATGTTCAAGCTGGTTTTAGAAAAGGCAGAGGAACCAGAGATCAAATTGCCAACATCCGCTGGATCATGGAAAAAGCAAGAGAGTTCCAGAAAAAACATCTATTTCTGCTTTATTGACTATGCCAAAGCCTTTGACTGTGTGAACCACAATAAACTGTGGAAAATGCTGAAGGAGATGGGAATACCAGACCACCTGATCTGCCTCTTAAGAAATCTGTATGCAGGTCAGGAGGCAACAGTTAGAACTGGATATGGACCAACAAACTGGTTCCAACTAGGAAAGGAGTACGTCAGGGCTGTATATTGTCACCCTATTTATTTAACTTCTATGCAGAGTACATCATGAGAAATGCTGGACTGGAAGAAACACAAGTTGGAATCAATATTTCTGGGAGAAATATCAATAACCTGAGATATGTAGATGACACCACCCTTGGCAGAAATTGAAAAGGAACTAAAAAGCCTCTTGATGAAGGTGAAAGTGGAGAGTGAAAAAGTTGGCTTAAAGCTCAACATTCAGAAAACAAAGATCATGGCATCTGGTCCCATCACTGCATGGGAAATAGATGGGGAAAGAGTGGAGACAGTATCAGACTTTATTTTTCTGGGCATCAAAATCACTGCAGATGGTGACTGCAGCCATGAAATTAAAAACGCTTACTCCTTGGAAGGAAAGTTATGACCAACCTAGATCACATATTCAAAAGCAGAGACATTACTTTGCCAACAAAGGTTCACCTAGTCAAGGCTATGCTTTTTCCTGTGGTCATGTATGGATGTGAGAGCTGGACTGTGAAGAAGGCTGAGCGCCAAAGAATTGATGCTTTTGAACTGTGGTGTTGGAGAAGACTCTTGAGAGTCCCTTGAACTGCAAGGAGATCCAACCAGTCCATTGTGAAGGAGATCAGCCCTGGGATTTCTTTGGAAGGAATGATGCTAAAGCTGAAACTCCAGTATTTTGGTCACCTCATGCAAAGAGTTGACTCATTGGAGAAGACTCTGATGCTGGGAGGGATTGAGGGCAAGAGGAGAAGGGGATGACAGAGGATGAGATGACTGGATGGCATCACTGACTCGATGGATGTGAGTCTCAGTGACCTCTGGGAGTTGGTGATTGACAGTGAGGCCTGGCGTGCTGCAATTCCTGGGGTCGCAAATAGTCAGACACGACTGAGTGACTGATCTGATCTGATGTTTATAAATGAAGAGAAAGTTCCAAATGTCATATTTTTGCAACCAGTTCTTACAGATGAGTTATTGTCATTACATTCGACGTTTCCACTGTATAGGGGATAGAGTTTAAAAGCTATTAAACCAGACACCTGGTTATTATCCCAGAGCTTCGATTTATCTTAATGAAGCCAGCCTGAAGTTCTCTACACAGGGAAGTCTGAAAACCTATATTCACGGGAAAAGATGGGTGGGAATTCTCCAGCCTCCTTTTATTCATCAGCATTTTCAACAATTGTGCCTTGCCCCCACTCCTCACTACTGTTATGGAAGAGGGAAGACACATACCGCTATGCCCATCTTGGAGAAGAGGGTTCTGAAAATGTGAGTGCTTGGTCCAAATCACACTCCTCATAAGTCATGGGATCTGTCCTCCAGCTCAGACTTTTTGACACTGAGCCTGCTGTTTTCCACTGCAGTGTGTTATAGGGACTTATTTGGAAATTTTGTTGTAACAGGTAACTTTTATTAGACTTGTATTATATGCAAGACCATGTTCTCAGTGCTTTATATGTTTTAACTCCCTGAATATTCAAAACAATCATATGTAGTAGATGTTATTATTGTTGTTGTTATTTGCTGAGGTAGTGAATGGGAGAGATTAAACAATTTTTCAAGATCACATGGTAGATAGTAACAGAACAGCAATTCAAACTCAATTAAGAGATCAAGCTCTTAGCCTCTGTAACTCATGGATAAATATTGACTGTTAAATATAATTCAGGGTTATCTTGAGGTTAGCCTGGAGCCTCACCTATCAATATTATTGCCATGCTAAATCCCAGGAAATTCCTCCTCCTCATCTTCTTTTTCCTTTTCATAATTCTCCTGTGAACACACACACAATTGGAATGTTGCTTGAGCTAACTCCAGATCACAGGAGAATGTCCTTATCATCAAAACAAAATAATCCCTTTTGGTAATCTTTCTATCCCCCTACAAATCCCTTCTGGGCCAAATCTCCTTCAGCCTTATTGCTTTCAGCTATAAATGATAAATCAATTGTTCATCTGTATTTTATTTCTTCTTGTTTAAAATATTACTTATTGTTTTCTTCTGATTGTAAAAGTACCAATTGGCACATGTTTCTATATGGATTTAAAATGGTGCCTGGATCCTTTTTGAGCCAGTCTCTAAAGGACCAGAGCTCCTTGGTACTTTCTAGATCTACATCTGGCCAATCCTACCCCCGGGGATGACATTTGTGGTCACTATGGGGCCACATACACCCAGATACCCACAGTGAGATAGACTCATCTCTGCTCACACTAAGGTTTTTATTGATCCCAGTTCAAAATGACAAAAGGAGTCTAGCCCACCAGACACTTCTGTTAATGGGATTTTCCAAGCAAGAATACTGGAGTGATTTGCCATTTCTGTCTCCAGACAAGTTCAGAAATACCTACAGACTTAGTATGCAGAACTAGAACATGCATCATCAAAACTCTGCTAAAATAAAAGCTGCAAGTAAAGATTTCTAAGTAAATGAAACCCCAATCTTAACTGGTGTCTGTTCACTGAAATATTTATCAATATGTTAGATGCTGGACAGAAAGACACAGGGCCTGTCTTCAAGGAGGTAACAGTCTAAAAGTTGGAACAAAGAACTAGACCCACACAGAGAGCAAACCAGGGCACTTACAATAAACAGAATAGTATCCAGGACTTTTCCTGTTGTATTTGAATGGCAGATGGTAGAAAGTAAATACTACATAGACACTGAAGAGCTGCCAGACACATCTCACAGGGTCAGGACCAACTTTGCTTCAACTATCTTCTCATCCCTTCCCTATTGCAGCCTAAATAGTCTTAGTGGAATTTGTTGGAGACTCAAGGATTGAGTTTTCTGTGGGAAACTACTCCCTCCCTGAGATGTGGGAAGGAGATACTCTTTCCTCCCCACAGCCAGGTGAGAAGGGCCTATGAAACTTGTTACCTGGAAGCAAGAGGGACTTGCTCACTGTGCCTGACAGCTCCATGCATATGTAGTTCTGATCACTGACACTTTGCACAAGTGAAGGTAATTGGCAAGGCATGTAAGGGAAGTAGAGCAGCCCTGCCTCGACTTTGGGTACAGGGAAGGTTTTGAGTTTTTGAGTTTGGGTCATTTACCCAATGGGGGCCTGGTCTGGAGACATCTTTCCATTACCCTGAATACTTGGGTGACAGAGGGACCACAGCAGAAGGAGTTTGTGAAGTGCACTGTGGGAGCTGGAGATGGGGAGATGAAGGGGTGTTTGGTGAGCTCCCCTGGGAGCCTCTTCCTGCCAGGGACCTGTGCCCTAGAAACAACTTAAAGGATGCCCCACCAGGAGTCGGCATTTGGACCACTAACTCATCAGGGCAGGATCACAGCAGCATCTGTGAAGATACCCTCTCTGCTGTGGGTGTCTGGCTCACTGGCCATCCTCTCAGTCATTCTAAATGAGCCAGTATGACTCATCTAAGTGACATATTTCTATGCTTATGCAAAGCTGTGTCTGGAGACACTGTCCTGGCTGTAAATATGCAGACAAAAGTAGAGTTTGGTTCCTCAGAGGAGCTTGCCTGAAGAGGCAAATATGAGATCAGGTCATGAAATGCACACATTTTTCTTCCTCACAGCCAGTTACCTCAGGGTCAAGTCTTTGATGAAGGATGATTATCCATCTGCTGTATCCAGGAATTTTAGCCTTTGCTCTTTCAAAGTGGCTTCAGCTATTTGACAATTTGCTTAATTTTTTAAACTGCCTCAGGCTACTTTGTAAGTGTTGAGGCAAATTTCAGTTGTGTGTGTGTGTATCCCAGTGTGGGATATGAAGATTTACACACTGACCGGGTACCTTAGATTAATACCAAAGTGGGTATGCTCTCATAATGAACAAATGACTACAACTGGAGTGTAAGCTGACTAATCAGCAAGCATAGGTCAATGTTCAAGAAACTAATCCCAGTTTATTCTTATTCTTATATATAGGTTTATGTTCTAAGGTCTCTGCAGTTAGGCAAAGCCCTAATTTGGAATGCCTATTTCAGCTATAAGCAGAAAATTACCACCTGAAGTCAGGGAATCTCAGTAAGCATTTATTTCTGTGATTTAAAAAGATAACCAAAGCTAATTTATTTTAAAGCACAAAAGCAATAAAGCATTTTCCAAACTTAATATGGACATCTGCTGTGGGCTTGACCCTGAGGATACAAGGAGGTACAAAGTGGATGTGGTTTTGCCCTCAGAGAGCTCACAGTCTGGCAGAGTGTTTGCTTGCAGTGCTAATGATCATTCCGGTAACTATTAACTCTTACCCCTATAATCACTATTTTGTTTCAATAATTCATGAATAAGTTGACACAAAATGTGGCAGTCTAAAACAGTCACTTAATTTTTGCTCACCATCTTGTGGATCAGAAATTGGGAAGGGTTTTCCTGGGGCTTCTCATATGGTTGAAGTCAAATATCTGGAGCAAGAGTCATCTGATAGCCTGACTGATGTTTGATGTCTGATGGGTCTGAGGTCCACGGGGGACTCACCTAACTGTCAGCCAGAAGCTCATTTTGGCTGATGATGGGAGCAGCTCCATATAGCCTTTCCAGCATGTTAGTCTCAGAGAAGTTGTGTTTTTTGTATAGTAACTCTCTTTCCCAGAACAAGTGCCCTAAGAGAGGCAACAGAAGCTAGATAACCTTTCCTGACTCAGCTTTGGAAGTGGTATTCTTCTGATTTCAATCAAGTCACCATAGTTGGCTCAGATTCAAGTGGAGGAGACATAGAGCTCACCTTTTGATGGGAAGGGTCCCAAAGAATTTTGGGTCATGTTTTAAAACCACCACCATCATAATCTAAAATAGAGATTTTTCAGGTGGTAAATGGTCTCCCAAGGTTTATATGACCATTTGGGGAACTTATTACAGCAGAGAAGGCTGAGACCATACTCAGACAGGACTTGGATTTGAACCTACACCAAGTGGAGCCTTCTCCACTCTCTCTCTCCCTCTACATTTTCTGCAAAGGTAATTGAAGCAATGATTTTTCTACTTATTCCATTTGATATCAAGCTTCTTAATAGCTATTTTGGGACAGAAGCACAACCAGTACTGGCACTGATACTTGTAGCATTTTGGAAAAGGGGAAATTTTACCCTCCTGAAACAAGAGCTTTCTTGTTCAGATTTGCCAATCAAAACCCAAATGAGCATATTTATTCTTTGAACTAATATAAAATTAAGAGCAGAGAACTTAACAGTTATTAAGGACAGCAGGTGTCAAATGCTTGTCATATTACAGAAAACACCCCTGAGGTATATTCACCAAGTCAATCTATTTTTACCTATAACTTTTTTTTTTTAGTTTCTAAGTGTAGACTTTCTCACATTCACCTGATGCCTTCCAATCTGGAAGGACTTTCCTGGGAAATAAGACATTCTCTGATGAAATTTTGAGGGTTCAGTTTTTTATTTACAAAAATCTTTTATTACTATAACATTTTGATCTCATTGGGGGTAGAGATATTATTTAATATTACAGTATGTTCCCTACATATGAATAAGTTCTGTTCTGAGAGCATGTTTGTAAGTCAAGTAAGTACAGAAAAGTCAGCCTAGGTACCCAGCTAACACAATCAGCCATATAGTAGTGTACAGCAATAGGCTTATAATATGTTTCACACAAACGATACACAACAAACAAACACAAAAGACAAAACATTGTTAATCTTACATTACAGTACCTTAAAAAGTACGGTAGTACAGTACCAGCTGGCATTCAGGGGCTGGCATTGAGGAGTGAGAGGAGGTGGAGATGCACAGCTGAAGGAACGTCAGCAGCAGGAGGTGGAGAGAGAGCTGCAATTTCACTCGCAGCTGACGTGATTGGACATGAGCGTGCCGTTCACATGTTTGTAAGTTTACAGCCTGAAGGTTTGTATGTAGGGGACTTACAGGATACCACGTTTGCCACAGGCTCAGCAAGTAAGAAACCTCTTGAGGCTCCTCTCTCCTTCCTAAATTGTCTAGAATTCCAGTGCAGATGGGTCACTAGCTCAGGTCAAAGGGTCAGCATTATTTCCCATGACCAAGCAGAGAGGGGTCCAGGGGACCTGGTCAGTTTAAGGCTTTTATCTGCTATCATGCGGTGTCATTGCTAAACAGAGCTCCTTGAACACTGCCCGCTAATGTAGGATGGTGGCCTCAATCTTTTTTTTTTTTTTTTTGCTTCTGAATTTTTTTTTTAATTTTGCTTAATTTTACAATATTGTATTGCTTTTACAATACATCAAGATGGATCCGCCGCCAGTATACACGTGTTCCCCATCCTGAACCCTCCTCCCTCTCCCCTCCCCACACCATCCCTCCAGGTCGTCCCAGTGCTCCAGCCCCAGGCATTTGTTATCGGGCATCGTACCTGGACTGACGACTCATTTCAGATATAATATTATACATATTTCAATGCTATTCTCCCCAAGCATCCCACCCTCTCCTGGTCCCAGAGTCCAAAAGTCTGTTCTATACATCAGTGTCTCTTTTCTGTCTCGTAAATAGGGTTAATTTTACCATCTTTCTAAATGCCATATATACGTGTTAGTATACTGTATTTGTGTTTTTGTTTCTGCTTACTTCACTCTGTATAATAGGCTCCAGTTCCATCCACCTCCTTAGAACTGATTCAAATGTAGGATGGTGGCCTCAGTCTTATAGGTGCTGGCATTATGCGCCAAGTTGCTGCTGCTACTGCTGCTAAGTCGCTTCAGTCGTGTCCGACTCTGTGCGACCCCATAGACGGAAGCCACCAGGCTCCCCTGTCCCTGGGATTCTCCAGGCAAGAACACTGGAGTGGGTTGCCATTTCCTTCTCCAATGCATGAAAGTGAAAAGTCAAAGTGAAGTCGCTCAGTCGTGTCCGACTCTTAGCGACCCCACGGACTGGAGCCTACCAGGCTCCTCCGTCCATGGGATTTTCCAGGCAAAAGTACTGGGGTGGGGTGCCATTCGCCAAGTTAGTCTCTCAAAATCACTTTTGTTTAGTGTTTATGCATGTATGTGCATGCTAAGTTGCTTCGGTCGTGTCCAATTCTTTGTGATCCTATGAACTGTAGCTCACCAGTCTCCATCTTCAAATATTATCACACTAGGGATTAGAGCTTCGACATGATTTTCAGGGGAACACTATTGGGTTATGATAGGCTTCCCAGGTGGCTCAGTGGGTAAAGAATCTGCCTGCGATGCAAGAGATGCAGGAGGTGCAGGTTCAGTCCTTGGGTCAGGAAGATCGCTGAGCAGAGTTCCCTGTATCATACGGTAGGTCCTCGTTAGTTATCTATTTTGTACACAGTAGTGTATACATGTCTGTCCCAGTCTCCCAATTCATCCTGCCTCCTCTTCCCCCTTGATGTTCATACATTTGTTCCCTACACCTGTGTCTCTGCTTCTGCTTTGCAAATGGGCTCATCTCTATCATTTTTCTAGATTCCACATATGTGCATTAGTATGCAAAATTTGTTTTTCTTTCTGACTTACTTCACTTTGTTTGACAGTCTCTAGGTCCGTCCATGGAGAAGGCAATGGCACCCCACTCCAGTACTCTTGCCTGGAAAATCCCATGGACATAGGAGGAGCATGGGGGGCTGCAGTCCATGGGGTCACAAAGAGTCAGACATGACTGAGTGACTTCACTTTCACTTTTCACTTTAATGCATTGGAGAAGGAAATGGCAACCCACTCATGTTCTTGCCTGGAGAATCCCAGGGACGGAGAAGCCTGGTGGGCTGCCGTCTATGGGGTCACAGAGAGTTGGACACAACTGAAGTGACTTAGCAGCAGCACCAGCAGGTCCATCCACGTCTCTCTTTACTTACTTATATGTTCTTACAAAATATTACCACAATGCCAAGGAGTTTGGCATTTCCAAATATAGCCAGGCACAGAGCTAAACACCTACCTGCCTTTCACCAACTTCTAGATCTTAGTTACCACCATATTAGGAGTGTTTTGAAGAATTTTATTTCCTTCTTTCTTGATAAACCCTGGTCAAGATCATCCTAGACTATTACAGAATCTTACTGACTTAGAACTTCCAAAGACATAGGCCATCTCTAGATAATTTGTCTTCTAGAATACTTCTTGGTTCCCAGTGGAATCTTCCCAACTTTTCTAAGACAAACACAGTACAAACCAAAGGACTGAGGAAAGAGAAACTCTGGCCAAAAGGAAATAAGGATAATAGTGATGACAATAGTAACAAACAATACACCTTATGTGTTTACTATGTGCTAGAAAGCAACAGTTACAACTGGACATGGAACAACAGACTGGTTCCAAATAGGAAAAGGAATACGTCAAGGTTACTGTCACCCTGCTTATTTAACTTACATGCAGAGTACATTATGAAACATGCTGGTCTGGAAGAAGCACAAGCTGGAATCAAGATTGCCGGGAGAAATATCAATAACCTCAGATACGCAGATGATACTACCCTTATGGCAGAAAGTGAAGAGGAACTAAAAAGCCTCTTGATGAAAGTGAAAGAGGAGAGTGAAAAAGTTTTCTTAAAGCTCAACATTCAGAAAACAAAGATCATGGCATCTGGTCCCATCACTTCATGGGGAATAGATGGGAAACAGTGGAAATAGTGTCAGACTTTATTTTGGGGGCTCCAAAATCACTGCAGATGGTGACTGTAGCCATGAAATTAAAAGACGCTTACTCCTTGGAAGAAAGTTATGACCAACCTAGATAGCATATGAAAAAGCAAAGACATTACTTTGCCAACAAAGGTTTGTCTAGTCAAGGCTATGGTTTTTCCAGTGGTCATGTATGGATGTGAGAGTTGGACTGTGAAGAAAGCTGAGCACTGAAGAATTGATGCTTTTGAAGTGTGGTGTTGGAGAAGACTCTTGAGAGTCCGTTGGACTGCAAGGAGATCCAACCAGTCCATCCTAAAGGAGATCAGTCCTAGGTGTTCTTTGGAAGGACTGATGCTAAAGCTGAAACCAATACTTTGGCCACCTGATGTGAAGAGTCGACTCATTGGAAAAGACTCAGATGCTGGGAGGTGTTGGGGGCAGGAGGAGAGGGGGATGACAGAGGATGAGATGGCTGGATGGCATCATTGACTCAATGGACATGAGTTTGGGTGAACTCTGGGAGTTGGTGATGGACAGGGAGGTGCCTGGCGTGCTGTGATTCATAGGGTCACAAAGAGTCGGACATGACTGAGGTGACTGAACTGAACTGAGGCATTGTCCTAAGTGCTTTATATTTCTAACCCATTATTTTCTCACAGTGATTTCTTATCTTAACAGATGAAGAAACTGAAACATGAGCAGAGCAGTAGCTTGTCCATGTGACATTGTTAGGAATGTCACCAGGACATGGACCTACTAGGTATTTTGGTTCCAGAGTTCAAGTTTTTACCTGGACTAAGCTGAGTGACATCCTTGAACAGTGGGCAAAGTTTGACCCATGGACCCGCATCACCAGTAGCACCTGGGAGCTTGTTAGAGATGAGGAATCTCAGGCCCTTCCAAAAGCTGTTGATTCAGACCCTGCACTATAACCCCAGGCGACTTTGATTTTGGATGTGTACAGCAGTAAATGGCAGCTTGCAGCAAGCAGCAGTGAGCAGTAGTTGGAAGCAAGGTCTTACTTTCCCAGACCAGGAGTCCTAACCACTGGACCAGAGGGGCCGGCAGTGAGGGCTAGTGTCCCTAGTCCTTGCCTGCCTAGTCAAGAATGAATTCAGGCTAGGAGGTACAAGGTAAAGGGTAAAGTAAGCTTTTGAAAAGTGCATGCAGAAAGGTGCATGGGCAGGCTGAGAGAGAGTCACACCTTTGGGAATTTAAGTTCTTTAAAAGGGGCAGTTTTCTAGGATTTGTCTTCCCTCAGGTCCATTGTCTTGCTTTGTCCCCTCCCCTGGTTAATTTGCCTTAGGACCCTCCCTTGGGGTGTGCACACCCCTTAGCCGAGATGGATCTTGAAGTGAAGGCTTCTGGAAGGAGCACAACTCCTTATAGCCTGGAATTATTCTCTGACTTTTGACTCCAAGGAGCCTTTCTGCATATGTGTCATGTCTTTCTTTTCCTAGAAAGGGGGAAGTGGAGATCCCTTAATCCTTTGCTCAGACAGGGTTTTGCCTCTTTGTCCTTGCTATGATTATTTTCTTGAGATGCTTACAAGAGACAAAGACTGGCTATTTACCCTGTTTCTGCTATTACTTCCATTTCAGAGGGCAAACTGGAGACTGGTTGTAAACTCCTCAGCTGGAGCCCACCTCTCTCTTGTCTCAGGAAATGCAAAGAGGAGGCTAGCTGATTGTAAATGTCCTAACTGGAGCCCATCTCTCTCCTTTGGGGGCACATTCATGTTGGAGGAGTGCTGCTCCAGAGTGGTATATGTCTGCTCACCTTAACTTTGCATAACTTAGAGTCATCCTAAACTCCTTTCCTTCTGTCATACCTGGCATCCAAGCCATTAGCAAATTCTGGCAACTGTTACTTAAAATACATTCAGAGTCTCATACTCTTTCATCTCCCCCACTGCTGCTGCTGCTGCTGCGTTGCTTCAGTCGTGTCCAACTCTGCGCAACCCCACAGACGGACGCTCACCAGGCTCCCCCGTCCCTGGGATTCTCCAGGCAAGAATACTGGAGTGGGTTGCCATTTCCTTCTCCAATGCATGAAAGTGAAAAAAGTGAAAGGAAGTCGCCAGTCGTGTCCGACCTGCGACCCTGTGGACTGGAGCCTACCAGGATCCTACGTCCATGGGATTTTCAGGCAAAAGTACTGGGGTGGGGTGCCATCTCCCCCACTGATAGCACCCTATTCTCAAGCTCCATCTCTTCTCCCTGGATTTGTCAGTAGACTCCTTGTCTACTTCTGTCTTTCTGTTTGTCTCCCAAGCAGCAGCCAGCCTATGAAGAGAGGGTGTCGTTCTATTTAGAATCATCATAGTTTCCTAGCCCACTCAGATCAAAACCCACAAGGCACTGCATAATGGCCCCTTGCTTTCTCCTCTGTGACCTCAACACTTTACTCCTGCTCACTCTGCTCCATTCACACTGACTTTCTCACCCTTTAATATGGTAACAAACCACTCTGAGTTCCCTTTTCATGTTTGCTGGAATCACCTTTCCTGCCTCTATCTGTACAGCTTGTTCCCTCAGGGCTCCCGGTGCAGCCTTCCTCAGCGCTTTGCCTCAAGTAGCCAGACTCCCCCCATCCTAGCTTTCCTGTCCCCCTTTCTCTTTTTGCCTTTCCTCTACTGCACTTTACCAGCATCTGAATACTTTACACTTAAAATTTTTATTTATTGCTTCTTAGCTACATTGTAATACAAGGTCCATTCACTGCTATGAATGGTCCTGGGCACAGTAGGTGCTCAGACACCTACTGTGAATGAGGTAATGAGTGAATGAAGGAGTATATACTTAAGTACTGTAGTGAGAGTTAAAGATAAGTAGGAAATGGCAATTTCTATTAAAAAAAAAAAAAGTCATCCTTAGACCCTCCATAGGCTAAAATAGCAGATTTTGCTTTAGAGGATATTGTTGGTCCCATGGAAATAGCTGCTGCTGCTAAGTCGCTCAGTCGTGTCCGACTCTGTGCGACCCCATAGACGGAGCTCACCAGGCTCCCCTGTTCCTGGGATTCTCCAGGCAAGAACACTGGAGTGGGTGCCATTCCTTCCCAATGCATGAAAGTGAAAAGTCAAAGTGAAGTCGCTCAGTCGTGTCCGACCGGACCCCACGGACGGAGCCACCAGGCTCCTCCGTCCATGGGATCCAGGCAAAAGTACTTCGGTGGGGTGCCATTGCCTTCCCCGATGGAAATAGCAGGCAATAATAAACAATTAAAAGTTCTTTTTGAGGCCAAATGAAGCAAAGAAACAACTCTAAGTTTCTGCCTCCTAACCTAGATGTCTCAGAAGGTAGTACAGGGATTTGGTTTAGTTTTTTAAAATTAGCTTCTAGGGAATGCTCTGATGGGTGGGGCTGTGGTGGTTTCATCTGGAATAGGCCAAGCAGCTGGTTGCTGGTTAACTGGCTGTCTTGGGTTCAGAATGTGCCAGAGACCATGTTGCAGCCTTCACGTGGTTTCCTTGTTTAGTCCTCATCACAGTTCAGTGGGGAGCATGCACTCTCTATGTTAAAGATGAAGTAGCAGAGGGCATTGTGCATCCTGAGTCCCTTGGTACTAAGAGTCAGGATTCCCCCTTCTGCAGAGCATTTTCCCTGGGCTCTTACTCAAGTCTTGCAATGCTCTGTGGGCGCTGGGGGCACGTTCCCTAATACCTGGTTGAAGATGAGAGACCAAAGTGTTCCTAAAACTTTAGAGACTGGCCTGAGATTTGGCACTGTATCAAGTGAGTCCTACTATCTCACCTGCTCTCTCCATATTCTACACCGTAACAAGAAGGTGACTAGATACTACTGGCAATTCTACGCTTCCGACAAAGAAGTAAATTCCAGCCACTCCCCAAAAGTACTGAGTGTGAGGTATTCGTTACTTTGGAGAATTTAAAATGACCGTGAGATCTCCTGTGCAAATGAATCCACTCACCTGGGGTAGGACTTAGCATAGCCAAATTTGCTAGTTTAAGAGGCACAGAAATCTAAATATCTCCTTTTTTTGCTGAAACTTGGCCTCTATTCACTGGTGCTGAATAGAAACGTGGAGACAGTTTTGGGTGAAGTAGAAAAGAGTGGCTTTTCTTGCTTTGCCCTATAAAGAGGGCTACAGTGGGCTAATGCCCCCAAGACTGTGTGGCCCACCTGGAGGGGGTAGTGAGTTTTACAGTGTTCAGGGAGCAGGGTGTGGTCAGCTTGTGGACAATTCTAGGATTAGTTGGCTTCAAGCTGAAGTTTCATGCATTATCAATCTCCTGGTTCCAACCAGTCTCAGGTCAATGTTCTTGTGGTCAGCAGTATTCATCCAGAGGTCTGCTTCCTGTGAAAACAACTTAGGAATGTGTGTTTGCCTTCATCTATATTGTTCCGGAAACAGAGTTTGGTGGTTTGACTATGTGGCAGAATTATGATCTGAACTGTTAGCAGTTTTCCCAGCCCAAGAGCTATTTTGTTTCTATTTCTTCAAATGTCCCAGCCATTAACTCTCGAGTCAGTCTTTTACTTCAGTGTACATGGTGTCACTGTCTCCCTGTGGACAGGACCGGGGCTACATTGCTGGAAGGAAGGAACGTCCCTGTGTGGTCCAGCTCCTACGGCGGTGCCCGGAAGCAGTTTCCCAGAATGCAGTGCTCACTGGCCAAGTAAGCCCAGGAGGCCAAGCCCAGCTGTGCCCATGCCTTTAGGGAGGGTTTAGGCCTGCTCTCTGCTTACAAAGGGAAGGTTGAGCAGTTGTGACAGGGATCATATAGCCCACAAAACTGAAAATATTTGCTGTTTTTAGAAAAATGTCCTACCTTCCCTTCAAACCTCAAAATGTCCTAGTACATAGGGCAGTGGCCACCTGGCTCCTCCTCCAAGGCTCTGTGCCCTCCATAGGGTCTGCCCAGGGATCAGTGCACGCTTACGGCTTTGATTGTGAGAAGTCCTGTCTCCTGCCTTCATGTCGTCTCAGTATTCAGATTCTGCTGGAGGACACACGCTTGCAGTGCAGAAGCTGTTCTTGCTGGGTCATTGTAGGGGAGGGTGTTTGGTGGAGGGGGAAGGGTTTTGCTTCCATATTAGCCCCAGTGTGACTACAGAGTATTATAGCAGCTGTGACAGTGGCCCACCTCTCAGCTGGGGAAGCAGTGCAGGCAGCTCTTGGCCAAGCTGACTGAGGCTCCCTGGGTTCAACCCAGAGTTGGATAGATGGGCCAGGATGCATGGAGGGCTCCCTGGGTTATTCAGGAGCAGGGTTGGGGCTGGGTTGTGCACTGAATTTCTCCAGTGAAGACTGATCTCATCCTTGTTGGCAAAGCTGACATAATTCTGGGTCAGAAATGGTTGTGGTACCTAATTCTCTGTTGCCCAGCTTCAAGCTAGAGCTTGTGTTTCTCAGGGCAAGAAATACATGGGAGAGAGTATAATTCAAGTTAGAGATGATGGATGAATTTTAGGAATTTAACAAAATTTTATTCAACCCCCTGAATTCATATGACCATTTCTTTAGGGACAGAGTTCAGATTTAATCAGATTCTTAAAGATATCAATGACCAAAAACCAGTTAAGTTTATAAGATTCTGTTTTTCTTCCATAGAACCCATTGGATATGTTTTGTTGCTTCCTATATAAAATTCCTTAAGAATCAGTTAAAATAACCACAGAATCATATGGAACTTCTGAAAGTGATTTATCAGGCATTAGTTGAGTGTGTACTGAATGCCCTTCATGGTACTAGTGTTTCAGTCAGTTTGGGCTGCTATAACAAAGTACCACACTAGATGGCTTATAAACAACAAAAAAGCATCTCTTATAGTTTTGGAGGCTGGAAGTCTGAGATCAGGATGCAAGCTTAGTTGAGTTCTGGTGGGAACTCTCTTCTGGGTTTTAGAAACTATTTCCTTCTCACTGTATCCTCACATGGCTGAAAAAAAGCAAGCTAGTTCTGTGGCCTGTTCTTATAGAGGCCCTTACTCCATTTGTGAGGACTTCACCCTTGTGACCTCTTCGTCTCCTAAAGACCCTGCTGCCAAAAACCATCACACAGGAAGTTAGAGTTCAGATATGGAAGGGGGCGGTACCTGCTACATGATTTGTGAGGTTCAGGGCAAAATGAAAGTGTGGGAGCCTGTATAAAAGTTATTAAGAATTTTAAGACAGTGTTAGCAGTGTACTAAACCAGGCCTGGGCTTTGTGTGCCTACATGGGCTGAACACCCATGAAACCAGACTAAAGGAGGGAGATCTCACTGGATGGATTTTCTTATGGAAATAGGAAGAAAGAGAAGGCACTGGAGTAGCTGAAATGAGGGAATGGGTGGAAATTTGGAATTGTCCTTCAGGGGACTTGGAGATCATACTGACTATGGATTTGAAAGAGAGTTACTGGGCAGAGATAAAAGCCCAGAGGACCTGACTTTGTAAGAACATGGTTATGACTTTTTACTATTGGATTTCAGAAGATTAGTTATAGGGCTTTAAACAAAGTGAATAGTAGGACTGAGGCTTTTCTAGGTATATGTTATTGAACTGATGTATAGACCAGACTTTTGGACTCTGGGACCGGGAGGGGTGAGATGATTGGGGAGAATAGCATTGAAATATGTATAATATTATATCTGAAATGTATTAATTATTCAAACTAAACACTATCATGTTACAATTTGTTCATACTAGATGTTTGTAATGTTTCTGATAATCAATAAAAGAGATTCTTGATCAAAAAATAAAAAAAATAAAAAAAAATAAAAATAAAAAAAAAAACACAAAGGAACAAAAGAATAAAAGTCAGTGATTAGACTAGTAGGAATTACTAAATCCCTGAGGATGGGTCAGGGGAATTAGCATGCACAGAAAGTATTCATATAATGCCTGAGAGTTGAACAGTCTGTGGGTCAAGGTCTTAAAAAAAGATAAATAAATAAATAAGTGTAGAAAAATGATGAAAAGGAAGGAAAATTGAAAGATTGTGGACTGAGATGGTGTTACTGGGATTTCAGATTGTAAGTGTGGAGTTCTGAGTTTGATTAAGTCCAGGATCCAATTCTGTTGACTTTGAGGCTGCTTGAAATGATAATGACTCACAGAACATCAAACTTCAAAAAATGTAAATCTTAAGATCTAATTGAGACGAGTTATTCTCCTACACGGAAGGAGCGTCCTTAACTACATACAGCAAATTGGGTGTTGATAGATGCTGCTGCATATGGTGTGACAGATGGGAAAATCGGGGAATGTGTTCTTCCCTTGTCACAGACGTGCTTTCTCTTGATGGCTTTGCTCCTTTATGGACACAGTTGTGCTTCTCACAGTTCTCATCTCCTCCCCTATCTGATGCAGAGAAAGGATGTGCCAGAGGGGATTGAGGAAGCTGGCTGGCATGTCACTGTCTAGGGAACCACAGTACCATTTCTACTCTGTTTTGTAAATACATTTTTCAAAAAAGTGTGTAAAAGTGCTACAGACCATGAGTTTACACACGTTGGAGTCCATATATTAGGCCCTGAGGTCCCCTTCCCATTAAAACTCCTCCATTAGGCTAATGCTTTTCCTTGATTCTAACAGTAAAAATTAGTTTCTCCTGTTTTGTATTTTATAAGAAAAATCATGCAATATGTACACTTCTGTATTTGACTTCTTATGCTCAAAGTTGCATTTGTGAGAGTTATCTATGTTGTTACATTAACTGGTTTATCCAACCTTATTGCTGTATAATATCTCCTTGTATAAATGCACTACAACTTATTTGTCCATTCTACTATAGGACACTTGAATTGTTTCTAGCTTGAGGCTACTAAGAGGAGAGTGGTTTCTTGTATGTCTTTTGTGAATTCTATTTACATTTCTTCCACCCCTTCTTCTTTTGCCTTGAATCTTTCCCAGCATCAGGGTCTGTTTCTTTGCATCAGGTGGCCAAAATATTGGAGCCTTAGCTTCCAGCAACAGTCCTTCCAATGAATATTTAGGGTTTATTTCCTTTAAGATTGACTGGTTTGATCTCCTTGCAGTCCAAGGGACTCTCAAGAGTCTTCTCCAACACCACAGTTCAACAGCATCAGTTCTTCAACACTCAGCTTTTTTATGATGGTCCAACTTTTATATCTGTACATGACTACTGAAAAATCCATAGCTTTGACTATACAGATATGAATTTGAGCAAACTCTGGGAGATAGTGGAAGACAGAGGAGCCTGGCATGCTACAGTTAATGAGGCTGCAAATAGTTGGATATGACTTAGCAACTAAACAACAGCAACTTTTACATTTCTATTGTGTCTGTACTTAAAGTTGGCATTGCTGGTTCCCAAAATATACCACATATTCAGTTTTACTCAATAATGTCAAATAGGTTTCAAAAATGATTGAGCTAATTTTCATTTTCATGGCACAGTTTCTCCACATCTTTGACAACAATGGTCTTATTTGTCTATTTAAACTTTAGTCAGTCTTTTCAGTTGTCCAGTATCACATTGTATTCCTTCCTATTTACCTGGTGTGGGCCCAGGACTATGCTGGATTCTGAGGGATGCTTCCAATGTATTTGTCAGGACCTCTCTACTTGCAAGTGAAGGAAACTCAACTTAAACTGCTGTAAAGAAACACAGAAATAGATATTTTTTTTTTTTTTTTTTGTCTGACTGAGACTTCCCTGGTGGCTCAGATGGTAAAGCGTCTGTCTACGATGCGGGAGACCCAGGTTTGATCCCTGGGTTGGGAAGATCCCTTGGAGAAGTAAATGGCAATCCACTCCAGTACTACTGCCTGGAAAATTCCATGGACAGAGGAGCCTGGTAGGCTACAGTCCATGGGGTCGCAAAGAGTCGGACACGACTGAGCACCTTCACATTCAAGGTATGGGAAGGAGGCTGAAGTGGAGACTTGAACACTGTCAGGACTCTTGGTCTTTCATCTCTGCCTTTATCTGAGTTTGCAACTCTAGTTTAAATAGTGTATGTATCTTGGGGGGATTTGGGGGCAACAGAATGACAAAATAAATGTAATTTTAAAAAAAGTCTGGTAGTGGTGTGTTGAACTGGGAATATGGAGACCGGAGGCTAAGGGGCTGGAGAATAGCCAGCCCCTGGATGTGGATATTTGGAAGACATTGCAAATATCAAGTATCTGAAGACCTTGACGACTGAATGGTTTGTCATGATGAAAGTGGAGAAATTAGTCAAATTAGTTATGAGGGTAGAGTGATGCTTGGTTTATAAGCATAAGCCTAAAATTAATAGCATCCATTTCTAATGACGAATCACTTATTCAGGACAGAAAATTCATTTGAGCACAGATCACAGCTTCTTTTGTCCTAATAAATATAGGATGTTGAGGGTTTGATCCATTACTGTGTAATATATAACCCCAACATTGGTGGCTTAAAACAACTGTAAAGATTTTCTGGTTATCTCTCATGATTCTGAGGGCTCAGAGGGCCCAGCTTGGCAAGGTAGCTCATGGGGCTGCAGTCATGATGTCAGGGACGCTGATGTCCTCTGAAGACTTCCTTGGGCATATGTCTGGTTGTCAGAGATCGGAAGCTCAGTTGACAATGTCAGCTGAAACCCCTACACATGGGCTTCCCCTGTGGCAGGGACCTCCTCACAGTCTGGTAGCTAGATTCCAAAAGCAAGTTTCCCAACAGACCAAGGCAGAAGTAAGTGTCTTACTTATGATACAGTCTCAGAAGTCTTACAGTGTTACTCCTTTCTGTTCTGTTGGTAAAGGCAATCATAAAACATCTGTCCAGGTTTAAGGGGAAAGGAAACAGCCTCATAACTTGATGGAATGGATGCCACCATCACATTGTAAGAAGAACATATGGGATGGGATTTGGTGGCCATCTTTGAAAAATTCCATCTGCTACACACCTACAGTAATAACAATTCAAAAGTGGAGATAATTCCTATTTCTTCTCTTTTTTTTTTTGGTGTATTTCTAAGAATTGATAAGAACATGAACCAGAATGAGGGCAAAATGAATGGACAACAAAAGGAGAGATCAGAAGTATGAATTGTTGCCATAAGGATTTAACCAGATTTAAAATTCTGGACTGATATAGCTTTTACCTCAGTAAAAGAAAAGTAAACTCAGAATGATGAAACTGCTGAGGTGAAGCAGGTCATTAGGGAATATCTAGCACATTCCCTCAACTCTAGACAAAACTAAGTGCAACACATTCCAAGGAGAGATTTTAAAATCATCCTGTCTGGAACGTACCCATACTTGGAGATTCTATATAATTTTTTGATTGTGTGTTGCAGGCTTATTAAAGAATTTGAAACCTTTAAATTTTTAAAAATGCTATCAGCGTTTATATTTCCCTCACCATTACATCTCATGGTATCATTGCAACCTAGGTCTGAATCTGAAATATGCAAACAGATTCTGTCAATATTCATGGGGTGAAAAATCTGCTCTAAACTAAAATGTAGCTTTTCATTCTCTTAAATGTTTCTCTTTCCTTTCCAGAAATATCTTACTGTTGCAGGAAGGGGAACCTCTTCCAGGGCTGGAGAGTGGGCTCTTGTCTAATGCTTGGGGATGAACTGTCTGAGAAACGCATGTTGACAGACAGGCTTTATTGAGAAGGGGCTCCCCGGGCAGAAAGCACCAGGGTGAGGGGAACCCTGCAGAACTGCTCCACTGCATGGCTTGCAGTCTCAGGTTTTACGGTAAGGGGTTACTTTCTGGGTTGTCTCTGCCGATCATTCTGACCCAAGGCCCTTCCTGGTGGCTCACACATCGCTCAGCCAAAAGGGATTCTAGCATGTAGGATTCTGAGAGTTTGGTAGGACATGCAGTGTCTCCTTTTGATGTTTTCTGAATTCCTCCAGTTGGTGTGGCTTGTTAATTCTGTGTTCCTTTCCAGAACGCCTGTTGTGAAATAACTCACACCAGTGGTTTCTATGGTGCCCAGCCAGGGTGGGCGGTTTCAGTGTCTCCTCTAACGCGAATGCTAGATATTCCAAGATCTGCTAATTATACAGCCATCACAATAATTGAGGCCGAAGACTTACTTTAAGAGGAGAATCTATGTCCAAATAAAACTATTTGCAAAGAAACAGTCTTTAATATAGAAAACTGATCACTACCAAGATGCTCACTCATCCTCATCCTCTGGACAGCAGCCTCGTCCTGTGGGATTTGCCCGGCTGTCCAGTTGCCTCCTCTCCCATGTCTGTCTCCCTCCATCTGTCTCCTCTTCTTCGCCTGTGACCATAAGACCCTGGGCTCCACACAACTTGGTTTGAAAATCATGAGTTCCTTAGAATTCTGAGTAATGGGTAAGAATGATTAGGAGGGAGCTTTTGAAGTACTCTCCGCCTGGCATTACCATCACTATCATCATCACTATTGTAATCATCTTTAGAAACACTAAAAACCTAAACCTTCATGTTCATAAGCTCCGTGCAAGGTCAAACAGAGAGGAAGCAAACAATTACCTCAATTGAAGAGAAAACAGCCTAGGCTGACAAGGCACAAAAAACAAAGCATGGGGGAAATAATTTTCCAAATTCAGAGTTAATATTAACATTTTTAATCTATTCTATCCAAAGAACTTAATATCCCCAGTCAACAGTTCTAAGAGAGGGGAATGGGTCTGGGAGTGACCAGTCTCGCATTGATTTCAAACCCAAGAAGAGGGATGCGAGATCTGTACTGGGCTATGGGAGTCTCCTCTTTGTTAGAAGTCCAACTTCCTTCTCTTAGGCCTAAGCTACCTCTCCGGGTATAGTGGGGAACTCCATCACAGAGTCCTGTAGACTTCGCTGCAACCATGGCCTGCAGCTCAAAATATTGTTAAAAGGCAGATTCTGATTCAGTAGGTCTGGGGTAGAGACAACGTTCCATATTTATAATAAGCCCCTAGGTGATGTCCAAAGACCACACTTAGGGATAAAGTGTTTAGAGAGACATCCTGGGAGTGTTTGAATGCATTGATTTACCAGGGTACAACTACCTGAACAAGAAAGGGAGTACTTGGGAATTTCTGGCTCATCAATTGGAAACAGTGACAAATTCCATCTACTTTCTAATACTTACTGGTGGCTAGACAAGGTTAATTACTAGTTATAAGTAGTGATTTAAAACAAATGAAAGAGGTTCTGTATATACTCCTGCATTGCAGGCAGATTCTTTACCATCTGAGGCAAAGCCTCACTCTATGCAAACATGTATACATATATAAAGAATATACTATATAATATTTAACATACTAAAGCAAACACACATATATGTGTAAATATAAAACTTATTCCATCCATCAAGAATTTGCCATTTAGGAATCTAGAAAGATGGTACTGATGAACCTTTATGTAGGCAGCTGTGGAGACACAGACATGGAGAATGGACTTACGGACGCTGGGGAGGGGAGGAAGGAGAGGGTGGGCTGTATGCAGAGAGTAACATGGACGCATATACACTACCATATGTAAACTAGATAGCCAGCGGGACTCTGCAGTGTGACTCAGGGAACTCAAACTGGGGCTCTGTAACAACCTAGAGGGCTGGGATGGGGAGGGCGGAGGGAAGTGCAAGAAGGAGGGGACATTTGTATACCTATGGCTGATTCATGTTGAGGTTTGGCAGAAAGCAACACAATAATGTAGAGCATTTAATCCTTCAATTAAAAATAAATTAATTTTAAAAAGAATGTGCCATTTATACTTTCCTGTTAAACTAATGTAGAACAAGTTTCACAGTCGGCTTTGAAAAGAAAGACAATGCAAACTAATTGCATCACTTTAGTCCCTTTCGTTTATGACATCAGCAAGAATGGATTGGGTATCTATTGTGTCTCAAGCATTGGAAGCCAGGTGAGATAATGTCCTTACCTTTGGGGTAGGGGATGGTGATTCAGAGTCTTGTGCAAGAGACAGATACCCATTTCTAAGCAGTGTGGTAATTTTATAACAGATAGCTCCACTGAAGTTCTCTCTCCATATGTCTGAGAAGACATTTCTGTTTACAAACTTGTTATTGAAACTTTCAACAAAGCAGGTGCAAAATGAGAATGAATTCTTATCCTGGAAAGCATATGGCTCCAACAGATGACTGTTTTCTTAGTCTAGGAAACTGTCTAACAGTGAGAAAACGTCAGAAGCTTAAGTGAATGAAACGAAATCACAAATTCTTGACAACCTGCCAGATTGACTCTCCCGTGAAAACTAATTTTTGTTGTTTTGAAATGACGTACTTTCTCTTTTTTTGAGGCCCTCTAATCAACATGTGAGTTTAGTCTATGGCCAGTAGCTAAGCTTTCTCTCTCCTTGGTAGGTAATGACTTCTATGAAAAGCCCTGAGAGCAATGGATCATGTCCACATAATAACTTCTTTCCTCTAAGAAGATCTAAGTTTCGGCCTTTCTCTAATATTCTCAGATCAGTGACTCTGAGAATCAAAGTCTTCAGAACTGTGGCCAGCTCCTACAGAACTTCTGCAAGAGTGATTTAAAAATACGGGCATCGAGTTATGAAAACGACATCCCTTCGGCTGCGGTTATGATTCAAGGCTTCATTTTATCCTCCAGCACCCCTTCATTGGGTCCACAGATTCCATATGCTCAGGCAGCTGTCCCGATTTCCTCAATTCAGAAAACCTCCTCTTGGGTTTGACACCAAGTTGGATAAATGGCAATCTATTCTAAAATCCAGATATCTTGGTTAATGCTTTCCAAGGACCAGACATTTCAGGCATGGTTTTGATGGTCATATTAAGGAGGGAAAGACAAACTGAAGCTCAATGAAGTTTACAAAGGCCACCAAGAGAGCCAACCTCCAAGCGGGACTGAGTGGGTATATGGAGAGATTCAGACAGCTCCTTGGAATTTGCCCTTCTGTCAGTGATGATCCAGGGAGTCTAACTCATCCCCCACCATCCTTTTAAACTCTAACTGTACTCCTAGTACATGGGGAAGAACTCTCAACAATGGATGTCCTGCCTGTAGAAGTTGTGTGTGCATGCTTAGTTGCTAAGTCCTATCTGACTCTTTATGACCCCATGGATTTTAGTCCCCCAGGCTCCTTTGTCCATGGGATTTTCCAGGCAAGAATACTGGAGTGGGTTGCCACTTGCTCCTCCAGGGGATCTTCCCAGCCCAGAGACTGAACCTGTGTCTCATGCGACTTCTGCATTGGCAGGCAGATTCTTTACCACTGAGACACTGAGAAGCCCTTTTCTCAGGCAGCTTTGATATTTCTTAAGTGTCAGGAGGAAAGTGAGGGAGCAAGTTCAAGAAATGATTTATCTAAGTAATATTTCCCACCTGGACTGTCTCGGGATTAGCACAGGTTTATAGAGTGCCCATGTTTATTTAATTTATATGCAGAGTACATCATGAGAAATGCTGGACTGGAAGAAACACAAGCTGGAATCAAGATTGCCGGGAGAAATATCAATAACCTCAGATATGCAGATGATACCACCCTTATGGCAGAAAGTGAAGAGGAACTAAAAAGCCTCTTGATGAAAATGAAAGTGGAGAGTGAAAAGGTTGGCTTAAAGCTCAACATTCAGAAAACGAAGATCATGGCATCTGGTCCCATCACTACGTGGGAAATAGATGGAGAAACAGTGGAAACAGTGTCAGACTTTGTTTTTCTGGGCTCCAAAATCACTGCAGATGGTGACTGCAGCCATGAAATTAAAAGACGCTTACTCCTTGGAAGGAAAGTTATGACCAACCTAGATAGCATATTCAAAAGCAGAGACATCACTTTGCCAACAAAGGTTCGCCTAGTCAAGGCTATGGTCTTTCCTGTGGTCATGTATGGATGTGAGAGCTGGACTGTGAAGAAGGCTGAGTGCCGAAGAATTGATGCTTTTGAACTGTGGTGTTGGAGAAGACTCTTGAGAGTCCCTTGGACTGCAAGGAGATCCAACCAGTCCATTGTGAAGGAGATCAGCCCTGGGATTTCTTTAGAAGGAATGATGCTAAAGCTGAAACTCCAGTACTTTGTCCACCTCATGCTAAAAGTTGACTCATTGGAAAAAACCCTGATGCTGAGAGGGATTGGGTCAGGAGGAGAAGGGGATGACAGAATATAAGACGGCTGGATGGCATCACAGACTCAATGGACATAAGTCTGGGTTAACTCTGGGAGCTGGTGATGGACAGGGAGGCCTGGCGTGCTGCAGTTCATGGGGTCGCAAAGAGTCGGACACGACTGAGCGACTGATCTGATCTGATCTGATAGAGTGCCCACTTGTCTCCAGATTTCATGTTCACTATATCATTTAATTTTCTGTTACTTTTTAATGATAGATCCACTTTTGTTTATTTACTTATTTAAAATTGCTGATCATGTCCAACAGCATGTGGGATCTTAGTTCCATGACCAGGGATTGAACCCTTGCCCCTGTACTGGAAAATGGAGTCTTAACCCCTGGACCACTGGGGAGTCCGTGTATCATTTAATCTCAGCCATGATACTGTGAGGTAGGAACTTTTATCCCTGTTTTGTAGTTGAGGAAACAAGTTAATAAAAACAAAGGAACCTGTACAAATTCAAACAGCTAGTTAAGTGATGGGACTGAGTTTTGACCCAAGATCTTCAGGTTGCATTTTTATTTTGTTAATCACAAGTATGGCTTAAAATTTTTAAAAATTTTAAATCAGGGTATAGTTGACTTACACTGTTGTGTTAGTTTCAGGGGTACATACAGCACAGTGATTTAGTTATACATATACATACGATATTCTTTTTCAGGTTCTTTTCCCACGTAGGTTATGATAAAGTATTGAGTAGAGTTCCCTGTGCTATGTAGTAGGTCCTTGTTGATTATCTATTTCATGTAACACACAGTGTGACTTTAAACATGATGCTTGACCCAAGGGGCTTAGGGCCCAGTGTAAAAAAGAACACTGGTCTGAGGTGCGGAAATTGACTAGAGCAAGTGTGCCCAGGACATACCTTTCGCTGATAATGTATCCATTGCCTCTGTACCTCCCAAGAAATCTCCTGTTTGTGCATTAGGTTCTAGGCCTTGTGTGTGTGATTTTTGGAGAAATAGAAAAAACTGGAAGAAACACATATGGTTAAATAGTTGCTGGGATATTTAGGACTTCAAGAAGCTGGTGATGGGGATAAAACTGTCTCATGTGATAATATTTACCTCTACCTTGACACCTTTTGCATCTTCTTGGACTCATTTAACTTTTTCTAAAAAAAGTAGGGACGTGTGTTTCTTTGGAATGTGATCATGTACATTGATTGATAGCTGGCCACAGTCATCCAGATACCTCTGGGATCTACAGTGAATAGAGAGTCACTGAGGAGATCCATCCTGTCTGTCAATCCACTCTAATATTTGCTTCAAGGTTTTATTGTGCAGCTTGGTTCCAGGGTTCGCTATGAAACATTAGGGAATCTCGGGGGGTGGAGCACTTCCGCTCAGGCTTGAATTCACAATAAGTTCACCTTGCTGCACAATTTCCTCAGAAAAAGATATTTTAAAGGAGTTTGTGTCCTATCCCCTAGTCCCTTGACTCTGCCTTAGAGAAATGACACCATGAAAGTGGCTGACTTTTCTCCTTGGAATGCACCATGACAGTAGAATAAGCAAGCAACATTCATATCAAAGGACCTACTTTCAGATTTCTTCCATTAAGAGGACATCTCTTGATGTGCCTAAGAAGTTCTCCTGCACAGATTACATCTGTGAAACTGGCCAAGGATCACATTCTGTGCAGAACAGGCTGCCTGGGAACAGAGACCAAGACAAAAGCAGGATGAAGACCTCGGAGGCAGGGACAGATGGGATGGGAAAACCTTATGGAAACTGCTCGTAAGTAATTACTTGAACATCTCATCTGAGGTATTTGAATGTTCTCACCAAGGTCATTAGCTGTGTATGGAGCAAAGTCTTATTTTTAAAGTTTGACGCAGTCTGAGGAATGCTTTGTTCCTAATTTAGAGCATTTGTACTGGGAGCTTCCAAGCCCCTGGCGTCCGCTGCCACCCACCGCGTGCTTTGTAGCGAGCCAGAGTCCACTGGTGGTGAAGTCCCAGAGTTCGTCAGCCCCACAGGGAGCAAGCAAAGCCTGGGAGAGAGCTTGTTTTGGGGAATTATTTAGAAAGTAAATGAGCTTTTGAAAAAGACCTCTTGGGTATTAGAATTTGGATTCTATTTCCGTAAGTATTCACTTCTCTCCCCTTTCTGTTGTGGGCAGAGGATTCTTTTTTGCTCTTTTAATTTTGGGATGGGCCACGTAACTTACTTGGTTTATAACATGTTTGCAGGTAGGAGGCAGACAGAGGTCTTAACTGAACTTGTGCAGTTCAGCATGGCTCTTTCGCCTTGGTGATTTTTCAGAAGAGCTTCTTTTGGGTAGCTGCCTCTCCTATGAAGAGCAAATCTGAAATCAATGCATAGGTCTAGTGGACCCACAGCCTAATGCAGAACCATCCAGCTGAATCCAGCCCAGATCTGTGATCTGTTAAGATGTTTATTACATAGCATTATGTGGTAGATGACTAATACATGGAGTTAATAATTTCTTTTTTTTTTTCTGTGTGGGAGTGGACGTTTATGTAGATTACTATGATAGAATTAAAACTCCTTTCACACAAGGTATGGAAGAGAGCTTCAATTAGCTTCAGTCTAGAATTCTGAGACCAAAGAAAGCAGAGGCTTGTGACACAGCAGGCCACATTCTAAGACAAACACCAGTTGCCCTGAAGTGAGTCCACAGAGAGCCAGGGTTAGCAGACATTGAAAGGCAGTGTCAGAGCATTTAAGTTAATTTGGTCCATAAGCCTGAAAAATTCCTCGAACCCCTCTGGCCCATACAGACTACCTTAAAAACTGTCTAAAGTGTGAACTTAAGTTGAAAATTTTAAAAAGTCAAATTTAAGTTGAAAATTTAACTTAAGTCAAATTTAAGTTGAAAATTTAACTTAAATTTTAAAATCTCTAGCATCTCTTAAAAAAAAAATCAGAATGCCAGAAAATGGCAAGCTCACATTTTTTGCCGATAACAAATGTGAGAGCTGAGTCGTTCCCCTTAGTTATGCTTTTTGGCTTGTGAAGTCCCTGCTGTGTTCTGTTGCTCATTTTCAGCTGTCTAGTGTGATTCAGCTGCTTGTCTCATCCTTAAGGACCGGGCATTGGGAATTGTGTAATCTCCTGACTCGACAACCCTCTCTACCTTTTAAGGAAATCTACAGAGGTAAAGAAAGACCCCGTGTTTAGCTCAGAGGAGATTCTCAATAGGGTGACCCTACATCAGTTTTGCCCAAGATAGTCCAGGTTGATGTCTATTGTTCTGGGTTAGTTTATCAATTTGCATGAAAGACTATGGAGGCCCATCTGGCAGGTGACACTGGCTTTTAGTACCTCAGATGCACATCACATGCCTGTTCATTCAGTCTTTTGCTCAAAGCATGATGGTCGCTGGTTGTTCAAAGTCTTACATGGTGCTCAAGGCAGAGGCTGTAACACCTAGCGGGCACTGGCCTCGGTAGTGACGTCCAATTACTATCATTTCATTCTATTGGTCAGGATATCACCCAGATTCAGGGAACGGGACTTAGATACCACACAGTGCTGAATGACTAGACAGTTAGCCAAATCTGTTATTCTACTCAGTGTGCATTCTTTCATTCCAAGAAGCCCTTTCTGTCTCCATTCTCCATCGCTTTTGATTTTTCCACTTGCATTACACTATTACATATATTATTAATGTGTGAGCACCTGTGTATTCTAAGAGAAGTAAGCCAAGAATGGTCTTCTAAAGGTCTTACAAAATACTGGAATTATGTGCAAAACTTGTTTTTTATATGTGCGACAGTCAGAGCTCTCTGTACAGACATAGTTTAAGACTTTATTAAAGGGTTTAGATAGCTCATCACATCCCTAAAAGGGTCTGAGAACGAGGCTTGGAAACTACACAGCTAGGAGCAACTCCAGCGTTATAGCTCAGACTGCTCTGGGGAAGAACTCCTGCCTCTGCTCTTGGATGAACTCACCACACCTCACCAGCTGCCATGGAGCACAGTGCCAGGACCTCTACCCATGATGTCTCTGAAAGCTCACCATCTTTGCCTTTATCCTAGCCAGAATGAATCTGGGACATCCCTGCTTCCAAATGCCTCGTGCATTTGTACCTGAATGGTTGGTCCTAGGCCATGTGTCTGTACCATGGTTGTATCTATAGGAAGTGAATTTCTAGCATCTCTACTGGGGATATGCAGATTCATAAGGTGGAAAAATCCTCAAGCACAAAAACAATGTTTATAAGGAACCGAGGAGGCAAAAATCACAAAAAAGTCCACCATCTGAATGTGTACATGCATAGACTTTTCTGAATCAAGGTTTCCTAGTTTTTGTGATATCTTCAGAAAGTGTCCTAATCCTTACCTAATAAAAATCACTGTTATATGGACTTCCCTTGCAGAGACACAAATCTGTGTGTTTGTGTCCATTTTTGTACATGAATCCTTTATACTTTTTAGAATTGAAGATTGTGAGGTTCAATTTTCTACATCTCTCTACTCCAATACCATAACTCATTAGTAAAAGCCAGATGGATACAAGAGTGGTACTTTTGTTTATTGCTAAACCTGTTTTGTGTCCTCCTGTGGGATAATGGTAAAATATAAAGTTCACTAAAGCCTTGATTAACAAGAATGCTTATTTTAATAGATTTTTTTTGTTTAACTTTTACTTTGAGAACAGAATGGCAACATCTAAAGAAAACAAAAATCACAGATAGCTTCCAATAAGGATTTGTTCTAAAAATACCCTTTCTGGGGTGAAAGTAGCTTAGAATAAGACCGCATTCAGCTCAGGTTTCTACAATTTCCAATACTTGATGCATAACTGGATTCTTCGGAGGTGATTTAACTCACTATTTAAAAAAAAAAAAAAAAAAACAACAAAAAAAGTTGTTTTGAAAAAACAACTTTTCTACTTTAAAAAAAAAAAAAAAAAACAACTTTTCTCACTATTTTCTTGCTATTTAGGCAAAATGTAGAGTAAAACATTTTGGGAGATTCCAGAACATTAGAACTTAAAGAAACCACAGGTCTGAGACTTAGAGAGGGTGAAGTGTTTTACAAGATTAGCAAGCTATGGCAGAGACTGAACTCAAACTGAAGACTTCTTATTCTCAATGTGGTATCCTCTCCTCTAAAACACCTTAGGAAGGTTTGTAACAAAGATTTTGTATCAGTTAGTTACTGCTGTGTAACAAACCACCTAAAAATTTAGCAGCTGAAAACCAAATCATTTATTAATGTTTATAAGTATGTGGGTTGGCTGAGTGGTTCTGCTGCATTGGGCTCTCTCTGCCTCTTTAACTGGGCTCACTACAGGTTCATGTTCAGTTGTTGGTTGGCTCAGGGGCTTAGCCAGTCTCGGTTGGGCTCTATCACACATTATCTGATATAATGTCACATCTCGTGCTTCAGCTGGGAAAATGAGGTCACCTCTGCTTCATGAGGTTCTATTCTCCTGCAGGCTACACAGACCTTTTCTCATGGTGATCTCAGGGTTCCAAAAGGTAGAATCTAGTCTGTGAAATGGATTACTGGAATCATCCCTCTCCATTATCCAAAGCCTGTCTTAAAGCCTACCCAGATTCATGGTTGAAGATGAGACATCAGCATCTGGAGGGCAGAATCTATTAAGTCACAATACCAAAACATAGTGAAGCTGTAAAAAAATTGGTGACATTTGTTTTCAATCAATTTTTGTGTGTGTGTTTATCACTCAGTCATGTCAGACTGAGACCCATGAACTGTATGTAGCTCACCAGGCTCCTCTGTCCATGGAATTCTCCAGGGAAGAGTACTGGAGTGGGTTGCATTCCCTTCTCCAGGGGATCTTCCCCATCCAGGGACTGAACCTATCTCTCTTGCACTGCAGGCAGATTCTTTACCATCTGAGCCACCTGGGAAGCCCTTTAATCAATCTACCATAACTTAATTAATTCATTCAAACTTTATTGTCTTCTGTAATACTTTATTGATTGTGTCTGGCCTAGTGCTACAATAAGCATTAGGGATATAATAAAGTCAATCCTCTACTTATTTCTTAGTCAAAAATATCATATAATATAACCAAATCATTTTTTTTTTAGGTAATTTGGTAACTCAAGATCAGTTTTGTTCATTTTTTTTTAAATCACTGTCCTGAAAGCCTTTAGTCCTTAAATTTGATATTACACCTTTTATTAAAAATCACGCAAAAAATTCAAGGGTAAAATAGTGTGCATAAATTAAAATTGACTTTAGTGAGACTAATTGACTTCTCAGAGATGCAGCCAACAGGGAACTGTCAGGCTAGATGAGTTTTTACACATCTCAGGGAGAAATTGGAGCCCTAAATGCTAAATTTGGCTTCCAGGGATATCATAGGTACATTTGACAATCTGAAGGTCTTTAGATTATATGGAGAGTTTTTGCCATTTCTATTTGATATTTCACTATGTAATTGCTATTTCAGGTGAGATTTATGAGAGAGAGAACAACAAATGAACCACTTAACTTTTAGACTCTGATTGACTAATACTAACTGGTTATTGGTAGCAATATTTGCATGTTATCCAGATGTAGGACCTGGTCTAGGCAAGACTGAGGATATCCTTTAGGCAAATAGCTTAACTCTCCTGCAGAGAACAACTAAAATATTAGATAAAGTAGAAACCAAAATATTTGCTTACAGGTAATGAGGAGATTGGGAAATGAAGAAATTTGGAAGGGAGTACGTCAAGGCTGTATATTGTCATCTTACTTATTTAGCTTATATGCAGAATACATCGTGAGAAATGCCAGGCTGGATGAAGCACAAGCTGGAATCAAGATTGCTGGGAAAAATACCAATAACCTCACATATGCAGATGACACCACTCTTACGGCAGAAAGTGAAAAAGAACTAAAGAGCCTCTTGATGAAAGTGAAAGAGGAGAGTGAAAAAGTTGGCTTAAAACTCAACATTCAAAAAACTAAGATCATGGCATTCAGTCCCATAACTTCATGGCAAATGGATGGGGAAACAGTGACAAACTATTTTTGGGCTCCAAAATCACTGCAGATGGTGACTGCAGCCATGAAATCAAAAGACACTTGCCTCTTGGAAGAAAAGCTATGACCAACCTAGACAGCATATTAAAAAGCAGAGACATTACTTTGCGACAAAAGTTCATCCTGTCAAAGCTATGGTTTTCCAGTAGTCATATATGGATGTGAGAGTTGGACTATAAAGAAAGCTGAGTGCTGAAGAATTGGTGCTTTAGAATTGTGGTGTTGGAGAAGACAGTCCCTTGGACTGTGAGGAGATCAAGCCAGTCAATCCTAAAGGAAATCAGTCCTGAATATTCATTGGAAGGGCTGATGCTGAAGCTGAGGCTCCAATACCTTGGCCACCTGATGGAGGAGCTGACTCATTGGAAAAAACCCTGATGCTGGGAAAGATTGAAGGCAGGAGAAGGGGATGACAGAGGGTGAGATGGTTGGATGGCATCACCGACTTGATGGACAGAAGTTTGAGTAAGCTCTGGGAGTTGATGATGTACAGGGGAACCTGGTTTGCTGCAGTCCATGGGGTTGCAAAGAGTCGGACACGACTGAACAACTGAACTGAACTATGTGGAGCCAAGGGAGGTAACAAATAAGACAAATAGCAAAAAGCATAACCTTATAACCTCAGAATTAGAATGTAGCACATAATAAGAATAATTCAATATACTGAACTTTTTTTCCTATGAAAAGAATATACTTTTTTATTTTTTCTGTTCACACCTGTTGTCTTAACTTTTGGTAATAAAATTCAATAAATTTGATTCCTTAATCAGAACAAATTGCTTTACACATTATTTACATTTGGAATAGAAAAAGCAAAGTATAGCATCAAGCATATTCAAGAGAAAATTCAGGTGTGGCCAGGTCTGGGTCTGCCCTTTGCTGTAGGTAACTGGGGAACCACTTAGGGGAAGCAACTCTTGGAGGATCAAAAGGTATTAAATGCCTTTTGATGCTGAAGACCCTCTGTCCTGGTCTGGGTGAGTGTGAGTGCATATGCATATGTGAGGCACTCTCACAATAAAAGGGAATTAAACCTTCCCTTTTAATCTGTACTGGGATACAGTCAGACAATATGATTCATTTTTAGGAGATAACCTTAAAGATATACTTTTCTGGAAACAATTATAATCAAGAAAAAAGCTGAGCTTCCAATCCAATTGAGTCTGGGGCAGAACTGGTTCCTGGGAACATAGTAGGTGTTTATTAAATTGTGTTAACTGAATGTTTGAAAAATGTTGGTCCTGGAGTATTTAAAGCCTCTCCCAGTATAAGAATAATTCTATTTTTGCACACTTCACTTATGAGTCTTTTGGGGCTGAATTAAGCAAGACTGGAGCATTCAAGAAGGACAGAATGATTTACATTGGGAAGGTTAAAGGATTACTCAGAAGGTTAAAGAAAATAGGATAAATCCAGAGATGAAGGTATGGGGGAGAGAAGGCAAGAGCTTGAAATTCGGAGAGAAATACTTTTTCAATTTGAATTTATGTACATATACATGTATGCATGTAGTTATTTATTTCATTTTTAAGCAGTGCCATGCTGCCTGCAGGATTTTAGTTCCCTAACCAGAGTTTGAACTCTGGCCATAGCCCTGAAAACACTGAGTCCTAACCACCAGACAACCAGGAAACTTCCAAAGATCCTTTATACCTGACAATCATGTAAAGAGAGACAAAAAGAAATGGCAAAAACAGTTCTAAGAGAGTCTGTAGCATGTTATGAACCAAATCCTATTTTGGTATGTTTTATAGATATTTCACAACAAATTTATTTCCTTTGCAGCTATTTTTTGGATCTTGGACTGTAGCTGCTTTGAATGCAGTTCTCTCTGGAGATTGAGCTTTCTAGCAAGTTTAAATAAATGAAATGTACAACTGTAGGTTCTTATGAAGTAGAAATTTCTTTGAAATAAAGTGAAAGAAAGGAAATTATGATATCTTATTGATTCTAGAACACACTTTACGTTTTTAAAAATTGCTAACATTTTTAATTGAAGTCTCATTGATTTACAGTGTTATACTGCTTTCAGGTATGCAGCACAGTGATCCAGTATTTTTATACATTGCTGCTTCTGCTAAGTCACTTCAGTCGTGTCCGAATCTGTGTGACCCCATAGATGGCAGCCCACCAGGCTCCCCCATCCCTGGGATTCTCCAGGCAAGAACACTGGAGTGGGTTGCCATTTCCTTCTCCAAAGCATAAAAGTGAAAAGTGAAAGTGAAGTCGCTCAGTCTTGTCCGACTCTAGCAACCCTATGGACTGCAGCCCACCAGGCTCCTCCATCCATAGGACTTTCCAGGCAAGAGTACTGGAGCAGGGTGCCACTGCCTTCCAAAGTTATTACAGAGAACAAGATGGTAGAGGAGTAGGTGGACGTGGAGTACATCTCTCTCCACGGATGCATCAAGAACACACCTTTAGACACAGAAGTTAATGCAGAACACCAGCTGAGAGTGGACAGGAGTACCTGACCAGCAGAAAAGAATATATAGAACCATGGAAAACTTGGTAGGATGAAGGAACTAGGGGAAAAACAGGAGTGTTAGTAGGACTGGACCTGCCCTCAGTCTGGGGAGAGGGCGGGGAACTGAAGCAGAGGTCCGATCCCCACATCAGGGCAGTTGTCTAAGTCAGAGGAGAAGTCATTTAAGGCTGAGAGTGAAACAGCTGATCTGTGGCAGCCTAAATGGAATGAGAATCAGACAGTCCTTGCCGCAGCCCTACATACCTCAGACAGGGATGCAGGTCCTGTGCAAGGTGCAGTGGCTGGGAGCTGGAGTTTTGGGGATTATGGAGCAATCCCAGGGAAAGGGCTGCTGTTGACTGTGGAGAGACAGATCAAGGGGATGTGAGGGAGGAGACTGTGGTGAGAAATGCCTGTGGAGGAAAACCAGGCAGCCATGGAAGCAAGGCGATACTGCTGAGTCACACGTAGGAGGTGGAACCATCACCATAGCCTTTCTCCCCACACACCAGCATCGGCAGCTGAACAGTAGAGAGGCTGGCCCTTCAAATGCCTGGTGCACTGAACCACAGAGCAGGACCCCACCCAGGGTGCTCCTTTAAGTGACTGATGCATCGATCTGAAGGGTAGAACCCCACCCAAGGGGTAGGTCTCTATGTTCCTGATGGACTGAAAAACAGAGAAGGACCCCAGGCAAGGGAGCCCTCTAAGTGCCCGAACTGGCAGAGCTATGGAGAAAGACTGGCCAAAGAGGCCTTCTGATGGCCAGCTACAAGAGGCTTGAAAAAGACTCTGATAGGGCCGTAACTCCTGTGGTGGAGGCAGTCCGTGTCCCTGCACACTTGGCACTGCCAGGGTCCCTGCAAGCCAAACAACTGCACCACCTTCACACTCAAATCTCACTGGGGCAGAGGTGCCACAGGCAAAAAAAAAAAATAGTCTGTGTCTTTGTGCACAGGGTCGCTTCAGACGTGTCCAACTCTTTGCAACCCTGTAGACTGTGGCCTGCCTGGCTTCTCTGTCAGGGGGGTTCTCCAGGCAAGAATATTGGAGCATATTGGCCAATACTGGCTGTCATACCCTTCTAGAGCACTATATTTCCTGCTGCCCTAGCCGCCAACTCTCTTGAGTACCTGGTGCTGCCAGAGCCCCTGTGACCCAAGCAGCTGCGCCACCTCCACACCTAGACCTCAGATGGGCAAACCCAAGTCCTCCAGGGCAGCTTCAGGAGCAAACCCCATTGGATGACCCACATGCAGAGGTGGAAATAAAACCACAATTGAAACCCAGGGGCAGTGTGGCTAAGGAAGAAGACCCAAAACCTTCCCACCAGCTGTATAAACTGCATATTAAAACCACATGATCAACTAGGCAGACTCTGTGTCTATGGATTATATAAAAGGGCATTGAGACAAAAGAAAAGTTCAGACAAAAGAAAACACACTAATTCTGACAGCTGTGGACATTGGAGGTCAAAATACACAGGAGTAGAACCAGATTAGAATCTGAGCTGCCCCACAGCAGGCAGAGATCAGCACAGTGTTGCAGGGCATCCTATGGAGATGAGGTGGACTGTGACTCCCAGAGAGGGACTTTGACAGCAGTGACTCGAGAAAAACATTTATTATTCTGATGTTTTGACTTGTTCTGTAGATTGTTTTGGATTTTTTTTCTTCTCCCCTCTTTCCCCACTCCCAGTGTTGTAGTTGTTGATTTTATTGGCACTATGAAATCTAATTAAGCTTTTGAGCTTTTTTTTCCCCTCAGTCACATTTTTTATTTTTGCTATAAACCTCTGCCTCTACGTTGGGCTTTTGTAGTTCTGTGGAGTTTTCTCTTTTTTTACTCTTAATTTTTAAAATCTATAATTATTTTTCTTGCATTTATTCCTTTGTTTGCTTTTACTGCTGTTCTTTTCCCCTTGCAGTTAATCTTTAATGTATATAAATCTTCTTTATCTACCTCTAACTTTGCATATCTATTCTTTCTTTCTTTCCTTTCCTCTCAACATATTTGTTAGTTTTGTTTTCATTGCTTTATTCCCCATTTGGCACCTTTCTCTAGTTTCTTTTTCCAGTTTGTGCTTTAGTGAGTTTTGTTCTTAACTGGTAAATATAATTTTTTATTTCCTTGTTCACTGGGTCAATCTACTGTACTTTATTTTTGTTGGACTGTTTTGACATTGCTTATGAATGTATATGTATATGTGTGTATTTCATTATTTTAATTATTATTTGCCTGATTTTGTAACTGCCATTTGTCTGGAGGTTCATCTTTGGTTTCTCATTTTTGGGTATTTGTTTTAATCTCACTTAATGCCATAACAAACCACTTGTGGGATGTTTGTTCCTGACCAGAGATCAAACCCTGAGCCTTTGGAGTGGGAGCACTGACTCCAAGACCCTAGACAGCCAGAGTAGTAACCTTAGGGAGTATTGAATAGTGAGAACTCACACAGAGACAAGACTCAGCATCACCCAATGACAAGTAGTATCCTGTGCAGGACACCTCATCTAAAGAACAAATAAAACAAAAATACAAACCAAATCATCAGGAGACAGCATTACCACCTCACTCAGCCTTGCCCATCAGAGGAAAAACAAACAAACAAGTGAACAAACAAAAACTCAGCACAAATCTCATCCTATACAACGCTTACTCAAACCACTGGACCAATCTTAGAAGGGCAGAAATCAAAAGGAAGAAAGAACTCAACCTTGAAGCCTGGGAATAGGAGACCTCAAACACAATAAGTTAAAAAACAATGAAAAGGCAGAGAAATGCTACACCAATGAAGGAACAAACTAGAAACACAGAAGTCCAAATAAATGAAGAGGAAATAGGCAGAACTAACTGAAAAAGAATTCAGAATAATCATAGTAAAGATGATCAAAACCCTTGAAAACAGAATGGAGAAAATGAAAGAATTAACAAAGATCTAGAAGAATTAAAGAATAAACATACATACAAACAACACAATTACTGAAATTAAAAATACTCTAGAAGGAATCAATATCAGAATATCTGAAGCAGAAGAATGAATCAGTGAGCTGCAAGATAAAATGGTGGAAATAACTTCTGATGAGCAGAATAAAGTAAAAAGAATGATAACTGAGGATAGTCTCAGAGACCTCTGGGACAATATAAAATGCAGCAACGTTCAAATTGTAAGGGTCCCAGGAAAAGAAGAGAAAAAGAAAGAGTATGAGAAAATTTTTGAAGAGATTATAGTTTAAAACTTCCCTAACATGGAAAAGGAAAGAGTCAATCAAGTCCAAGAGGCACAAAGAGTCCCATACAGGATAAACCCAAGGAGAAACATGCCAAGACACATACTAATCAAACTAACAAAGACTAAGCACAAAGATAGAACATTAAAAGCAGAAAGGGAGAAGCAACAAGTAACATACAAGGGAAACCCCATACAAGGGAAACCCCATCTTTCAGCAGAAACTCTGCAGGCCAGAAGGGAATGGTAGGATATATTTAAAGTACTGACAGGAAAAAATATACAACCAAGATTACCTTACCCAGCAAGGATCTCATTCAAAATTGATGGAGAAATAAAAAGCTTTTCAGACAAGCAAAAGTTAAGAGAATTCAGTACCATCAAACCAGCTTTACAAGAAATGTTAAAGGGACTTACATAAATAAGAAATACAAGAAAAGAAAAAAGATCTACAAAATCAACCCCAAACAATTAAGAAAATGGCAATAGGAACATATTTATCAATAATTACTTTAAATGTAAGTAGATTAAATGCTTCAACCAAAAGACACAGACTGGCTGAATGTGTACAAAAACAAGACCCATATATATTCTGTCTACAAGAAACTCACTTTAGACCTAAAGACACATATAGATTGAGAGTGAGAGAATGGAAAAATATATTCCGTGAAAATGGGAAGCAAAAGAAAGCTGGAGTAGCAATCCTCATATCAGATAAAATAGACCTTAAAATAAAGAATATTTAAAGACATAAGGCAGGACACTACATAATGATCAAGGGATCAATCCAAGAGGAAGACAAAACAATTGTAAATATCTATACCCATTATAGGAACAATTCAATACATAAGACAAACACTAACAGACATAAAAGGAGAAACTGACAGTAACACAATAATAGTGGGAGACTAACACCCTACTCACACCAATGGACAGATCATCAAAACAGAAAATTAATAAGGAAACACAAGTCTTACATGATACATTAGATGAAATGGAAGTAATATCTTCAGGAAATTCCATCCAAATGCAGAAGAACACACCTTCTTCTCAAATGCACATGGAACATTCTCCAGGATAGACCATATCTTGGGTCACAAATCAAACTTCAGTAAATTTAAGAAAACTGAAATCATATCAAGCATCTTCTCCAACCACAATGCTATGAACTAGATGTCAATTACAAGGAAAAAGACTGTAAGAAACACAAACACATGGAGATTAAATAATACATTTCTAAATAACCAACAGGTTACTGAAGCAATCGAAAGGGAAATAAAACGTTTTCTAGAAACAAACAACAATGGAAACATAACAATTCAAAGCCTATGGGATGCAGCAAAAGCAGTTCTAAGAGGGAAGTTTATAGCAGTACAATCTTAACTCAAGAAACAAGAAAAACATCTAATAGACAACCTAACTTTACACCTAAAACAACTGGAAAAAGAAGAACAAAAAAGCCCCCAAAATTAGTAGAAGGAAATCCCTTCTCCAGAAGGAAATAAATCAGAGCACAAATAAATGAAAAAGAAATGAAAGAAACAGTAGTAAAGATTAATAAAACTAAAGGCTGGTTCTTTGAGAAGATAAACAAAATTGACAAACTTTAGCCAGACTCATCAAAAAAAGAGAGAAGAATCAAATCAACAAAATTAGAAATGAAAAAGAAGAGGTTACAACAGACAATGCAGAAATATAAAGAATTATAACAGGTTATGATGAACAACTATATGGCAGTAAAATGGATAACCTGAAAGAAATGGCCAGATTCTTAGAAAAGCTCAATCTTCCAAGACTGAACCAGGAAGAAACAGAAATTATGAACAACCCAATTACAAGAGCTGAAACTGATGTTGTGATTTAAAAACTCTCCCAGAAAAACAAAAGCCCAGGACAAGATGACTTTACAGGAGAATTCTATCAAACATTTAGAGAAGAGCTAACGTCTATCATTCTAAAACTCTTTCAAAAAATTGTAGAGGATGGAACACTTCCAAACTCATTCTACAAGGCCACCATCACCCTGATACCAAAACCAAAGACAACACAAAAAAAGAAAACTACTGGCCAATATCACTGATGAACATAGATTCAAAAATCCTCAACAAAATTTTAGCAAACAGAATTCAACAGCACATTAAAACTCTCTTACACCATCGTCAAATTGGGTTTATTCCAGAGATGCAAGGATTCTTCAATATACACAAATCAGTCCATGTGATACACCACATTAGCAAATTGAAAGATAAAAACCATATGATAACCTCAACAGATACAGAAAAAGCCTTTGACAAAACTCAGCACCCATTTATGATTAAAACTCTTCAAAAAATGGGCATAGAAGGAACCTATCTCAATATAGTAAAGGCCATGTATGATAAGCCTACAGCAAACATTATTCTCAATGGTGAAACAGTGGAAGCATTTGCCCTAAGATCAGGAACTAGACAAGGGTGTCCACTTTCACCACTATTATTCAACATAGTTCTGGAAGTCTTAGTTACAGCAATCAGAGAAGAAAAAGAAATAAAAGGAATCCACATCAGAAAAGAAGAAATAAAGCTCTTATTGTTTGCAGATGACATGATACAGTACATAGAAAACCCTAAAGATAATAAAGAAAATTATTAGAGCTAATCATTGAATTTAGTAAAGTTGTAGGATACAAAATCAATACACAGAAATCACTTGCATTTCTATATAGTAACAATGAAAAATCAGAAAGAGAAATTAAGCAATCAATCCCATTCACCATTGCAACAAAAAGAATTAAATATCTAGGAATAAACTTACTGAAGGAGGCAAATTGTACATAGAAAATTGTAAGACACTAATGAACCTAGATAGCATATTGAAAAGCAGAGACATTACTTTGCCAACAAAGGTCCGTCTAGTCAAGACTATGGTCTTTCCTGTGGTCATGTATGGATGTGATAGTTGGACAGTGAAGAAGGCTGAGTGCCAAAGAATTGATGCTTTTGAACTGTGGTGTTGGAGAAGACTCTTGAGGGTCCCTTGGACTGCAAGGAGATCCAACCAGTCCATTCTAAAGGAGATCAGCCCTGGGTGTTCTTTGGAAGGAATGATGCTAAAGCTGAAGCTCCAGTACTTTGGCCACCTCATGTGAAGAGTTGACTTATTGGAAAAATACTCTGATGCTGGGAGAGGAACTGGGGGCAGGAGGAAAAGGGGATGACAGAGGATGAGATGGCTGGATGGCATCACTGACTCGATGGACATGAGTCTGAGTGAACTCCAGGAGTTGGTGATGGACAGGGAGGCCTGGCATGCTGCGATTCATGGGGTCGCAAAGAGTCGGACATGACTGAGTGACTGAACTGAACTGAACTGAACTGAATGAAAGAAATCAAAGATGACATAAACAGATGGAGAGATATTTCATGTTCCTTAGTAGGAAGAATCAATATTGTGAAAATGACTATACTACCAAATGCAATCTACAGATTCAATGTGATCCCTATAAAATTGCCAATGACATTTTTCACAGAACTAGAACAAAAAATTTCACAATTCATATCGATTCACAAAAGACCCTGAATAGCTAAAGAAATATTGAGAAAGAAGAATGGAGCTGGAGGAAACAACTTCCTGACTTCAGACTATACTATAAAGCTACAGTCATCTAGACAGTATGGTACTGGCACAAAATCAGAAATATGGACCAATGGAACAAGATAGAAAACCCAGAAATAAACCCAGGCACCCATGGGTACCTTATTTTTGACAAAGGAGGCAAGAATATACAATGGGGCGAAGACAGCCTTTTGATAAATGGTGCTGGGAAAACTGGACAGCTACATGTAAAAAAATGAAATTAGAACTCTTCCTAACACCTACACAAAGATAAACTCAAAACAGATTAAAGACCTAAATGTAAAACCAAAAACTATAAAATTCTTAGAGGAAAACATAGGCAGAACAGTTGATGACATAAATCAAAACAAGATCCTCTATGATCCACCTCCTAAAAGAAGGGAAATAAAAACAAAAGTAAGCAAGTGGGGCCTGATTAAACTTAAACGCTTCTGCAAAACAAAGGAAACTAGTAGCAAGGTGAAAAGACAACCCTCAGAATGGGAGAAAATAATAGCAAATGAAACAACTGACAAAGGATTAATTTCCAAACTATACAAGCAGCTCATACAACTCAATACCAGAAAAAACAACCCAATCAAATAGTGGGGAAAAGACCTAAACAAATATTTCTCTAAAGAAGACATACAGATAGCTAACAAACCCATGAAAAGATGCGCAACACTGTTCATTATTAGAGAAATAAAAATCAAAACTACCACAAAATATCACCTCAAACTGGTCAGAATGGCCAGGATCAAAATGTCTACAAACAATAAGCGCTGGAGAGGGTGTGGAGAAAAGGGAATGCTCTTGACTGCTGGTGGGAATGTAAATCGATACAGCAACTATAGAAGACAGTTTGGAGATTCCTTAAAAAACTAGGAATAAAACCACCATGCTGCTGCTAAGTCACTTCAGTCGTGTCCGACTCTGTGCGACCCCATAGACGGCAGCCCACCAGGCTCCCCCATCCCAGGGATTCTCCAGGCAATAACACTGGAGTGGGTTGCCATTTCCTTCTCCAATGCATGCAAGTGAAAAGTGGAAGTGAAGTCGCTCAGTTGTGTCCGACTCTTTGAGACCCCATTGACTGCAGCCCACCAGGCCCCTCCGTTCATGGGATTTTCCAGGCAAGAGTACTGGCATATGACATAACAATCCCATTCCTAGGCATATACCCTGAAGAAATCAAAACTGAAAAAGACACCTTATCCCATTGTTCATTGCAGCACTATTTACAATAGCTAAAACAAGGAAGCTAAAACAATGGAAGATGTCCATTGACAGATGAATGGAGAAAGAAGTTGTGGTACATATACACAACGGAATATTAGCCATAAAAAAGATCACATTTAAGTCAGTTCTACTGAGGTGGATGAACCTAGAATCTATTATACAGAGTGAAGTAAGTCAGAAAGAGAAAGATAAATATCATATTCTAACACATATATATGGAATCTAGAAAAATGACTCTGAAGAATTTCTTCACAGGGCAGCAATGGAGAAACAGACATACAGAATAGACTTATGGACATGGGGAGAGGGGAGGAGAGGGTGAGATGTATGGAAAGAGTAACATGGACACTTACATTACCATATATAAAATAGATCAGATCAGATCAGATCAGTCGCTCAGTCGTGTCCGACTCTTTGCGACCCCATGAACCGCAGCACGCCAGGCCTCCCTGTCCATCACCAGCTCCCGGAGGTCACTCAGACTCGCATCCTTCGAGTCAGTGATGCCATCCAGCCATCTCATCCTCTGTCGTCCCCTTCTCCTCCTGCCCTCAATCCCTCCCAGCATCAGAGTCTTCTCCAATGAGTCAACTCTTCTCATGAGGTGGCCAAAATACTGGAGTTTCAGCTTTAGCATCATTCCTTCCAAAGAAATCCCAGGGCTGATCTCCTTCAGAATGGACTGGTTGGATCTCCTTGTAGTCCAAGGGACTCTCAAGAGTCTTCTCCAACACCACAGTTCAAAAGCATCAATTCTTCGGCGCTCAGCCTTCTTCACAGTCCAGCTCTCACATCCATACATGACCACAGGAAAGACCATAGCCTTGACTAGGCGAAACTTTTTGGCAAAGTGATGTCTCTGCTTTTGAATATGCTATCTAGGTTGGTCATAACTTTCCTTCCAAGGAGTAAGCGTCTTTTAATTTCATGGCTGCAGTCACCATCTGCAGTGATTTTGGAGCCCAGAAAAACAAAGTCTGACACTGTTTCCACTGTTTCCCCATCTATTTCCCATGCAGTGATGGGACCAGATACCATGATCTTCGTTTTCTGAATGTTGAGCTTTAAGCCAATCTTTTCACTCTCCACTTTATTTGCTGCATGGCTCAGGAAACTCAGACAGGGGCTCTGAATCAACCTAGAGGGGTGGGATGGGAGGGAGACGGGAGGGAGGTTCAAAAGGGAGGGTTCATATGTATACCTATGGCTGATTCATGTTGAGGTTTGACAGGAAATAACAAAATTCTGTAAAGCAAAGATCCTTCAATAAAAAATAAATTTTTAAAAAAGTTATTACAAAGTAATGGAGATAATTCTTTGTAATGTACAATAAATCCTTGTTGGTTACCTATCTCTATACATAGCTTATATCTCCTTGTCCCATAGCCCTATCTAGCCCCTCCTCCCTTTCCTCTCCCCACTGGTAACCACTAGTTTGGTTTCAATATCTTTGAGTCTGTTTCTTTTACGCTTTATGCATTTGTTTGTTTGATTTTTAGATTCTAAGAATAAGTGATATCAAAGACTATTTGCCTTCCTCTGTCTGACTTACTTCACTAGGCATAATATTCTCTAGGTCCATCCACACTGGTGCAGACAGGAAATTTTCATTCTTTCGATGATTGAATAATAGGCCTCATCTTCTTTTCCCATTCATCTGTTGAGAAGGCTTTGGTTGCTTCTGTATCTTGGCTATTGTAAATAAGGTTATGAACATTGGAGAGCATGCATTTTTTTGAATTAGTGGTTTTTGTTTTTTTCTGGTTATATACCCAGGAGTAAAAGTGCTTGAATATATGGTAGATTATATGATAGAGATCAAATCGTAGATCATAAAGTGGAAAAGCTCTATATATTAGGCAAAAACAAGATCTGGAGCTACCTGTGGCTTAGATCATCAGTGCCTTATCGCAAAATTCAGGCTTAAATTGAAGAAAGTATGGAAAACCACTAGGCCATTCAGGTATGACTTAAATCCCTTATAGTCATAAGGGATTATACATTATACATTGGAGGTGATGAATAGATTCAAGGGATTAGATCTGGTAGACAGAGTGCTTGAAGAACTTTGGACAGAAGTTTGTAGCATTGTACAGGAGGCAGTAACCAAAACACTCCCAAAGAAAAAGAAATACAAGAAGACAAAGTGGTTGTCTAAAGAGGCCTTACAAATAGTTGAGAAAAGAAGAGAAGTGACAGGCAAAGGAGAAAGGGAAAGATACACCCAAGAAAAAGCAGAGTTCCAGAGAATAGCAAGGAGAGAAAGAAAGCCTTCTTAAGTGAACAATGCAAAGAAATAGAGGAAAACAATAGAATGGGAAAGACGAGAGGTTTCTTCAAAAAAATTGGAGATACTGAGGGAAAATTTCATGCAAAGATGGGCACAGTAAAGGACAGAAGTGAAAGCCGCTCAATCATATCTGACTCTTTGCGGCCCCATGGACTGTAATTCTCTAGGCCAGAATACTGGAGTGGGTAGTCTTTCCCTTCTCCAGGGGATCTTCCTAACCCACGGATCAAACCCAGATCTCCCACATTGGAGAAGACTCTTGAGAGTCCCTTTCACTGCAAGGATATCAAACCAGTCCATCCTAAAGGAAATCAGTCCTGAATATTCTTTGGAAGGACTGATACTGAAGTTGAAACTCTAATATTCTGGCCACCTGGTGTGAAGAACTGACTCATTGGAAAAGACCCTGATGCTGGGAAAGATCGAAGGCATGAGGAGAAGGGAACAACAGACGATGAGATGGTTGGATGGTATCATCGAGTTGATGGACATGAGTTTGCTCTGGGAGTTGGTGATGGACAGGGAAGCCAGGCATGCTGCCATCCATGGGGTCACAAAGAGTTAGACATGACTGAGTGACTGAACTTGAAGGGCAGAAGTGGCAAGGACCTAACAGAAGCAGAAGAGATTAAGAAGAGGTGCCAAGAATACATAGAAGAACTGTACAAAAAAGGTCTTGATGACCCAGAGAACCATGATGATGTGGTCACTCACCTAGAGCCGGACAGCCTGGAGTGTGAAATCAAGTGGGCCTTAGGAAGCATTACTGTGAACAAAGCTAGTGGAGGTGATAGAATTCCAGTTGAGCTATATAAAATCTTAAAAGATGATGTTGTTAAAATGCTGCAATATGATAGTAAATTTGGAAACTTCAGCAGTGGCCACAGGACTGGAAAAGGTCAGTGTTCATTCTAAACCCAAAGAAAGGCAATGCCAAAATGTTCGAAATGTTTGAACTACTGTACAATTGTGCTCATCTCACATGCTAGCAAGGTAATGCTCAAAATGGGCTTCAGCAGTATGTGAACTGAGAAATTCCAGATGTACAAGCTGGATTTAGAAAAGTCAGAGAAGCCAGAGATCAAATTGCCAACATCCATTGGATCATAGAAAAATCAAGGGGATTCCAGAAAAACATCTACTTCTGCTTCATTGACTACACTAAAACCTTTGACTGTGTGGATCACAACAAACTGTGCAAAATTTCTTAAAGAGATTTGAATACTAGACAACCTTCCCTGCCTCCTGAGAACCTGTATGTGGCTCAAGAAGCAACAATTATAACCAATGCTCAGTGGGTAAAGAATCTGCCTACAATGCAGGGGACATAGAGATGCAGGTCTGTACCCTGGATTGGGAAGATTCCCTGGAGGAGGAAATGGCAACCAACTCCAGTATTCTTGCCTGGAAAATCCCATGGACAGAGGAGACTGGCAAGTTAGAGTCCACAGGGTCACAAAAATTGGATATGATGAAACAAAACAATGGAATAATGGACTCATTCAAAATTGAAAAAGGAGTATGTCAAGGCTATATATTGTCACCCTGCTTATTTCACTACTATGTAGAGGACATCATGTGAAATGCTGGGCTGGATGAATCCCAAGCTGGAATCAAGATTGCCAGAGGAAATAACAACCTCAGAAATGCAGATATGAAAGAGCCTCTTGATGAGAGTGAAAGAAGAGAGTGAAAAAGAAGGCTTAAAACTCAACATTCAAAAAACTAAGGTGATGACATCTTGTCATCAAGATGGCATGATGGCATCTTGCCATGCTTCCTGGCAAATAAAAGGGGAAAAAGTGGAAAGAGTGACTGGTTTTATTTTCTTGGGCTCCAAATCACTGCAGATGGTGACTGTGACCATGAAATTAAAAGACACTTGTTCTTTGGAAAGAAAGTGCAAGTTGCTCAGTCTTGTCCGACTCTTTGCAACCTCATGGACTGTATAGTCCATGGAATTCTCCATGAATACTGGAGCCTTTCCCTTCTTCAGGGGATCTTCCCAACCCAAGGATTGAACCCAGGTCTCCCGCATTGCAGGAAGATTCTTTACCAGCTGAGCCACAAGGGAAAACCAAGAATACTGTAGTGGGTAGCCTAGCCCTTCTCCAGCGAATCTTCCTGACCCAGGAATCGAACTTGGGTCTCCTGCATTGCAGGTGGATTCTTTACCAGCTGAGCTATGAGGGAAGTCCAGAAAGCCATGACCAATTTTGCTTGCTGTTGTTCAGTGGCTCAGTCGTGTCTGACTCTGTAACCCCATGGACTGCAGTACACCAGGTTTCCCTGTCCTTCACCATCTCCCAGAGTTTGCCCAAACTCACGTCCATTGAGTCGGTGATACCATCAACCATCTCATTCTCTGTCATTCCTTTTTCCTCCTGCTTTCAATCTTTCCCAGAATCAGAGTCTTTTCCAGTGAGTCAGCTCTTCTCAACAGGTGGCCAAAGTATTGAAGCTTCAGCTTCAGCATCAGTCCTTTCAGTGAATATTCAGGGTTGATTTCCTTTAGGATTGACTGGTTTGATCTTAAAGTCCAAGGGACTCTCAAAATTCTTATCTAGCATCACAGTTGAAAAGCATTAGTTTTTTGGCACACAGCCTTCTTTATGGTCCAACTCTCACATCCATACATGACTACTGGAAAGATCATAGCTTTGACTATATGGACCTTTGTTGCAAAGTACTGTCTCTGCTTTTTAATACGCTATTAAGGTTTGTCACAGCTTTTCTTCCAAGGAGTAGGGTCTTTTAATTTCATAGCTGCAGTCACCATCCACAGTGATTTTGGAGCCCCCAAAATAAAGTCTGTCACTGTTTCCACTGTTTCCCCATCTTTTGCCATAAAGTGATGGGACTGGATGCCATGATCTTCGTTTTTTGAATGTTGAGTTTTAAGCCAGCATTTTTTTACTCTCCTCTTTCACTTTCATCAAGAGGCTTTTTTATTCCCTTTAGTTCTACCTCTACTTTCTTATAAATTCCATTTGCTTGAAATATTTTTCCATCTCCTCATTTTAATTCTCTGTGTGTCTTTAGCTCTGAAATTAGTCTCCTATAGCCAGCATATAGATGGAGTTTTTTTGGTTTGAACCAATAAGCCACCCTTTGTCTTTTGATTGGGATGTTTATTTCAGTGACACTTAAAGGATTGATAAATATGCACTTTTGGCATTTTATTGTCTTCTCTTTGTTTTTATAGTTCTCTGTTCATTTCTTCTTTTTATTTCTTCCTCTATAGTTTGATGATTTTCTTTAGTACTGTGCTGGGATACACTTTTAACTTTCTGAAGTTGGGGTGTGCCTTTATGTTTGATGAAAAGTCATAGTTTTATTGGCAAGATTTTTCTAGATTATTGATATATTTCTTATTGACACATTGAGTTTTTTGATAGCATAAGTTTGATAACATAAATTGTTAGCTTCAATCTCAAAGGTTATGTGGTAGATATTTCCTTAGCAATATTCAAACTTTCACTTGTCCTTAATAAATTTCCTTCCATAAAAAATTCACTAAATCCCAGTGAATTCAGCCCATATTTATGGGACTTAATTTTTAGTTTGTTCTTGAAAGGCAGAGTCAAATCTTGGAAAATAAACAAATACATGAGATTTAGTGAAAAAAAAAAATAAGCAAACCAATTACTTTTTGGCTTCACATAGAAAATAACCAGGAGCATATTCCAAATTAACTCCAGGTATTCAGTAACCAAGGGAGGAATGATAATTGAGAGAGGCTTCTTAGATAAAGCTTTGGGATAGATAAGCACAAAAGGGATTGGAGGACAAACATCAAGAAAGGGGACCCAGATTTTAAAATATTTACCCAACTAAAAATTCACAACGGTTTTGAATAGACATTTCTCCAGAAAAGATATGCATATGGTCAAGACACACATCACTAGTCATCAGGAAAATGCAAATCAAAGCTACAATGAAATACTTTTCACATCTACTAGAATGGTGATAATCAACATGACAGAGAACAACATGCATTGGCAAGGATGAGGAGAGACTGGAATCGTCATACGTTGCTAGGGTTCTAAAATGGTGCAGCCACTTTGGAAATCTATCTGGCTGTTCTTCAAAAAGTTAAATGGAGTTAATATACAAATGAGCAATTCTACTTCTAGGTATATACCCAAGAGAACTGAAAACATTTCCATGCAAAAACTTGTACTTGACTGTTTATTTATAACAGTCAAAAAGTAGAAATAATTAAAATGCCCATCAAGTGATGAATGAAGGAATGAAATGTCTATAAAATGGTGTATTATTCAACTATTAGGACATAACTACTGATTCATGTTGTAAACTGAACCTTAAAATTTTTGTGCCAAATGGAACAATCCAGATCCAAAAGGTCACAAATTATATAAATCTGATAATTTAAAATGTCCTTAGTAGATAAATCCACAGAGATAGAAGATAGCCTAATGATTTCTGGGGGTTAAAGAGAGGTGGCAGGGAAAAGGAAGAGTGGAAAGTGACTGCTGATGAAGATGGGGTTTCCTTTTAGGGAGATGAAAATGTTCTGAAATCAGAGTGGTGATTGATGAATAACTTTTGACTATACTAAAAGCTACTGAAAGGTATACTTTCAAAAGATGAACACTGTGTATGTGAATAAACTACTAAATAAAACTGTAATTAAAATTATATGCAGAATGCCCAAAGAAACAACTGAATTGCACGTGAATTCCAAGGGACAAAGAATGGCTCCTGAGTTCACAGCTGTGGGCAAAATGGGGCTGTTGGTATATGCACTGGAATGCAAAGTGAGACTAGCTTTCTCCATCTGTGTTCCAGAATCTACTATTTGATGCATGATGTACTTTCATCTGTCTCTCGCAGTGTTGTGTTTTGGGGTTGGTCCTGCAAGTAAGGGTGGTTCTGTGGGTCTAGCCCTGTTATCAGAGAGCTGTGAATAAATAATACTGTAGCTTTGTGTTAGTAACTCTTATTCTTCATATATAGTTATTTTTTTCTACATTAGCACTAGTAACTGGATAAGTAAACATTTATTCACAATAAATGCAATATTTACTGAAGGATTTAATTATGGTGCATTTGGGGATGAGATGTGACTTCTGATATCAAAGGTTGTCAATGGAGGATGGGCCAGTACATTGCAGTTGGTACATACTCTATATGTGAAAGAAATTACATGGTTTTGATGGATTTATTGTGTCAGTGGCCACCCTGTGTCCACATCATTTTCACTAGAGCACCATAGTATCCTTTTAATCTTAAACAGGACTGGTCTTGTGGCTTATGTTCACCAACAGAATGTGTTGGGAGTAATGGTGTGTGTGCTAGTTTTGAGTTTAGACTTCAGGAAGCCTTGAAGGCTTTTGAAAGGCTTTTGCTTGTTCTCTGGTTGCTGTCTTGGACACGTGAAAAACCCATTGCTAGCCTGCTGAAGGGTGAAAAAAATCATATAGAGAAGAGCCAAATCAGTCTAATTGTAAAATAGCCCAGCCAGGGTTAACCACCAGGAACTCATAGTTAACTGCAGGTTGACAGATGAGCCCAGATGAGATCAGCCTCGCCAAGCCCAGGTGAGCAGAACCAGGTACTTATCTGTAGACTCACGATCAATAGAATATTTTTTAAAAAATATAACACTGAGTGTTGGAGGTGTTTGTAATGCAACAAGAGATAACTGATAAAGCACAGATGAGGGGGAGCTTGGGCAGATCAACAAAAGCTTCCTAGAAGAAGTGACATTTATTCTATAAACCTGAAGTACAATTAAAGTTAGAGAAAAGAGAGAACTTGAGTGTGTGTATAAGTGTATTTTCAGGAGGGTTCAAAGAAAAGAGAAACAGAAAGTACAAATCTAAGTAGTTGAGGGAATAGTATTTAAATAGTATTTAAAAAATCACCCAGAAGGTGATTGTCCATAAGGCAGGAGTGGAGAGTTACATACAAACCAAATCATGTAAGATCTTAAACATTTATTATGGGATTTAGACTTTATCCTGAAGACAGCTGAGGTTCTTTAAAGGCTGTTAATCTCAGTTTTGTTTCTATATGGTCAGTCTGGCTCCAACATGTAGAAATGGTTACATGATTTAAAACTAGAGGCTGCAAACCATTTAGAACCTTGGCAGGTGGGAGGAGATGGAGGTTGAAACTAGCATTAGCAGGGGGATAGAAAGAGAATGGATCTGCAGGCTATTCCACAGGGTCAGAACTGACCCAGGTTGGTGGATTAGTGGAAAGGGGATGAGGGAGAGGGGACTGTCGGGGATGACGTCCACCTTTTGTCTTGGGCACCTGAATTGATAATGATTTTATTCTTTGATGTAGAAAACAAAGGCTATAGAGCAGGTCTGAGTGTAAAGAAATTCGGTTTGGTGCTTACGGTATGCGGCAGGTTCAATTTCCCACAGATGGCCGTGCATATATTTTCATGCACTTCAATGCGAGTGACATTGCTCCCAAAGTGAAATGTGTGTGTGTGTGCATGCTTGCGCGCATGTGCTCAGTCTGACTTTTTGTGGCCCCTGGACTATTGTCCGCCAGGCTCCTCTGTCCATGGAATTTTCCAGGAAAAATACTGGAGTGAGTTGACATTTCCTCTTCTAGGGGATCTTTCCAATCCAGGGATTGAATTCACATCTCTTGCATCTCCTGCACTGGCAGGCGGATTCTTTACCACTGAGCCACCCGGGGAAGCATTTGGAGGTCTATGAGACATTCTCATAACTCATATGTATATTTCTTTTTCAAAAATCAATGTGGCAGACTCTTTTTAATCTTTTGTATAAGAAAACTTACATCAAATACCCTGTCAGTGCTTGTCACATCCATTATTTGTCAAAAAATCCTTTGACACTTTTGCCTTCTTTACCTTTGGTCGAGGAAGGAAAGGAATAAAGGAGAGTCCTGAATATAGGAGCAACTGGCAAGTTCAATGCCACTCCGGATGGAGGGGCTGGACGGAGTGCTGACAACTGGGCCCTGGAGCACAGGCACTGCAGCCTTGGATTTCCTGCACAGACACTAAAGCGCCCCATGAGGGTGGGCATTACGGCCCTAAAAACTGGCATCAGAGCTGCTCCCACCTTCCTGCTCCATTAAAAGAAGCTTGCTCCAAACACCATGAAATAATAGCTGGGTTGTGTTAAGAAATTTTTATTGTTTCCTTTGGATTTGTGATGAAAGCACATAAAATTACAAGTGGAAGAAACATCATGCCACAAAATTGCATAGAATTATTACAAAAATGTGAATTATGCATTTTAAATAATTTGAGATAGAAGAACCAAAATATGTACATTTTAAGAGCTTCAAATATTTTGTCCTATCTTTTTTTTTCTTCTTAAAAGGCAAAAGTCACAATGTCCAATCCATCACAAACAATATTTATACAGTGCACAAGCGCAACATTAAATTCAAAGTAATGCAAGCAATGGCCCTTTCTTTTGGAATTATTTAACAACTGCTTATCTATCACAGGAGTATTAATTAACGTATGGTGATACTGAAATATTATAATGAACTGTTAAAAAACAAAACGACATGGCATGTCATTAGAACTTTGAAAATTGGTTTACACTGCCAAAACCACGCTATTCTCAGGAGTGTAAAGGATCAGAGGGGCACAGTCTAATTTAATACACAGTTCTACTCTCTATCATAGGAAAACCATAGTACAGAATTTCGCACATTCAACAAGGAACAAGGCAAATACAGAAAGGCACAAACTGCACACCATATAGACCCTTTTTCTTTATCTTACTCTATTTCAAGTAATATTAATATTATTAAATGATAGTATCACTGTAGTAGTTTCAATGATGCAAGATGGACAGTGTTACACACTACCCCCACAACTGCAAAAAGTGTTACTGTACAGATTTAAAAATGTGATTACAGGAAGTGGCCAAATACAAACATATTGCAAAATGATTACAGTCACTAAGATAATGGAATCCAACTACTAAAACAGTTTTGTGTAAGTCAAGGTTATTCAACTTCAGTCTATCTCTGGACTAAAATGTGATACGACATTCTGTAATGATCACCACTATGTGTTTTGGTTATTAATGCTATTGTTAGTTCATTCTTCTGCAATTTTCTACAGTCTGTAATTCTGTTTATAAAAATGCAGCATTCTATTTTGACCATTCTTGCTTCCTTATGATTAATGCCTTTCTTTCAAAGTGCAAAAGTTGAATGATTTACAAAAGTGTTCTCATTCAGTAGAAGTGAAGCTTTATTATGTGTCTAATTAACACCCCAAATCCTTTAGATCAAAATATAATCATCTCCAAAGGGGATGGGATTTTTTTCCCCTTGTGTCTCCCTAGATGTGTTTTTTTTAATCAAATACTCTTTCCTAATGCTTGAACTAAGCTTTCATTTTGATTAAAACTTAATTGTGATCCCTAGTTATTGCTTAAAGTTAAATAGAATAATTTTCATAAAAATATGAAATTCTTAAAACACAATTTTCAGGACACAACTAGCTTTTGTGTTTTAAAATGTTTTGCTAAGCTACAATCAGGCAAGTTTTTTTAAAGTAAAATAAAACTGAGCATCTTGCTTCAGGGCTTTAACTTCAATGTTACTTGTGTTACTCTCTTAATTATATTTTCCTCTATATAATTATTCTCTCTTACTTAAGACCTTTCAATAATGTTTTTGATCCATTTTATTATAATATAATTTGTTTCTCTTATACCACTTAACATAGGAACTTAATTTAAAAACAGTTAAGTGAATTAAATGTACATAGCAAATATATAATGAAAGATTTTTTAATGTGAGAAGTAAATTGAAATCTGTCAGACATAAAAGTTATGGAAAATACTAATACATTTCCATATTGCTGTCCTATATACTTTTGTATATTCTTACCATTAAAACAAGCTTAAAATACTTAAAATCCAGTTTTTTTATCTTGCAAAATACACATCGAAATCATATTCTAAGTTTTCAATCTACCTCAACTTGCGTCAAAATCTCTGTCAACTGTCTCTTAGAATTTTGATACAATTTAATTTCCATATAATCTATATGTTTGACCATTTTCTTCTCTATGTTGAATTTGGTTTTAAGTCTTGTGGAAGAGATTTGGGTCATTGCCAATTAAGAAACTCATATCCAAACTCATATAAATGTGTGTGTGCTGTGTATGTGTATGCACTTATATGGCTGAGTGCATATATGTATACATGGACATTAACTTGTAACATTTATATGTAGGTCTGTGTAGTCTCTAGATAAATATTCAATCTTTATCTCTGTATTAAAATAAAGGAACCATAAAGAAGTCAGACAGCAAAATGACTGCTGGAACCTGTTTACTCTGATTGAATCTCTGCTCAACAGACATTGGCTCAATGAGTTTTATTCAGTTGAAGAGACCTTTGCAGTTTTTTAATGATTTAGGCCAAGGACCAATGAATACCCAGACTCTGAGTGCAATAGTTGACTCAGATAGCACACTGCTTAGAAGTGTGCAGCCACCTTGCTCATGCAGCCAAATGTACAAGCCATGTTGTCAAGTCTAGAGATGGCTTCACTGACCATCAAGGCAGAAAGCCACCTTATTAAGTCACTGTGGTATCCAATAAAGCCATGTCAGCAACAAGTACATTGATGCCGCTATGATAAATAAATCAGCAAACAGCAAGCCACCAGTGCTTGCAAAGCAAAGAATAAAACAATTTAATATGCATGTTAACCCAAAGATATGGTAGTTGAGGGGCAGTTAGGGGAAAAAAAAGCTCAAAGTTGGCTGTGCAAGTGTTAAATAATGCTATGCAATTCTCAACTATTTCTATTACTTTGACATACTTTACACCAGAGCTTCAAATAAAAACATGAGCTTGCTTTTCTTCAAAGAAGACACTATCCTTCATTAAATGTTCCATGCAGCCTGGAAGTTACCTGCTTTGAAGGTATTATTAGAAAGAAAACCAGAAGCCCACATACAGGCACTCTTTACTAGTAGATCTGCAGTAGTTTCCACATGACACATGGAGCTTGGGCACAGGAAGCTGCATGGATCCTTCTGGAACTCTCCCTCCAGGTGGATTTTAATCTAAGGGATGCCTCTCAGGAAGATGCTCCTGGGCAGTGATCTTTGTAAGAAGAGAGAGTTTGATGGAGCTGGAGCGACAATGGGTGTTCTGAAGGCCTGGCAGGAATGATCACAGAGGGGTATCAAACTCTTTTCCTGGGTTTTCTCCTTCCAATTCTTCACTGGAAGGAGGCTTCTGGTTTAGTTTTCCAGAGTCTGAGGTCATCAGGGGAGGGGCAGAGCTGTGATTGCTGTCTTCACTAATCTTCCCTTTCATGGCTTCCTGCACAAATTCCAAAATCTCCAGGGGCAGCCTTTTGAACTTGTCTTGGTATTCCTGCTCCAGTTCCACCTGTAGCTGGGAGACAGCAAGAGAGAGAGGGTGATTTATGTCATTTAGGTTTCTATGAACACCCATGGAGGAGCTCCTTGAGAGATGGACAAAGACTGGGGAGGAATCAATTAATTTTAATGTCATCCACTAGTTCCCTACTATGGAAAATTCTTCAAGAGATGGAAATACCAGACCACCCTACCTGTTTCCTGAGAAACCTGCATGCAGTTTAAGAGGCAACAGTTAGACCCAGACATGGAACAATGGCCTGGTTCAAAATTGGGAAAGGAGTATGTCACGGTTTTGTATTGTCACCCCACTTGTCTAACTTCTATGCAGAGTACAGCATGTGAAATGCTGGACTGGATGAATCACAAGCTGGAATCAAGATTTACAGGGAGAAATACCAACAACCTCAGATATGTAGATGATACCACTATAATGGAAGAAAGTGAAGAGGAACTAAAGATCTTCTTGATGAGGGTGTAAGGAGAGGGTGAAAAAGCTGGCTTAAAACTCAACATTCAAAAAATGAAGATCATGGCAACCAGTCCCATCACTTCATGGAAAATAGAAGAGGAAAAACTGAGAACAGTAACAGATTTTATTTTCTTGGGCTCCAAAATCACTGCAGATGGTGACTGTAGCCATGAATTAAAAGACGCTTGTTCCTTGCAAGAAAAGCTATGACAAACCTAGATAGTGTATTAAAAAGCAGATACATCACTTTGCTGACAAAGGTCTGTCTAGTCAAAGCTTTGGTTTATCCAGTAGTCATGTATGGATGTGAAAGGTGGACCATAAAGAAAGCTGAGCGATGAAGAACTGATGCTTTCAAACTGTGGTGTTGGAGAAGACTCTTGAGAGTCCCTTGGACTGCAAGGAGGTCAGACTAGGTAATCCTAAAGGACATCAGTCCTGAATAGTCACTGGAAGGACTGATGCTGAAGCTGATGCTCCAATACTTTGGCCACTTGATGTGAAGGCCCAACTCATTGGAAAATACCCTGATGCTGGGAAAGATTGATGGCAGGAGAAATGGGTGACAGAGGGTGAGATAGTTGGATGGCATCACTGACTCAGTGGATATGAGTTTGAGCAAACTCCAAGAGATGGTGAAGAACAGGGAAGCCTGGCGTGCTGCAGTCCATGGGGTTGCAAAGAGTTGGCCATGACTTAGCAACTGAACACCAACAATAACAACTGGTTACCTATAGAGAAGATGTAAAACTGGGGGAAGTTGGACGTGCCATTTGTCCTTACCTAAAAGTCAATTCTGAGTTATGTGTGGCAAAATAAAGCTTAAGGCCATTTATTTAATATAAATACATACATGCAGAGGTGGGTCTGTTGAAAAAGTTTACACAAGTAACCTGCCATGATGTGAAGTTCTTAAATTTAGAGACTGGCAACTACTGATAGCTGGGGATGCAAAGTCAGCCAGAAGTCAGGCTGCGAGAGCCAAGGAGTCAATTGGAGTCGGCAGATGGTCAAGGAGTGGGCTTTATGATGTGCAGCTTCACCCAGAGGCTGGGGAGCCAACACTTCTAAACAGGGGCTCAGTGCGTTTCACAAACCGGGCATAGTTAGGCAACCAACTTGAACTTCTATAGTGAATTCTTTTATCATCTCTTTATTCTGATTCCTTTTTTTAATTCTAATTTTTATTTGCTTTGTAAACTGTTTCTGTTGCTTTTTAAACTGCCTTCAGATTTATCTGTTTAATGTCCTGGAGAACTTTCAGTATTTCAAAATTATAGAACTTTTCTTCAAATGCAGACGTACGGTGGCCTCAGCCATAAAACAGATAAAACCCTGGAGTCTGGCTGAAATGGGGTGAGGGGAGGTGGGTGCTGCCTACTGGGAAGCTCTGCTGAGCAGAGTTCAATTGAAACCCAGAATCTTGAATAAAATTCTCTTTGTTTATTGAATGGTAAGCAGGGGGCTTAATCTTAGAAGCCGCGTGTGAGACCAAATGCTTTTTCTAAATGTCCAAGATCTTGCATTTCTCAGCAACTCATGGGTAATTCCCATATGGATGTGGCTGATTGATCCCTGATTCAGACACCCTGATGATCTTCCTGTCCTGGTTCTACTCTGAGCTCCCAGTTTTGCTTTGGTCTTGACTTGGCTGTGTGTCTTCCATCTGCAACTTCAGGGCAGTCTGAATCCTGGAACGCCCAGGGCACAGACAGTCCTCAGGGCACCTGCCCCACCATGTCCTGATTCCCTTTTCTCACCCACATTTTGGAGAGCGCCAGCAGCTAGAAAACATCCCCTTTAGCTCACTTGTTTTTTGTCATTGCTTCTATGCCAGGGAAGTATAGCCAAACTTTGTTATTTTATACTGATCAGTAATCCCTTATCTGCAATTTTAAAATCTCCAAGGTTCTATAATTAAGAAGCTTAAAAATTAGTCACAAAATCGTCTTTGTGACACTAATTGATATAAGTCTATTTATCAGTTCAGTTCAGTTGCACAGGCATGTCTGACTCTTTGCAACTCCATGGACTACAGCACACCAGGCTTCCCCATCCATCACCAATGCCCAGAGCTTGCTCAAACTCATGGTCATCAAGTTGGTGATGCCATTCAACCACCTCATCCTCTGTCATGCCTTTCTTTTCCTGCCTTCAATCTTTCCCAGCATCAGGGTATTTTCCAATGAGTTGGCACTTCTCATCAGGTGGTCAAAGTATTGGAGCTTCAGCTTCAATATCAGTCCTTCCAAAGAATATTCAGGACTGATTTCCTTTATTATAGACTAGTTTCATCTCCTTGCAATCCAAGGGACTCCCAGATAGTCTTCTGCAACTCCACAGTTCAAAAGCATCAGTTCTTTGGTGCACAGTTTTCTTTAAGGTCCACCTCTCACATCCATACATTCAGTTGAGTTCAGTTGCTCAGTCATGTCCGACTCATGTGATCCCCAAAACTGCAGCACACCTGCCCATCCAATCATGATCACTGGAAAAATCATAGCCTTGACTAGATGGTCCTTTGTTGGCAAAGTAATGTCTTTGCTTTTTAATATGCTCTCTAGGTTGGCCATAATTTTCCTTCCAAGGACCAAGTGTCTTTTAATTTCATGGCTGCAGTCACCATCTGCAGTGATTTTCGAGCCCAGGGAAATAAAGTCTGACACTGTTTCCACTGTTTTGCCATCTATTTCCCACGAAGTGATGGGACCAGATGCCATGATCTTCATTTTTTGAATGTTGAGTTTTAAGTCAGCTTTTTCACTCTCATCAAGAGGCTCTTCAGTTCTTTTTTGCTTTCTCCCATAAGGGTGGTGTCATCTGCATATATGAAGTTACTGATATTTCTCCTGGCAATTTTGATTCCGGCTTGTGCTTTATCCAGCCCAGCATTTTGCATGATGTACTCTACAGATAAGTTAAATAAGCAAGGTGACAATATACAGCCTTGTCATACTTCTTTCCCAATTTGGAACCAGTCTGTTGTTCCATGTCCAGTTCTAATTGTTGCTTCTTGGTCTGCATACAGATTTCTCAGGAGGTAGGTAAAGTGGTCTGGTATTCACATCTCTTTTAGAATTTTCCATAGTTTGTTGTGATCTGCACAGTCAAAGGCTTTGGCATAGTCAATAAAGCAGAAATAGATATTTTTCTGGAACTCTCTTGCCTTTTTGATGATCTAGTGGATGTTAGCAGTTTGACCTCTGGTTCCTCTGCCTTTTCTAAATCCAGCTTGAACATCTGGAAGTTCACAGTTCATGTACTCTTGAAGCCTGGCTTGGAGAATTTTGAGCATTACTTTACCAACGTGTGAAGTGTGCGTTAGTCGCTCAGTTGTGTCCGACTCTTTGCGACTCCTAGCTTGTGAGATGAATGCAATTGTGTGGTAGTTTGAACATTCTTTGGCATTGCCTTTTTTGGGGACTGAAATGAAAACTGACCTCTCAACTCCTGTGGCCACTGCTGAGTTTTTCAAATTTGCTGCAATATTGAGTGCATTCAGGTATGGCCTAAATCAAATCCTTTACGATTATACAGTGGAAGTGACAAATAGATTCAAGGGATTAGATCTGATAGACAGAGTGCCTGAAGAATTATCGATGGAATTCATGACACTGTACAGGAGGCAGTGAACAAGACCATCCCCCAAAAACAGAAATGCAAAAAGACAAAATGGCTGTCTGAGGAGGCCTTACAAATAGCTGAGAAGAGAAGAGGAGCTAAAGGCAAAGGAGAAAAGGAAATATATATCCATCTGAATTCAGAGTTCCAAAGAATAGCAAAGAGAGATAAGAAAGCCTTCCTCAGTGATCAACATAAAAGAAATAAAGGAAAACAATAGAATGGGAAAATCTAGAGATCTCTTCAAGAAAATTAGAGATACCAAGGGAACATTTCACGCAAAGATGGGCACAATAAAGGACAGAACCGGTATGGATCTAACAGAAGCAAAAGATATTAGGAAGAGGTGGCAAGCATACACAGAAAAACTGTACAAAAACATCTTCACAACCCAGATAATCATGATGGTGTGATCACTCACCTAGAGCCAGACTTCCTGGAGTCTGAGGTCAAGTGGGTCTTAGGAAGCATCACTATGAACAAAGCTAGTGGAGGTGATGGAATTCGGATTGAGCTATTTCAAGTACTAAAAGACGATGCTATGAAAGTGCTGCACGCAATATGCCAGCAAATTTAGAAAACTCAGCAGTGGCCACAGGACTGGAAAAGGTCAATTTCATTCCAATCCCATAGAAAGCCAGTGCCAAAGAATGTTCAAACTACTGCACAATTGCACTCATCTCACACGCTAGCAAAATAATGCTCAAAATTCTCCAAGTGTGGCTTCAACAGTAGATGAACCAAGAACTTCCAGATGTTCAAGCTGGATTTAGAAAAGGCAGAGGAACCAGAGATCAAACTGCCAACATCTGTTGTATTATAGAAAAAAGCAAAAGAATTCCAGAAAAACATTTACTTCTGCTTTATTGACTATGCCAAAGCCTTTGACTGTGTGGATCACAACAAACTATGGAAAATTCTAAAAGAGATGGGACTACCAGACCACCTGACCTGCCTCCTGAGAAATCTGTATGCAGGTCAAGAAGCAACAGTTAGAACTGGACATGGAACAACATACTGGTTCCAAATCAGGAAAGGAGTTCAACAAGGCTGTATATTGTCACCCTGCTTGTTTAACTTATATGCAGAGTACATCATGGAAAATGCTGGGCTGGATAAAGCACAAGCTGGAATCAAGATTGCTGGGAGAAATATCAATGACCTCAGATATGCAGATGACACCAACCTTATGGCAGAAAGTGAAGAGGAACTAAAAGCCTCTTGATGAAAGTAAAAGAGGAGAGTGAAAAAGCTGGCTTAAAACTCAACATTCAGAAAACTAAGATCATGGCATCTGGTCCCATCAATTCATGGCAAATAGTTGGAGAAACAATGGAAACAGTGACAGACTTTATTTTGGGGGTCTCCAAAAACACTACAGATGGTAACTGCAGCCATGAACTTAAAAGCTGCTTGCTGCTTGCAAGAAAAGCTGTGACCAACCTAGACAGCATATTAAAAAACAGAGACATTACTTTGCCGACAAAGGTCTATCTAGCCAAAGCTATGGTTTTTCCAGTAATTATGTATGGATGTCAGAGTTGGACTGTAAAGAAAGCTGATTGCCAAAGTTTTATGCTTTAACTGTAGTGTTGGAGAAGATTTTTAGAGTCCCTTGGACTGCAAAGAGATAAAACCAGTCAATCCTAAAGGAAATCAGTCCTGAATATTCATTGAGAAGACTGATGGCTGAAGCTGAAGCTCCAATAGTTTGGCCACCTGATGCAAAGAACTGACTCATTGGATAAGACCCTGATGCTGGGCAAGATTGAAGGAGGGAGGAGAAGGGGATGACAGAGGATAAGGTGGTTGGATGGTATCACCAACTTGATGGACATGAGTTTGAGCAAGCTCTGGGCATTGGTGATGAACAGGGAAGCCTGACATGCTGCAGTCCAAGAGGTCACAAAAAGTCAGACACTACTGAGCAACTCAATTGAACTGAACTGAGTGCAGCACTTTTACAGCATCATCTTTTAGGATTTGAAATAGCTCAACCGGAATTCTATTACCTCCAGTATTTTTGTTTGTAGTGATTCTTCCTAAGGCCCACTGACTTCGAACTCCAGGACGTGTGGCTCTACATAAATGATCACACCATCATGGTTATCTGGGTCATTAAGATCTTTTTTGGTATAGTTCTTCTGCCACCTCTTCTTAATATCTTCTGCTTCTTTTATGTCCATCCGTTTCTGTCCTTTATTGTGCTCATCTTTGCCCATCTTTGTATGAAATGTTCCCTTGGTATCTCTAATTTTCTTGAAGAGATCTCTAGTCTTTCCCATTCTATTGTTTCCCTCTATTTCTTTGCACTGATCACTTAGGAAGGCTTTCTTATCTCTCCTTGCTATTCGTTGGAACTCTGCATTCAGATGGATATATCTTTCCTTTCCTCCTTAGCCTTTTGCTTCTCTTCTCTTCTCAGCTATTTGTAAGGCCTCCTCAGACAACCATTTTGCCTTTTTGCATTTCTTTTCTTGGGGATAGTTTTGATCACTGCCTCCTGTTCGATGTCATGAAACACCATCCATAGTTCTTCAGGTACTCTGTCTATCAGATCTAATCCGTTGATTCTAATTGTCACTTCTACTTTATAATTGTAAGGATATTTATAATCATAAGACTGTTTGTTATCATTGTTTAATCCCACTTCATGTTAATATCCATACATGGTACTGTAGCTATATTAATTTGCTTGATTATGAGGGTGACCCATGCCCCCTTGGGGTATATCATACTTATGGTATATGCATCATATTCTCTTTCTAAAATCATCAAATTTATGAATTTTGAAAAACAAGAGGCCCCAAGAATCTTGAATTGTGGATATGTTTAAATGACCTTTTTTTTTTCCTTTTCATATCAAAAAGTGCCTAATAAAATTACTTGGCCTGAGTATTGAAAGTTCCCTGCTGCTAAGTCACTTCAGTCGGGTCCGACTCTGTGCGACCCCATAGACGGAAGCTCACCAGGCTCCCCCGTCTCTGGGATTCTCCAGGCAAGAATACTGGAGTGGGTTGCCATTTCCTTCTCCAATGCATTTAAGTGAAAAGTGAAAGTGAAGTCACTCAGTCGTGTCCAACTCTTAGCGACCCCATGGACTGGAGCCTACCAGGATCCTCTGTCCATGGGATTTTCCAGGCAAAAGTACTGGGGTGGGGTGCCATTGCCTTCCCCAGAAAGTTCCTATTCTCCTCATCTTCTGATATTTGAGGAGAAAGTCTATTCTCCTCAAATATCAAATGTTGGGCATTTATGAATATGTTTTGCTGGCATATGAATTCCAATAAGCCAGGAAGGAAACGTGCTATGACAGTGATACCCACAGGCCCTTGAGAGTCACAGTGCCATGATGGGTCAAGTCACCTTCACACACAGCTCCACCCTCAAGGTCAAGGGACAAACCGTGGGAAGATCAGACGCAAGACCATGGCCAGTTCCTCCCCAGGTTGGGGGTTTTATACTGTCCCACTCAGGCATAAGTGAAATCTCAGTGTGGTGTCTGATGTTTTCCATTTACCTCCATCCTGACCTCATCATGGATATGCCTCAGTTTTAGTTCAGCAACATGGACAATTAAAGTTTTGCTTCTAAGGAATGTAGGGAAAGGGAGAAAAGCATGGAGCCCTGTATTTAAGAAATAGCAGATTTCATTTAGGTTAGTTTGGGCAGCCTTCAGCTATAAATATATTGTACCTGACCTAGCAACCAATTTCTCTTAAATGACTGGTAGACAAGACCCCATGGTACCTGGTAGGCTGTTACTTTTTTTAATTTATTAAAAAAAAAAAAAAAACGAAATGTGAGAAAATGCCAAATAAACACTTAAACTAACATTTTCTAGTAATATTTTAATAATTTAAGTTCATAATTATGGTTTTGCACCCAGTTCAGGTATGTGGCTCTTTTTTCCCACACCACCAAGCAATTCTCTGTAACCCGCTGGTTGTCCTACAATTAAACTCAATTCTGACATGATTTACCTGGAGAGAGCGTCAGGTCACACAGTTCAGGGGCTCAGTCCAGAAGACTGTGCCCTGCCCTCACCCCCACCCAACTTTAATGCCGATCTTAAATCCAGGTTGCCACCTGTACTTCTTTCTGCCTGACCTGCTCTAGTTTGGAGGCTCCCAGAAGCCCCTCACTGGGATCCATTTCTTTGAGAACTTAGCGAAACATTTTACTTATTAGATCATCGGTTTATTATAAAATGATATAACTCAAGAACAGCCAGATGTACAGAACAAGGTATGGGGAAAAGGCACAGAACTTGCATGACCTTTCCAGGTGGGCCCCTCTGCCCAGTCTCCACCTGTTCACCAACCCGAAGAGCTCTGAACCCAGTCCTTTGGGTTTGTGGAGGTTTCCTATGTAGTCATGATTGATGTCACTCCTTGCCTTTGGTGACTGAACTCCATCTCCAGACCCTCTTCTCTCTCCACAGGTTGAGAGGAAGTACCTGAAAGTATCAACCCTCCAATCACTAGAATGGGCCCCTGATAACCCGTCCCATTCTTAGGTGCTTCCCCTAAATCACCTCACTAACATAACAGAAGGAGAAGGCAATGGCACCCGACTCCAGTCCTCTTGCCTAGAAAATCCCATGGACGGAGGAGCCTGGTGGGCTGCAGTCCATGGGGTCCCTAAGAGTCCGACACGACTGAGCAACTTCACTTCCACTTTTCACTTTCATGCATTGGAGAAGGAAATGGCAACACACTCCAGTGTTCTTGCCTGGAGAATCCCAGGGACGGGGGGAGCCTGGTGGGCTGCCATCTATGGGGTCGCACAGAGTCAGACATGACTGAAGCTACTTAGCAGCAGCAGCAGCAGCAGCAGCAGCAGCAACATAACAGAAGACACATTTATTGCTCTTAACACTTAGGAATTCCAAGGATTTCAGGAGTTCTGTGCCAGGAACTGGGATGAAGATCAAATGCATATTCCTTATTATAAATCACAATATCATGATAATAATAATAATGTATTAATAATTTTTTAATTTAAAAATTGATCAATTGTGTCTAAACTATAATTTTGGTAGATTCCTCCTTTTATCATGGGTTAGTAGTAGATTTTATTATGCTCTAAACTATTGTAATAAATTAAAATGATTAATTTATAAACTAAATTAAATGTACATTAAATGCCATATATTTCACTCTTTAAAAAGTCTTTTTTTATTAGTGAATTACAAAAGTGCATTTATTATTGAATTCCAACTTAGAGCTTTTCTTTTTTTGTTTATTTTTCTTGTAAATGGAACACTTATTCATTGTAAGAAAACATGAAAACTATGCAGTGCAAGATCTGGCTCTGTTTCCTAAAAGCCCCATAGATCAGGAATCTAGAGTTATTCTGGTCCAAGGGTTGCAAAGTCAGGTGTTCGGGGGAAAAGGCAAGTCAGGAAAAAAAGAGAAGTGGGCTGTGTGTAAGGAAATGGGCGTTGGGAAGGACAGGCCAGTTTAAAAGGCCTAACAGCGGTGCCAGACAGAAGCTTGCCAGATTCTAATTTTCAAGAGAAGCCAGACATGCAAATTTTCATGTAAGAGCTCCTGAGCTTTTATTATTGGCAATCAATTCAGTTCACACTCATGGGTCCTATTGTGGAGTTCCTAACTTCTCTCCTCATAGACTTAAATGTGACTGAGATCAGAGGACCTGAGAGTTTGGGTCCCTCTTCATTTTTTCTCCCTACAATTTTCAGTTTGGAATCCCTCTTCATTTTTTCTCCCCACAATCATGAGCTCCACTGACCACCACCATTTGCTCTTGATTACTCCCTGCTAGTGTTCAGGGGGATGATCTCCCATCTAATTGCCACCTTATGGTTCATGTACTCAAATACGCCTAGCTTCAATTCTGTGCAACTCAAGCTTTGTGTTCTGTGTAGTTAGACTGTACAAATGGGCAGCAATTCTTCACCCCTCCTTGTAATCATAACCTTTGCAGCTCTTCCCACCAAAAGTGGGGCGTATTTTTCATTTTCCTGAGTCTGAGGGGGCTTTGTGATTTACTTTGTCCAGTAGAATAAGCCAGAGACACAGTATGCAGTTCTGAGCCTAGACCTCAAAAAGCTGTGTGTGTTTCCACTCTCACTGTTGGAAGCTTATCCAGGTGTTGTGTGAAGAAGCGCAAGCTACCCTGCTGGAGGAGGAGACACATGGCCCAGTTATACTCTTTTCCATCACTTCAAACACCAGACATAAAAGTGGAGCTATTATAAACCAACCAGCCCTTAACTGACCCCTCAGCCAAACAGAGACTATAACCAGGCTACTGGGATCAGCTGGCCCAGATTAGAACTGCAGTGCCAGTTCACAGACTCATGAGCTCAGGAAGTACTTGTTTTATGCCACTTAAAGTTTCATGGTTATTTGTTAGATCAACAGTATTATGACAATAACATATAGTGGGGGGAATCCATGAATCACACACAATTTTATTCAGTTGGCGCCATCTTTTTATTGCTATGACCTCTAAACACATTGTTGAGGGAAAAATCACCACAGAACAGACATCGTCATGAGAAGATTGATTTTGCAGGATATACCTTGGAGCTTGTCTATATTAGTAAACATGAGCTCCCTTGACCTTAAGTTTGTAAGATCTATTTTTAGAAAATGGGAAAAAAGAGGGATGAACACTGTCAAATTTAACTTCCAATTTTAAGGCAAATTGTTACATTAATCTCAGATATTAATACATAAAGCCATAGTCAGAGTTTGTTTTATAGACTGAGTTCTCCAATTTGACTAGCTAGACTCATTTTCTAAATTTCTTAGTTAACTTGATTTTTCAAAAGATGTTGCCCACTCATTGCTTCTGTGAATTCTGGAAAGTTAAGCAGGAAAAGGCAACACAGTCAAGTTCAAATGTGTTCAGTGCTCCCTGATTATATTGTCCAACATTTTTTAACTCAGAGCTCTTCTGTCTCTGGTACTTTTTTCAGCTGCCTTAAGAAATAGAGATCTGATCTAGTTAAGCAAGGTTTTTAGATACATAAATGTAAGGGAAAACCAAGGAGAAAGCAAAGTTACTCTTAAAGATCCATTTACAAATGAATTCACTCAGTATAGCATAAATATGTTATAAATGGGGGAGGGATTCTGGTGGGGATCCATCTGATGAGTAAAAGTATAAATATTGTAAAAATAAAATAAAATAAAAGCTAAAAAAAAAAAATAGCCAGATGACTGAGTTATTAAAGTGATATAATCAAAACCAATTTTTTAAGGAAACAAATCAAAATCAGAGAATAATGAGTTATAGTGGGATAATGAAGATAGAAAAACTACTGAAGCTTAAAAAAATGCTACAAACAATTCATAGATATTAAGAAGATAGTCACAATTTGACCTCAAGTCCAACTCAAGTCATTTCACCCAATCAAGTATATCAAAGACCTTAACATAAAACATAAAGCAACAAGAATTTGCAGAGAAGACTTAGGGAAATAATTGTATAACCACGGGGCTTCAGAGGTGGCTCAGTAGTAAAGAATCTGCCTGCAAATCAGGAGCCACAGGAGATATGGGTTCAATCCCTGAGTCCAGTTTTGCAAAGAGTCAGACATGACTGAAGCGACTTAACACTCATGCACACATAGAGACATTTTAAGCAAGAGAGAAAAATCATAAGCTACAAGTATTTTAGGTATATTTATCTAAGTGAAAATAGCCTTTTCTGGAAAATGGGCAAAACCCAAGCAGTTCATAGGAGAAGAAAAGCAAATATTCAATATATATATGAGAAGACATTCACTCTCACTAGCAATCAGGGATGTGCAATAATAGCCCAGTGTCTTTTTAAAGGGCATTAAACTGGTAAATTTTCTTTTTTTTTGAGAGAAAAGCAATAACATCTAGTGGGTAACTGACACTTTCAGTCACGTCGTGTCGTGACACTTTCAAACATTACACAGTAATCTGATTATATTTATAAAAAGGAAAAGGTACATAGCTCTCGACTCAGCACTCCACGTATGGGAATCTGGCCCAGAGAAATAAAAATACTAATTCATAAGGATGGAAACATTAACATACTTATTGCAGCAGCTGCTGCTGCTGCTAAGTCGCTTCAGTCATGTCTGACTCTGTGTGACCCCATAGACGGCAGCCCACCAGGCTCCCCCGTCCCTGGGATTCTCCAGGCAAGAACACTGGAGTGGGTTGCCATTTCCTTCTCCAATGCATGAAAGTGAAAAGTGAAAGTGAAGTCGCTCAGTCGTGTCCGACTCTTAGCGACCCCATGGACTGCAGCCCACCAGGCTCCTCTGTCCATGGGATTTTCCAGGCAAGAGGACTGGGGTAGGGTGCCATTGCCTTCCTCCTACTTACTGCAGCACTGTAGAGCCAAAAACAGAAAAACAAAATAACCGCTAAAATAACAGCAATGAACACCCAGAAAGAAACCCTCAATTAACTTGAATCTTTTGCCACCTGTGTATTGTCATTGTTTATCATTATATATTTTTTCTTTTTAAAATTTATTTATTTTAATTGGAGGCTAACTACTTTACAATATTGTATTGGTTTTGCCTTACATCAACATGAATCTGCCACGGGTATATTTTGGAGTGAATCATTAGCAGCAGTAGCAGTAGCAGCATTTGAAAATAAATTTCAAACATCAAGGCACTTCACCCTTAAAAATAAGGACAATTTTCCTACCTAGTGGCAATATCTTAATCATTTAAAGAAATTAATAATTCCTTAACATTAGCTAACACCCATCCATGTTCAATTTTTCCCATATTACTCTTCCTAGTTTTTTCTAGTTTTTTTTTTTTTTTACTAAAACTCAAAGTTCATTTTTACATTTGATTGTTATGCCTTTTTCATTCTTAACACTTGATTTATTGTTTTACTTTTTTTATGACTTTAGATTTCTTTGAAGGACCCTATTCAACTTCCTTGTGGAATTCCCACATTCTGAATTTGCGGATTATTTCCTTATGGTGTCATTTAAGTTGATCCTGCTGCTGCTAAGTCACTTCAGTTGTGTCCGACTCTGTGTGACCCCATAGATGGCAGCCCACCAGGCTCCCCTGTCCCTGGGATTCTCCAGGCAAGAACATGAGTGGGTTGCCATTTCCTTCTCCAGTGCATGAAAGTGAAAAGTGAAAGGGAAGTCACTCAGTCGTGTCTGACTCTTAGCGACCCCTTGGACTACAGCCTACCAGGCTCCTTCATCCATGGGATTTTCCAGGCAAGAGTACTGGGGTGGGGTGCCATTGCCTTCTCCGTAAGTTGATCCTAGAAACCCTAAATTCTCTGTAAATTGGAAGTTAAGAATCTAGGCTTGGTCAAAGAGTTGGATACAACTGAGCGACTGAACTGAACTGAACTGAAGACGGAGATTAAACATTTGTTTGGGCAAGAATAGTCAGTAGGAACTCTTTTAGGCGTTGGCCAAAAAGTTCATTCAGGCAGAAAGACCTAAAAGAACTTATTTAAAAATGTTTTTTTTTTAAATTGGAGGGTAATTGGTTCACAAACCTGTTGTCCTCTGGGGTAAAACAAAGCAAATTGGTTGTAACTTCATCGAGCCTCCCTCTTGAGCCTTCCGACTAACCCCCTCCCCGACCCACCCCGCCAGGTCATCACAGAGGCCCAGGCCAGGCTCCCTGGGTTATACAGCAGGCTCTACTAACTACCCATTTTATATACAGCTGGGTGAGCTTTTGGCCAGCCCAGCATATCTCGCATTGCCTCAGGGCACCGAGTGCCAGGTGGTTGCAATATCTGGTTCTAAGACTGACCACTTGGCTAAAAGTAGTAACTGCTGCTGCTGCTGCTGCTAAGTCGCTTCAGTCGTGTCTGACTCTGTGCGACCCCATAGACGGCAGCCCACCAGGCTCCCCTGTCCCTGGGATTCTCCAGGCAAGAACACTGGAGTGGGTTGCCATTTCCTTCTGCAATGCATGAAAGTGAAAAGTGAAAGTGAAGTCGCTCAGTCATGTCCGACTCTTAGCGACCCCATGGACTGGAGCCTACCACGCTCCTCCATCCATGGGATTTTCCAGGCAAGAGTACTGGGGTGGGGTGCCATTGCCTTCCCCGAAAGTAGTAACTAACAGACCTCAATTTTGTCTAATGTTTTTTCTTTGAAATCAACAGTCATTCTGAAGGGTAAAACTCTATCCTTGTAAAATTTCCTTAGAACCCTTTCATGAATGTGATGAGTCTTGCTTATCTCTTTGGAGGTAAACTCTTCCTTATTAGCTAGCATTTTTCTGTAAGAAAGATGTGGAGATGAACTAGATTTCCTCCTCAAAAGGCAGGACAATCTTTTAATGATTTTTGTTTAATTACATATATTGTGGTTAAGGAGTTGGAACAATAATTATTTCAAAAGATGGCAATTGAGTTTCTTTTTTTCTTTTCTTCCTTTGAAAATAACAGGAGATGATATTTGAATTTTTAATTCCTGTTGTCCAAATCAGTTGTAGCCATCATTCTTTCTGAAGCTCAAATTCTGCCACATGTGATCAGGGGGCTCCTTTCAGGCTGCCTCCTGGGTGCTTTTGCCATGCACCCTCTCCTCTTAGTTTTTGACCACTTGCTTGATTTTGAGGTTTAACAAGGTACCTCAACATCGTGTATGTTTTCCTTGCCTCAGACCTGATATCAGACACTTACTGAAGGAGCCTGTGCAGAAGGTAAGTCAAGCTCTGGGTGCTAAAACATTGACTGCGACTGGACTGTCACTGTGTTTAAGCCATCTCAGGGGACAGAATGTGTATTCTGAAAAAAATCATTAGTATATATTTCAAATTAAAATGTCACAGAGTTTTTTATTACCTTTGATTTTTTTATTTGTGCCTTTAAAATTTTGTACTTTATTTGTCTATTTGGCTTTCTGATAACATTAAGCTATTTACTTATTTGATTTGCATGCAATACACTGAAATAGTTAGAAAATTATGATCTATCAACAAAATGACCATTTTTGCATGAAATGTTCCCATGGTATCTCTAATTTTCTTGAAGAGCTCTCTAGTCTTTCTAATTCTGTTGTTTTCTTCTATTACTTTGCATGGATCACTGAGGAAGGCTTTCTTATCGCTCCTTGCTATTCTTTGGAACTCTGCATTCAGATGCTTATATCTTTTCTTTTCTCCTTTGCTTTTCACTTCTCTTCTTTTCACAGCTATTTGTAAGGCCTCCTAAGATAGCCATTTTGCTTTTTTGCCTTTCTTTTCCATGGGGATGGTCTTGATCCCTGTCTCCTTTACGATGTCATGAACCTCTGTCCATAGTTCATCAGGCACTCTGTCTATCAGATCTAGTCCCTTAAATCAATTTCTCACTCCCACTGTATAATGATGAGGAATTTGATTTAGGTCATAAAATAATGGTCTAGTGGTTTTCCCTACTTTCTTAAATTTAAGTCTAAATTTAGCAATAAGGAGTTCATGATCTGAGCCACAGTCAGCTCCCAGTCTTGTTTTTGCTGACTGTATAGAGCTTCTCCATCTTTGGCTGCAAAGAATATAATCAATCTGATTTCAGTGTTGACCATCTAGTGATGTCCATGTGTGGAGTCTTCTCTTGTATTGATGGAAAAGGGTGTTTGCTACGACCAGGGCATTCTCTTGGCAAAACTCTATTAGCCTTTGCCCTGCTTCATTCTGTACTCCAAGGCCAAATTTTCCTGTTACTCCAGGTGTTTCTTGACTTCCTACTTTTGCATTCCAGTCCCCTAGAATGAAAAGGACATCTTTTTTGGGTGTTAGTTCTATAAGGTCTTGTAGGTCTTCATAGAACCATTCAACTTCAGCTTCTTCAGCGTTACTGGTTGGGGCATAGGCTTGAATTACCGTGATATTGAATGGTTTGCCTTGGAAATGAACAGAGATCATTCTGTTGTTTTTGAGATTGCATTCATGTACTGCTTTTTGGACTCTTTTGTTGACCATGATGGCTACTCCATTTCTTCTGAGGGATTCCTGCCCACAGTAGTAGATATAATGGCCATCTGAGTTAAATTCACCCATTCCAGTCCATTTTAGTTCACTGATTCCTAGAATGTTGACATTCACCCTTGCCATCTCCTGTTTGATGATTTCCAATTTGCCTTGATTCATGGACCTAACATTTCTGGTGCCTATGCAATATTGCTCATTACAGCATCGGACCTTGCTTCTATCACCAGTCACATCCACAACTGTGAATTGTTTTTGCTTTGGTTCCATCCCTTCATTCTTTCTGGAGTTATTTCTCCATTGACGTCCAGTAGCATATTGGGCACTTAGCAACCTGGGGAATTCCTCTTTCAGTGTCCTATCATTTTGCCTTTTCATACTGTTCATAGGGTTCTCAAGGCAAGAATACTGAAGTGGGTGCCATTCCCTTCTCCAGTGGACCACATTCTGTCAGATGGGCTCGATAAAGGACAAAATGGTATGGACTTAACAGAAGCAGAAGATATTAAGATGAAGTGGCAAGAATACACAGAAGAACTGTACAAAAAAGAGCTTCATGACCCAGATAATCACAATGGTGTGATCACTCACCTAGAGCCAGACATCCTGGAATGTGAAGTCAAGTGGGCCTTAGAAAGCATCACTATGAACAAAGCTAGTGGAGGTGATGGAATTCCAGTGGAGCTATTTCAAATCCTGGAAGATGATGCTGTGAAAGTGCTGATATGCCAGCATATTTGGAAAACTCAGCAGTGACCACAGGACTGCAAAAGGTCAGTTTTCATTCCAATCCCAAAGAAAGGCAATGCCAAAGAATGCTCAAACTATGGCATAATTGCACTCATATCACATGCTAGTAAAGTAATGCTCAAAATTCTCCAAGCCAGGCTTCAGCAATATGTGAACCATGAACTTCCAGATGTTCAAGCTGGTTCTAGAAAAGGCAGAGGAACCAGGGATCAAATTGCCAACATCTGCTGGATTATCAAAAAAGCAAGAGAGTTCCAGAAAAACCTCTATTTCTGCTTTATTGACTATGCCAAAGCCTTTGACTGTGTGGATCACAATAAACTGTAGAAAATTCTGAAAGAGATGGGAATACCAGTCCTAACCTGTCTCTTGAGAAACCTGTACGCAGGTCAGGAAGCAACAGTTAGAACTGGACATGGAACAACAGACTGGTTCCAAATAGGAAAAGGTTTTGAAGGAATTTTCTTTTTTTTTGTCAAGGCTTTTATTTTATCAACTTACAACATCTATATGAACATGTACTACAGTGATTATTTAACATTAAACACAGAAAAACACATGCTATTCTCCCCAATCATCCCACCCCCCCAGCCCAGAGTCCAAAGTCTTCTATGCAGAGTACATCATGAGAAATACTGGGCTGGAGGAATCACAAGCTGGAATCAAGATTGCTGGGAGAAATATCAATCACCTCAGATATGCAGATGACACCACCCTTATGGCAGAAAGTGAAGAGGAACTAAAGAGCCTCTTGATGAGAGTGAAAGAGGAGAATGAAAAAGTTGGCTTAAAGCTCAACATTCAGAAAACGAAGATCATGGCATCTGGTCCCATCACTTCATGGGAAATAGATGGGGAAGAGTGGAAACAGGGTCAGAATTTATTTTGGGGGGCTCCAAAATCACTGCAGATGGTGATTGAAGCCTTGGAAGGAAAGTTATGACCAACCTATATAGCATATTCAAAAGCAGAGACATTACTTTGCCAACAAAGGTCCATCTAGTCAAGGCTATGGTTCATCCAGTGGTCATGTATGGATGTGAGAGTTGGACTGTGAAGAAAGCTGAACACCGAAGAATTGATGCTTTTGAACTGTGGTGTTGGAGAAGACTCTTGAGAGTCCCTTGGACTGCAAGGAAATCCAACCAGTCCATCCTAAAGGAGATCAGCCCTGGGTGTTCTTCGGAAGGGATGATGCTAAAGCTGAAACTCCAATACTTTGGCCACCTGATGCAAAGAGTGACTCATTGGAAAAGACTCTGATGCTGGGAGAGGTTGGGGGCAGAAGGAAAAGGGGACGACAGAGGAAGAGATGGCTCGATGGCATCACTGACTTGATGGACCTGAGTTTGGGTGAACTCCAGGAGTTGGTAATGGACAGGGAGGCCTCAGATCAGATCAGATCAGTCGCTCAGTCGTGTCCGACTCTTGCGACCCCATGAACCGCAGCACGCCAGGCCTCCCTGTCCATCACCAGCTCCCGGAGGTCACCCAGACCCGCATCCATCGAGTCAGTGATGCCATCCAGCCATCATCCTCTGGTCCCCTCTCCTCCTGCCCTCAATCCCTCCCAGCATAGAGCATGAGTCGATGAGGTGGCAAATGGAGCAGCGCTCACCCAGAATAGGATGATCTCCTAGAATGGACTGGTGGATCTCTGCAGTCCAAGGGACCAAGAGTCCTCCAACACCACAGTTCAAAGGGAGGCCTGGCCTGCTGCAATTCATGGGGTCATTAAGAGTCAGATACGACTGCGTGACTGAACTGACTGAATAAAATGACCAAGTGAAACTTGTGACTTTTTTGAAGTTCTTTTTCTTTTTTCCCCACAGAATACATCCCATTAAGGATGTAATTACATTACTCCTAAATTCACTTGAAACAATTATATTCTTTGTACAGTTATGTTGCTTTGATACATACATAAGGTCATTGTTTTAGTTTGTTTTCCCATTGGACATTTTAGATTACTTCACTTTTTTCTTTCTTTTAGAGCATCTGCTATATTTTAAACATTTAAGTGCTCAAAGCTTTTTTACCTTTTAAAAATATCTCTAGCCTTTAGGAAATAAATACAGTAATATGGTACTATAATTATCTTGCTCAAAGTATTTTGAAATTTAATGCTAAAAGTTAGGAAAATGATTAAACAAGTAAACAAGCAAATAAATATCAATGAAACTTAGAATTTGTGTAAAATACAACAGAAGGCTTCCACTTAAAAAAATGTAATTTATCCAATAAATGTAAACCAATAAATTTTCCTGAAAACAGGGATATATAATTATGTTACTGTGATAAATGAAGAAAGTCAACATACAGGAGTATATGTACTATGGTTATGAGAACATATTCTAAGAGTATAGAATGATCTTGAAAAGAAATCCTGATATATAAACTGTGGTGGGATTATGAATATTTTTAATTTTACTTCTCATTTTATGATAATGTGATTATTTATTTTTGCACAAAAGTAACATTATAAAGGAAAAACAAAATGTAATATATATTTAAAAATACAAAATAGAAAAAGACAAAATGTTGAATGTGGATGAGTGAAGAGGAAAACCTGATGAAAAATTATTATAGAGACTATAGTATTTTAACCTTAATGTCATCAATTAATTAGCAAAGAGGCTATCAAAAACAAAAGCATAAAAAAGTATGTACTCAGAGTGGATGGTTTCAAAATCAGTCTGAACAACCTTGCACAGTTTTGTCTTATTTTTAGAGTAATCTCATGAATTTGTACTTTGACCAAGAATAGAAATAACAGAATCACATAAAAATTAGAGAGTGAGGTCAGTCAGGTTATCAGAGGATAGTCAGAAAACGGGATATGGGAAAATGGGACTACATTATATATCCCAATCATTCTTGGTTGTGTTTATTTGTTTTCCTCTAAATTTTTGTAGAACAAATTACAATGGGACTTTGAGTAAAAATGCCTGAGCAATTCCTTTTTCTGCTCCAAACAAAGGGAAATGCTAAATGAAACAGATTATCTTCATTTATTTAAATTTGTAAATGATTTCTCATATGAGAAAAGGAAACCCCAAAGTCATGGGGATACAGAGGAACTCAAAGTCAAAAGGCCCATGGATGGCAAAGTAGATTGGCTATTTTGGGTGGTTTCATGTTCTAAGGTGATGGGGAGAAGGCCTAAGAACTTGGGAAGTTGAAGTGCTGAAACTGAAGTCCTTGCAGAAAGCCTGGAGTCTCCACACTTGAAATGGGGACTCAGAAAACACAATCTGTAATCTTGGGGACAAGTTGAAGAAGCTAGTGATTCATGGGGCTCAATGGAGGAAAAATGTCAGAAACAAGGAGTCAATTACCCAGACCAGTACAGTAGTGAGAGAAATTTCTAAATTCACATTACCCTTGTGCAAGGGTTCTAAGTGTCAATGAAACAAAGAAATAACTGTTCAAAAATTGGACCCCCTTCTCTGGGGGTCCATTGGCAAAGACCCTGCGCTCCCAGTGCAGGGGGCCTGGATTCCATCCCTGGTCAGGGAACCAGATCTTGCATGTTGCAACTAAGACCCAACACAGCCAAATAAATAAATAAAATATTTTTAAAAAACTGTTCAAAATAAAAACCCAAGAGTCTCAGAGCAGAGGCACAGCAAGTTCAGACTATTTGGATTCTCTACAACCCAAGATAGGAATAACCCCTGTAGATAAAGAATTCTCACTGAACTTGAACTCAAAGTTCAAAATTACAAACCCCTCAGGTAAAATGCAGCATTTGTTCAAGCTTGTGATTCAAGGTTGCTATCAGCAATGGAAATCTAAAGAAAATGAGTAAATGATGATCCGTTTATTTCTAGGTCAAAATGGAAAGTACTCCAGACCAACATACAAATAAATGGAATAGTTCAAGCTAATGTGGAAGAATACAATTAATTTATAATGGGTGTACATTCCTGATGCTTTTAATCAAGTGCTGGACTGTGGTGCATGCCTATATTTTTGGCAGATTTTTCCTAAATAATTACATCTTCTTGAAAATGATGTTAAAATGAATTTTCATCTTTTGAACAAATGCCAACAAACAATAGAGCCTGTTGCAAAGGGCAAGGAAAGCAACAACAAATTAAACTAATGCCATAGATCAACACAAGTGGATTCTTCATTAAGGGATGGATAAGATCCTCTGGCCACGTAGGAATGGTTGCATTTTACTATTGACCTTGGACAATTTATTTAATCTCTTGGAATTTAAATAGTCTCATACATAAAATGGGAATAATAATATCAGTTTCCATAGACAAGGCTGTTATGGAAAGTTTAAATAAGATAATGCATGTTAAATGACTAGCATATTGTGCTTGCTTGTTAATTAATTTTGTGTAACTTTATCTCTGAAGAGAGAGAAAAGAACTCACAAATGAAAACATCCAGTACCCTGTTTACTAAGTGGTCTTTGTTGTTTCCATTTATATCATTTGAGTCATTATTTGGTCAATGCAAGATAATTATGGTACTTATTAAATCTCTCTTTTTGGACTTTGTTCGGGTTGCTGTTGATTTTTGAAGCATCTATCAACAAATAATATTTCTGCTCACCCTGATTGGTGCAAGGTCCTGTGTTTCATGCTGTGAAGAATGAAAACCTTAGAATCTTTCCAGAGAGACAAGGAATGTGGATGGGCACGTAAGTCAGGCTGAATGGCTGCCATGATAAGATGTGCTGCTGCTACTGTTGCTGCTAAGTCACTTCAGTCGTGTCTGACTCTGTGCGACCCCTGAGACGGCAGCCCACCAGGCTCCCCCATCCCTGGGATTCTCTAGGCAAGAACACTGGAGTGGGTTGCCATTTCCTTCTCCAGTGCATGAAAGTAAAAAGTCAAAGTGAAGTTGTTCAGTCGTGTTTGACTCTTAGTGACCCCATGGACTGCAGCCTACCAGGCTCTTCCATCCATGGGATTTTCCAGGCAAGAGTACTGGAGTGGGGTGCCATTGCCTTCTCCATAACATGTGCTATGGGTGTTAAACATGAAGAGTGGATCAGAGCCTTGAAGTGATCTGAGAAATACTTTATGAAGGAAGTGAAAGTGAAAGTCACTCAGTCCTGTCTGACTCTGTGACCCTGTAGGCTATACAGTCCATGGAATTCTCCAGGCCAGAATACTGGAGTGGGTAGCCTTTCCCTTCTCCAGGGGATCTTTCCAACCCAGGGATCAAACCCAGGTCTCCCGCATTGCAGGAAGACTCTTTACCAGCTGAACCACAAGGGAAGTGGGGCTTAAATCATTGGGCTTTATGGGAATCTGCTAATACACTTGGTATTATCACTATCCTGAGGTACAAGCTTTCAAACTTCTCCCCATGGGGCATATAATAAGTGAAATTTCCAGGGTAGGGCACTGGAGCTCTCTAGCTATAACTTCTCTTGTATAAGTACAAGTTTATCTATATATGGATACATCTGTAAGTAGACACAGATATCTCTCTATATATATCTATATCTTTGAGTCTGCTCTAATATATAAATTAAATCTTTACCATATTTCTTTAGTGTATGTAATTAGCCACAGATTACAATGGAGGAGCCTCATGGTCTGTGGTTGAGAACACTTTTAAAAAATATGGCTGCCTGTTAGAAGTGATATGATAAGCAAGTTTCAGGTCAGTGTCTCTCAGAAGTTAATGTACATACAAAGCACCTGATGATTTTGTTGAAATGCAGATTCTGATTCAGTAGATCTGGGGTGGAGGCATTGAGATTCTGCGTTTCTAATGAGTTCTGGGGTGGTGCTGATGTTTCTGGTCTAAGGACCATTGTTTGAATAAGCACCACTTTGGACAAAGGATGTCCAACAAAGTGCTCTTTTTGGGTTTCTCTCCTCAAATATTATTTCAAGATCTGCTGCTGCTGCTACTGCTGCTAAGTCGCTTTCAGTTGTGTCCGACTCTGTGCGACCCCATAGACGGCAGCCCACCAGGCTGCCCTGTCCTTGGGATTCTCCAACAAGAACACTGGAGTGGGTTGCCATTTCCTTCTCCAATGTATGAAAGTAAAAAGTGAAAGTGAAGTCGTTCAGTCATGTCTGACTCTTAGCAACCCCATGGACTGCAGCCCACCAGGTTCCTCCATCCATGGGATTTTCCAGGCAAGAGTACTGGAGTACTGGAGTTTATATTTAAAAAAAAAAAAACACCTTTTTTTGTAAATTTTATACCTCTGAATCTCTGAAGTTGGCCAGTGTTAAGATTTGGATTCAAAATATTTGTTGGTGGATATTGAGTAAAGGCAAAATGAGGATTTTCCAGTCGATAGAAAGGAAAGATGGAGGGATCAAGGACAATGTAGGCAACAGATCCAAGTGCTGAATCAGGGGCTTCCCTGGTGCACTGAAGGTCCAGTGGTTAAGACTCTGTGCTTCCACTGCCAGAGGCATGGGTTTGATCCCTGGTGAGAGAACCCAGATCTCACATGCGGTGTGGCATGGCCAACCACCTCCCCTCTCCCCGCCCCCCAAAAACCACCACCACCAAAACTGAATCAAGCAGTAGACCCAAACACTGAATCAATAAAAGAGGAAAGACAGGAGCTAGAGATCCTGTGGTTTACTAAGCATAGTTCCTAACATGTATTTGCATTTTAAATTTTATTTCAAACCAAAAGCCAAATGCATAGCTTTTATGTGTTGCTGTTGTTCACTGAGTCATGTCCAACAGGGTTCCTTGTCCTTCACTGTCTCCTAGAGTTTGCTCAAACTCGTGTCCACTGAGTTGGTGATGCTTTTGTGTATAAACTCCTCTATACATACATATACTCCATGAAACTGCCCATCAAGAAAAGTGGCTCTTCTTACATCAAAGAAAATCAGATTCCTTTGACTTTTTTCCTAGCTCCAACCTCATTTCTTCTTCACTGTCCTTTCTGAAATAAATGTCTCTTGAAATGCTTAACCCAACTTAACCTGTAATTTATACCATTTTTTATTCTTAAAGTGTATTTCATAATTTCTTTTGTAAGCAATTTACAGGTGTCTAGAGATTATTGTAGAAACCTTTGAAAGGGACATTAGCAATTATATAGTCAGCTCTTCTAAGATGAGGTAGTATTGGAAAGGAATTTTAGAAATTATATAGTCAAACCTTTTTTTCCCCTTAGTACAAACCTGTAACTGAAAGAAGTTAAGTGGTTTTCTCAAGGACTTAGTTTGCTAATAGCGAAAGCAGGACCAGAACCTAGTTGATTCTCCTCTAAAATAGACTGACTGGATTAATGGCCTGATGCTTACCTCTCCCTGTTTCCACCTACAGTCTTTGCCTTATAACTTTAAGTTTCTCTTAGGAAGGAGATAGAGTCTATCTCTCTACCACTTGAATATGAGGTGGTCAAACATCGTTTTTGGCCAATAGAATGTTAGCATAAACCACCCAAACAGATACTTGGAAAAGCATGTGCACATTTCAGTTTTCAGTCCTGTTATTCTGCCATGGGCACGGGAGTATGCCTGGACTAGTCTAGTAGAGGATGAGGCCTATGGAATAGAGCTTAGTCACCCCAGTCATCCCAGTCACACAGCCCAAAGATCAAAGAGCAGCTGACTGGTACCCAGAGATGTCAACAAGTCTGGCTGAGATTAGTAGAGTCACCTACATGACCTACTTAATTAATCATAGATGTTGAACATGCCAAACTAAGATCAGCTATGTTCAGCCCAGATCAGTTGAACTCTGCAAAGTCATGAATTAAATAAATATTGTATGTCAGTGAAGATTTGTGGTTTGTTATGCAGTGGTTATTGTAGCATTTCCCCATGACCCTCATAATTTCTCTCAAAAGTATTCATGAAACTCTGTGGTGAAGGATACCCAAATCTGAGGATGTTTAAGTTCCTTATATAAAATGGTGCATATAACATATGAGCATTCTCCCATATCCTTTAAATCACCTCTAGATTACTTTGAACACTTAATACAATGTCAATTCTATGCAAATGCTGTAAATTCAATGTAAATGCTATGTAAATTCTAATAGTTGCTGGCATATGGCAAATTCCAGTGTTGCTTTTTGGAAATTTCTGGAATTTTTTCCCAGAGATTTTCAATTTGAAGTTGGTTGACTCCACAGATATGGAACAGATGAATATAGAGGGTTGACTATACAAAAATGTAAGGCAATAATTATGCCATTTGGTAAGCCACTTCATCCCAGCTAACCTGTGCATTCTAGACATTGAAATTTTTGTGTTAGAATTGGAGTTGTTTTTGCTGTTCAGTCTCTAAGTCATGTCTGACTCTTAGTGACCCCATGGACTGTAGCACGCCAGGCTTCTCTGTCCTCCAGCATCTGGAGTTTGCTCAAACTCGTGTTCATTGAGTTAGTGATGCTATATAACCATCTCCTCCTCTGTCCCCGCCATCTCCTCCTGCCTTCAGTCTTCCAAGAATCAGTGTCTTTTCCAATGAAATGGCTCTTCACATCAGGTGGCCAAAGTATTGGAGCTTCAGCTTCAACATCAGTTCTTCCAATTAATATTCATGGTTGATTTTCTTTAGGATTGGCCAGTTTGGTCTCCTTGCAGTCTAAGGGATTCTCAAGAGTCTTCTCCAGCACCAGCTTGAAAATATCAATTATTCAGTGCTCAGCCTTATTTATGGTTGAACTCTCATGTCTGTACATGACAACTGGAAAAACCACAGCTTTAATTAGATAGACCTTTGTCGGCAAAGTGATGTCTCTGCTTTTAAATATGCTGTTTAGGTTTGTAATAGCTTTCCTTCCAAGGAGCAAGCGTCTTTTAATTTTATAGTGGTCACTGTCCACAATGATTTTGGAGCCCAAGAAAATAAAATCTATTACGGCTTCCATTTTCCCCCTGTCTACTTGCCATGAACTGATGGGACCAGCTGCCATGATCTTAATTTTTTTAATGTTGAGTTTGAGTTTTAAGCCAGCCCATTTACTCTCCTCTTTCACTTTAATCAAAAGGCTCTTTAGTTCCATGTTGCTTTCTGCCATTAGAGTGGTATCATCTGCATATCTGAGGTTGTTGATATTTCTCCCAGCAATCTTGATTCCAGTTTGTGATTCATCCTGCTTAGCATTTCACATGACATATTCTGCATATCAGTACAATAGTACTCCTTTCCCAATTTTGGACCAGGCCATTGTTCCATGTCCAGTTCCAGCTGTCACTTATTGATCTGCATGCAGGTTTCTCAGGAGACAAGTAAGGTGGTCTGGTACTCCCATCTCTTCTAGAATTTTCCACAGTTTGCTGTGATCCACAAAGTCCAATGGTTTAGCATAATCAGTGATGCAGAAGTAGATGTTTTTCTGGAATTCTGTTTTGCTTTCTCCATGATGTGACAAATGTTGGCAGTTTGATCTCTGGTTCCTCTGCCTCTTTGAAACCCAGCTTGTACATCTGGAATTTCTTGGTTCATGTACTGCTGAAGCCTAGTTTGAAGGATTTGAACATAACCTTGCTAGCACGTGAAATGACCAAAGTGTACAGTAGTTTGAACATTCTTCAGTACTCTTGTCTTATGGATGCCTGCTCTTAAAGCCTAGTGAAGTTGATTCTTCCTAAAACAGAGTTCTCCTGCTGAGTTTATGATTAATCTCTCTATTCAAAACTTTATTCCATTTCTTGTCCACCCTGCTTCCTTTTAAGACTGAGGAGTACCAAAGAAAAGGGGAGATTGAAACTGAGCAGGACCCTGCTGGGCTCTCCTGGGTATAAAAGCCGCTCTTTGTCCCGTTTCTTGTTTGCAGAAAAAGCCTTTAGTTTCCTATATCTTCCTGAGTTCTAAAGAGCAGGCACAAGGAGTTACTAATTAGAGAAGTTAAGGAATGCAGAAACGAAGGAAATACATTTAAACAAGAAAAGAAATGATCATTTAAACAATGGTCAGTGGCAAAACAGAGTCCTAGTTTCTGCTCAAGAGATATACACACGGTTTGACACATACCTGTGAGTTGTTCTGTAAAAAGTAAGATACCCCCACCTGGGTGGAGGATGGTGACTCTTGCTGATTACAAGCACAGAGACTCCAGACTGACTGGAACTAGAAGGCTCATGGTTAAGATTCCTGTTAAGATCCCCATTACCTCACCACCTACCAATCAAGAAAGTCACTTAACCTGAAGCCCTCACCTCAAATACTGTCTTAAAAAACCCTTCCTTGAAAGCCACTGGGAAGTTTGGGTCTTTTGAGTTTGAGCTGCACACTCTCCTTGCTTGGTGCCCTGCAAATAAATGCTGTACTTTCCTTCAGTACAACCCAGTGTTAATAGATTGGCTTTGCTGTGCAGCAAGCAAGTGGATCCCAGTGTGCTTGGTAACACTAGTAATTTTCTGTTTTCAGTTTGCTGCTTTCTGTAGGAAGACTCAACTGGGGCCTATCACGGCTGGGAATAAAAATGACTGTGAAAGAGAAAAACAATTTTGATTTTAACAAAATGATTAACCATGGTCCAGAGACACCCTGTCAAACTGAAAGATGCTATTGTACTTAAAATACCTAAAGATGGTCTAAATCTTTGAAGACCTGTCCTCCAGGCTATGGAAGGTAAGCAACTTGAATGAACACACATTCTGTACATTATTAACCATTATTTTTTAAATAAGGAAACTGAAGCCTACCATCTAAGCGGTCTAGGGCAGATTCAAGGTCTAAACATCAAATTCTTGCCTTCTAACGTAGGCTCCATCCCTACCATTCCAGGCCAACCTCCTCCTTCTGTAAAAACATGGTTTGTGAAGATTTTAATATTCTGCACGTTGAGAGAAGTATAACAAATAACTTAAGCATATTTTCCTTATGTGTCTAGGATTTTAAAGTTGCTGTCACAAATAACTGGTAAGTGTCTTTTACTGAAAAGTGATGCTGAGGAGGGGTTTCATAGTATAGAGTCTAACTGACATGCTCTTTTTTTTTTTAATTAAATTTTATTTTGCTTAACTTTACAATATTGTATTGCTCTTGCCATACATCGAGATGGATCCGCCACCAGTATACACGTGCTCCCCATCCTGAACCCTCCTCCCTCCTTCCTCCCCATACCATCCCTCTGGGTCATCCCAGTGCACCAGCCCCAGGCATCCATTATCAGGCATCGTACCTGGACTGGTGACTTATTTCAGATATGATATTATACATATTTCAATGCTATTCTCCCAACTCATCCCACCCTCTCCCGGTCCCAGAGTCCAAAAGTCTGTTCTATACATCAGGGTCTCTTTTGCTGTCTCATAAACAGGGTTATTGTTACCATCTTTCTAAATTCCATATATATGCGTTAGTATACTGACATGCTCTTTTAATAACAGAGCACACTGGGGAGAATGGATACTGGTACATGTATGTCTGAGTCCCTTCACTGTTCACCTGACACTACCACAGCATTGTTAATTGGCTATACCCCAATAGAAAATATAAAGCTAAAAAAGTAAGAACAACAGAGTGTGGGCATACTTTAGAGATACTGTGGTTTCAGTTTCTGACCACCACAATAAAGTAAATATTGCAATAAAGCAGGTGGCATGAACTTTTTGTTTCCTAGTATATATAAAAGTTACATTCATACAATACTATGATCTACTAAGTATTCAAAAGTATTGTATCTAAACAATACTTACATACAATGTACATACCCTAATTAAAAATACTTCATTGCTAAAAATGCTAGCAATCGTCTGAACCTTCCATGAATCAGAATCTTTTTGCTGGTGATGTGTTTGAAATATTATGAGAATTACCAAACTGTGACACAAAAACACAAAGTGAGCAAATGCTGTTATAAAAAGGGTACTCCCACCCCAGACTCTGCCTGGAAAATCCCCGGACGGAGGAGCCGGTGGGCCCGTCCAGGGGTCGCTGAGGGACGGGACCCCACCACTCATGCAGGAGAAGGAAATGGCAACCCACTCCAGTGTGCGGAGAACCCAGGGAGGGGGAGCCGGGGGGCCGGGGGCCAGAGCGGACACGACTGTAGCAACTTAGCAGCACTGACAGACTTGCTTGAAACAGGGCTGCCACAAACTCTCAATTTGTAAAAATAAATAAATAAATAAAAAATCGCTATCTGCAAAGACTGATAAGATGATGTCCAATAAAACAAGGTGTGTCTGTATGGGTTCATGGAAAATAATAATGGCTCCAATCTGGCTGCAATTAGCCTGATTTATTTCTAAACCTTCACTGGGGTTTTCTGTTTGTGTCTGTCATGCTTGGAAGAAACTGGCTATTCACTCCTCCTATGCAATTTTTCAGTTTAGGATCTGTTTATTTGGTCAGCTGGCTATTTTCCTGTTTGCCATTAAGTGCAGTCTAATTTAATCAGACTATTTCTGTAAAGAGTCAGCTACTCCAAGAAAGGATAAGCAAATGGAAAATTGGAATAATGAAAAATTCTAGTTTAAAAGAGAAAATAAAGATCTCTTCGGACAGAACCTATCCAGTATATATAGCTAGTAAATTGCAATGAAATAGGGAACCACAAAAATAATGATGGTAACACAGTGAAAATAGTAATTGCAGTTTTACTATGTGTTTGCTGTTTGTCATGCACAGTTCTTAGGACTTTTCATGTATGAATTGATTTAATACAGGAATATTAATTTCAAAATCTCTAAATTCAGAAACAGCATAAAGCTACATAAAGCAGTTTGGTATACAGCAATAGAGAAATACCAATACCTGTGGCCAAACCTGTGTAAAAATACTCAAATTAAAAAATGGTAACATGTACCAAAAGCCCAAGAGAAGGCTCAATTTAGTCTGCAGTTTGTGGCTCCTGATTTAGCTGCTCTATAAAGAGCAAGGGCATGACAACAAAGGGTGTTTTCTGTCTATTGGAGGGATGCTAAGAAGACACCACCAGAAGAATCTCATTCTCTCAACCACAGAAACCCTGAAAGAATAAAAAGCCTCTGGTCAATGGAAATATAAGGCCATTCAAGGGCTAATTATTTTTAGATGAAGTGTGTACATTTTCTCCATCAAGTGGAATACCACCAGCAGGGAAGAATTGAACTTGCATTATGATTTCAGTTCCTATGCTGAGTCATACTAGAAACAAATGTCTATAGTACAGATGGTGCTGTAATCGTTTCAGATAAGTGGGAGTCCCAGGGACTTGTTCTCCTGGCAAAGTCTTGGGATGGGAGCCCTTAAAACCTGCCAGAGTGGCCTCCCAAGGCTTTTTCTCAAGAAGGTCCTGCCCTGATGGGCCTCTCTTTGGATCAGTGTCCTCACCTGTACACGCTTCTGTCTTAACTTCTTTTAATTCATAATTAGCCCCACTTGATCACCAGCTAAAAACGCTCTTTCTTGACTTAAAGCCTGTGAATTTAAAAAGTAAGAGACAGACTCTGTCGAGCGTCCTTGAATGAACTCAGTCACGTCCCTGGAGAATGCTCTTCTCCTGATCACCTAAAATTAGTTTTGGTTTTTCTTTTTATAAATGTGTATTTTACAAGTGGTTAGCTGTACTTGGGTTTTATCAGGATAATTGATCTTGATGTTTAGGGAGGAAGTATTTTCTAGACAGTCACGCCTTCTAAACATGATGTTTATGTCTTCTGCCTAAAAGGCTGTGGTTTTAGGTTGACCATTTATAACTCGGTCTGAGAGGAAACTAGACATTTGATCTCTTGGCCTCAGAGGGGTTTGGAGAAGTCTGGTTGTCACTCCTGAGTTCTCTATCCAAGGTCAAGTTGGAAACTATGATGAATTTTCTTAGAGATAGCAAACTGAAACAAGGCCGAGAAGAAAGGTAAATGAGAGACCGGGGCCAGGCTACGACCACAGACAGGGGCCCTTGGGTCCTTGGTCACAAAGAGGAGCCGCCCAACCTTGCCAACTAGACTGCTCCATGTTTACTCAAAGTTGGTACATCTGATTTTTCAAAGAAAGCTAGCAGTCTGGATTGTCCTGTTAAATCTTCTGGTTTGTCAGTGTTAGCATCTATATTAGAAATTTGAAAAACACCTTGCAGGTCAATTTGCAACTTCTAGACTATCTGAGTACTACATTCTGTGGGTATGTCTTTGGACTTGATAGGTAACTACCCAGAAGTCTACCAAGGCCTCCCCACTCAGGAACTGGCTACCACCCTCTTTGCTGCATGAATGGAGACATAACCACATTGTGCTGGTGTCCTGAATCTGTGGCAGGATGCTCATCATTGGGAAAAAGAAGATCCTTATATATGAGATAAGCTTTTGACCCTATTCTGCACCAAGCTCCTCTGTCCATGGGATTTTCAAGGCAAGAGTACTGGAGTGGGTTGCCATTTCTTTCTCCAGGGAATCTTCCCAACCCAGGGATCGAACCCAGGTCTCTCACATTGTAGACAGATGCTTTACCGTATGAGCCACCAGGGAAGTCCCTTTATATATGAAATAAGCTTTTGACCCTATTCTAGGCAGCTCCTCCAGAAGCAACTTGTTAAATAATTTGATGTCATTTTCCTATTTCCTTCTTTATCAAAAGCTGGTGATATGACTACTAAACCCATGGGGTCTGGAATATGGAATCTGATAAAACTAATTGCAAGGTGTTTTTATAGAAATGCTCTTTTTAAAGTCTTTAAGGCCAGATTCTTTCTCTGATGGATCTCTTTCTTCTTTTTTTTTTTGTTCATGAAGTCTACAGAGGTGATTTGGAACACAAAGTGTTTACTCTGCTGAATTTATCTTTGGGGTCTTACATGAAAAGCCAAAACTGAAAGTGAGAGTCACTCAGTCATGTCTGACTCTTTGCGACTCCATGGACTGTATGTAGCCAAACAGACTCCTCTGTCCATGGAATTCTTCAGACAAGAATACTGGAGAGGGTAGCCATTTCCTTCTCCAGGGGATCTTCCTGACCCAGGGATTGAATATGGGTCTCCCTTATTAAAGGCAAATTCTTTACCACCTGAACCACCAGGGAAGCACTTATATGAGTGGCAGTTAATTCAGAGTGGAGCTTGGTCTACATTGTAGAAAATGACCAGCTGTCCCCTGAATTTACAGTCACCCTCCAAAGTGTCTGCTGTGCCTGGATGGCAGCTGCCTCAACAGGGACAGTGCTTACAGGCCCTCTTCACCATTTTCGCCCCTGGGATGGGGGGAGGTATTTGACCTGCTCTTGCAAATGAAATATCAAGATTGGCTTCTTCCCGGCATATAGGGGCATCTCTACTGTCTCTTTCCCTTTTCCAGCAGAGTCCTAGACAATGGAGCTACATAATGAAAAGGATATCAGATCAAATCAGATCAGTTGCTCAGTCGTGTCTGACTCTTTGCCACCCCATGAATCGCAGCACGCCAGGCCTCCCTGTCCATCACCAACTCCCGGAGGTCACTGAGACTCACATCCATCGAGTCAGTGATGCCATCCATCTCATCCTCTGTCGTCCCCTTCTCCTCTTGCCCTCAATCCCTCCCAGCATCTAAATTACCATGTGGAATCATGCTGTCTACTACTGTTGAGAATCATTGATATATTTAATGATTAAGTCTTGCTAAGAAAGTAGCATCAGATTTGGAAACTATTTTGTAAACCTAAACACATTTGACTGTTGTCAGGGTACAATGTCAGATATAAAGTACCAGATACAATACCACTGGACTCTGGATTATGGAGGCTGCAGCATTATAATCTTGGAAGGCAGGGACGCTTCTCATTCTCTTCAGAAGTATGAATAACTGTAGAAGTGATTATACCACAGAAATCTTTGGAGTAGATTGCCCCTGACTTTCGGTCGGGTCCAAGCCACGGCTCCTTAGTCCAGTCTAGGGTGAGGGCTAAGCCGGCCGGGGCCCCACCTCATCCCCAGTTCTGAGTTTTGTGTGACATATGTGGGACTAGGATGGCTCACTAGCTGGCAAGGTCAACTGAGAACTAGAACTGGACTGGTAGAACCAAGTAGCTTTCCCTAAATGAGCCACTTATTCCTGTGTAAATAAAGATGCCCATGACCCATCAGAAGGGCTTTTAATCCCCTCAATTGGGTGATTTGAAGAAATCACCCAGGTTTTTGAAAGTAGCCTCAGGGTTATACACATCAGGAGATGGTTACCTCATGGGAAGGTGGAAGCAGAAAGTAAGATTTGGTAAATTAGCTCTGCTTGTTTTCCAAGCAGACAAAAAAGGAATGATGTTTTAACATTGGTTTGCAATAATAATACTTAATTGGGAAGTCACCCAGTTCTGTCCTTACAAGCATAGCTTCATGATAGCCATAGACTGTATATTCTGTATACATTTTAATACAGTGATAACAATGGAAGAAAATAGAAACTTTTTCACCCCCATAATTTCCTTGTAGAAGAGAAATAAAGATTGATGGAAAGTGATAATGCCTTTGGGATTCATAACATCAGCTCTTTCTTTTAGCTGTTAAAGTAGGTATATAAAGATTATATATTCAAGATTTATTGTTAGGATTAGTCTCTAATTTTACTTTAAATGCAGAATAAACAAATATTTCCCGAGCAACTTTAAGAAGCTATCTTTACAGTATAAAATTGCCTAATAAACACGAATCATAAATAGGAGAAACATTTGTCATATCTATACATATTCCTTTAACCTTAACATAAATCATGCAACACAAATTATGTGAGAATGTATTAGTTAGCATAACACTGGCTGCTGTAACAAATTGCACCAAAATACGGTTGAATTGTATTTCTTTGTCATGTAACAATTCAGTGTGAGTGTTTCTGGTTGGTTGCTAGACAGCATGCTTCCACATGGAAACTTAGAGAACCATATCCTTTTCATTACGAAGCCCTATCATTGTCTGGGGCGGGGAGACACGCCGGGAGAACCACGAGAGGAGGGGGGAGAGGGAACCGACCAACCGCCGGACCCGCCACGGAGCGGGGCGGAGGGGGGGGGGAGAGAGAAGGGGGGCGAGAGGGAGGGCGCGGAGCCCGAAGGAGGAGGAGCCCCGGAGGGCGGAGAGAGAGGGACGGGGGAGAGGGAGGGGGGGGGAGGGGGGGAGAGGAGGAGGACGGAGAGAGGCAGAGGGGGGGGAGGGGCCGGGGGGGGCGAGGGGGGGGGGGGGGGGCGAAGGGAGGGGAGGGGGGGAGGAGGCGGGGGGGGGGGGAGGGGGGGGGGGGGGGGGGGGGGGGGGGGGGGGGGGGGGGGAGGCGGGGGCGGGGGGGGGGGGGGGGGGGGGGGGGGGGGGGGGGGGAGGGAGGAGGGGGGAGGGGGGGAAGAGGAGAGGGAGGGGGGGGGAGAGGAGGGAGAAGGGAGGGAGGAGAGGGGAGAAGAGGAGAGGGGAGAGAAGGAGGAGGAAGAGGGAGGGAGGAGGGGGAGGGGGGAGGGACACGACGAGCGACTGATCTGATCATTGTCTAGAAGTCTAACTTGCTAACAGACACACACCCTACACTGCTGCTTTCCTTTTCCCACCTCCCTTCCCTACATTCCACTAGTTTCCTGGAATTACTTCTCAGAATCACTGCATGTACTTAAGTCCATGTCTCAGGGTTTGTCTCTGGCGGGGGATACCCAAACTAAGACACTCGCTTAGCTTTTGAATTTTTAGCTGGCATATATTAGGTGGGCTTCCTTGGTGGTTCAGTGGTAAAGAATATACCTGTCACTGCAGGAGATAAGAGTTAGATCCCTGGGTCAGGAAGATCCCCTGGAGAAGGAAATGGCAACTCACTCCAGTTTTCTTGCCTGGGAAATCCCACAGACAGAGGAACCTGATGGGCTACAGTCCATGGGGTTGCAAAGAGTCGGACACGACTCATTGACTAAACAACAACAATAACATATAAAAATTGCAGGGGATTTATTATAATTTTGAGATTGATGTGTCCCAATGTCTAATGCACATTGATATTATTTGACTTGCTTATAAACTACTTGAGCTGAAGATCTACCTTAAATCATCCAATGCCTAGATTTAGACTGAAAAACAGCCATTCCTTTCTGAATCTACACAGATCTAACTGGTCTTGAAGTGCATTATGTTCAAGCAGATCTTTTCCTGCTTTTTCCACTTGTGTCCCTGTTGAGGTGTATGAATTTTTTCAGTTAATCATTGGATTGCTAATGAATATTTATTGAGCACCTACTAATGTAAATGGTTGGCTCTGAGGTAGTTGGCTTGAGGAATCCTTAATAGTGTTTCACAGTTGTCTCTTAAGGGTTAGAAACTTAAAATATAATTGGTGAGCAAAGTCAAGGTTACAAAATAACATGAGCTATTCATACAAGATGAACTGCCTGTTCAGTATGTTTTATTGATTTGGGAACTGTGAATCACTGTGGGGAGACCTGCCTCCGAGCTAATCCATGAAATTAAAGCTTCTAGTTACCATGAAAATGAACTAATCACCAGTGTCTTAAGCATAGAGAAGTTTCCTTTCACTAGGCCTTTAGCGATTTTCCTGTAATATTGTCAAATAACAATGACTTACTATGAATATTTATGAAGCTTTTATTATATGCTGGATACTGGTTAAATGACTAACATGAATTATCTGCATCTATTACTTCTTTGAATTCTTACATTACTCTATGAGGTAAATACTACTATCAGTTAGTGGCTATGTCACACAGCTGTAAATAATGAAGTCAGAATTCAAACTCTGTTATGATTAAACTACACTTTCTCTTATAATAACTGTCTCTTCTATTAAGCATGAGCAAGAAGCCATATATGTGTATTCCCTCAATGATTCACTAAAGCAGAAAGTTGGCAGGAGCTTTTTTTATAGAATGGAGGAAGAACAAAGGCAAAATTGATATGTGCTATCATGGTAGGTGGAATGGAGACAGGACATTATATTCTTTTTTCTTCCCTCTCCTGTTCCCACTGTGTTATCCAGGTCTTACCACATTCAAGTAGATATTTATTCTGCTGAACAGCCCATAATCTTTGAAAATATTTTACATGGTCTAATAGACTTCAACTTGGAGTCTACACTGGAAAAAAGACTTCAGTAAAAAATATCTGACCAATACCTCAGAATTAGAGATTCTGCAAATAACCAGACAGATAAAAAAAAAAAAAAAAAAAAACAGGTTCTTGAATTAATATAGGTCTGAGGTTAAAAAATCCAAGAGGTTTTCCAAAGGTAGCCAGAATGCCATCTCTAGAAGGGAAAGTTCTCCAACTCAGCTAAGTACTTTTTTACTTGTATTCAAAGTACATTTCTACTCAAAGTATCTTATCAAGCCTACCCCAGACCAAGAGAATCAGAATTTTCATTCTGAACAAGATCTCTAGGTAATTCATATGTATACAAAAGTTTGAGAAACATGGATTTAAATTTATTTGTTATTATTTTAAAAATATGAATATGAAGGGTTAAACTGAAAAATGTTTAAGTTGTGCTGTTTTGAAATATTTTCTATTTTTCAACAGATGTTATTTATAAGAAAGTTACAAATACAGGGCTTTTTTGAGATAAATTCAAGGTATTGAGCCAGTTAAGGATGAATCCTTTCTTCCGAAGTGCTGAAGTAGATGAACCAGCTAGGAATAGGAAAGGGTATCTTACCAGACACAGGGTGTTATGGAGTTATTGTAACCAAGAGGTCAGTGCAGACACACGGATAGACACGTTAACCAATGGAATGGGACAGGTGGCTAAGAAACTGGCCTGTGTATGTATGTAACTTTGATATATGAACATGGTGACACGACAGATCATTGGGAAAAAGAGGAACTGACACATAAATATGTCTTTTAGAAGACAATATAAATAAATATAATTCAGACCTTGAGGGTAGTTAAGGATTGCTTAAACAAGCCTCAATAGCGAACACTAAACATTAAAACAAAAATTTTAACACTTAAAATTAAGAAATCTGTTAATCAAATGACACTGTCAACAAAGTAATAAACAAGTTATAGATTTGGCCAAGATGTTCACAATAGACACCTGACAAAGATGTAGTATTGAGAATATATACAAATTTCTATAAAGCAATAAGATAAAAAAAAATAACCAGTTTTTAAAATGAGTATAAGAAAGGCATTTTACTTAAGAAACACATCTAGCCAAAACCAGAGTTACAGCAAAGAAACAGAAATGAGAATACACACGCTCATTCTCTTTACTCATCAGAGTAAGGCAAACACCTCCATGAGATGTCAATGTATTCCCATCTTAATGGGAACTCTTTAGAAATCTGACCTGAATATTGACTGTTGGCAAGTGTCTGGATCAGGGTTCCTTATATACTGCTTGCTGCTGCTGCTAAGTCACTTCAGTCGTGTCCAACTCTGTGCGACCCCATAGATGGCAGCCCACCAGGCTCCATTGTCCCTGGGATTCTCCAGGCAAAAACGCTGGAGTGGGTTGCCATTTCCTTCTCCATGCATGAAAGTGAAAAGTGAAAGTTAGGGAAGTGTAAAATGATAGAGTTACTTTGGAAGACCTTTGGCTTTGTCTTGTAAAACTGAAGATTCATATTCCTTATGACATAGCAATTTCACAGTTTGGTATACAATCAAGAAAAACTCTTGGGACTTTGCTGGTGACCCTGGGATTAAGAGTCTGCCTTGCAGTGCAGGGGATGTGGGTTCAATCCCTGTTCCAGGAACTATAATCCCACATGCTGTGGGGCAACAAAGCCCAAGCCCACATGTGGCAGCTAGAGTCTGAGATTTGCAATGATGGATCCCACATACTGCAACTACGATCTGACATGCTCAAATAAAATATATATATATAAAGAAAAACTTATATTAGGGTACAGGTACAGGAACATTCATAGCAGATCTGTGTATCATAGTAATAAACAAAAAATCCCTAAAGTGCCCCTCAGTAGGAGAGTGGATAAACTGTAATATACTCATGGAGTAAAATGTGAGACTGCAAAACAAACTAGAGCCACATTCAACAGTATAAACAGACATATGCAGATCTAATTAATTTTATTAAAAATTCCTACTATTATCCATAGTTGTTCAGTTGCTCAGTCGTGTCCAACTCTTTGTGACCCATGGACTGCAGCACCTGCGCTTCCCTGTCCTTCACCATCTCCCAGAGTTTGCTCAAACTCATGTCCACTGAGCCAGTGATGCCATAGTATGCACAGAGAAAAGTACATATATCCTACATGTGATAGATTGATACTTTAAAAGGCCACACTTCTTCATTCTTCACCTGTGCATTTTATTTTTTGTCAATAGGAGATGACAGAGGTGACACTGTTCTAGTTCTATTTCTCAAAAGGCCCCCTGTGCTTCCATTCTTGCTCTTTGAACACCATCACCAGCATATGAATAAGCTGGGGCTTGCCTGTTGTCAGATGAGAGGCTAGGTGGGGAGACTCTGAGCTCCCTGAAGCCAACCTAGACCAGCCTAGAGCCAGTTGACTCCCAGTCTTGAAAGAGTGTCCAGCTAAGCTCAGCAGAGTTCAGCTGACACGCGAGTGACATGGAGAAAGACCGGAAGAGTCCCAACTCCAAAACTTGTGACTAATGCTAAATGCTTATTGCTTAGGCACTGAGTTTTTGACTGGTATTTGTTATGCAACCACAGATAATATGATAAGTCAATGGATTTGTGCTTTTTCTTTCATAAAGTAAGCACACTCATTTAACCAGTGCCCAGATCAGGAGAACAAGAATAGCATTTGAGAGGTTTCCCTTTTACCACCTTTCAATTGCTAGTCACCCTGTCCCCCACCGAAAGCAACTATTCTTTTAACTCAATCTAAATGTAATAATATTGTGTATGCTTTTGTATCTGGCTCCTTTCACGTAACATATCACTTGTAAAAAGCATTCATTATGTTGTGTGCCATTGCAGACTATCCAGTCTCATGGTTGTGCAGTAGTCAATGGCGTGACTATATTATACTCTATTTATCCATGTAACACTTGATGGACATCAGGCTGATTTCAACTTCGGACTATTACAAACAGCACAACTATAAACATTCTTGTATTTGTCTTCTGGTGACTATATGTGCACATTTCTGCATATATTATATTGTATTATAAACAAACCAACGGGGCTTCCCTGGTTGCTCAGTGGTAAAGAACCTGCTTGGCAATGCAGGAGATGTGGTTTGATCCCTGGGTCGACAAGACCCCCCTGGAGAAGGCAATGGCAGCCCACCCCAGTATTCTTGCCTTGGAAATCCCAGGACAGAGGAGCTTGTTGGGCTGCTTCTCTATGTGGTCGCAAAAGAGTCAGACATGACTTGGCAACTAAAAACAAAAACAACAAATAGACCAGTATGGTCTTGTATGAACCACTGAGAAGGGGGAATTATTATCAGGTGTACACAATTCTGTACACCTGATGTAGTATCAATTTAAAAATGTGTAGAGGTACCTAAATGAAGGGTACAGCTTGATCAGAAGGGCTCCGCAAAAGTCACCAATCTATGTGGCAATTTTATATTTGAAAAGATCGAAGACCATGAAGTTTAAATGACTTGGCCAAAGTTATTCAGGTATTTTTCATGACATGAATCCATTGTGGAAAAAACATTGTAAAGACAGTTTGGTTTTCTTTTTCTATGGTTTATGCATGGCATGAATTCTGTTTCTTTACAAATGCCAAGTTCTGATGTTGAAAATGTTGCCAACATAATCTAGCATCGGAGGTCTCAATTGCTTCTTAAAATAAAATATTCCTGCTTTCTTCCATTTGAAGTGTATTCTTTCTTCAGATAAATTTTCTGAACTTTCTTATCGAACTTGCTGGAATGCAGAATGAGGAAATTATAAAAGTGGGCTTTTTGTTCAGTTTTGCCAGTAATGTCATTAATTGCATTAAATTTCTTACATTTCTTAGAAGTTGGAGGCAATCCTGCCTGGGGAAGCACTGATGATTTGGGGTAAGTTCTGTTGCAGCTGGACAAACTTGGCCTTTATAGACTTTCCTCTTCAAGTTTTAATCAAGAGGAAGATTTGACCACAGAGTTTCAATGGAAAACTGGCATCGTTTTTCCATCACTTATTGCTTACCTAAGAGCACAATTCACAGTATACTCTGGCCTTCATTTCTCTTACCAGACAATCCCCTAGAATTTGTGGGGGTGGATTTCAGGGAGGACCAGGCCTCTCTTCCCCCTTTTCTGAAATGTCTGAATCTTTCTCTCTTGTAATCACAAACTCAAGAATGTCAATAGAGAAAGATTTCCAGATCAATTTTACACTTCGGTCACATTCCCTTCTTAATCTGATGTTTTTGCTACTTCCAAAGCAGAGAGAAATTCTAAATTTCACCACGCACACATCATTTAAAATCCCCCCCTCCCTGTTAGGTTATTTAAACTTTTCCTACATATCAATTAGTTTGAAATAATAAGTCTTTAGGCTATCCACTAATTGCTGCACTGTAGACACGATCTGTATTTAAAATTATGCCAGGAAAATTAAGCTGCAGCACAAAGGAGTCTTGGCTAACAGAGAAGCCATCTTAGCCCTTCGGAGGAGCAGAGAGAGCTAACGGGGACAGGGAATACACAGGGGGCTCCTTTCCCAGTTTGTCATTCGCCAGGGTGAGATGTGAAAACAGACTGCTCCAGCTGTAGACTCCTCTTCCTTGCTTTACCGTTTGCATTTTGAATTCTTACTGTATTTGGTCATGCAAAGGCAGAAGAAAACGGTTGTCAGCCAAATGTCCTTTTCTAGTAGATATTTATTATAAATAGTCTCAAGGCAAATTGCCTTCCTAATGAATTTCCCAACCTCTCCTCCCACTGCAAAAATAACACATCTTGGGTTGATTTTGCAGGAGGTAAAGAGGATGGAGAGAGGAGAGGTGTGGCAGCCGGCAGCCTTATCAAGCAGTGCCTCGATTTTAGTAAACACGGTGGCTTTACTGGAAGAAATATCACTTACAAAGAAGAGGAGGTGGCAGGATTTCCTACAGCTGGCTGAAACCCCTGGCACTTTGGGAGTTTCATAAACTTCCCTCTAACCCTCATCAAGGCTCTAAGTTGAGCTGAAAAATGCCCGCTGAGCTCTGTCTGACTCAGTCCCACCCTACTGAGCTGTAGATTCAACAACTGAGAATCGTGGCATCGATTTTTAAAAAGGAGGATGGAAGGAAAGACAGAAAGTTAGAAGGTGACTCACAGGTGAATTTTTTCATACCCACCCCCCTCCAAAAAAGTTTCAGTTTATGGGTGTATATTTTGCCTTCAAGTGTTCTTGCCTGGAGAATCCCAGGGATGGGGGAGCCTGGTGGGCTGCCGTCTATGGGGTCTCACAGAGTCGGACACGACTGAAGCGACTTAGCAGCAGCAGCAGCAGCGTCTCCCCTTTTCTCTCTGACTTCTTGTTTTTGCCTTGTTTTGCGATAAATCATTTTGACTTCAGGTCTGGCAAAGGGAAGTGCTGCGGAGTCGTTCTCGCCCTCTAGTGGTGAAAGGCTACCTTAAAGTGCAGGTCTCCCGGTTATCCTCAAAGGAGAGCGATCCTATGAGATCTTTCTAAGCAGAAACGGCATACAGCGAAGGAAGAAGCAAGTACTTTAGGATACATCTTGCTAACTGAGGCACAAAATAAACCAAGATAGAGTACAGACATTCAAAGACACAGTTCACACCTCTGGCGTTTAGATGCTGAGTGTAGTTCCGTGAAGTGGCTTGGTGGTGCCCCTCTCCTGAGTTGGGTTCTGCTGCAAAACAGATGCTGGACACTATTCTCCCCTTTTTTCAAAGTGAAAATCTACTTTGGATTTCTTTAGGTTAGCCAAACAGGTCCTAATGTAGGTCTTTCGTAAAAGTGTAGTTGCATAAAGTGAACTTTGGAAAAGTGGGGGATCCTGTAGTAGAAACAGCTTATGACAAGTAATGATAGCATTTTCTTTGTAGAAGAATGCTTTGGCTGGACCCCACCCAATTATACTATGTCTCAGCATAGCAGATTGCTGAAGGGGCAGAAAACATCCCATTCTGGCTGTCATTGTTTAGGAGATTCACACAGAAGTAATAGAATTTTTCCAGGGAAATTTCACACCCTTGCTTGCATTGAATTATAACTTAGAGGCAGTTATCCTTAAGTCTTTACATTTTTCTCTGCTGTAAAGTGTTCAGAGCAGCACTACTCATAATAGTCCATCAAGAGTGAAATGGGTAAATGAATTGTGATGTATTCAAATACACCCAACTGTGGCTACATACAACATGATGTTAATGAATGATACCAGATGCAAAAGATACAAACTTCATGGACCTCCCTGGTGGCTCAGATGGTAAAGAATATAACTGCAGTGCAAGAGATCCATCCAGGTTCTATCCCTGGGTCAGGAAGATTCTCTGGAGAAAAGAATGGCTACCTACTCCAGTATTCTTGCCTAGAGAATTCCATGCACAGAGGAGCCTCATGGGCTACAGTCCATGGGGTCATAAGAGAGTCAAACCCAACTGAGTGACTATCACTTTCACAGACTTCATGAGTCTACTAATGAAGAGTTTCAAAACTTCAAAAAAAAATCACTAAGTTGACTGAAGTTGGAATGATTACTTCACTATGAAGGTAGTATTGATTGGAGCTGAGGATAAAGGAGACTTCTGGGACACTGATATTCTGATATACATTATAATATCAGAATTATATGATATAATATATTATTTATTAATATGTAATTATTATATTAACAATATATTATACTATATATTATTAATATATCATATATATGATATTATATATAATATCAGTATATCGGAGAAGGATGGCACCCCACTCCAGTACTCTTAGAGTCATGGATGGAGGAGTGGTGGGCTGCAGTCCATGGGGTCACTAAGAGTCGGACACGACTGAGCAACTCACTTTCATTTTTCACTTCATGCATTGGAGAAGGAAATGGCAACCCACTCCAGTGTTCTTGCCTGGAGAATCCAGGGATGGGGGAGCCTGGTGGGCTGCCATCTATGGGGTCTCACAGAGTTGGACACGACTGAAGTGACTTAGCATAATATCTTATATTGACATGTGGCATTTTCACTACCTTTTAAAAAATTTGTCAAGCTGTTCACTTATGGACTGGACATTTAATGTTTCTTCTCATGTTTATTCCCTATGGAAATAGGTGAACATGGAAATACTGTATTTTACTTTTAATATGTCTGTCATTTATTTGAAATGCTTTTCCCTTCATGAGCTACTTTTCAGAAACTTCAAAGTGTATACATATTTTTGTGCCATCTTGAAATGTGTCTGGTTGGTGGGGGTGATTATGAGGGCTACTTCCCACTCACCTGCTGAGGAAAAGCTCATCTCTACTCCCTGGTCCTTATCTCCCCACTGGTCTATGGACTGTTGCACTGTAAATGACATTGTGACTTCTGGTCATCACTCAAGGGCCATGCTAAAACCAGAGCTCACTTCCTGGACACTGGGGTGGTCCAGGGGCTGCTTGGATGTAGTGCTGGGGTATTATGCATCCTCTGTCTGGGATATCTAGCACTGCTGCTGCTGCTGCTGCTAAGTCACTTCAGTTGTGTCCAACTCTGCGACCCCATAGACAGCAGCCCACCATGCTCCACTGTCCCTGGGATTCTCCAGGCAAGAACAGTGGAGTGGGTTGCCATTTCCTTCTCCAATGCAGAAAAGTGAAAAGTGAAAGGGAAGTCGCTCAGTTGTGTCCAACTCTTGGTGACCCCATGGACTGCAGCCCACCTGGCTCCTCCGTCCATGGGATTTTCCAGGCGAGAGTACTGGAGTGGGTGCCATCTAGCACAAAGGAGGTAGAAAGGACAGGCAAAGAGTATAAGAAAACAACAAACATTACACAGAAAGGAAAGAGTGGAGGAAATCAGAAAGAAAACAATGCTTCTGCAGGTTTGTGAGGACTTCTGGCCCTTTCCCTTTTTAGGCTCTAAAAGTGACCCTTTCACACTTAGCCAATCAATCCCAGAATAAGGAATGCCTCTTAACTTGGGGTTCGTTATCTGTCTAGGACCGACCCTTTGATGATGTGCTTTCTGAGAGCAAGGGAAAGGTGAGGACACAAGCCCACCCTGAGGACACTGAGATTCAGCCAGCTGCACCTGCGTGGGTGAGGGTCCCCACTTCTCTGCCTGATGAGTCTCCAGAGGAAGGGAAAAGGGGCGATAGAACAAGCGGACAGGAGAGCTGGCGTCACTTTCGGGGAGCAGCCCAGGCTGGTGGCAGCAGACTCTTCCTGGTTAGAGGGAGTGAGGGTTTCCGGGTTCTGGCCTGAGGATGGCTCTGTTGTTGATGAAGAGGTACAGCCTGTGATGGGGCAGTTTGCTCAAGCTCTTCAGTTAGCAGTTAGAAAAATAATCAACCTTTCTTTTGGGAGACCTAATGAGAAGATGCCAATGTCAATAGTTACTATTTAGAAATGACACTTGGTAATCGCAGGTGTGGCTGAAGTGACAGAATAATTGAGAGGCAGGGAAGAAGCACAAAATCAAGAAAAAGTGCAAAGAGCTGGCTCTATAAGCTCAGGGAGAAAATATGTCTTGTGGGTATTTTTGAGCAACTTGATCCACCCTGAAGCTACATGGTCTGCTCTTGCTGTGACAAACATTAACATTCACAGTGTCACCTCCTTTGGTCTCAAGGGACAGAAACTCTGCTGGGAGTCACACAGCTCCCAGTTGAAAACGGCAGCACATTTACCGCACATGTGAGTTCTAGGAGGTCGTGGAGGGGAATGGTTTGGAGAAGGACTTCCAGATTCCAGGTGCTTTTATTCACATCTCATCTCTGCCAGTGAGAAGCTGCAGGAGCTTGGGCCAGTGGCCAATCTCTGAATCTCAGTCTCAGTTTCCATGCATAACATGAAGATGCTGAATCAGCCCCACAGACAGAGTGGAAGGTCACAGGAGAAGTCTCAGTGCTTAAGCCCCTAGAAAGAACTCATTCAAATAAGCTCTCTTTATTCAAAATCCTGAAGCCAAGGTGGGTTTTACTTTCCAGGGGAACATCCAGATGAAGGCAGGGCCCAGTTGGCTGTTTGGCTTCTGTATTTCTAAGTCCACATGATAACAGCACTCTAGCAGAAATAGCTCCCATAAGCTGAGGGTGCAGCCAGCCTAAATCTCTAATTTTCTCAAAGCCTGTGGCCACTCTCCTCAAATAAATAGTTTGGAAACTCTAGCTCTTTGGCTACCAAGCCCCCAAAACATGATGCATCTGCAAAAAGCATGATGAATTCCTGGTTTGACATTCCAAGTGTGGCCTCCTCAGTGTTGGGACACTCAGGTGGTGTGTTGTAAGAAATATAGAGGGTCTTTGGTTCTTACACAGCACTCTTAAAACCCTTGGAATTTCCTAAGTGATTGGAATGTCTTTATATCTGAGTTAATGCTGATGAGGTAACTTAGAGTAGGGCAATCTCAGAATGAGACTAATCAAAAGAAGGACCAAGTGATGGCAGGGTTGGAAACTCCAGCCCCCAGTACAAATCACTAGGGAAGGAAGGAGTTAGCTTGAGAATGGTTTACAAAAACTTGCGAACAACAGTGTTCAGAAAGTTCCTGCATTGGAGAAACCTTGCTGGGAGGAGGGTATACCCTAGCTCCTAGGGACAGAAGGTCCTTCAGTCTGGATGCTTCCAGGCCTTGCCCTGTGTGCCTCTTTATTCATCTGTACCCTTTTTAACAAATTGGTTAACAAAAGTGACATGCCTTTCTGAATTCTATAAGCCATTCTAGCAAATTGTCAAACCTGAAGAGGAAACTCCCAATTTATAGCTCCTTGGTAAGAAGTATGGGGAGCTCAAGACTTGTGATGAGCATCTCAAGTTGGAGCAGACTTGTGGACAGAAACCTTAAGTTGTGGAGTCTGTGCTAACTTCGAGAAGTTAGGGTCAGAATTGAATGGGAGGACCCCAGCTGCTCTCAGAAAATTGGCTGGTGTCATGAAACACATCACTGGGAAACCAGGCTTTCCTTCCCAGTGGCCCTGGGTGCCCTTTCCAGGCCCACACAGTCTTCTTCCCTTAGTCAGTCCTCCCGAGGGCAGACCTTGCTGCCATTTTGCATATACCTAAGTCTGGGGCATCACCAAGGGAGGATGCTTGGTGGGAGTAAGGATGGATCTTGGACACATGTGGTACGGTGCCCCCTCCTATGGACAGAAGATCCTCCTGGATACAAGAAAATGAGTTGAGAGGGTGGTGAGGCATTGGAAGGCAAGGGAGAAGGCCATGGGCTGAGAGTCTCCTTTGGTCTTGGGTCCTGCCAATATTATGAAATGGGTGGTCTTGACCTTGTGAATCACAATCTAAGGATGGTGGCTGAGAACCTTGCTGGAGCGGTTGCTAAATTGATTTAAACAGAAGTATTTAACCTTGGCTGCACATTTGAACCCCCACTCCAGTACTCTTGCCTGGAAAATCCCATGGACAGAGGAGCCTAGTAGGCTGCAGTCCATGGGGCCGCTAAGAGTTGGATACGACTGAGCGACTTCACTTTCACTTTTCACTTTCATGCATTGGAGAAGGAAATGGCAACCCACTCCAGTGTTCTTGCCTGGAGAATCCCAGGGACGGGGGAGCCTGGTGGGCTGCAGTCTGTGGGGTCACACAGAGTCGGACACGACTGAAGTGACTTAGCAGCAGCAGCAGCAGCACATTAGAATTGCCTGGAAGCTTTCAAAATGACCAGGCCTTATCCCACACCAATGACATGAGGCTCTTAGGGGGTGGGGCCTAGGCATCAGCCCTTCTCAAAGCTTGCCTGTGATTGCAGTATTTAGCCAAGGGTGAGAGCCCTTGAGGTTAGTAAAATTAGATGGATCGTGGGCCGGGGCTCAGTGTGACAGAGCTGGGGATTATTTTAGAGAGTAAATTATGGCATCCCTAAAGTGGCAGCCTCTACTTGGCTCCAGTTGACTGAGGGCAAGCAGGAAGAAGGCTTGCTCTGGCCAGCTTGTCCCAATTTTCAAGGGAAGCTCCAGGTGCTTACATGCGATTTCACACTTGGATATGTTAGTAGCTAATTCTACACAGCAGTAGTGAAACAGCTACTGTCATGATTTGGTGTTTGGGTGTCTGAGTTAAGAGTCTTCCTGCTCGAAGTGTAGTCCAAACAGTAGCATTGGTTTCACCTGGGGGCTTATTATAAAGTCAGAGTATAAAGGTAGACTTGTTATAAAGTCTACACAGATCTTGGAGGAGGAAACAGCACCCCACTCCAGTACTCTTGCCTAGAGAATACCGTGGACAGAGGAGCCTGGTGGGCTGCCGTCTATGGGGTCGCACAGTGTTGGACATGATTGAAGCGACTTAGTGTGCATGCATGCCTTGGAGAAGGAAATGGCACCCCACTCCAGTACTCTTGGCTGGAAAATCCCATGGACGGAGGAGCCTGGTAGGCTGCAGTCCCAGGGGTCACTAAGAGATGGACGCGACTGAGCGACTTCACTTTCACTTTTCCCTTTCATGCATTGGAGAAGGAAATGGCACCCCACTCCACTGTTCTTGCCTGGAGAATGCCAGGGACAGAGGAGCCTGGTGGGCTGCCGTCTATGGGGTCACACAGAGTCGGACACGACTGAAGCGACTTAGCAGCAGCAGGAGCTACACAGACCTACTAAATTAGAGCCTGCATTTTAATAGGATTGCCCAGGTGATTTGCATGCATATTAAAGTTTGAGAAACACCGATTAGCAGGTTAAACAGTATGGTGACAGCAAAGACCAGACTGTAGGAGTGCTTCCTTTATGCACCATCAGTTTGCCTGTGTTTCCTGGTTGTAGAATTGTATACCTCCTGTGTTACTTCAACAATCAGCGCCTGCCCCAGGAGGAGACTGGGCATCAGACGGCACCTACAGCTCTGCTCTGTCTCCGCTGTTAACACCAATATTCGTGGTCTGTTGCTCATGTTGCTCTCCTACTTTTCTGAAAGGTGAAATGTAAGAGAAGCTCTTTTTCATATTTAAAACATTCACATTTAGTTGTGCTTCCTTCCCTGCACTGTCCACTGAGGCCCCTAGAAGGCTTTGTTTTAAACGTCCCGCTCCCTGCGTGCAGCATGTTCACAGTTCGTGTTCACCTTATTTCCCGAGCATTCGTCCCGCTCTCAGCACATTTGCTATCCGGATCATGTTCTTATTATTACGATTCAACTTAACTGATGAAAAACAGGCTTTCAGAAGCCTGGCATAATGGAAAGAGAATTGACTTGGATGAAAGTTTAGCCAACTACAAATTCAAAGTAAACTTCTTGGTATCTGGACAACAAATGCAATTAAGTTCATTAGAGAGATATCAGTCTTGGAATGGTGTGTTTATCAACTTTATTAAGCATGTTAGAATAATGAACCAACCCTTTAGCCTTGTGGACTTTCTTGACTGTTGCTTATTTTCTATTTTGCTGATTCCTAATTTCATTTTTTGTATTTCCTTCCTTTTACTTTCTCTGGGTTTAAGGTGCTCTTTCCTTTTTAATTTCTTGAGATGGACGCTTAGAGTATTAAGTTTCTTCTTTTTTTATACACATCAGATCAGTCGCTCAGTCGTGTCCGACTCTTTGCGACCCCATGAACCGCAGCACGCCAGGCCTCCCTGTCCATCACCAGCTCCCGGAGGTCACTCAGACTCACACCCATCAAGTCAGTGATGCCATCCAGCCATCTCATCCTCTGTTGTCCCCTTCTCCTCCTGCCCTCAATCCCTCCCAGTATCAGAGTCTTCTCCAATGAGTCAACTCTTTGCATGAGGTGGCCAAAATACTGGAGTTTCAGTTTTAGCATCATTCCTTCCAAAGAAATTCCAGGATTGATCTCCTTCAGAATAGACCGGTTGGATCTCCTTGCAGTCCAAGGGACTCTCAAGAGTCTTCTCCAACACCACAGTTCAAAAGCATCAATTCTTCGGCGCTCAGCCTTCTTCACAGTCCAGCTCTCACATCCATACATGACCACAGGAAAGACCATAGCCTTGACTAGGCGAACCTTTGTTGGTAAAGTAATGTCTCTGCTTTTGAATATGCTATCTAGGTTGGTCATAACTTTCCTTCCAAGGAGTAAGCGTCTTTTAATATCATGGGGGCAGTCACCATCTGCAGTGATTTTGGAGCCCAGAAAAACAAAGTCTGACACTGTTTCCACTGTTTCCCCATCTATTTCCCATGTAGTGATGGGACCAGATGCCATGATCTTCGTTTTCTGAATGTTGAGCTTTAAGCCAACCTTTTCACTCTCCACTTTCACTTTCATCAAGAGGCTTTTCAGCCCCTCTTCACTTTCTGCCATAAGAGTCGTGTCATCTGCATATCTGAGGTTATTGATATTTCTCCCAGCAATCTTGATTCCAGCTTGTGTTTCTTCCAGTCCAGCATTTCTCATGATGTACTCTGCATAGAAGTTAAATAAACAGGGTGACAATATACAGCCTTGACGTACTCCTTTTCCTATTTGGAACCAGTCTGTTGTTCCATGTCCAGTTCTAACTGTTGCTTCCTGACCTGCATACAGATTTCTCAAGAGGCAGATCAGGTGGTCTGGTATTCCCATCTCTTTCAGAATTTTCCATAGTTTATTGTGATCTACACAGTCAAAGGCTTTGGCATAGTCAATAAAACAGAAATAGATGTTTTTCTGGAACTCTCTTGCTTTTTCCATGATCCAGCGGATGTTGGCAATTTGATCTCTGGTTCCTCTTCCTTTTCTAAAACCAGCTTGAACATCAGGAAGTTCACGGTTCACATATTGCTGAAGCCTGGCTTGGAGAATTTTGAGCATTACTTTACTAGCGTGTGAGATGAGTGCAATTGTTCGGTAGTTTGAGCATTCTTTGGCATTGCCTTTCTTTGGGATCGGGATTAAAACTGACCTTTTCCAATCTTGTGGCCACTGCTGAGTTTTCCAAATTTGCTGGGATATTGAGTGCAGTACTTTCACAGCATCATCTTTCAGGACTTGGAATAGCTCCACTGGAATTCCATCACCTCCACTAGCTTTGTTCGTAGTGATGCTTTCTAAGGCCCATTTGACTTCACATTCCAAGATGTCTGGCTCTAGGTCAGTGATCACATCATCATGATTATCTGGGTCTTGAAGCTCTTTTTTGTACAGTTCTTCTGTGTATTCTTGCCACCTCTTCTTAATATCTTCTGCTTCTGTTAGGTCCACACCATCTCTGTCCTTTATCGTGCCCATCTTTGCATGAAATGTTCCTTTGGTATCTCTGATTTTCTTGAAGAGATCCCTAGTCTTTCCCATTCTGTTGTTTTCCTCTATTTCTTTTCATTGATCACTGAAGAAGGCTTTCTTATCTCTTCTTGCTATTCTTTGGAACTCTGCATTCAGATGTTTATATCTTTCCTTTTCTCCTTTGCTTTTCGCTTCTCTTCTTTTCACAGCTATTTGTAAGGCCTCTCCAGACAGCCATTTTGCTTTTTTGCATATCTTTTCCATGGGGATGGTCTTGATCCCTGTCCCCTGTACAATGTCACGAACCTCATTCCATAGTTCATCAGGCACTCTATCTATCAGATCTAGGCCCTTAAATCTATTTCTCACTTCCACTGTATAATCATAAGGGATTTGATTTAGGTCATACCTGAATGGTCTAGTAGTTTTCCCTACTTTCTTCAATTTCAGTCTGAATTTGGTAATAAGGAGTTCATGGTCCGAGCCACAGTCAGCTCCTGGTCTTGTTTTTGCTGATTGTATAGAGCTTCTCCATCTTTGGCTGCAAAGAATATAATCGATCTGATTTCGGTGTTGACCATCTGGTGATGTCCATGTATAGAGTCTTCTCTTGTGTTGTTGGAAGAGGGTATTTGCTATGACCAGTGCATTTTCTTGGCAAAACTCTGTTAGTCTTTGCCCTGCTTCATTCTGTGTTCCAAGGCCATATATGTATGTATATGTATGTGTATATATATATACACATACATATGGGAGAAGGCAATGGCACCCCACTCCAGTGTTCTTGCCTGGAGAATCCCATGGACGGAGGAGCCTGGTAGGCTGCAGTCCCTGGGGTCGCTAAGAGTCGGACACAACTGAGTGACTTCACTTTCACTTTTCACTTTCATACATTGGAGAAGGAAATGGCAACCCACTCCAGTGTTCTTGCCTGGAGAATCCCATGGACGGAGGAGCCTGGTAGGCTGCAGTCCCTGGGGTCGCTAAGAGTTGGATACGACTGAGTGACTTCACTTTCACTTTTCACTTTCATACATTGGAGAAGGAAATGGCAACCCACTCCAGTGTTCTTGCCTGGAGAATCCCAGGGACGGGGGAGCCTGGTGGGCTGCTGTCTATGGGGTCACACAGAGTCGGACACGACTGAAGTGACTTAGCAGCAGCAGCATATGTATGTATATATACATGTATATATATACACATATATATGTATACACACATACATGATGGAATATTACTCAGACATGAGGAAGCTGGCCCTGGTCATTTTATTCAGGCTTTGAGGATGTTGTAAAGTATGGTATTTGCAGTGGTCAAATTTCATTCTATTTTTACACTGATGTCATTATTTCCTTTTTTTGTCCTGATTTTATTACAATTGGCAACAGTGACCACACAAGCCAAAGTGCTTAAAATTACTGACAAAGGTATTCATTCCAGCTATGAGAAAGGTTGGACAATGCTAATGTCTTATTTGCATTTACTCCCTTGTTACTCTTAAAACAGAGACCACATCAGATAACTAGCTTTTGGCACCAAGCAAAATAATCCAGTCAAAGCTGCTCCAAACAAGTTCAACATCCCTATAAAATGACTCCAAGATGTTACAACAAGCATGAATCACACATTAAAGGGCATGAGCTCAGTCAGTGGAGAACTTGAATTCGAAACTTCAGAACCTGAGAGCCTCCTATATATATATATATACACACACACACACACAACTAATAGATATCATGACCTGCATAGTTCAGATTTATTTCCTTTAGTGACATTTACTCTGGAATCCTGGTCTTAATATATACTGGCACAGGTGTTAAGAGTGGAAATTACAAACCAGGAGTTGCCTGCACATGTTTACCCAGTGCTTGCTGAAAAGCCCTTGGAGCAAAAGGATCTGTCTTATGGAAGAACAGAATTATGAAGGCAGAAAACACTCGGGATCCACCTGAACACAGAATCAACAGAACTGCTGATCTCAGGTACTATGATTTCTCTGATTTTTTAAAAATCAAGATTGGTTTTAGAAGGAGAGAACATTAGCCTCATGGTTCCCACAAGAGGAGAAATAACTTGTCTGTATTTATAACAGTCATGAGAAGAGATTCTTTTCTTTAAAATACAGCCATAGCTTAAGGTAATTAAGGTAACATGATAGAGTGTATTGTTTGAGAAATCACTCCATATAGTGACTTAATTGCCATTACTTATTTTTTTTAAGGAAACTGTCTCATGAGTTAACAACAGGCTACTTCTGCATATAGATTGCAAGCCTAGAAATGCTGATAGAAAGGTTTTTATTAGTTGCTTTCTTTTTTTTTTTTTTTTTACTTATAATTGTGGATGCTATACCTGCATAAAAAATAAAAACTGATTTCAATTTTAAAAAGAAAAGGAAGTCATTCAGTACAATGGGTGGCTCAGATCACATTATTCTTGATGAGATTCATTCTGAAGAGGTCTCTTACTAAATTAAAAAAGAAAATGACATCAACTGAGGATTTCATGTTCAATTTGCTCTTACAGCATTTGTGAATTTATTGCCTCCAAAAAAAAAAAGCATACTGACCAAAGTTATTGGGAAGTTTTGAAAGCCTGGAAGTTTAAAAGACAGAGTCCATGCTCTGCTCTGAGATAATTCACTCAACTTCCCAGTGCCTTTGAAGACTTCGCACCTTCCCTAGATGTTGCAATATCCTTCTCCACCCAGCTTGCAATGCCCTTTCTCCTGTGCAGCTTCCATAGACTAATCACTCTTTCTTTTGCTGTTATTAAATTTTTGTCTACCGAAGGTCAGAGTCACACAGCCTGGCCCTTATCTCTTCTCATCTTTGCACTTTGTTATATCACCATAATGAGATTACCAGCCAACTGAAAGCAGGGACCAGGTCCTTCATCTTTAGATGCTCACACTAGTTTTGGATTGGCTGATTGAGGTGCAGGGCTGTGCATGGGCTCAGACAGGAGAAGGCCTATTAATGCTGCTTCAGAATAGTCTGTGAGATACTTTTGTGCCCTATGACAGCACTGCAAATGCTGAAGAATTCTCAGCAGTGAAATGAGAACAAAATACTTGGCAAAGTATGTAATAAAAACAACACACACATCAGCCTTGAATGTTTTGGAGTTCACAGCTCTAGCAGTTTCTTTTAGAAGTACTTAAAAAAAAAACAAAAAACCAATAATGAAAAGAAAGTAGGCTTTGGAGCCTGCTATAATCATGTCTTATAATCATGTCATGATGTCTTGTCCTACTACCTGTGTGTTGTGATCAGTCACTTAGCTGGTTTGAGCTTTTTGTTTCTTCATGGTGTGTGTGTGTGTGTGTGTAGTTGTGATAATATCTATTTCCCTGGTTTACTGCGACATGACACATAATGTTAAATCCAGACCCTTCTGGATGATCCATTGAAGGCTGACCCTCCTCCAAGTAACACAGAATTCTTCTGTCTAATGGTCTTTAAACTGAAGCATCCTCCTGGTTCTACAGCAACTTCTGGCCTTTGAATTTGGACTAGGACACCTATTCTGCAGATTTTGGACTTGCCAGCTTCCATAGGCATGTGAACCAATTCCTTATAATAAATCCTTTTATGTCTCCTACTGGTTCAATTTCTCTGGAGAGCCACCTCCACCAGGTCACCCTCTTGGTTATGCCTTCCCCAGCCATCTTAATAGTCAGGCTTCCCAGGTGGATCAGCAGGAAAGAATCTGCCTGCCACTGCAGGAGACACAGGTTCAATCCTTGTTCCAGGGAGATCTCCTGGAGAAGGAGATGGCAGCACACTCCAGTATCCTTGCCTGAAAAACCCCATGGATAGAGGAGCCTGGAAGGCCACAGTCCATGGAGTTGCACAGTTGGACACATTTAGAGAATAATAACAACAATAAACCATCCTCGTAAGAATGGAGAACTTCCACTCCCCATCCTGTCTCTCCCTTTAATTTTGTCTGTAGTTTTTGTTTCCACCCATCATGTTATATATTTTACTTCATTATTTTACTTATTACTTGCTTATGAACACTTCATGGAAACACATTTTTGTCCATTTTCTTCCCTGCTGTATCCCCACCACTTAGAACTATGCCTGGCACAAGTAGATGCTCAATAAATAGGATATCTGTTGAATAAATGAACTTGAGAAAAAAGAACGAGAATTGCTTTTTGCCAAATACTGTTTTTTTGAGTTCTAGAGATTTCACACGTACAATTTATAAGAAATGAGGTTGTAATGGTTTAGACTACTGCCACAGAGAATGTTCCAGATAACGATGTGCAAGTGCAGGAAGGGAGAAAGACCTTCAAGATATCTCACCCAGAAAAGCAGACATTAGGAGAGGCTACCGTCTATAGGGTGGAGGGTAGTATCCCCAGATAGCATATTAGTTTCTTGTGGGGACTGTAACAAATTATCATACATTAAGCAGGTTATTCTCTTACAGTTCTGGAGGCCAGAAGTCTGAAATCAAGATGTTGTTGGGAAGACCACACCCCTTCCAAAGGCTCTTGTGGAGAACCAGTTCCTTGACTCTTCCAATTTCTTGTGGCTGCCAGCTTTCTTTGACCTGGGCATTCAACACTCCAGTCTCAGCCTCTGTGGTCACATTGCCTCCTCCTCTTTTCTATGTGTCAAACCTATCCTTGCCTCACTCTTATAAGGACATGTACTATTAGATTTAGGTCCCACTTGGGAAATCTAGGATGACCTCTTCATCACAAAATTCTTCACTTAATTACATTTTCCAAGGGTCCTTTCCCCAAATAAGGTAATATTCATAGATCCAGGGAACTGGAATGTGGACATATCTTTTAGAGGACCACCCTTCAGTCCGCCATAGTTTTGAAAAGAATTGGAGTTTGCTATGATTATACAACAATTCTTTATTGTTTCCAGCTGCCAATATGGGGTGCTTTCTGAGGGATGTGAGTCTTTGTCCACATCTGCTTAGATTTCCCTAAGGACTCAGATTAATTCATGTGGTTAAATTTTAAACAACTACTTACTGAAGATCTTTGCTCAGGAAGCCACTTGTTGAAAGCATTATCAAACGTTTTCCTTAAAACAAGGAGTCAAGTGTGGGTCAGGCTTTCAGTCCGGATTCTTTCCACTCATTTCCCATAATCTTATGATAGGGATTCTTATAATCTGGCTCAAGAGCTATCCATGTGCTTCAGTCCATGGAAAAGAAATACATTGCACTTTCCACTCAAGTTTACAAAATGTCAGTAGTCATCAAGATCATTTTTCAAGCCATGATACCGTACAAGGACACGCAAAGAAATCCAAGTTCAGAATTTCTGGCTGTATTTCCTGGTGCTAGCCTTTATATCTCCTGACTGCATTTTCACCTTCCCCTGACATTCAGGAGACATGAAACTTTTAAATAAAATTTAATTTGTTTAAATTATTATAATGGACACTTTTTAGGACCAAGTGTTCCATAATTTAAGTATCATATATAACTAACTCTCCAATTCTCTGATTAAGTATAAACAACTGTTCTACTTAAATTTGAAGACCACTAAATTTTATTGCAGCCAATAATAGTTTTTATTTTGCTGTTAGAAATAGAACCACCTAAGTCTTAGTCCTCATCATCCCTAGGTCAATAACATGTTTATTACAAGGTCATATACAAATGGCAAGTAATAGCTACCAAGTGAATTCATCAGTCTGAACTTAACTTTCAAAATCCCATGAAAATTACATTTTAACTGGAAGAATGGGGACGTATTTGTGAAACTTACTTCACAAAATTCATTTATCAAAAAATAAATTCCCATTTAAACTCTTTTATTTCAAGGCTTAGCTTTTAAGAAAAAGAGGCACATTATAATAAAAGGAATTGGTGAGATTTATTCAACATCCCAATATCTAAGGTATGTCCTGAGGTCATTAGTGATGGACCTCACTCTTTTATAATGACCTGATCTTCATGCTGATAACCCGAAGGCACTGGAAGCCAAGGTCAAATCATGCAGTTATTTGGATAAACAGTAGAGAGAGTCTAAATAAGTCTTGAGAAGAGGAAAGGTCACTGGTTAGCCTCTGGTTCACATCCAGATGAAACCTGATGGCAGAGAGGTGTGTGAGCCAGTGACAAAGCCGGGCCGCCCTCTTCCTGCGCAGGCTGTCCTGAACTTGAGCAGATGTCATACACTCTGAGCGTGGAGGGTCCCACCTGCAGAGAACAGCGTTGCTTCTAAAGGTTGCATCTGGTCTCAGGGTCATCCCTGTGGAATCTGGGCTAGAATATACCTTCTGCCTAGATATACTGATGCAAGCCTTTGAATACATTTGATTGAAATAACACATGGAGATTCACATTTAAGAGGTAACCATGAGACTCAAATATTTTTAAAAAGTAATTATACAGTTTTGTTTCATTTAGAAAGGGTGGTTCTGTTACATAAAGGAACAGGGAAGTAATGAGTTAGCAGTCCGGTAATGTGTTCTTTATCTTTCTTCATCATTGGTTGTGGAATAGTCTTATTCTACAAAAGATATATTGGGTGACCCTTACTTCTGTTTTCTTCTCAAGGGCATAGACACGAATAGCCTTCTAACTAGTCTCCTGGTTCTCTTTTCTACTAAAATGAAAATTGGAACATGTATCTTCAATGGTTGCTATTGTCCTCTGAGTTAAACTCCAAAGCCCTTATGGCTTCTTACAGCGATCTGCCTGTTCTGGCTCCATGTCCCTCCTCAGCCTCATCACTATCCTAATGGGCTTCTTTCATTTCCACCAGCGATCCCCTCGCCTCTGGGCAGCCACACCTGCTCTCCCTCTACCTGGAACCTCTTCTCACAACTTCTAGAGTCCTCGCTCGTACTCACACCTGTTAGTGCCTCGGCATTCACATCCTCTAGGAATGACACATGGTGAAGCTAAGACTCTGTTTTATTATTAACAGGTTGTTTCTTGGTACAGCAGTTGTATATCAAAGACCACTGGTCCAATAAGCATTTAAAAAGAGACTTAGGGTTATAAACATGGACAATTTGAAATAATTATGAAAGACAGTTTGGCTTCATGATATTTTCTGACAAAGCCATCCATCTATCTGGTCTCAGGTACTGTACATGGTGAAAAAAGACCTAGTGCTTCCAAAACTGCCACTCCGGGCTCCAGTTCAATTCAGTTCAGTTGTTCAGTCATGTCCGACTCTTTGCGACTCCATGGACTGCAGCACGCCGGGATTCCCTGTCCATCACCATCTGCCGGCGCTTGCTCAAATTCATCACAGAGTTTGATGGACACATCAAGTCAGTGATGCCATCCAACCATCTTATCCTCTGTTGTCTCCTTCTCCTCTTGCCTTCAATCTTTCCCAGCATCAGGTCTTTTCCAATGAGTCAGTTCTTTGCATCAGCTGGCCAAATTATCAGAGTTTCAGCTTCAACATCAGTCCTTCCAGTGAATATTCAGGACTGATTTCCTTTAGGATTGATTGGTTGGACCTCCTTGCAGTCCAAGGCACTTTCAAGAGTCTTCTCCAACAACACAGTTCAAAAGCATCAATTGTTCAGCACTCAGCTTTCTTTATGGTTCAACTCTCAGATCCATACATGACTACTGGAAAAACCATAGCTTTGACTAGATGGACCTTTGTTGGCAAAGTAATGTCTATGCTTTTTAATATGCTGTCTAGGTTGGTCATAATTTTTCTTCCAAGGAGCAAGCATCTTTTAATTTCATGGCTACAGTCACCATCTACAGTGATTTTGGAAGCCCTCCTCCCAAAATAAAGTCTCTCACTGTTTTCATCGTTTCCCCATCTGTTTGCCATCAAGTGATGGGACCAGATGCCATGATCTTTGTTTTTTAAATGTTGAGTTTTAAGCCAAGTTTTTCACTCTCCTCTTTCACTTTCATCAAGAGGCTCTTTAGTTCTTCTTCACTCTCTGCCATAAGGGTGATGTCATCTGCATGTCTGAGGTTATTGGTATTTCTTCCAGCAATCTTGATTCCAGCTTGTGCTTCATCCAGAACAGCATTTTGCATGAAGTATTCCGCATATAAGTTAAATAAGCAGGGTGACAATATATAGCCTCGACGTACTCCTTTTCGTATTGGAACCAGTCTGTTATTCCATGTCCAGTTCTAACACTTGCTTCCTGACCTGCATACAGATTTCTCAGGAGGCAGGTCAGGTGGTCTGGTATTCCCCTCTCTTTCAGAATCTTCCACAGTTTATTGTGATCCACACAGTCAAAGCCTTTGGCATAGTCAATAAAGCAGAAGTTGATGTTTTTCTGGAACTCTCTTGCTTTTTCGATGATCCAGCAGATGTTGGCAATTTGATCTCTGCTTCCTCTGCCTTTTCTAAATCCACTTTGAACATCTGGAAGTTCACGGATCATGTACTATTGAAGCCTGGCTTGGAAAATTTTGAGCATTACTTTACTAGCATGTGAGATGAGTGCAATTGTGCGGTAGCTTGAACATTCTTTGGCATTGCCTTTCTTTGGGATTGGAATGAACACTGACCTTTTCCAGTCCTGTGGCCACTGCTGAGTTTTCCAAATTTGCTGGCATATTGAGTGCAGCACTTTGATTTGAAACAGCTCACTGGAATTCCGTCATCCCCACTAGGTTTGTCTGTAGTGCTTTAGAGCCCATTTGACTTCATATTCCAGGATGTCTGGCTCTAGGTGAGTGATCACACCATTGTGGTTATCTGGGTCATGAAGATATTTTTTGTATAGTTCTTCTGTGTATTCTTGTCAGCTCTTTTAATATCTTCTGCTTCTGTTAGGTCCATACTCTGTGCTCCAGTTCAGTTCAGTTCAGTCGCTCAGTCGTGTCTGACTCTTTGCAACCCCATGAATTGCAGCACGCCAGGCTTTCCTGTCCATCACCAACTCCCAGAGTTCACTCAAACTCATGTCCATTGAGTCAGTGATGCCATCCAGTCATCTCACCCTCTGTCGTCCCCTTCTCCTCCTGCCCCCAATCCCTCCCAGCATCAGAGTGTTTTCCAATGAGTCAACTCTTCACATGAGGTGGCCAAAGTACTGGAGTTTCAGCTTTAGCATCATTCCTTCCAAAGAACACCCAGGACTGATCTCCTTCAGAATAGACTGGTTGGATCTCCTTGCAGTCCAAGGGATTATCAAGAGTCTTCTCCAACACCACAGCTCAAAAGCATCAATTCTTTGGTGCTCAGCTTTCTTCACAGTCCAACTCTCACATCCATACATGACCACTGGAAAAACCATAGCCTTGACTAGATGGACCTTTTTTGGCAAAGTAAGGTCTCTGCTTTTGAATATGCTATCTAGGTTGGTCATAACTTTCCTTCCAAGGAGTAAGCGTCTTTTAATTTCACAGTTGCAATCACCACCTGCAGTGATTTTGCAGCTCCAAAAAAATAAAGTCTGACACTGTTTCCACATCTATTTCCCATGAAGTGATGGGACCAGATGCCATGATCTTAGTTTTCTGAATGTTGAGCTTTAAGCCAACGTTTTCACTTTCCACTTTTACTTTCATCAAGAGGCTTTTTAGTTCCTCTTCACTTTCTGCCATAATGGTGGTGTCATCTGCATATCTGAGGTTATTGATATTTCTCCTGGCAATCTTGATTCCAGCCTGTGCTTCTTCCAGTGCAGCATTTCTCATGATGTACTCTGCATATAAGTTAAATAAGCGGGGTGACAATATATAGCCTTGACATACTCCTTTTCCTATTTGGAACCATTCTGTTGTTCCATGTCCAGTTCTAACTGTTGCTTCCTGACCTGCATATAAGTTTCTCAAGAGGCAGGTCCGGTGGTCTGATATTTCCATCTCTTTCAGAATTTTCCACAGTTCATTGTGATCCACACAGTCAAAGGCTTTGGTATAGTCAATAAAGCAGAAATAGATGTTTTTCTGTGCTCCAGGGATCTCCATAATAATTTCAAAATGCTTTCAGTAATAAAAAGTTTTATGCTAAGGTTTTTGTTTTGTTTTATTTAAAAACCAAATGGCTAAAATAAAGCAAAATAGCTTATACATTTCTAGTTTGTTCTACTCTCCCCATTCTTTAATATTAAATCAAGTAAATCAGATGCGTGTCAGTGGGAAATTTAAATGTCAACATGGATGATATTTACAACTTCCCTTTTACTTTGGAAATGCTGGATCAATGATTCCTTCCGGGAGTGCTCCTGTTAACATTCTAATGAATCAGGGACACTTGATATACCTGTTGGCTGGAGGATATAAAGAAAGTGCAAACTAAGATAGGTATACAGGAATCGGGCTCTGAAACCTTAGAGACTGAAGTATAAATGTTCATGTTCTTAAGCTGAATTCCCTCCAGCAGCCAACAACAGGTTGAGGTCAACTGACATGAGAGGTCAGTGGGCACACATTTCTAAGGGCAGACTTGTACACATGCCTGAACTTGAGTCATGCCCAGGAAAACCTAAACAGCAATCTTTGGGGTCATGGACTCTTCTTACTGATTTATTCCTGTGAAGTCAGTTAGGCTTAAAGCTAATGCTAAAGAATTAGAGGCTTAAACAAGAAACACATTTGCTGAGGATTTCCCCAGCCCCTCAGATACAATCTTCTCCAGCAACATATCAAATGCGTAGGCTGGGCTTCCTAGGGTGCTTTGTAACAGACCAGTCAACTCACAGGTATAGAAGATACAATCCTACTCCTGCAGAAATTCTCGATAGCCTTGTGGCATTTCTAATAGAGAATGACTTCATTAAGTTCTTGCATGGATTTAAGCCTAGCCTAATAAGAGACTACACATTTGTTTTAGTGAACATATTCTCAAGAGGTGGGAAGAGAGGATAGAATAAGAGCTGAAGGATACTGAGTTGGCTCAGGTCCCACTGCAAACTAATTTTTCATTGTCTCAGCCATTAGCCTAAGAGAAGGGTAAAAAGATAATTGGCAGTGCTGTCAAGAGGGTAAGTGAATTTCCTTGTTTCATATTATCAAGCCTTTGAGAGAATATAATTTGCCTTTTGACAATGAGGAGGATAGTGGGCCACAGAGAGAAGTGAGCTTTAGACAGTATTTTTTAAAAAATTACAAAACGACACTAAGAAAGCTGAGGGTTTGATGAAGCCCTTAGGATTCATGTTAAAGGTGCCCTCCCAGTATTTCTGGAGGCTTAACACTCCAGTCAGATCCTAAAAGGCAGGGTGGTGTCCTACAGCAATCAAGTCAAGACATGGGTTCTGCACACGTGTTCTCTTCCTCTGATGTCCTTTTTCAAACAATACAGGTCAGGCTCTAGTAAAGTGGGCTGTGACATTATTACGGGGAAGAACAAAATCTGACTACATGTTGGATCTGTTTCTTTTACTTTAACCTTTTCTACTCATTGCTTCTGTTCACTGCAAGGACACTGTCTATACATAATGGCCTGTATCAGGGAACCCTGCACTTCTGCCTGAATGTTAAACCAAAATGCCTTTTGTTCAGGGAAACATCCTGACCCTGTACTCCTGTGAACACATACAGAAAGTAAGAAATTAACATGTCTCTTCCCTGAGGCTGGCCATTCCGGGAGATGTTTGCAAGACTTGTGACCTTTCTGCTTTACTGTCCCACTTCCTCCCCCGCTGGATTCTATAAAAGAACCTGGCACCCAGATCCCAATAAAATGGTGATTTTGAGATAATTATTCTACCATCTTTTCAGTCAGCCTGCTTTCCAAATAAAGTCATTATTCGTTGCCTCAATACCTTGTCTCCAGTGAACTGGCCTGTCACGTGGTGAGCAGAGTGAGTTTGGACTTGGTAACAACACTATTACCCTCCCTCCTTTAATGCAAACGTGGGCAAACTTTTCTGAAGAGCCAGAGTGAATATTTTAGATTTTGCAGGCTTTAACGTCTCTATCATGGCTACTCAATGGGGCTGCTGCCAGGGGGAAAGTCATAAGTAGAATGAAAAGGATGGGGTTCAGTTGTGTTCAACAAACTTTATTTAATGACACTCAAGTTTGAATTTCGAATGACTTTCCCTGCGGTCTAGTGGTTAAGACTCTCTGCTCCCAGTGCAGGGGCTCTGGGCTTGATCCCTGGTCAGGGAACTAGATTTCATATGCCACAACTAAGCATTCCCACGCCATGACTAAAGATCCTGCCTGCATGCCACACAGTGAAGATCAAAGATCCATGCTACAACTAAGTGCAACCACAGTAAATAAATACAGATTAAAAAAATAAAAGTTTCTTCCTTTGATTGTTTTTCAATCATTTCAAAATATAAAATCATTCTTAGTTTGTGGGCTCTGCAAAAGCTGGAAGCAGCCTGGATCTGATTCTTTCTTCAGTTCAGAGCTGTTTCATAGAACTTTCTGCAATGGTGGAAAAGTTGGATATTGGCACTGTCCAATACTGTAGACACTATTGAATTGTGGCCAGTATGATGGAATAACTTAATTTTTAATTTTAATTAATTTAAAATTAAGTCACTATTTGTGGATTAGTGGCTTCCATGTTGGACATGCAGTTCCATTATATTCTTTCCCACTATCTTGAAAAAACATTATTTCCTCTTACCTATATTAAAATGAACAGCAAAAGAAAAGGAATCCTACTTGCTGCTTAAGTTATATAGTTAGTGCTCCTTCTGGGGATATCACAGGTTGGTGTTTTGGTTTTAATTACATAGTAAATATGGGCAAACACATAGAGAACATGTGAATATCCATAGTGCACACAGGTACACATGAACACAATGCAGCTCTTTCTTGGCATGACATTACTACCATGTTCAGTGAATAAATAATCATGGAAAGAAAACCATGCTTATCAATAAGGATCTTTCCATCTCTTGCACTGCCTACTATGGAAACACAATATTAGACAATGAAAACCATTGTATAGCATGAACTTAAGCTTTTCAGTTGGTTTCTTCAATTATCTGTCACAAAATTCTATACTTTCTTTAGCTATACTTTGCAATAATGAACTTCAAAACTGACTGAATGGGTGTCCTCTTCTAAAATATGCAAAAGGATCATTTCTAAGTAAATGACAGTGAAAACTCCAGGTCATCTCAAATAAAATCTCAGAGCATTTCTGGGCAGCACCTCATGCAGATCTCACAGATAGATCAAGGACAGAGTAATTGACCCTTAAAAGACAAAAGCACAAAGTCACTAACATTTAAATGGGTTTGATAACAAGCATCGTTTAGCAGGCATATATAAAGTCCTATTCATGAAACTCTAACCTAATTATAAAATATCTTTTATTTTGATTAAACCCATTTATGGTGAAACTTCTCCTATCATCCCTGGAAGAGGCACTTCATGGTTAACTAAGGAAATTCTAGAGTGAGAGATGGATGATAGTTGTCTATCCTTGGTAAAACAACATCTACAAAACAAAATAATAGGAAAGAAGTGTAAGTTAGTTTTGGGAAAACAAAGAAAAAGACTTGCTCCTGCAATCTTGTGTTGTTTTCAGAATAACCCCAACCCAAGGAGCATCTTAAAATCTCTTCAAGGCTCCATCTGTGGTCTCTTCTCTCTTTTGATAGTCTTTCTCGTGGAAACGTCATTTCATGCTTGGCATTCTTCCATCTTTATATTATATATGATTTTCAAATCTTTTTTTCCTCCAGAACACTTCTCTCAATTCCAAAAGGATATATCTCACCGTTTCCTTAACTTTTCTACTTAGATTTCAATCATACCATGTCCAGTATTGCCCTCTCCTCATCTCCAGCTTTGCTGTCTCCTGCCCCAGTCCAGTACTCTTGCCTGGAAAATCCCATGGAGGGAGGAGCCTGGAAGGCTGCAGTCATGGGGTCGCTAAGAGTTGGACACGACTGAATGACTTCACGTTCACTTTCATGCATTGGAGAAGGAAATGGCAACCCACTCCAGTGTTCTTGCCTGGAGAATCCCAGGGACAGGGGAGCCTGGTGGGCTGCCGTCTGTGGGGTCACACAGAGTCGGACATGACTGAAGTGACTAAGCAGCAGTAGCAGCAGCCATTCTCTAGGCCAGTGTTAGATGACAATACTCTCCCAGTTACACACACTATTAACCCACATCACTCCTTGACTTCTTCCTTGCGCTACACTGTATCATCAACTCAGTACTAAGTTCTACCTCTCACATTCTTATACTTTTCTCCATCTCCAAGTCCATACTGTGAATGTCTCTTGCAGCATTAAGAGTCCTAACTAATCTCTTGCATCCTGTTTGACCTTTCCACCCTTCTATTTGTTCTCCACTTCAATCCATAGAAACCTTTTCAAAACCTAAATCTGATCATATCACAACCTCCACCCAGGGTTAAGGGTTATTAGAATAAAAACCAACCTTGCTAAGGCAGCAACCAAGGTTGAATGGGTTTCACTTCTGTCAACATTTCTTTTCCCATCATACATTCTTCTCCTTGTTCTCTGTACTGGTTCAGTTTCTTGAACACACTATGGTCCTTACAGCTACAATGTCTTTGCATGTACTATTTCTTATTTCTAGAAGGGCTTCCCTTTATTTTCTTGGGCTCCAAAATCACTGCAGCTATGAAATCTAAATTAAATTAGACAGTGACTGTAGCTATGAAATTACAACATGCTTGCTCCTTGGAAGAAAAGCTATGACCAACCTAGACAGCATATTAAAAAGTAGAGTCATTACTTTGCCAACAAAGGTCTGTCTAGTCAAGGCTATGGTTTTTCCAGTAGTCATGTATGGATGTGAGAGTTGGACCATAAAGAAAGCCAAGTGCTAAAGAAATAACGCTTTTGATTTGCAGTTTTGGAGAAGATTCATGAGAGTCCCTTGAACTGCAAAGAGATAAAACCAGTAAATCCTAAAGGAAATTAATCCTGAATATTCACTGGAAGGACTGATGATGAAGCTGAAGCTCAAATACTTTGGCCACTTGATGTGAAGAACTCATTGGAAAAGACCCTGATGCTGGGGAAAGGTTGAAGGCAGGAAGAGAAGGGGGCGACAGAGGATGAGATGGTTGGATGGCATCACCGACTCAGTGGACGTGAGTTTGAGCAAGCTCTGGGAGATGGTGATGGACAGGGAAGCCTGGCGTGCTGCAGTCCATGGGGTCATAAAGTGTCGACATGACTGAACAACAACAACAGCAGCAAGGGCCTCCCTCCATCCATACCCTCCCCCTTGCTCCATGGATCCACAACATTTACTCAGTTATGTCCTACTGAGCTTCAGCTCTCAGCTCAAACATTATTTTCTTCAAGAAATTCCCCATACCTTTATCTTCCTATTAGATCATTCTGTATTTTTCTCCTTAGAACCATGTTTCTTTCCTACAGAGGTGTCTCATTCATTTATGTGGTTATTTTGTCTCATGCATTTTTTGTGATTATCTGCTTTTTGTCTATCTCTGTCACTTCTCTGAAGCTCCACTAGAGCAGGGATCATGTCTATTTTTACAAACCATGGTCTCCCAAGAACCTGACATGGTGCTGGCACGTCAATACATTTACAAAATGTGTGAGTAGATGAGTGAGTGCAGCAATGAAGACCTGGAGGTAGTGTGATTGAGTACATGGAGGGCTCTGGATATGGGAAAGTGTATAACATCAACCTTCTTTGCAAGCCCAAAGTACTTCAGGGCGTTTTCTCCTCTATAGCTGGTTTTGACCTGTGGACTCTGTGGCCCAACACAAATTAATATACAGGTTATTATGGTGTTTGCTCTTGTGTACGGTTTACAAACTCAATCCTTCTTGCTTCTAAATTACCCTTCTTATTTTCCCTTGATCTTATTTCCCTCATTTATTTTCTATTGATTTTTATCTTTCTATTCTGAACACACTATTTTAATCTGTATTCCATCTTATTGGAATCTTTTTATAAAATAACATTTATAATTATATTTATTAATCTCAGTCCTACCGTACCAGTAAAGCTCTGAAGTTCAAATTGGGAACCAGTTCTGATGGTCAAAGGAAAACCCAGTAGCCAGTTGGATACACAAGCCTCTCTGTCTTAGTATTATTATTATTATTTTTCTCCTTGAGGCTAGTTGTAGTTTTTATCACATACTCTTTCTCATCTGCTCCCTGCTGTCCTTGAATGCCCCTGAATTTCTGGGCATGCAACAAAATTAAGGTAAATGAAGCAGAGATAGGACTTACTCAGACTCATAGCATCCAATGAAAGTAGTAGTGAAATCATACAGCCAGTATTTAAACCTGTGCTGTGATCTTTGGATTTACCTTCAATGCATTCTTCTGGGAGTGGGTAAATGTCTGAGGGTCTACGCTTGGTATATCAGCACTCTTTCCCAAGGTTCCCTCTCAGAGATATATTTGCATCCATCTGACATTGATTCATGTGGCCAGATGGCAGAGGACAGAGCTGGATCACTTAACACAATGTGTGACCCACTTAGAAGTTGAACAATCTGTGATTTAATATTAAATAAAAGAATTGAGCTTTTGAGTTAAAAATGCAGATTGGTTTGTTGGTTATCTTAAACTCAGCATGAATAGTCTGAATGCTGAATGCATCGGTTTCAATAAGCAAGGAGATAAGATGCAAAACTAATTCCCCAAGGATGGGTGATGGGATGTGTTGGTAGGTGTCATTACCAATCTAGTGTGGTGGTAACAAAAATCAATGAGAACCAAGAGTGCACATTTCAGCACCTAAGGAGCAAAAGGTCACTAGCAGACAACTGTGATAACTTATGGCATGGTCAGTGGTGTCCTACAGTAGTTAGAAAGCACAAATTCCTCAAGGAATTTCTGAACTATCTCACAGAGATTGTAGAGCGTAACTGCACCCTTTATACCCTCTTGCTTTGAGCATGTTCTCTGTTGGAAAGGGTGTAAATTAAAAAAAAATATGAATGGAGTTAGAGCATTCCATAAAAACAAAGATACAGTTGGGGCGAGTGTCCCTACATCAACCAGTCAACCAGTTATGTTAAAAAATGGCCTTGTTCAAAACTGGACACAAATATGTCTAATCAAATGGTAATATTTTAGCATGATATAAAACTGGGTAGAGCACATTGACTAGGAAGCTAATGTAGCATTGTATCAGGGATATTGCAGCAACTTCTTTGTTCTCCCCGAGTCATTTCTCATCTTTCTTGCAACAGACCAAAAGTAGAAGCATGATTTCACTAATCAGTCTTGGAATTCAGAAGGGTTTTCTCAGCTGGGTTTTTCAATGACATTTATGAGGAAACATTTAGAGAGATGAAGGACCATTATTTCAGAAACTGATGCAGTGACTCATGTATTGTTGCTTCTTATGTTTTGCTGTCTGGTGGAAGCTCTGGCATTTGGTGCTATGATGGCCTTTCTATCCTAAAGCTTTCATTATCTCTGATATTCTCAACCTTTAATCTTCATGATGTCTTGAGTTGTCACTATGGAAATACCCCCAAATACCCTTAAACAGAAATACCCAGAATCTTGTCCTTAGTTCTTCAGTATCTTGGCCTCTAAATTACTCTGTTTTTGATTTTACACTGACCTCCCCAAGCCCTTGCACCTAACAGCTGGAGCCCTGTCCATCCCCAGCATGAGGTACCTGGTACTACCTTTCTGTTCAACCTACATCCTGGCATCTAGTATAATGCCTAATACATTAAAGATGACAAATACTTGTTGAATGAATGAAGGAAGGAAATGGCTCTTTAAAATTTAATGTTTCCCAAATTAAAAAAAAAATATCCAGAGACAGACGAATATCATATGCTATTCCTTATGTGTGGAATCTAAAAACATGGTACAAATGACCTTATTTGCAAGACAGAAATAGAGTCACAGATATACAGAAAAAATCTAACAGTTACCAAAAGAGGGAAGAAGGGGTCGGGTTAAATTGGGAGATAGGTATTCATATATACACATTACTATATAAAAAACAGATATCTATAAGAATCTACTGTATAGCACAGGAAACCCTACTCAATACTCTATAATGACCTATATGGGAAAAGAATCTAAGAAAGAGTGGATATATGTATAACTTAGCTGTACAGCAGAAACTAACACAATATTGTAAATCAGTATACTCCAATAAAAATAAAAAGTGCTAAGTTTTTTGCCCAAAATATTTAGCAAAAATAATAATTAATGCCATTATTTTTTTTGAAGTACTTATTTATCTGGCTGTGCTGTGTCTTAGTTGTGACACTTGGGAATCTTTAGTTGGAGCATGTGGGATCCAGTTCCCTGATCAGGGATCGAATCCAGGTCCCCTGCATTGGGAGCATGGAGTCTTAGCCACTGGACCACCAGGGAAGTCCCCATTATTTTTAATTGCCAATCTATATGCCAACCTTAGTGAAAGTGAAAGTTGATCAGTTGAGTCTGACTCTTTGCAACCCCAGGGACTATAACCTGCCAGGCTTATAGGAATTCTCCAAGCAAGAATACTGGAGTGGGTTGCCATGCCCTTCTCTGGGGATCTTCCCCACCCAAGTCTCCCGCATTGAAGGCAGACTCTTTACCTTTTGAGGTATTCGGGAATCTGCCAAGTACTTAGGGCAACTAAAAAGATGTGGCCCCTGTGCAGAAGTAAGGCCACTAGCAAACACGTAACCACATGAACATGATAGGGGATAGTGCTGCAAATAAAAGGAAACAGAAGCAGTAAGAGTCTATTACGTAGTCTGAGAAGTTCTCTGTACGGAGTTGATATTTGAACTGAGGACTGAAGAAAAAGGAGCAGCCAAAGGGAAATCTGGAGGTGGGTTGGCTGGCAGCAGAAGGCACAGACAGGACTGGCGCGTTGGGCTGAGCGGCACAGCAGGAGCGAGGGGGCAGACTGCAGAGGGAGAGAGGCCGCAGAGAAGCCCAAGGAGAAGGCGGACTTCATTCAATACTTTCCGACATGCCCACCGGGCGGTTAGCAAAGGAGCGACTTGATCTGAGTAAGTTTATTTTCCACTTTCTACATGTAATCATGGCAAATCATTTCAATCCTAGGAAAAATACTAAAGATGGCAGCATATGAAGAATCCCACCTGTTAAATTGAATTTAGTGTGTCAAAACATCATGACTACTCTCTTTGTATTTAAAACCGATGTTTCTTAAATATTAAATAAGTATAAAAGTGGGTAAAATACTCATAAGATATCAAGAACAGTTTATTACTAATTAATACCCACTGCTGCTAAGTTGCTTCAGTCGCGTCCAACTCTGTGCGACCCCACAGATGGCAGCCCACCAGGCTCCCCTGTTCCTGGGATTCTCCAGGCAAGAACACTGGAGTGGGTTGCCATTGCCTTCTCCAACACAAGAAAGTGAAAAGTGAAAGTGAAGTCGCTCAGTCGTGTCCGACTCCTAGCGACCCCATGGACTGCAGCCTACCAGGCTCCTCTGTCCGAGGGATTTTCCAGGCAAGAGTACTGGAGTGGGGTGCCATTGCCTTCTGACCAGTTTATAAAACATTGGGCTTCAAGTTCTTATTGTGCCTCTCCACGATCTCATCTCTTTGACAACTCAGAAGGAAAAGCAGTCTAGGGTTTTGTTGTTTGTTTGCTTATCATTCCCACACTTAAAAAGTACTTTACCAAGTTTACATTCCTAAGCAACATACTAATCTGCTTTGCAGGTTTTTAAACTCATAAAAGTGGAAGCATGTTCTCTGGCCACTTGCTTTCCACTAAATACTGTGGTCCAGGTTGCTGTCTGTGGCTCTAAGTCAAATTTATTTGGTGGTGGTGGTTCAGTTGCTTAGTTGTGTCCAACTGTTGCTACCCCATGGACTGTATCCCCCCAGGCTCCTCTGTCCATGGGATTTCCCAGGCAAGAATATTGGAATGAGCTGCCATTTCCTTCTCCAGGGGAACTTCCTGACCCAGGGATTGAACCCGTGTCTCTTGCATTGCAGGTGGTCTGCTGCATTGTCCGCCGATTCTCTACCAACTGAGCCATCAGGGGAGCCCTTCATATTTATTTTGTTGCCATGTAATATTCTTGTGTACATACTATTAAAATTTCTTAATTTTATTCTTGAAGTATAGTTATTTCCAATGTTTTGTTGGTATAAAGAGTATTGTTATGAATTCTTGCCCAGTTCTCCAGATGCATATAAGTGGGAACGTTTCTAGGGAGTTTCTACCTTGGCAAGGAATTTCTGGTCCTGGTAATGTATTATCTTCAACTTTCCTAGATTGTGTCAAGTTGTTGCCCAGTGTATTTGGACCAGTTTACATTGCTAGTGATAGCAATCTAGAACTGTCCTAGGTGCACCATTTTCTTGAAAATCACCTGACATCAGCAGACATAAAACTTTTGCCAATCTGACAGTATACAGTAATATAATGTTATGGCTTAAATTTGCATTTCCTTAAGTACCAAAGAGGGTTTCCCTGGTGGCTCAGATGGTAAAGAATCCACGTGCAATGTGGGAGACCTGGGTGTGATTCTGGGTTGGGAAGATCCCCTAGAGGAGGGTGTGGCAACCCACTCCAGTGTTCTTGCCTGGAGAATCCCATGGAAAGAGGAGCCTGGTGGGCTACAGTCCATGGGGTCACAGAGAGTCAGACACGGCTGAGAGATAGCACAGCACAGTTATCAGTGAAGTTCAGCTTACTAATGTTATTGGCCATTTGTGCTTCTCAACAGAAGAAGCATGGAAGTTCTTGCACATTTTCCAATTGTTTGTCTTTTTCATTTTTTAATAGAAATTAAGTTCATATTTTTATTTTTAAATTTTGAAGTATTATATAATTGTCATAATTGTTCAATAGTAACTATATTTTAATTTTATAATTTATTTATTTTTGAAGTATAATTGACATACTTTTTCTTAACCTATAGAAATATTATATATCTTATGGACATTAATTTTTGATGTTATATGTATTGCTGTTACATTTTTCCACTTTCTTTAAAGAGTTATATATATATATATATATATGTGGGGATACATATACATAATTTTACTTATTTATTTTCGGCTTTGTTGGGTCTTGGTTGCTGTGTGGGCTTTTCTCTCACTGCAGACAGTGGGGGCTACTCCCCAGCTGCGGTGTGTGCGCTCCTCACTGTAGAGTCTTCTCTTGTGGAGCGTGGACTCTAGGGCTTTAGGAGCTGTGGTGCTGGGCTCAGCATCTGCGGTTCCTGGGCTCTGGAGCACAGGCTCAATAGTTGTGGTACACAGGCTTGGTTTTGCTCTGTGGCATGTGAGGTCATCACAGACCAGGGATAGCGCCCATGTCTCCTACAATGGCAGATAGATTTTTCACCACCAAGTCACCAGGGAAGCCCTCCAGAGTATTTTGATGAACAAAATATCTTTTAATTTAGACCAAATTATCAATATTTCCTTTTATGTCTTGCTCTTTTTTCTTGATATTGTTAGAAAAAGCTTTCCCTTTCCCCAGTTTACAAATGTACTCTCCATTACCTTCTAAAGATTCATAGTTTTTTATTTCATATTTAAGTCTTAAATGTACTTGGACTTGATTTTTGTGTATGATGTGAGGTAAGGATCCAATTTTTTTTTTGTGGGGGTGGGGGGGAAGCATATCAATAAACTAATAGCCCTGACAGCATTTCTCAAAAACCCTTAGTTTCTTAGATAAAATTTTGAGTGCCGATTTTATCATAAGTCAAAATTTCACATCTCAGTACATTTGTTTATAGACCACCTATTGTGTCAATGTTTAACTTGCCAAATTCCACCAACATCTTAACTACTATATTTTCATGATGACTGTGTATGATAAGTCTTTATACTCATACTTTGTTCCTTTTAGGAGACTCAGCAACTTCTGGGCTTTTGCTTCTCCATGTAAATTTTGGAGTCAGTTTGTCCAATGTTGAGGGGACTTTTTTTTTGGCATTGCCTTTAATCTATAGATCAATTTGGAAGAACCCATTTTTTTATGCTATTGACTCTTCTAATTCATTAGCATATTATAATAGTTCTTCTTAGATGTTTTTCAATAGTGTTATATATTTTTCCATGATCTTTAATACATTTTGTTAAGTTATTATTGGGTACTATATATCTGCTACAGTATTAGAAATTTTAAAATTATGCTAGCTGCCTATTTGGAGAAGGCAATGGCACCCCACTCCTGTACTCTTGCCTGGGAAATCCCATGGACAGAGGAGCCTGGTGGGCTGCAGTCCATGGGGTCGCTAAGAGTCGGACACGACTGAGCGACTTCACTTTCACTTTTCACTTTCCTGCGTTGGAGAAGGAAATGGCAACCCACTTTAGTGTTCTTGCCTGGAGAATCCCAGGGATGGGGGAGCCTGGTGGGCTGCCATCTCTGGGGTCACACAGAGTCGGACACGACTAAAGTGACTTAGCATAGCAGAGCATAGCTGCCTATTGCTTACTTACAGATATGCAACTGGTTTTTGTATATTGATTTTATAATCAGTAAATCTGCTAAACTCTTATCGATTAAAATAGTTTATATGGAAATCCTTTTTAATAGAGTCATAGCAATTGCAAATTATATTTTTCTTTACATAATGTCTAACTGCTATACCACTTTTTTTTTCTTTTTCTTTGATAGAAGGGAATAACAGTGGGCATCTTTATCTAAGAGGAATATTTTAAGTATGAAATTTTCCTTGGATTTGAGTTTTGTCTTGTTCTACATGCACATAAAAACATTATTAAAGTTTTCAATTGTGTTGTTTTATCTGAATTTTGTATACTTTAATGATATTTTTGGAGGGTCTGCTTGAAATATTGATTGCTAAAAGAAATATGAATATTTTCTACTAGAGAGGTAGATTTAATATTGCCAATATTTTTCTTTATCCATTATAAGAGTGCACATTATTTTCCATACAGAAGTTTAAAATTGTTATAGTCTGTTAGAGAACTGAAAAATTTACCATGACATAACAGCCCTCTTCCTTTTTGCCTTAAAATTCATTTTATTTGATACAAGTATAGCCCAAGTAGGTTATTTAGATTAGCATTTTCCTGGTATATTTTTTTCTTTTCCTTTCCTAGCCCTCATTCTTCGGCTATGTTCTTATTAAACAAAATAACTAACTAAAAATAACAATAACAACAGTAACATAACAAAAAAGCTGACCTGAAAACCTTTTATGTTTATAAATGGAAAAATTTAGCAGACATACTTATTTAATTCCTCTAACTAGGATATCAGATCAGATCAGATCAGTTGCTCAGTTGAGTCCAACTCTTTGCGACCCCATGAATCGCAGCATGCCAGGCCTCCCTGTCCATCACCAACTCCCGGAGGTCACTCAGACTCACATCCATCGAGTCAGTGATGCCATCCAGCCATCTCATCCTCCGTGGTCCCTGTCTCCTCCTGCCCCCAATCCCTTCCAGAATCAGTGTCTTCTCCAATGAGTCAACCTTTCACATGAGGTGGCCAAAATACTGGAGTTTCAGCTTTAGCTTCATTCCTTCCAAAGAAATCCCAGGGCTGATCTCCTTCAGAATGGACTGGTTGGATCTCCTTGCAGTCCAAGGGCCTCTCAAGAGTCTTCTCCAACACCACAGTTCAAAAGCATCAATTCTTCGGTGCTCAGCCTTCTTCACAGTCCACCTCTCACATCCATACATGACCACAGGAAAGACCATAGCCTTGACTAGGCGAACCTTTGTTGGCAAAGTAATGTCTCTGCTTTTGAGTATGCTATCTAGGTTGGTCATAATTTTCCTTCCAAGGAGTAAGCGTCTTTTAATTTCATGGCTGCAGTCACCATCTGCAGTGATTTTGGAGCCCAGAAAAATAAAGTCTGACACTGTTTCCACTGTTTCCCCATCTATTTCCCATGTAGTGGTGGGACCAGATGCCATGATCTTCGTTTTCTGAATGTTGACTTATGATTTCCTTTAGTGAAGATCCCCTTGTGGCAAACACTCAGCCCTTCCTGCCACACTCTCACCTAAACATCTACAGTCATCTTGAGTTGGGTTGAAGGTGTGTTTATTGCTTTCACTCTAAGTGATACTTTCCCTAGATATAAATTGCTAGATTAGCAAATATTTCCCTTCAGCACATCTATCATATCATCCCATTGTTTTTTTTTCTTCCATTGTTACTGCCAAGAAATCAATTATCTAATTTTTATTTCTCTTTAGTTGTTTTAAAGATATTTCCTTTAAGATTTTAAACTTTTTCCTTTCCCTTCTGAAATAGCAATGTGATGTATTTAGATATAGAGATGTTTAAAATGCTTCTTGATTAGGATTTCTGAATCTATGAGTTTGGGTCTTTCATCAATTCTGTCCACAACATATTTTGAATATTTTACTATCCTCATTTTTGCCCATCTCTTTTTCTCACTCTATCTTTCACGCCTCTTAACCTTTCTCTTTTATTTTCTCTTTGACATTCTTCTATATTCCTGAGTCATATTATAGACTTCTTTTTAAATTTACTACTTTTCTCTCTATTGCTGGAACAATGCATTAAATTTTAAATGTAATTATCTATTCAATTATAGAAATTCAGTTTGTTTTCAAACATACATCATTGTTTTCAGTCGACTGATCTTCACTCATATCATCAGTCTTAAACGTACTTGTTTAACATCCTGTTCTCATAATACCAAAATACTAAGTTTTTGTAGGGCTCGTTCTACAGTCTTCTGTTTCTGCTGTGGTTCTCGCTCATGGACTTTCTCTATATTCATTGTAATTGCTTTGATGAGTTGATATTTCTTGGAACTTTAAAGGTAGTAATAGCTTAAAGCCTGATTTGAAAACAGCCTCTTTTATAGACAAACTGATTAGTTATGCCAGGAGATCAGAGGATTTCCAAGATGAGACAGATTTACACTAAATTCTGAATTTGTCAGGTGATGTGAATTGAATTCAGGCTTCAAGTTCACATGAGGGAGAGCTTTTAATCACAAATTCTCAGGAAGGATTTTTTCTACCTCTGTTTAAAACCTAGTTGTGTGAGTAACAATTTTCTTGCAGTTATGCCTTCCCTGAGATTATGTGGCTTCTTGCAGTCCCAGGTTTACGTGGTGAGTCTATTACTAGACTTCTCGCTTTGGCTTCATTTCCTGTTTTCCCATTCCTCATGCATCATGAAAAATCTAAGCTCAGTAACTGGCAGATAACTTCAAGATGAAAGACAGCTTTACTGCTCCGTCTACCTCTCTGGGTACCTGCTTTCACTAGGAGCATGTTCTTTGAGCATTCCTTGATTTCTTTTCCACTCACTAACTTATCTAAACATATGTTAAAAATTATACAGAATCTTTGTTTTCATTGGAAACTCAGGACTCTCCAACTTGCTTTGGGACATTTTTACATTTTAGATCCTATCAACAGCAGATGTAGGTTTTTATATGGCAGAGGAAAACAGGTTGCTTTAGGATTGCTTCAGAATCACTGTAATTCTACTAAAAATGAATCAAGTTTGAAGGGCTTATTATCAGAAATGCAGTGATATCTAGAAACAATAATGGCTCCTTTTAGCCTGAACTGGCTTTTTTAAAGCTAGAAAATGAGACAAAGAGGGCACTACAAAGAAGTGGACCCAGATAGACACTTATAGAAAAGCTTACAATTTCAAACAGTCTCCTATTTAGAACTAACGTTTACCAGTAATGGAGTCTTTTACATTAAAATTCAGAATATTTTTGATCACCTACATAATATATAGATTATTTTAAGAAACACATGCAAATACATAATATAGAGAGCGTATAGCACCCTGCCCACCCTCTCTAATCTCAGCCCCTTCTTCAAGTTAACCATAGTTTAAAAGTTTGCTGTGTAAATGTCCAGAGCTTCTATATCTATTCTTCATAGTCATATCTATACATATACACAGAAAGAAATACAGAGTTTGTTCTGCTTTTAAAAATATATATATGTGGTGTCTGAACATATTTTAAAATTCTACTTTCTTGCTTAATAGTCCAAATATATGATTCTGCATTAAATCACTTAATGGAGACTTTGCTTCACTCCCTCCAAACTTTCAGTTTTTCTTAGAGAAGCCTGATCTCATTCTGACCTTCAACTTGTGACCTATAGTTTTCTTTCTGGAAACAGAAATTTCTCTGTTTTTGGTGCTCCAAAACTTCTCAGCTTTGGAACTTACTGTAGATTTTTCCTTTCTTATTGCTGAGCCCTTCAATCTGGTAACTAATGTCCTTCAATTGTGAAAATTTTTTCTATCATATTTCTTTGATAATTTGCTTCCCTTGGTTTTCTTTTTGGTTTCTGTCTTACAAGGGGGTCCTATGCTCTGGGGGCTTAGTTTTCTCCCTCTTTTTTCCTGCAAAATCAGTTATGTCCCTTCTATTTGCTTTCTACCTTCCAATTGTATATTGATCTTCTAAACACCATTATCTCCTCCTTTGTATTCTTCAATTTTTTTTCACTATCATTTTATGAGAAACCACTTAAAACATCATTTCTAGGAATCTGTCCCACAGAAATATATAAGCCTCCTTAAGAATATTATACATAGTTTACATAAATATGTATGTAAAACCATATTTTATGGCTTCTGCTGTTTTATATTTTACATGATTATTATATGTATGTACATACATGTGTGTGATTATTGCTACTACAGAAGAAAGTTGTTGACTTTTAATGTTTAAATTGCATCCAGTGTCTGTCTGGATGCAAAAAATAATATTTTTTCTTATGTAAGTTTTCAGCTGTCCTCTGATCAACAGATAATTTGATATTCAAAATGTATAGGTCTTATTTCTTTCCTTGGGTCTCACTATAACTCACTAAGATGCAATGTGATTGGGAGCAGAAAGGAGTGGGCTCAGGAAGACAAAGTAAGGAAGCAGGAGACTGATTTCTGGTCCGGTCCCTTCACTACTTGTAAGTGGACCCTCTGGGCCTCTTTTTACATCTGCTAAGTGAAGGTGTCAGCTCAGTTTATTTCAAAACCCCTTGCACTTCTTGCTGTCTATGTAATTTTCTAAAATTTTATACCTTAGGATCACCGGAGTTAGCAATAGTTCTGTAATCCCACCTTTGAATGATTATAAATTCAACTTGTCCACAGTCCATCAACACATTTTTCCATGAACAATGAGAACAGCAGAGCATGACACCAGAGTCTGAACACAAGATGTTGTCAAGTTGGTAGAAAAATCCTCTATTAAGTCAGGGCCGATAAATCAATCAGGGAAAATGCTGTTCCTGGACCCTGCAAGCAAGCCTTCAGGGTTATGTAATCAATTTTTCAATTAATATGCTTCTCTGTCCTTTTAACTGTGTATAAATTAATAGCAGCTGAGAATGAATAAAGAAAAGAACACAGAAGGAAGAAGAATGGAACAAACAACAAAATAGAGCAGAAATCACATTTATCTGATGCCTGCACAACAAAGAAGGGAAACGTGATCTGAAATCAAAGGGAGCTGGATTTCTCAAGTAGTGGGCATTATCAGATCAGATCAGATCAGATCAGTCGCTCAGTCGTGTCCGACTCTTTGCGACCCCATGAACCGCAGCACGCCAGGCCTCCCTGTCCATCACCAGCTCCCGGAGGTCACTCAGACTCGCATCCATCGAGTCAGTGATGCCATCCAGCCATCTCGCCAATCAGGGTAGATACAGCTGTGTAGCAGGACATAGCAAGATGCGCTCATTTTAGAACATGTTTGCTGATGTCATAGTAGAAGGACGTGTATAATAACATTGACACATGTTTTTAAAAAGTCAAAGGATTAATTTAAGAGATAGGTAATACACATGGTACAAAACCCAAAGTGAGTAAGAGGTTATTTAGCGGCACTCATGCCCTCCTTGTATTATAATACAATTTCACTGATAATAGGTTACTAAGTTCCAACACAGGCTTCTTTAGATTAGAGATATGTACCCAAACAATGAGTAAGTCTGCTTCTGCTAACATATATTAATACATGCAATATATGTTGAGAAAATATTTTAAATATATATAACATATTTAAATAAATACATATATATGTATAAGTATGCATCATGGATGGATGGACAAATGGACTGCTTTCAAATCTACTACCCTCCAGTTTCAAGATTTAAAAAAATATTAAAAAGAAAACCCATTTTCTATTTTATTCCTTGTCATGTGAGTACTATAATTTCTACATCAGAAATCTCTATGACAAAATAGTTCTCAATAAACAATTCCTAGGTTTTTCAACTAAATTAGCTCTAATCCTTAAACAGAATGTTCCTGAAAGCCAGAATCCTGGTAACACAATGATAGAAGGGCATTGAGGACCATCCCAAGTGTCTTTATTCTTCATCTTGGGCTTTTATAAAATCTCACATAATAGCTTTTACCCATGTTAGTTTGCCAATAGTATTTAAATACGCAGGAATTATAAGTAAATGATCATGGTAAAACTCTGGCCAACACACTTTGTATATTTAAGTACAAAGCTTAAAAAAAAAAGAAGTGATTATTTCTGAAAGTTGCAGCTGAGCCACAGTTCTGGGGATTATGTCAGCATGGAGAGGAGACTGGCAAGCCAGACCGAAAGCTTTGCTGACTTCGTGCCCTTGCTGGGATGCACCTTCACCTATGGATGCACCTACAGGATTAACCCACTGAAATAACAGCAGAGAAGTGGCTGTCAACAGCCACTCTTATTAATCTATTAGGAATATCTAATATTAGAGCTGCTCTTAACAGAAGGATATTCTGAGCTCTTACATATGAAATGGGCATTAAAAATAAATTTCTGCAGAATTAAATTCAGCAGAATTGAGCATAATTTTCAGCCCCGAAACAGTAAACATTTATTCTTCTAAAAATAAGCATTTAAAAAGTTTTGACTAAAAATCTTACTGAAGCATTTGAGCAGAGTTCAATTTGGAAGAGAAGTTGATGGGCTAGAACAGGGAAAGTCTCGTGCCACCCAGGCAAGGATGCCTTTTGTTCCTGTGCGACCTAACCTTCATGAAACTGTCTGTCATTTACCCCACTACAAACATCTCTGTGTTACAGCAAGTGCTGGGTCAGGAGAGGACATGGTGTCCAGGAAACCTGCAAACAGGTTAGAAAACTCCCAGGTGACCCATTCCTTTTCAAATGCCTCTGAGTGGCTGGCACTGCACAGCACAGTGCCTGAGCTCCCTGCCTGTGAAGTGGCTGTCATTTAAGTCACAGTGGAGGCACTTCCCCAAACCACTCTCCCTGGAGGTATAGGAGCTGTTCTTCCAATGACGGTAAGAGGAACTGTGCTGCTGCTGCTGCTAAGTCACTTCAGTCGTGTCCGACTCTGTGTGACCCCAGAGACGGCAGCCCACCAGGCTCCCCCATCCCTGGGATTCTCCAGGCAAGAACACTGGAGTGGGTTGCCATTTCCTTCTCCAATGCATGAAAGTGAAAAGTGAAAGTGAAGTTGCTTAGTCGTGTCTGACTCCTAGCGACCCCATGACTGCAGCCTACCAGACTCCTCCATCCATGGGATTTTCCAGGCAAGAGTACTGGACTGGGGTGCCATTGCCTTCTCCAGGAACTGTGCTAGCCTTTCTATTAAAGGAAATGTCAGTTTCCTTAGAGTTGCTTCAAAATTCCAGTTCCCTATAGGGTTAGTCTTATGTTTCTTGCATGTATCACTCTCTTTAGCTAAAGTGCAGTCTTTCAAGATGTTCTTCCTATTTTCAATTCTCCAAGATGGTGGCTAAATCTCTATAGATCATGGGTCTTCAAAGTGGGGGAAGAGTTGGTGGTGGCTGAGACCCACTAGGCTTCCCTTATATCCCACAGGTCTCTGCTGTGAAGGGGCTGCTCTAGGTTTTTCCACGGACTGATGGCTGCTTCCCATTTGGGATGAGTGATTGGTGGCTGCTGCTTTAGTCCATGGTCTGGACCAACTGACCTGGGGGAGCCACTTTGTCTTGTTCTTAAGCTTCAATCGGCCACTCCCACCACCACCATTTCCCATCACTGGGGCATTCAGAGACATCCCAGTCCTTCCAAGGCACACATGATATGGGAACCAGGAGCTTTGCCCAGAATCTTCCAGATGCTGGCCCAGAGAGAGGAAATCAGAGAGGTACATACACATCTCACGTCCTGCTCTATCTTCACTGCCCTTTCCTTCCCCACAATTCCTAGGGTTGGAAAAGGCAGGCCCTCCTCTCTCTGTGTTATATCCTGAGTCCTGGGGTGGATGGTTAGTAAGGCTCTAGCCCTTCAGGCCTAGAGTTAAAAGAAACTAAAGGAATTTGGAGAAATTCCTTTCTCTCTTGAAATCTCTCTTCCAAGATTTCAGCCCTGTTAATTAGGGTTTTCTTCCTTGTTGGCATCTGGTCCCATCATTTCATGGCAAGTAGATGGGGAAATAATGGAAAGTGAGAGACTTTACTTTTGGGGGCTCCAAAGTCACTGTAGATGATGACTGTAGCCATGAAATTAAAAGAGGCTTGCTCCTTGGAAGAAAAGCTATGACCAATCTAGACAGCATATTAAAAAGCAGACATTACTTTGCTGACAGAGGTCCATCTAGTCAAAGCTCTGGTTTTCCAGTAGTCATGTACAGATGTGAGAGTTGAACTATAAAGAAAGCTGAGCACAGAAGAATTGCTACTTTTGAACTGTGCTATTGGAGAAGACTCTTGAGAGTCCCCTGGACTGCAAGGAGATACAACCAGTTCATCCTAAAGGAGATCAGTCCTGAATATTCATTGGAAGGACTGATGTTGAATTTGAAACTCCAATAATTTGGCCACCTCATGTGAAGAAATGACTCAATAGAAAAGACCCTGATGCTAGGAAAGATTGAAGGTGGGAGGAGAAGGGGACGACAGAGGATGAGATGATTGGATGGCATCACCAACTTAATGGACATGAGTTTGAGTAAACTCCGGGCGTTGGTGATGAACAGGGAAGCCTAGCGTACTGCGGTTCATGGGGTCTCAAAGAGTCAGACGCGACTGACTGAACAGAACTGAACTGAATTGATGCTGCACACTCATTAAGATATCCTTCTTCTGCTGAATATTGATTCATCAGATGAAAACATAACCCTGCCAACCACTTCCCTGGCAGTCATTCATTTAGTAATCTCATGATAAACTAGTCTGGATCCTAGGTTACATGTGCTCACTCCTCTCTTCTCAAGTGTGTCTTCCCTTGATTCCTGACATCCCTCATTACTATTCCAGATTTCTGGGTTCCTTCAAGTCTGGGCTTTGAGAAGAGGGTTAGACAAGCTGTCTACTGTTCCTTTCCTCCAGCTCATCCCACTCTTGTTTCACTTTGCTCTCACCTTTCCTGTGATCCCTCAGTCAAACCCAGGGCACCAATAACCTGTCACTAAACTCAAGTGACACCTGGTCACTGAAGTAGCATCTACTCAGTTCGGTAAACACTATGGGTGACTCCCTTCATAGGCAGGCCTTTTATTTCTCTTGGTTTCCTTCCCAACTCACAGGGTGTACCTTTTCTGTCCCTTTCAGGCTTTTTATCCTCTACCAAACTTCTTCAAATGAAGAGTTGTCTGGAACCAAAGCCTTAGGATATTTTCTCTTTCCTTCTCTATGCCAAGGATCTTATCCATCCTATTCTTCAGTTCAACCTAGATTCACAATTCTCAAACATTTGCACATGTAGATTACCTGGTGAAAACTTAAAGTCACTTGATTTTTTCTGCTTGAGTGCCTTCTTCTCTCATCACCCTCATGATAGCCTCATACAATATGCTGATGATAAAATAAATTATAAATGAACAGGGTTGTAGTCAGAAAACAAGATGTACTGGGGTGTCAATTTGGAGTGAAAGTCATGGGTAGGCAACGAGTACTGTCCCTCTGTGACTCGGACAAACCACTTTTACCTCCTGGGCTGCAGAGTTTAGAGGCCATAGGTGTGACTTATTTTTAGTTTTAATAAAAGATTGAATGAGAATTGTGCCAAGTGACATTTCATTTTCAAAGTCTGAGCTACTTCTTACTGGCTTGGAAGAAAGGGTAACATTGGAGAGAAATGTTTACAACAAAAAATAAAACTTCATCTGAAAGCTGTTATTTACCGTAGTAGTTTTCTATTTTATTTCATTTATTGTTACTTAAAACTGTTAGTAGAGACAAAAATGGCCTCTTTAAAATGAGCAAGGCCAGTGTTGGCTTAGTATTCACTATGGGGTAGTATTAGCAGTGGGGGGGATATTGTTATAGCTGAGGCAGTTTTCCAGTGGAAGACATTGCTAAGTGGGATAGAAAAATGTTGTCAATGCTTGGCTTAGTTTTGAGGGGACTTTTCTGTCGCTCTCCAAATTTTTTTATATGTATACAGGTCAGAAAGCAGCATTGATTCTGGTGGAGGAAACATAGAAAAAAGGTTTTAAAAGGTAATATATCAATATATATAAAGAAGGCTGAGTGCTTTCAAACTGTGGTGTGGAGAAGATGCTTCAGAGTCCTTTAGAGAGCAAGGAGACCAAACCAGTCAATTCTAAAGGAAATCAACCCTGAATATTCATCAGAAGGACTGATGCTAAAGTTGAAGCTCCAATATTTTGGCCACCTGATGCGAAGAGCTGACTCATTAGAAAAGACCCTGATGCTGAGAAAGACTAAAGGCAGGAGGAGAAGGGGACGACAGAGGATGAGATGGTTGGATGGCACACCAACTCAATGGATATGAGTTAGAGCAAACTCTGGGAGATGGTGAAGGACAGGGAAACCTAGTGTTCCTCAGTCAAGTTGCAGAGTTGGACACGACTGAGCAACTGAACACCAACAACAATATCAATATTACATTTTAGTAGAAAGTTTAGTTTACAAAAGATAAGTAAGAATGTTTGCAAAAGGAATTGTGCACAATTCTGACAAAAACTTATGCCATAAACATTTAAGATTTGTGTCAGTGGTATGCTGGTCAATATTAATAGGCCATTCTCCTGGGGGGAAAATAGCCTGATTTGTAGCATTTGTTGATTTCTGTGGTGTAAATATACCCCCTGTAGCCTATTTCAAGTTTCCAACATGATGCTCCTGAACTGAGAGTTAGGAAGAGGTGTGTGGTAAGAATCCTCTGCAGTGACGCTACAGCCACCATAGATTCCACTTACCTCCAGGGCACAGACGACAATGAAATGTCTTACCTAATTAGCAATGGTGACTTTGGGGTATTTATTTCTTTTGTTTTTTTTTTTTTTCTCCTTTTCCTTTTTTCCTCTTTTTTATAAATTGAAGTACAACAATGTGTTAGTTTACAATATTATGTTAGGTGTACAGCAAAGTGATTTATATATATGTATACGTATATTCTTTTTCAGAATCTTTTCCCTTATAGATCCCTTTGTTTTTAGTATGATTTGTTTAACTGTAAATTTATATAATTTACTTTTTCCCTGGTGGCTCAGAAGGTAAAGCGTCTGCCTGCAATGTGGGAAACCTGGGTTTGATCCCTGGGTCAGGAAGATCCCCTGGAGAAGGAAATGGCAACCCACTCCAGTATTTTTGCCTGGAGAACCCCACGGATGGAGGAGCCTGGTAGGCTACAGTCCATGGGGTCACAAAGAGTCAGACATGACTAAGAGACTTCACTTTCACTTTCTTTTCACTTTTTAATAGTGTTTGTGTCTAACAAACAGCTCACGGAATCCCTGGAAAAATTTTAAATGAGTTCCTGTGAGCTAGTATAACCAACTCTAGCTCACCGATGGTTTTTTCTTAGAGAAAAAGGAAAATTAACATTAATATTTGCTTAAGCAATATTGCTTAAGTAGTCCACCCTAAAGGAGATCAGTTCTGAGTGTTCATTGTGAGGACTGATGTTGAAGCTGAAACTCCAATACTTTGGCCACCTGATGCAAAGAGCTGACTCATTTGAAAAGACCCTGATGCTGGGAAAGATTGAGGGCAGGAGGAGAAGGGGACGACAGAAAGAGATGGTTGGATGGCATCACCAACTCAATGGACATGGGTTTGGGTGAACTCTGGGAATTGGTGATGGACAGGGAGGCCTGGTGTGCTGTGGTTCATGAGGTTGCAAAGAGTTGGACACGACTGAGAGACTGAACTGAACTGAAGCAATATTTAATTGCATTCAAGTTATGAAAGGTGGACACTGCTTTAGATGTTTTTTTTTTTTTTTTAACTTGTTAATTTTCCAGAACCCTGTATTATATTCCTATAAAATACAGGAATTAAAATCATGGGTTTCTAGATCAGTAGGTGATAGTTTTCTGCATACATATATTAACTGAGTGTGAGGTATGTATCTTCTCTCAGGGGAAAAAAAAAAACCAGAAAAGATATTTGTTTTTTGAATGATGTGTTTTATGAACTGAACTGTGTCCACTCAAAATTCATATATTGAAGCCTCCAACATACTGACTGTATTTAGAAATGGAGCCATTGAGGAAGTGAAGTGAAGTGAAGTTGCTCAGTTGAGTCTAACTCTTTGCGACCCAATGGACTGTAGTCCACCAGGCTCCTCGTTCCATGGAATTTTCAGGCAAGAACACTGGAGTGGGTTGCCATTTCCTGCACCAGGGGATCTTCCCGACCCAGGAATCGAACCCCAGTCTCCTGCATTGCAGGCAGACACTTTACTGTCTGAACCACAGGGGAAGCCACGAAGGTTAAATGAAGTCATAAGGATAGGGCCCTAACCTGACAGAACTGGTGTTCTTATAAAAAGAGGAAGATGTACAGAGTTTCTCTCTCTCTCGAGTGCAGGTTAAAGGCTGGGTAAGGACACAGCAAGAAGCCACCGCCTACAATGAGATGAGAGGCCAAGAGGCCTCACGGAAGCCATCCCTACTGGTACCTTGATCTTGGACTTCAGGCTGCAGAATGGTAAGAGAATAATGTTCTCTTGTTTAGGCCACCCTGTTGGAAATATTTTGTGATGGCAGCTTAAGCTAACTAATACAACATTAAACTATGAAATTATGTGCAACTCCACAGCAGTCACACGATCCTTGCACCACAGGCTTTTTCATAATGTCATGAGGAGTTCCTTCCCATCTGCTCCTCTGCTGGATGAACTCAGACTTCATCCTGTAGGTCAGAGATTACCAGCTCTGGGAAACTTTCCTAGGTTTCCCCAGGAAGAGTCAGCCCTTTCTTCACTATAAACAGCTCTATTATAATGATGAAAATAAGAGTTTGGTCCCGACACAAACCTTTGTAGAAAGGTAGATTATACATTAGAAATCCAGATTCAGCATGTTACCTTTCTGAGCTGTCCAGTTAGCCACTAGCAGCATGGAGCTGTTTATGATTAAATTTAAATAAAATTAAACATCCAATTCCTCAGTTACACTAATCACATTTTAAACATTAATTAACACCTGCAGCTACTGCACTGAACTCTGAGACATGGAACATTTCCATCACTGCAGACAGTTCTATTGGACAGTGTTGCACTAGACTGTAAGCAATTTGTGGTGGGGCCAATGGTGTATGTGGTAAGGCTGCAATCTTATTACATCATTTTATTTTCCCAGCACGTATCCCAGTGCCTGCTATGCAGTAGCATTCAATAAATAATTGAATTAAAAGAAAAAAATTGATGCTATTTACAGAGTTGTAGCTCCTTAAGCATTCATGGTTCCTAGAGACCAGAGAAATGAACACACATATAAACATTTATTTTTATTACTGACAAGTAAATGAAAACTAAGCAATTTCATTTTCCCTGAGATGAGAACACCCATATGCAGCATTAAGATATAATTATAGAATTTCTTTCTCAGGTGTTCATATAGCAATCTATAGCTGTTAACTCAGAAGCCCAATATCGATTCTAATTTCTTTTTTCTAGGTCATCTATGCTCCATTGTTCCATAACTGACCCTATGGACTCATTAAATCTTTCAGCACGATATTTATGCAAACCTATTTAATGAGTCCTCCAACACCTTGAATTCTCTGGATCTCATACCTATTATTTTAGTGGCATCCTTCTCCAATGCTGAGTTTAAGTTACACTGGGGTGGGGTGCCATTCTTCCCCTTCATGGAGTAAAGGAGACCATAAAAAGTCACGCAGTTTGTACGCAACTTTCAGACAATCTCTTTGATGCCACATTTAAAGATCTCGAAAAAGACACAGAATAACCCTTGGGAATCTCTTTGGGTATTTAGATATTCTACCTCTCAGAAAGGTAGAATCTTTTTTTTTCTTTTTTGCTTAAATCTTTCATAATTTAGACCAAAGCAGTTCTCCTCACCTAACTCCGTTCCCTCTAACTCCAGAGCAAAAGGAAAACAGGGCTCCTTGTCCTATGCTCTGGAGAAACCCCTTTCTGTGCTTTAACTCAGACATACACATTGGACTGACCAAAAAGTTCATTTGGGAACTTTCTGGCCAACCCAAACAATCTGAAATGAGATATTGCTCTTCCAAGATGTTGCTTTGGATTTCCTAGTAATCTCAAGGTAAATACTAGGACTGAGTAGAAATATTATTTGAATGAAAAACTGAAAGCCATAAAAATAATTCTTTAACAAATACAAATAGACCACAGAGCAGAGCTGTGTGTGGACCCCAACTCCTTTCTCATAATCCAGGATATGACTTTCCAAGTGGGAGAAGTAGGTAAGTTAACAAGGATGCTCTTCTAGAGCTGGGTAAAGAGAAGGACTTAAGAGGAGAGAGTGTGAAGATATGAGAAGAAAGGTATTTTCAAGGGAAGCAAGCCCCCTCAGTCTCTGGTTGGTCTCAGCATTGACACACACAAGCTGGGTGTCTGTGAGTGGAGACACGGGGAGGAGGAAGAAAGACAAGATTGGGAGGAGGTAAGGATGTGTGACCTCAATCCCAGTGCTTTAAGGAGCTGGGTGGAGGGCGTTCACCACACATGGATCCTCTGAACGTACTCATGCAGGCCCCACCATGTCTGATTCCCTCCCACAATCCCCTGCTATCATTCCTACCGGATGCATCAGACACAGAAAACAGCTACCCATACCTCAAGGACAGGTTTCCTGGAGATGAGGCCTGTTTTCACTGGGCTGGAAGTCTTCTAACATCTAATCTTGGGAGAGGTTCTTCTCCAAGACATTTGTTAATAACAAGTGATTTTGAGAAGAAGTGATTTCAGAGAAGGCAATGGCACCCCACTCCAGTACTCTTGCCTGGAAAATCCCATGGACTGAGGGCCGGTGGGCTGTAGTCCATGGGGTCGCCAAGAGTCGGACACGACTGAGTGACTTCACTTTCACTTTCTAACGTCCTGCCAATTCCTCTTGCTGTTGTGACCAGTTTGGGGACTAAACCCCTGGCAACATTTGGTGTTGATTTGTAGAGGCTGGGGTGTGCCAACAGCAAACAAAACAGGCTTTGTTCCATGTGACTGGTGTCTGGCCCTTCTAAACACCCAGAGACCTGCTTCCTGCAGCAGAGAGGCTGGGAGTCTCCATTTTACAGATGAGTATCCTGAGGCACAGATGGTGTGCCCTTATTGCTTGCCTGTCCGTGAGATGTTAGAAAGTGATATCACACCCTGACGTCTAGACCACAAAATCATAGTTTCTGATATTCATTGGGAAGGCTGAAAGATTCAAAACATGGAATCTCCAAGGCTTAACACTTCTTATATGACTTTAATAATTAAACTTTCCAAACTTTACTCAATTGTATAATGGCAAGAATAAGATGACACATGTGATACATTTTGAAGGTGTTGGCAACATAGTAAGTGCTCAGTAAATGCTGGTTGTTCTTTTTATTATTATTTAAGTGTCAGGAAAAAAATGTTAATGTGCTTCTATGGCCTTGAATTGCTCTTTTTTTTTTTTTTTTTAAGAGTGTGTAAGAACTGTGGTTTTTGTGTTCCCTATTAAAATAGGCATAAAGCAGATACTTAATGCAAATTTATGATTTTCCAAAGCTTTATCATTGTTATTTTTAGAAATTCATTTTATTTACTTATTTTTGTTTTTTTTATTATTATTGTTATTATTTAAATTGATCATTTTATTACTCTTTTCGCCCGCCCCCCCAGGCAAGAACACTGGAGTGGTGCCTTTCCTTCTCAATGCCTGAAAGTGAAAAGAGCGGGGGTTAATGCATACATACAATGAAAACATCCTTTTCTGTTTTAAATCCTGCCCTATTTAGTGATTTATATTTATTAAAAAAATAGTTAACAGGGTTAAAAAAATGATTAACCTGATCAGCTTCACCTATTAGTCTTTAGTTGATAACAAGAAATATATTTATTATCCTTGAAGGTTTGCATTCACGAATGAAAAGATGTGAAATTTCAAGTGTTTATATGATGAATATTCTTGGGATCAATTTCATAGCAAAAAAACTCATTTCTTTCCAGCAAATGTGTGATAGTTTTAGGTACTATTACTTTTCAGTATTCATTTTGTTTTTAACTTTAGTCTATCAATGGAGATATATTTAAGGTGAAGAAGGAACATTTAGGGAATATTAAACTTGGTCCTGAGAGACTTAGGTAAGTTGATAAGTCCAAGGAAAAAGGGGTCTGGGGCTCTCAAGGAAGAGAAAAGGACAAACTTTTTTTCTACATTCACTCACCTTGCTGCTGCTGCTACTAAGTCGCTTCAGTCGTGTCCGACTCTGTGCGACCCCATAGACAGAAGCTCACCAGGCTCCCCTGTCCCTGGGATTCTCCAGGCAACACTGGAGTGGGTTGCCATTTCCTTCTCCAATGCAGGAAAGTGAAAAGTGAAAGTGAAGTCGCTCAGTCGTGTCGGACTCTTAGCGACCCCATGGACTGGAGCCTACCAGGCTCCTCCATCCATGGGATTTTCCAGGCAAAAGTACTCATCTTAGTCACATAGATATTTTTTTTTTCTTTAAGCCAAGAGCTAATGATTACAAAACAAAACAACTCATCTTGCTTGAGGGTATGTTTTTTCTTAAACTCTGTACCAATATATTCTGCTTGAGGACATGTTTCTCCTTAAGAAAGGGAAGTCGCTCAGTAGTGTCCTACTCTTCACGACCCCATGGACTGTAGCCTACCAGACTCCTCTGTCCATGGGATTTTCCAGGCAAGAGTATTGGAATGGGTTGCCATTTCCTTCTCCAGGGGATCTTCCCAACCCAGGGATCGAACCCTGGTCTCCTGCATTGTAGGCAGACGCTTTACCATCTGAGCCACCAGGGAAGGCCTTCTTAAGAATCTTCTGACTAATCCTGTCATCTTAAAGTGTAAATTGTAGGAGTAGGTCTAGTAAGACCTTTACAAACTTGAGACATTCTTTTGATTTATTGTTAATAACTAATAGAAATTCTAAGTATAGAACTCCCTTGCTAAGACTAGTGACAAGGCACTCTCCATCCCCCTCTGACATCTGTGTTGGAAGCTTCCTCTGTCCTCTTTCACTAATAAAACTCTGCCACACAAAAGCTTTGAGAGGTCAAGCCTGGTCCCTGATCCTGAAGTTAAATCTTTGGAGACCATGAATCTGATATCCTTCACCGTAAGCTATCAGTACAAAATATACTTTCCATATACTGCTATAAAAGAAGAAAATTTTGCTCTTTTGCAAACAGAAAAAGTGTAATTGTTTTAAATTTTAGCAATGAGATCTATTTTTCCATGGAAAGTGTGAAATTGACTTATTTTTATGTTGCCTTTTTATATGTGGGAAGCTAAAGGGGTCAAACTAACTATGTGATTAGATAATTTTTTAATGTCCAGGTATTGTGGAATCTCTCTCTTTTGAAAATAATTATTGTTGCTAAGCAGGAAGCTCACTCACATTCTGAAGGGACATCAAATTGTGAACCAGCCATTACAAGTCTGATGGAGCACAGTGACAAAAATGTAACCTTTAAGTCTCTATTGCATTTGTTTTGAAAGACAAAACCCAAGTCATGTGTCTATGATTCACTGTCATTCTGAGAGAATTCAAAACTCTACCTGGGGTATTAAATGTTTCACAATAACTCAAAAATACCAGGACCAGCAAGTGCAACAAAAAAGCAACCCAGTGCTTATAATAAATGACTTTAAAGGCAGCCTAAACATTGATAACCCAATGAGGAAGACATCTTCAAGGTTTCCCTGACACTTTCCTGCGGAAATCTACTCAACCCTCCTACACCCCATCTTCCAATGTCAGCTTTATTACAAGGTCACTACAGGGACAAGATCATCACTGCTGGGAGCACATGGACAGAATTCATAGCCACGCTGTGGTTTGACTCTCAAATAACATTCTCTGCCTCTCTAGTGTCACAGTCAATCAGTTCAGTTGCTCAGTCATGTCTGACTCTGCAACCCCATGGACTGCAGCATGCCAGCTTCCCTGTCCATCACCAACTCCCAGAGTTTACTCAAACTCATGTCCGTTGAGCCCATGATGCCATCCAATCATCTCATCCCCTGTCATCCCCTTCTCCCCCTGCCTTCAATCTATCCCAGCATCAGGATCTTCTCAAATGAGTCAGGTCTTTGCATCAGATGGCCAAAGTACTGGAGTTTCAGCTTCAATATCGGTCCTTCCAATGAATATTCAGGACTGATTTCCTTTAGGATGCAGTGGTTGGATCTCCTTACAGTCCAAGGGACTCTCAAGAATCTTTTCCAACACCACAGTTCAAAAGCATCAATTCTTTGGTGCTCAGCTTTCTTTATAGTCCAACTCTCATACCCATACATGACTACTGGAAAAACCATAGCTTTGACTAGACGAACCTTTGTTGGCAAAGTAATGTCTCTGATTTTTAATATGCTGTCTAGGTTGGTCATAGATTTTTTTCCAAGGAGCAAGTGTCTTTTAATTTCATGGCTGCAGTCATCATCTGCAGTGATTTTTGGAGCCCCCAAAATAAAGTCTGCCACTGTTTCTCCATCTATTTGCCATGAAGTGATGGGACCAGATGCTATGATCTTTGTTTTCTGAAAATTGAGCTTTAAGCCAAGTTTTTCACTCTCCTCTTTCACTTACATCAAGAGGCTCTTTAGTTCTTCACTTCCTGCCATAAGGGTGGTTTCATCTGCATATCTGAGGTTATTGATATTTACACAGTCACAGTCAATAGTACAAAATAAAAAGATATCAAAGGGTCAGACTCTTGATTCAGCCAAAAAATTAAAACACAATAAAACATCATGAAGGCAGCTTAAAGCTTTTCCTTCCAGGTGTTTCAGCCAGAAGCATTAGATCCCTGCTATCCAAATGTGGTCCCTGGAGATGCAGCAGCCAGGATACCAATGGGAGTGAGTCAGAAATACAGATCTCAGATCCCATCCAGACCTCGTGAATCAGAATCTGCATTTTTTTAAGGACCTCCAGGTAATTCATGATGCTCTGAGCTACAGCATCACTGTATGTGGCAATTGATGTAGAGGATGACAAAAAACTTATACCTCTTTCTCAGTAAAATAGCTATTTCTCACTAATTCCTCAACATGTTTCTAAACTGTACTGCTTCACAGATCAACAAGTACTTGAAGACAAAACCATTATAAACCTCACTACAAATCTATTTTCAATGCATCAGAATAGAAGTTTGCTTTCTCTGTAATCATAACAAAGCCTCTTTTATCCTTGAAATGCACACTGATTGCAATGGCATAGTTCATTTTCTTATTAGCAAATAGATATCATTATGTATTTCCTCTAGCAAGTTAAAAACCTCTTTAATTTTCAAGCTTCAATTTGTTCCAACTAGAAGTCCCCTGGCCCAAGCTCCCTATTGGTGAGATAGTTACAAGAGCTCTTGGTTCTAAAGAATCAGTAAATCCTGAGATATCCCCTTAAGTCAAAGTACCATGCAGGAATACAATGACTTTTACTGGAGTTTTAAAAGGAGAGATGTGATGAATTGAGTGGAGTGAGTCAAGAAGATTTCCTGAGAGTTAATTTAACCCCATTGGATTTTAAGGTCATAAGATTGGAAACCAGTGCTTTGAGAAGGAGGAATTTAAAACATGTTTCAAAAGTGGAAATAATAGTGTGAGTGTAGGAAAGATCAAGGACAAAGGGGAAGCCAGTATTGCAAAGAGGAAAAAAAAAGATGAGAGAAGTCAGCAATATGGAAGAAGGGAATTTACGATAGAAGAAGAGAGAACCGTGAGGAAGCAGTAAACACCCAAGGAAGACAGGCGAAGGTGAGAGACACATCACCCACCCGACCAAGGCAGGAAAATGGTGAGAGTGTAGAGTGCGGAGCAGAGGTGCAGGGCCACGCACAGTGCCTGTAACCCCGACGGCCACACGCCATCCTTCTCTTAAAAGTGCCCCCTCCCATCGTGTCCTACCTGGCCGGAAGGACACCGGTCTCACTGGTCATCACTTGAGAGCTTGAGGGTTGGGGGGAGTAAAGTTGGGGGAAACAGAGGGATCCTCATGGCAAGTTTCCGACAAGAATGAGGAGGAACCGTCCCCCTGTGTGGAAAAAAGCGAGGCTGTCATTTTGGTGACACTGAAACTGATTTCTGAGTCATCTGCTGTTTCAAATTCTGTCTGGGAGCTTTGTTGGAGTGCCTTCTAGAATGGAGATTTAAAACCTCCAGTGCCTTTATGCTTCAACACTTCTGTCACAGATGCAATGGAATTGGCAATGGAATTTTCTTTGGTTCTTCCCTCCCTTTGTAGGGATTAGATATTAAATATGATCACAACTACTGCTTTTGAGAAATTCTCCACGAAAGTCCACTACTGTCAAGAAACCTGAGAAAAGACTGCACTGAGTCTTTTACAGACAGTAGTTGAACAATACAGTCCAGTGAGTCTTTGCTTAACAGCTATACTTTTAAGGACTATACATTCCTCTGGAAAAGACAGAACTATTTTTCAATATATGAAATTAGTTTCGTTATCCATCAGCATAAGCAATTGAAAATTAAATTGAATTAAAAAATTATGCATTGAGCACCAGCTGTGAGCCAGGCATTGTTTCTAGATGCCTAGAACTCAAGAGCATCAGTGAGTCAAAGCCCTGCCATCATGGAGCTTACTTTCTAATGGAGAGAAACCCATATTGAGTAACACACTTAAGAAAGAAGTCGGTGACCTAAAGAGAGGTAATAAATGCTATAAAAATCAGAAAGTGCAGCAGAATAAAGGAGAGAGGTGATGCCAGGGATGGGAGGGTAGACAGGGAGTGTAAACTTAAAGTGGTCATGGAAGGCCTCTTTGAAAAGACAGATTTGAGCCTGACTTGAAAGACAGGAGACAGTTGCCCAAGCAGACATGTGAGAAATGAATATTCTTGGCAGAAAGAACCTGTGCAGTAGTCCAAGGTGGAATTGGCCTGGCTTGTTGGGATCCAGCGAGGAGCCCAGGATGGCCTGAGCAGAGAGGAGGTCAGTGAGAAGCAGGGCTGCAGCTAAGTGGGGTCAGATCACGTCACACCTTGTCAAATCTGCTTCTGAGATATAAAGGGAGCCGTGCAAGGATCTTGAAGAGAGGTCTGGTTACGTTCCCAAGGGTAACTCTGGCTGCTCTGCTGGGAACTGACTATGACTGGGCACACATGGAAGCAGGAAGACCCCTTAGGAGCTTATTAAGAAATTCTGGTGAGAGATGGCAGTGACTTTGCACTGGATGATTGATGTGCAGTTGATAGCTTAATGATTATAAACATGTCCTAACTGCTTTTATAATATTTTTCAAGACCTAGGGTTATTTTCATTCCATCAAAAACAGGGACTCCATAAAAATTTAAGACTTGAAACAGCTTATTATGTATTTCCCCAAACCTAGTGAAATCCTTTTCAACCAAAGCTAGAAGACAACATATTTATTTTTTATTTGTCACCAAATATATTACATGCTGTGACTACTATCTTAGATATGATTTTTCCATATATTAGCATAATTAGCTAGGTCAAAATCTGTTTTGATGCCCAAATGATTAGGCACACTAAGCTTCCCCCTAAGTGCATCAAGTTGTATATGTGTATGAGAAACGGCCATAAAGAGTACACAGTGGAAAACCCATCCAAACTATCAGAAACATGATATACTGTTTAACTATTCTATTGTAGAGTCAGGAAAAGTTAAAACCAATTCTATTGATAAAACTCTTTGAAATATAAAATATTATTCATCTTGGTTTCAATTACAAAATCAAAGATCTTGTCAAATTCAAAGATTATTCTCAGCAAATGAGTATAATAAATGCAGGAGCTTGTGTCAATTGACTTTTGTTGACAGGAAATGTATAAGCAGGACTCTAAGTGGTAGGTAGATTTGTTACATTAATTTGGCCTTAATATGTGGAAAATAGAGAGAGTGGCTCTTGTTCTGAGAAATTGCTTTCCTATCTGAATGGAAACTTTCTTCAGCAGGTGCCCTTTTGCACTAGCCTTTTCTCTAGTTTCCACATACCACTTCATCAAAAATTTCAAAGCACTAACACATTTCCTTTTGGAACGTCTAAAAGGAAATATTTGTCTTGGATTGAGTTTGGCCATTCTCACCCTGAAAATGTTGAAGGTCATAGAAAGATCAGATATTGGTGTCCTGAGATCAATTAAATTTTACATTTAATTGTCTGTTTGATTATTTTCACTATGCTAGTTATATCAGAGCAGAGTATATTAAATTTTACATTTAATAGTCTGTTTGATTATTTTCACTATGCTAATTATATCAGAGCTCCAGTTAAACTGGAGCTAAATTAGGAACAAAACATCTAATGATTGTTGGCAAAATTCATATTAATCATGCACAGTGATAGGCACACAGTGCAGAAATAAAAGTAAATCCAAAAGGTTCTGTGGGCCATCCATGGTTTTGGACTTCTGGTTTATGGCAGGTGGGTAGATGAAAGTCAGTGGGGTTGAAGTCCATCTCAGTGGACTTCTCTATTGATAGCATCTTTATTGATGCTAAACTCAGTGCCTGTTGGGAAGACTCAACCCCACCAATATAAGTGTTATCTGTTCTAGCACGTGTTGAGTGTTGTCTATGGATCCACTTTCCTCTGTCCATTGCACCCATCACCACACTCCCACACATTTTCTCATCCTTAGGAAAGGAAAATAAGGACAAAGGAAGGGAAAAGAAAGTTAATAGGGTGGAGGAAAAGGGGAGTAATCAATGGTGCCCAGGAGAATCTCAGTTCCAAATCTGTTTAAGTCTCAAACTCAGTTGTCTTGTAGGGGGCAACAGATAACAGAGATGCATGCAGCAGCCTGGGGAATGCCTTGCAGGTCTGAGGAGCAGCTTCCTTTCAGTTCTAGAAATGTGTTTCCATGTCGGATCCCTGTAATCATATAATCCAATCTTTAAAGAAAGAAAAATTGAATAAGAAAAGTGCTGATTTAAAAATAATAGTGAGATGGTTTCATCCTGGCTTCAATCTGGCTAGGCTGGACATATGCCAGGGTTTCCTTTCTGTATGTTCCCAGTTAGAGTGGGTTGAAGGGCTGATTAGAAAGGCAGCAGCCACTTAACAACACACATGCCTTGCTGCTGATCTGTTGACTTGTCCTAGAGTGAAGCAGCAACTGGGCCTGTAACCACTTTCCTTCCTGCTTGGGTCTTGCTTTAGTTGTTCTGACTCCTAGGCCAGCTAGGTGTGTGTGTGTGTGTGCATGTGTGTATTCAACCCTGTGACAGAATTTCAGCTTCTTTAGGTTATCCTGGTGGCCAAGCCCCGCTGTGGTCTTCTCTTCCAGACCTCCTGCCAGCCAGGGTCCAACATTAGACTGTGAGACAGCCTTGTAGAAACTGCACAGCCAGCCCCCACACTTACATGAGCCAATCCCCTGTAACACATACACATAACCTCCTACTGGCTCTGCTTCTCTAGTTGAACCCCAACGGATACAGATGCTCACATGATGTCCAAACTGATACTAAACCTGATGCATTTTAGAAACACTATGTGGAAAATTTCTATTTCTGGTAATACTTAGGTTATTTGGACCATTATTCTTATTGAAAAACAACTAGAAAAGCTGAATTTGATATTAAAAATATATTCTTTAAAGAAACTAAGAATCACAAAAATTTAAGGAATAATCAGGCCTAAACTCCAAGGGATGTTAAAACCTACACAGGTAATTAGCAGGGAAGTTGCTTTTTTCCTAAGGGGCTTTTGCTAATGTTGGAAATTTTGAATTTATCTTTTGGCAGCCTTCTAGGATAAGGACAAAATTCAAAGAAAGCCTGTGGCTTGCAGGAATGAGGAATCTCACAGGAAACCTTTCCTACAATAAGCCAGACACACAAATCATAGATTTGAAAATAAAACAAATAGAATTTCTAGAATTAAATAAAATACAAAAGCTATAATTAATGGAGTGGATGAATGAAATAGCAGTATAAACAAAGAATTAGGGAATTAGAAAAAGGACCAGAGATAAAATTGTCCACAGCACAAAGGATAGAAAATACTAGAAAGAGTTAAAAAAAGGAGAAGGAATAAGAAGGTCCATTCTATCTTATATGTAAATAATGTGATGGAAGGAATTTTTAGAATACGTATCAGAAATCATTTTACTGACATGATAGCTGAGCTTTTACAGGACTAGTGACATCTATCCATCCAGTCACCTCAAATGCTTATATAGATACATTAAAGGAATGTGATAAAACATAAAGAAAATTACATAAAACATTAAAAAATATCTAAATGCATGCAAAGGAGGAAAAATACAGGTTATCACCAAAAGAATTACACTAAGATTTATAGTTAACTTCTCAGTAACAGAAGCAACTGGAAGAATCTTATTTTCAATGTGCCAAAAGAAAGTAACTGCCAACCTAAAATTTTATACCCAGTGAAAGCTGCAGAATGAATGTAAAATAAAGACATTTACACACAGAAATGAAAACAAACAAACAAAAAAATCCAAGGAGTTTACCATGAGTAGACTCTATGAAAGGCACTTCTAAAGGATGTAGCAGATAATGATCCCAAATGGATGATCTGAGACACAAGTATCCAGCTAAGAAGTTTGTGAATATAAAGATAAATCTAAATGAATGCTGCCTATATAACACAAAATAATAATGTCTTGTGGGTGTAGAAATCTATATGATTAAATTTCAAAAATAAATCAAGAGGAGACAAATGGAGTTTAAAAAACTGTTTTAATGTTTGAATATTGCCCAAAGGAAGTAAAGCATGACTAAGCTTTACTTTAAAGAAAATAATGAATGCTATGCTATGCTATGCTAAGTCACTTCAGTCGTGTCCGACTCTGTGTGACCCCATAGACGGCAGCCCACCAGGCTTCCCCGTCCCTGGGATTCTCCAGGCAAGAACACTGGAGTGGGTTGCCATTTCCTTCTCCAATGCATGAAAGTGAAAAGAGAAAGTGAAGTCGCTCAGTCGTGTCCGACTCTTAGCAACCCCATGGACTGTAGCCTACCAGGCTCCCCCGTCCGTGGGATTTTCCAGGCAGAGTACTGGAGTGGGTTGCCATTGCTATATATATTTTTAAAAGGCAGTTCTTCACATTGATAAAAATGAAAAGGAAATTTCTTCCAACCAGAAAAATAAAAAAACCAAACCAATGGATGGATCATCTAGTACTTGACAAAAAGTAAAACTGGTGAGCAGCCAGTTTGCACTCTTGGTCTGGCTTTATGAGAGGGCCCAATGAATGCTGGCAGAGAGATGCACATTTCTCCAGAGGATCAGAAAAGGCACAAATGAATCATGGAATATAGGAGCATCTACTTTAAATCCCTAAATTGGTCTCTGAACCCTGGGAAGGCAGACTGAAATAACTGTGTGTAGGGTTCTACCTCAGGGCCCAGCGGGGGGTCTGACGAGACTAACTTCACCCAGAGCAATGAGTCGCTCACCCTGTTACAAAGATGTCAGAGGAGAAATGAGGAAAATCAGTCTATATTCCCTTGGTGAAGAGGGGGTGAGGGGGAAACAAATGTAGCTACATGATGAAATGTTCTTTGGGTAGAAATTAGAATGCCCTAAAGCTTCCTGGAATTCTCTCTTGCTGATGAGCTAAATTAAAACAGAAAACCTGTGTTCTAAGAAGCATCAAAGACACATTAAGTGTCAGAGAAAAAGTAAATTATATATTTATCGACTTTTATGAGGTTATGGAGGTGGTTCATTAAAAAGTCCCCTGAAAATGATTCTTCTCATAATGATAGCCCATAGCTGCAAAATGATCAATAGATATTGGAAGAACCACAGCAGATTCAGGGCAACTCCTGATTAATGATGCTTAAACATGTTAAACTAAATCTCTTTGAAGTGTTCAAGAAAAAGACAGATATCTTTTTCAGAATGAATCAATTCTGAGTCGCACACAACCACAAAAGGTGCTATTTCTTTGCACTGGCAGTCGGGGCCTTGAGTTGTTTCTAACACTGTACACATAAGCTCTTTCCTGCTGACTTTGGCAAACCCAAGTATGGAAATCCCAAGGAAAGCAATTATGTCACTGAGCTCAAAGACTGGTTAGGGTTTATTGCATTCATCTTAAGAATTCTGAAGGTATAGATTAAAAAAAAGAACACTTTGAACAAATCTGCAAACAGCAGACATTCAAAGACTGAATCAAATACCTGGCTGCAAATAAACATGCAGCTGGGTATTTCTCCAGAATTTAGAACTCTACGGACAAGGAGCTGAGTGTTCTCTCTTAAGAACTTCATAAATGTCCATGGGATTTACATACAGGAATGTACAATATAATGTTATGCCCAATTGAGGGCCAAAATGTTTATCTATTGCATAAGTTGCCTGTAGGGATCATTTACTTCCAGTTTCCTCAACTCTCTCAAAAATTACACACAAAAGAAACAGACTTATTGAATCTCCTTTCAAATGTGAAAAATGGATTCTACACATAAGCTTTCACACTGGGCGGGGGCGGAGGAAGCTTGCTAAATTTGGTCCCCTACCAAATACGTATCAGCAGGATGAAAGTTCTTGCCCATGAGTGGAAATGAAATGGATTTTTAACCTGGTTTTGACTGAGGCACCTTATTCTGTTCTGTTGTACCACGGTAAAAATGTTTGGAACTTGAGTTGATCCTTCAAGATTGTAAGTACATGGTTGAATAAAAGGCTATATTTTCAATTAATCTACATCTGTTAACTAGCTCTAAATCTAGCCAGAATTCCTTGCCTCTGAAGAATGGTTGTTTTTGAGCAACTGGATTTTCAAATTTCTTTGGTTAAAAAAAAAACTTTATACTTGTTAGTTCACTTTTAAAGGAACTGTTTGGTTACCAAACACTTGGAAAATCACACAGATCATGATTGTGGTTCAGGAAAACTCCAAATAGTGACACTAGGAGAAAAATAGGAATGGAAAAAGGGCATCTTCCTTGTTTAAGTGGAGGTTAAGAACAGAAAGTACAAGATCACAGTCATTAGAATAAGTGGATAAAGAGGAAGAAAATGATTATAATCAACAGTACAGCAAAAGACACTAATGAATGGGAAGAAATATGATGCCATGTAGTGTATGATTTGCTGTAAGTGAAAGATTAGCCTTTCTTGGTTTCTAATTAAAAATTGCTTATCCCACCTGAAAAAAACACTTGAGGGAGGAACTTTATTCTCTTCAGCAACTTCTGGCAAAGTTTGTCATCTTTCCTCTTCATAAAATTCAGTTCAGTTCAGTTCAGTCGCTCAGTTGTGTCCGACTCTTTGAGACCCCATGGACTACAGCAAGCCAGACTTCCCTGCTGCTGCTGCTGCTAAGTCGCTTCAGTCGTGTCCGACTCTGTGCGACCCCATAGACGGCAGCCCACCAGGCTCTGCCGTCCCTGGGATTCTCCAGGCAAGAACACTGGAGTGGGTTGCCATTGCCTTCTCCATTGTGTGAAAGTGAAAAGTGAAAGTGAAGTTGCTCAGTCGCGTCCGATCGAGCGACCCCAGGACGGCAGCCTACCAGGCTCCTCCATCCATGGGATTTTCAGGCAAGAGTACTGGAGTGGGGTGCCATTGCCTTGGCTATTATCAATTCCTGGAGCTTGCTCAAACTCACGTCCATTGAGTTGGATTTATAAAATTGCAGCTATCTTAATATTACCTACTACACTGTCAGCTCAATTTCCTTGTCCAACATTGAGTGATGAAATAGTTTATAAATTTCTACATGTCATAAAATCACCCTGTCTTCTCATCTTTCTGACTGAATGGAACTCACTCAATTAACCTTTCTCTTAGACACTGTTGGTCACTTTCATTTACTTGAGTTGTCCCTCTTTCTATTTTGTTTCTGCTTTTGTTAGTTTTCCTCATCTCTATGTCAGGTTTTAAAGGGCATTCCAATACTGGATGTGAAGAGGGATTATTTCAAAGCCAGTGCTTTTCTATTTTTGGTCCACATCCAGTAGTTACATGAGCAAGGAGGACTGCTCTTCTGGCCTGGCCTTTCACTTGCTCAGTTAGCCATCCAGTGTTTTGGTCCTCCATTTGACAGACACTTGATCTTATTGTTTTATATTCCACTGTTTATTAGTGCTACTTCTGGTCATGGTCATTTCCCTTTATTAGTCACTGTGTCCTAAAATATTCAAAATCATGGTTTCTTATTACAGTATGATTCCAAAGCACATGCCATGCTTTCAAAGCACAAAATTTTTAGGCCCTGAAGAACACTTCTCAATAAATGTTTGACATAGAACCAATGATCTTCGAGCTGCTGCTGCTGCTAAGTCGATTTAGTCGTATCCGACTCTGTGCGACCCCATAGACGGCAGCCCACTAGGCTCCCCATCCCTGGGATTCTCCAGGCAAGAACACTGGAGTGGGTTGCCATTTCCTTCTCCAATGCATGGAAGTGAAAAGTGAAAGTGAAGTCGCTCAGTTGTATCCGACTCCTAGCGACCCCATGGACTGCAGCCTACCAGGCCCCTCCATCCATGGGATTTTCTAGGCAAAAGTACTGGAGTGGGTTCCCATTGCCTTCTCCATGATCTTCGAGGGCAACCTTCAAATCCAGACACAATAGGATGGTCATTAAGAGCAACCTCATGAGTGGGCAACCTTCAAATCCAGACACAATAGGATGGTCATTAAGAGCAACCTCATGAGTGAAAAGCAAAGAGAAACCATTATGGTACCTATTTGCAATAAAAAATAAAGACAACAGAATGACTAAAAATTCATAAACACTTCAGATCTCTTTCTAAGGGGCCAAGAAAGAAATGGAAACTTGTTGTACATGTGTTAGGCCACACACAGTTAATTACCTACCCAACTGGTGTCTCTCCTCTTAACAAAAAAACATCAGTCTTGTTCAGGAGCCTGGTGAGTGTGGAACTGAGGAGAAAGTGAACTTCCTCTCCCCTTCTGGGTAAGTCCTAATTACTATAAGCCTATTGTGAAAATTACACTCTCCTGCTTGTAATTAGTTTAGGAATGGGCATATGACACAATTCTAGCCAATGAGGGGAGGTCTATTGAGGAGATTTAGGACGTTTTCCTCAAACCTATAAACAGTTACAAGATGAAGACTATTTGCCTTTGAATAGTTTTATGTAAGGTTGTAATGCATGGAGCTATGGCAGCTATCTTGTAACTGTGGGTTTGCAGCCTGGGGATGAAAGGCAACAATATACAATAACACAGTGAAAATTCTGAAAATACTCTGATTCTTGATGAGGGTATTCAACCACTAAATTAACTATTCTTGAACTTTCATCACCTTTGAACTTCCAGTAATGTGATTTACTAAACATTATTGCATAATCCGGTTTTAATTGGGTTTTCTGTAAAGTTGCTGCTGTATGCACACTGATATATTATCCAACAGTTATTTGGTCTAATGTTTGGTTATATTAATGAAGACATTTACTACTGAAGTTGATTTTAATCATGGTGAATCAGAGCAATAACATAAAACCTTTGTAGGGTTATTTATACTGAGATTTATGTAACTCAAACACATTTGTGATTGCATTTTATTTATGAGTAAAGTGGGCTTCTGAGGTGGTACTAGTGGTAAAGAATTTGTCTGCCAATGCAGGAGGCACAAGAGACATGGATTTGATCCCTGGATCAGAAAGATCCCCTGGAGTATGAAATGGAAACCCACTCCAGTATTCTTGCCTGGAAAATTCCATGGGCAGAGGTGTGCAAAGAGTTGGACATGATTTAGCACGCACACACACACACACACACACACACACACACAAGTCTCAGAGTAGTTGACATTTTTGGACAAAAATAAAAATGAAGCAAAATTGTGTGGGAATAACAATGTTTTCCAAGAGAGATTTTTTAGAAATATAAAAATTGGCTGGTGAAATATCAATCTTAAGCTAAGTATATCATACCAGTCTATAAAGCAATGATAAATTGGAATTCAGACAACATGGATTGAAAATGTATGTATTTGAATATATCACTGAGAACTCATTATTGTTAAGGCATTTCTGAAATTTCAGTTGAACTTTGATCTCTTGTTCCAAACACTTGCAGTTCATGGGGTTGCAAGGAGTCAAACACATCTTAGCAACTGAACAAAAACATAAATATTTTTAAATATAAATTTTTTAACATAAATTTTAAACATAAAACATAAATATTCATGAACATAAGAATATGAAATATTCTTAGCCACCCTCTCAAGTTGATTATGCATTGGTAAGGTGGAATACATTTTAACATAATTTTAGACATTGCAATGCTCTCTATTTAGGATTGATTTTATTTTTTAAATGCTCAAATGTTTGGAGCAAGAGATCCAGGTTTGACTGAAATTTCAGAAACACCTTAACAATAACGATTCCCCAGTTATATATTCAAATATATACATTTTCAATCCTTGTTGTCTGAAACAGTATTAAATTGTGTATTTATATAAAAATATAAAAATTAACAGCTGCTGCTGCTAAGTCACGTCAGTCGTGTCCGTCTCTGTGCGACCCCATAAATGGCAGCCCACCAGGCTCCCCTGTCCCTGGGATTCTCCAGGCAAGAACACTGGAGTGGGTTGCCATGTCCTTTTGCCTCAGTAATTATTAATTCTTGGATTTTCCTCACAGTTAGAGAATCTCTATTCCCAAGTCAAAAAACTTTGAATTAGCACAACATTAAATAAAAGTTCTGTCCAACAAATATGAAAGGATAAGAGCAGAAACAACCACAAAAATGTATTAATATTTTAAATTAGCCACAAGAAACCTTTAAGAAGTAGATTAATGAATGGACTCTTCAACGAAACAAAAGTGACACTTGATCTTTGCAGGTACTTAATAGCAGAGCCTGTTAAAGAAGGTATTTTAGAAGGTGATTAGAAGAAGGTATCTTCTATTTATGTAGATGGAAGAACAGGAAAACTGAAAAGCACACTTTTCACAAACAGAACAATAGTCAATGACAAATCAAAATTAATGGAATGATCTAAAACTGAGGTTTTGGCTGAGAGTATTTGATTTATATATATTTAGCTTAAATATATATATTTAAAGTTAATATTCATGAAACAATTGATTTTTACCAAATAAACATAAGGTAATTTTAAAGTGGAGCCCCAATAAACTATTATGGGGGAAAAATTATTTTCTTTCTGTTTTTTTGTTTGTTTGTTTGTTTTGGCTTAAGAGAATATTTTGTTAGATTAAATACCAGGGTGATTTTGGTACAAGACATCCTCTGCTGGACAGAGCCTGGCATTACAATATTACATCATCTGTTTAGAGCTAAAGAGGCTTAGCTAGCTTCTCTTTTCTTTTCTGGAAGGGAGGTAGGGGGTGAGGGGGTGGAGGGGGAAGGTGTGCTTTAAAAATATCTATGCCTGAGCTACATCCAAGACTAACTAAAATCAAACTTCAGAATCTGAGTTTCATGTGTTTGCAGTTTTTAAAGCTGACCAGTGTTGGGGAAGGAAATGGCAATCCACTCCAGTGTTCTTGCCTGGTGAATCCCAGGGACAGAGGAGCCTGGTGGACTTCCGTCTATGGGGTCTCACGGAGTCCGACACGACTGAAGTAACTTAGCAGCAGCAGTGATGATAAATGCTTACTGAATACTGCCGTCAAGATTTTTTTCCATCATTGAGAAAGTTACATGACTTTCATGTACAAGAACTGGTCTGAGACTGTGTGAGAGGGATATGAACTAGGGAGGTTTTATTCTAATTAAATGGAAAGAAAATGAAGTTACTGTGTATGATTATTTGGTTCAGTTTACCTTGGGCTTTTCATCCAGGATCTGCTGGCGGATTTCTTTGTGTTTCTCTACGAGCTTTTCTTGCCGTTTACTTTGTGCCTCTTCTAACTGTAAGATAGTTATAGAGAAAGTCATTTTCATCTAAACATTCAAGTGAATGTTTTCAGGAAAAAAAAAAGGGTTTTCAGATCTATGGCATGCATTTAACTATTTCACATCTTGGTCAGGAACTGTCCTTATAGGAGACACGTAAGTTCTCTCTTCAACGTAAGTGTTGAAGCTGGGTGATGGGCAAACAGGGGTGGGAGTGATATGACCGCTGGATATACCATTTTCACAGCTTTGTTAATGTCCATAATACCAATTAAAATTAATTAAAAACCTTTAGAAGTTGTCATCTACCATTGGTGACAACTAAAGTTTCTTGGGGGCTTCCCTGCTGGCTCAGTGGTAAAGTATCTGCCTGCCAATGCAGGAGATGCAGGTCTGATCCCTGATATGGGAAGATGCTCTGGAGAAGGAAATGGTAATCCGTTACAGTATCTTTGCATGGGAAGTCCCATGGACAGAGGAGCCTGACGGGCTATAGCTCATGGGGTTGCAAAAGAGTCGGACACAACTTAGCAACTTAACAACAGCAGCAACAAAAGGTTCTTTTCAGGGAGGTCCCCTTGATATCATGTTTCTAGGTTCCTGACTCTAGAAAAGATTCTTAACATCTATCTTTAGATGAACCTTTTTATACAGAGGTTTGCAATTAAACTTGCAGAAACACTGATTACACACTGGCTGCTCTGGGCAGTTGCCCGGCTGAGGGCTGGTGATAAAGAATTACTGTGAAGCATGGCATTTCCCTCCAGAGACTCACACAGTACTCATCAAACATGGTTTGCAAAAGAGAGAGGGATTCATGAACATGACATACCCTCTTGATGTACTGCACCACCTCCTGGATGTATGACCGGATCATCTCTGTCTTTTCCCTGAAAGTGAATGACAAAGAAATCATTACATGAACTCATCCATCATCGACAAACATGGGAACTGCAGGTTCCCGGTGAAAGTTTACAGAACCCTCAACTTTCTTCTTACTGCTGCAAGGAAGATACAACTTGTCAGCTCTGATAGAGGTCAGGTTCTACCCAAGGCACAAGCTCTATTTTCACTAAATGGCAGGAAGGCTGTCTGACAATATCAGAAGAGAAGATAGAGCTTTATCCTTAGGGCCTGTGGGCACCTCAGTGCTCCACTGAAAACCCTTACAAAGCGGGTCTTTAGTAGGTTAATTTGAGGAGAAATTTCGCAGATAAGTCTTTGTATGGTTGAGCCGCTGTTATTCTGTATAGGACAATCCCCAGGTAAAAGGTGGGAGAAAGGGTGCTTTCTACTTACTCCTCCATCTGGCTTTTGTCTTTGGATTTTGCTTCTGTTATCTTCTCCTGCCTCTTTTTATCCATTTTCTTCTTTAATTCCTTCTTCTCTCTGAAGGCAAAATGGAAGCAAAAGGGAAAAATGGTCAATTCAATAGCAATTTGTACTTAATACATTTACATGTACAAATCCATTATAAGAGAATGGAGGCTTACTTCTCACAGATTTCTTTGAGCTTCTTTAACTGATTATTCTGACATTCTTCAGCAACATCAGTCAATTTTTGAATAAGCTGGGGGAAAAACAAAAACAAAAATGCCAGGTGGCTAATTTATGTGATCATAAGAAAAGCACCATTTCCCTCCCCCACCCCACATCAAACAGTATCTGAGGTTAGAAAAATCTGTGATTGATGTTTCTGGGCTATGTGTGCTAAGTCGCTTCAGTTGTTTCTGACTCTTTGAGACCCTGTGGACAGTAGCTCACCAGCTCTTCTGTTCATGGGGTTCTCCAGGCAAGGATATGAGTGGGTTGCCATTTCCTTCTCCAGGTTAGCAAGAGTAAAATCGTCAGACATTTTACAACACATAGGTAATAAGGAAATATTTTTAGACTATACATTATCTAGGTTTTATTATTTTTTTTATTTGTTAACTTTACAATATTGTATTGGTTTTGCCATATATAAAAATGAATCCACCATAGGTGTACACATGTTCTCCATCCTGAACCCTCCTCCCTCCTCTCTCCCTGTACCATCCCTCTGGGTCATCCCAGTGCACCAGCCCCAAGCATCCAGTATCGTGCATTGAACCTGGACCGGCAACTTGTTTCATATATGATATTATACATGTTTCAATGCAATTCTCCCAAATCATCCCACCCTCTCTCTCTCCCATAGAGTCCAAAAGACTGTTCTATACATCAGTGTCTCTTGCTGTCTCGTATACAGGGTTATCGTTACCATCATTCTAAATTCCATATATATGCATTAGTATACTGTATTGGTGTTTTTCTTTCTGGCTTACTTCACTTTGTATAATCGGCTTCAGTTTCATCCACCTCATTAGAACTGATTCAAATGTATTCTTTTTAATGGCTGAGTAATACTCCATTGTGTATATGTACCACAGCTTTCTTATCCATTCATCTGCTGATGGACATCTAGGTTGCTTCCATGTCCTGGCTATTATGAACAGTGCTGCTTTGGTATTTGTTATCAATTTTGTACCTATATTTTTTTTATATAATTTTTGTGACATGTTTTTCTATCTCCTATCTAGGTTTTAATATGTAATTCTTACTCTTTCTAATTAAATAGGATTCCTTAGATTATTTGGGCTTGCTTTTGCCAAGTGCAATGATAGCTAACAGTGTGGACCCAGGTACCAATTCCCATTCTATGACTTACTAAAAGTGTGATTTTGGTCATCAGATCAGATCAGTCACTCAGTCGTGTCCGACTCTTTGAGACCCCATGAACTGCAGCATGCCAGGCCTCCCTGTCCATCACCAACTCCCGGAGGTCACTCAGACTCACATCCATCGAGTCAGTGATGCCATCCAGCCATCTCATCCTCTGTTGTCCCCTTCTCCTCCTGCCCCCAATCCCTCCCAGCATCAGAGTCTTCTCCAATGAGTCAACTCTTCGCATGAGGTGTCCAAAATACTGGAGTTTCAGCTTTAGCATCATTCCTTCCAAAGAAATCCCAGGGCTGATCTCCTTCAGAATGGACTGGTTGGATCTCCTTGCAGTCCAAGGGCCTCTCAAGAGTCTTCTCCAACACCACAGTTCAAAAGCATCAATTCTTCGGCACTCAGCCTTCTTCACAGTCCAGCTCTCACATCCATACATGACCACAGGAAAGACCATAGCCTTGACTAGGCGAACCTTTGTTGGCAAAGTGATGGGTCTCTGCTTTTCAATATACTATCTAGGTTGGTCATAACTTTCCTTCCAAGGAGTAAGTGTCTTTTAATTTCATGGCTGCAGTCACCATCTGCAGTGATTTTGGAGCCCAGAAAAACAAAGTCTGACACTGTTTCCACTGTTTCTCCATCTATTTCTCATGTAGTGATGGGACCAGATGCCATGATCTTCGTTTTCTGAATGTTGAGCTTTAAGCCAACCTTTTCACTCTCCACTTTCACTTTCATCAAGAGGCTTTTTAGTTCCTCTTCACTTTCTGCCATAAGGTTGGTGTCATCTGCGTATCTGAGATTATTGATATTTCTCCCAGCAATCTTGATTCCAACTTGTGTTTCTTCCAGTCCAGCATTTCTCATGATGTACTCTGCATATAAGTTAAATAAACATGGTGACAATATACAGCCTTGCCGTACTCCTTTTCCTATTTGGAACCAGTCTGTTGTTCCATGTCCAGTTCTAACTGTTGCTTCCTGACCTGCACACAGATTTCTCAAGAGGCAGATCAGGTGGTCTGGTATTCCCATCTCTTTAAGAATTTTCCATAGTTTATTGTGATCTACACAGTCAAAGGCCTTGGCATAGTCAATAAAGCAGAAATAGATGTTTTTCTGGAACTCTCTTGCTTTTTCCATGATCCAGTGGATGTTGGCAATTTGATCTCTGGTTCCTCTTCCTTTTCTAAAACCAGCTTGAACATCAGGAAGTTCACGGTTCACATATTGCTGAAGCCTGGCTTGGAGAATTTTGAGCATTACTTTACTAGCGTGTGAGATGAGTGCAATTGTGCGGCAGTTTGAGCATTCTTTGGCATTGCCTTTCTTTGGGATTGGGATGAAATCTGACCTTTTCCAATCCTGTGGCCACTGCTGAGCTGTCTAGATTTGCTGGCATATTGAGTGCAGCACTTTTACAGCATCATCTTTCAGGATTTGGAATAGCTCCACTGGAATTCCATCACCTCCACTAGCTTTGTTCATAGTGATGCTTTCTAAGGCCTACTGACTTCACATTCCAGGATGTCTGGCTCTAGGTCAGTGATCACACCATCATGATTATCTGGGTCTTGAAGCTCTTTTTTGTACAGTTCTTCTGTGTATTCTTGCCACCTCTTCTTAATATCTTCTGCTTCTGTTAGGTCCATACCATTTCTGTCCTTTATCGAGACCATCTTTGCATGAAATGTTCCTTTGGTATCTCTGATTTTCTTGAAGAGATCTCTAGTCCTCAGATCAGATCAGTCGCCAGTCGTGTCCGACCTTTGCGACCCCATGAACCGCAGCATGCCAGGCCCCTGTCCATCACCAGCCCCGGAGGTCCCAGACCGCATCCATCGAGTCAGTGATGCCATCCAGCCATCTCATCCTCTGTCGTCCCCTCTCCTCCTGCCCTCACCCCCCAGCATCAGAGTCCCCATGAGTCACTCTCGCATGAGGTGGCAAAAACTGAGCAGCAGCATCACCCAAGAATTCCAGGATGATCCCTCAGATGGACTGGTGACCCGGACCCAGAGTCTCTCCAACACCACAGCGCCCCGCGCTCAGCCCCACAGTCCAGCTCTCACATCCAACATGACCACAGGAGACCAAGCCGACGACACCGCCCAGACCCCCAAGGGGGGTTCATGGCTGCAGTCACCACGGAGCCGAAAGTTGACACTTTCCACTGTTCCCCATCATTCCCTGCAGTGATGACAGATCATGATCCTGAGCTACCACCTCCTCTCCACTCACCATCAAGAGGCTTAGCCCCTCCCAAGGGACTGATCTGAGGTCCGGCAGCCACCCGATGACCAAGAACATGTGACACGCCGAGACCCCCACGCTAGCGCCGACCACAGAGAGGAGACAGCCAAGACCGAGGGAAAAAGATCGACCCGCCAGCGATTGCAGATCCTTCCCTGCCCACCAGCGACGTCAGGAAGCACGCCAGCCGGGAGAAGAGCATTACTTTACTACATTTTCTTGGTTATAAATGAGATCAGTCAGACAGATCATCGCTCAGTCGTGTCCGACCTGCGACCCCGCCTCAGCACGCCAGGCCCCCCCCACCAGCCCCGGAGGCCGACCACAGAGAGTGATGAGGCCCCGACCTGGGAGCCGACCACATGTCCAACTGTCGGGGTCGGAGACTGAAGGGCCCCCGCGGCCCCCCTGCCCCCACTGACCGCCCCCCAGGCCCCGGAGGCTCATGAGAGACAGGGGGGAGAAGGGAGAATGGAGAGCCCGAGCCTCTTTCAAGACATCAATGCCTTTCTATCTTGGAGGTACTATGAAGTTTAAAATAAAAGTGAGTGTGATACAAATGTAAGTTATAATCAACTGTGATTTATAATTCTTGGTTTCCAATTATTATTCATTGCTTAATCACTTCAAGGATGACATGAGTTACCCATCTTGGAAACTGATGTTTTATATCCTGTGTGGGTAACTTCCAAAGAGCATTGGAAATTCTCTTCTGTGCTACCATTTTGAATTTTGAATACATTACTATGATAGCAAGTATTTTCTCTTGCATTTATTTGCTTATCAGACTAAGCTTCAAGAGGGCAGTGACTATGCTTTCACATCCCCAGCTCTCCACAATTTCTAGCTTTCAGTAGGTGCTCAATAAAAGCTTGTCAATTATGGGAGAGTAACTGTGTCTTCTAAGCACTGCTCTTTCTTTATTCTACATGAAGAACCTATGAAACCTTCTGCCATTGCTTAGGCAGCAGTAGCAACTGGACTTAAGCCGTCTTACTGGTACACCAAATAGATGGTGTGGACTTCCTATTGAACATTCACCCTGTTCCCCAGAGATGGAAATTCTCATATACAGCTGCCACTTATATATATATGTGGTAGCTACAACAGTACCAAGGCAATATAATTATAACACTAGCAAACTTGCATTGATAATTTACACATGCCAGGCACAATTTGATAAGTTTTAAATGTACTAACTTATAATATTTAACTTATTCAATCCTAAGAATTGTCCTATGAGGTCATATTGACACATGAGACTCAAATTTGGGGCTCAGGGCCACAGAGAAGAACTTGGCAGAACTGGGCATGTGTGTGTGCATGCATGCTAAGTCACTTCAGTTGTGTCCAACTCTGAGACCTTATGGACGGTAGCCCATCAGGCTCCTCTGTCCATGGGATTCTCCAGGCAAGAAAACTGGAGTGGGTTGCTAGGCCTTCCTTCGGGGGATATTCCAGACCCAGGGATCAAATCCGTGTCTCATTATTTCTCCTAGCAGGTAGATTCTTTACCACCAGAACAACCATCTGGGAAGACCAGAACTTGGTACAAACCCAGATAAATTAGGCTCCCCAGCTTGTGGTCGTCACCACTTTCCCAAGCTGTCTTTTTGTTATGATTTTAGAAATTGTTTTTAATAACCTCTTCTTATCTGAGAGAATAAAAGAAGCTGAGGGAGAAATTCTTTTACAGAATTGCCATAAAGAATCCACATTAACTTGACATTAACATGAAATTTAATGCACTCATCCATGAGGCAGATTAAATCTGAACAAATACTAACTGGAGCTTGGGGCAGCAGAAAACCTGTTTGATCATTCAAAAGACAGTACCTGATCATGACTGTCACAATTAAAGAAATCAAGAAACATTACATCCTGCTAATGCTATTTATCAAATGAGTTAGATGTAAAATTCCACCATGCAGACTCTTGGCCATTTCCTTGAGGATTCTCACAGCACCTCTATTCTAACTGAGAGGTACCCACAGGGCTTTCCCCTCCAGAGAGGACCTTCCTCCTCCCCAGTTCAGCCCAAGGAATTACAGAGGGCAACCCAGGGATCCCCAACCTTGGTGGCAACATCAGAATCTCTTGTGAGCAACTGCTTGAAAACACAGATTCCAAGGCCTGTTCCTAGGCCTATGGCCTCTACATGTTTAGGGACAGGGCCAGGGAGTCAGTGTTTTCAAAGTCTCCTCCGTTGACTCTGGATTCTTTGCCAGATATAGAGGGTCTCGGTGGTCTCTCATTTTATAGCCCCTGCTAAGTCTCTCAGCAGTGCTTCTGAATTCAGTGATATCCATGCTTCTGTTTCCGTGGTCTCATCTCCAGCGTTCAGCCTCGTCCAGGATCATTTCTCGATTTTGCCAGCTCCTGCTCACATTTACAGCTCCCTCCCACCCTCTTTCTCAGCAACATCAACATCCAGGCAGTGAAGCCACTGAGCCTGAGATCGCTCAGCCCTTCAGCTCACTCAGTTCTGAGGCTGACTTCCATCTGTGTTCAGCGCCCCCACAGCTGCCAGCACCAACCTCCCTCATGGTTCCGCAGAAGTTTCCCGTGCACTGCACACCCTGGCCTTCCTCCTTGCCCCTCCCTTGGACCATCTGCACTTGCTGCTTATTCTTTTCAGAGCTAGTTCCCACCTTCTGTGCTCCCAGAACACACACATTCATCTAAACTATTCAAATCAGCCACCATTCAGCAAATATTTGTCAAATGCTGACTTAATATCTGGCATTATTCCAGAAACTCTGAGCTATGCATTGGCTTTATAGATCCTGCTACTTGAAGTGTGGGACAGGATTCATCAGCATTGGCATTGCCAGAGAATGCAACAAAAATGCAAGTTCTCAGCCCCTACCACTTTAGATTAAATAAAGATCTGCATTTTAATAACATTCCCAGGAGATTCATGTGCGTGTTATTGAAGAAGATGGAAACAGTGTAGAAACTGTTATGGACTGAATGTTGTGTCCCTCCCAAATATCAATAAATATATTGAAATCCTGACCCTCAATGTAAGAGGTGGGAACTTTGGGTGATTAGGAGCCTTCATGAATGGATTAGTGCCTATAGTTATAAAGCACCCCAAGAGCTCCCATACCCCTTCCACCACATAAGGACACAGAATAAAGCTCTCTATGAACCAGGAACTGGGCTCTCTCCAAACACTAAATCTACTGGCATTTTAATGTTGTACTTCTCAGCCTTCAGAACTGTGAAAAATAAATGTGCGTTGTTTAAGTCACCCAGGCTCTAAGGCACCCTTTCAAATTCCCTCTTCCCTGTCTCAAAAGAGCTGTGAAACTTAATCTTCATTGTCTTCATTACCCCAAACTCAGCTAGCTTCCTCACCTCTGAGGCAGGGATAATGCTTTCTTCCTTGGGTGGTCGTGAAAGCTGGAGACGGACATGTGATTCCACATGCACCACGTCACAGGTTCTTGGCCTGGTTTCCTTACCCTGCCTTCCCTGAAAAAGGGGCTCCCCCACATTGCTTCCCATCTTCCCTCTCCTGCAGGAGGACCACCATTTCACTTTCTTCTCTCAAACTTTCTTCATATTGGACACATTCTTTCCTTTTGCCTAAAAACACGTCTCTATTTTCTTATCCTCCAGAGCACTGAACTTTTGTTCCATCTTTGACTTTCCTTTTCTTTCTATGCCTAAAATGAAAGACTGGTGGCTGCTTCCACAACTGTAATGCCGCACCCCACATCCTTCAACCCCAACATCTCATTTCCACTCCAACCATCGGCATTTACCTGATTTTATTTTAAGATTACAAAAGCTCTTTTGTTATTGAACTCATTAGCCAAGTCTCAGTAGTGAACTTTTTATTATGCTAGAGATCCACAAGTTTTTTTAGTTCACAGTACCCTTAAGATCTCAATAATTTTTTCATGGTACCCCTAAACCAAAAGAAAGAAGGAACAGTTCTATTATCAAAAGATTAGGTTCAAATAACTTAATAGAAGTGCTTTGAACAGATTCCAATAGACGCTGCTCTGTTTCTTTCGAAAATGCAAACATCTCACAAAGCCCTTGTGAGTTCAACACGGTATCTCTTGGTGCCACAGCACACGGTTTGGGAATCACGACTTTATCTTCTTGATAGCATGTCAGCTGCCAACCACTCTCATAAGAAAGTCTCTTCTCTTCATTTACAAGATCTTCAACATTTCCCACATCAGTCTCCTCTGTCTCTTTAAACCACTTCAGTACATTTTTGTGTCAACGGCCTTTGAGCATCTCTAGCTGAGGACGGCTCCCCAGCATCTCAGCATCTCTCACAGAAGACGAGTCATCGTATTTTCCCATTAGGTATCATCACTCAGTTTAAAAAGTGTACATTACATTTGACTGACCCCTTGAGTGATTTCCCCATCTAGTGAGTCATGGGAATTTGTTCATTTATCTCGTCATCAAGTATCTCTTAACTTTGTGTTCACAATACTCTGCAGATTCTCATTAATCCTGTCTGGACTTGGCAAGCATTCCCTCCTTGCCTTCAGTCTCTTCTGATTTTTTCTACTCCATACCAAATTGCATTTTTCATATGTCCCAGAGTCTTAACTGGCTATCTATCCTCAAATATGTTATCTGTTGTTGTTGTTCAGTTGCTTAGTAGCACCTGACTCTTTGTGATCCCATGGACTGCAGCAGGCCAGCCTTCCTTGTCCTTTACCATCTCCCAGAGCTTGCTCAAACTCATATCCATTTTTGGATGGATGCCATCGAATCACCTCATCCTCTGTAATCCCCTTCTCCTCTTGCTTCAATCTTTCCAAGCATCAGGGTCTTTTTAAGGATGCAGCTCTTCGCATCAGGTGGCCAGAGTATTGGAGCTTCAGCTTCAGCATCAGTCTTTCCAATGAATATTCAGGATTGATTTTTTTAGGATTTACAAGTTTCATGTCTTTGCAGTCAAAGGGACTCTCAAGAGTCCTCTCCAACACCACAGTTCAAAGGAACAATTTTTCGGTGTTAAGCTTTATGGTCCAACTCTCACATCCATACATGACTACTGGAAAAACCCTAGTTTTACTAGACCAACCTTTGTCAGCAAAGTAATGTCTCTGCTTTTTAATACGTGGTCCAGGTTTGTCATAGCTTTTCTTCCAAGGAACAAAAATATTTTAATTTCATGTCTGCAGTCACATCTGCATTGATTTTGGAGCACCCCAAAAATTCTGTCGCTGTTTCCATTGTTTCCACATGTATTGGCCATGAAGTGATGGGACCAGATGCTGTAATCTGTTTTTTGAATGTTGGGTTTTAAGCCAGCTGTTTCACTCTACTCTTTCACCTTCATAAGTGTCTCTTTAGTTCCTCTTCACTTTCTGCCATAAGGGTGGTGTCATCTGTATATCTGGAGTTATTGATATTTCTCCCAGCAATCTTGATTCCAGTTTGTGTTTCATATAGCTCAGCATTTCACATGATGTACTCTGCATAGGAAGCATCACTACAAACAAAGCTAGTGGAGGTGATGGGATTCCAGCTGAGCTATTTCAAATCCTGAAAGATGATGCTGTGAAAGTGCTGCACTCAATATGCCAGCAAATTTGGAAAACTCAGCAATGGCCACAAGACTGGAAAAGGTCGGTTTTCATTCCAATCCCCAAAAAAAGGCAATGCCAAAGAATGTTCAAACTAATGCACAATTGCTCTCATCTCACATGCTAGTAAAGTAATGCTCAAAGTTCTCCAAGCCAGGCTTCAGCAATATGTGAACCGTGAACTTCCAGATGTTCAAGCTGGTTTTAGAAAAGGCAGAGGGACCAGAGATCAAATTGCCAACATCCGCTGGATCATCGAAAAAGCAAGAGAGTTCCAGGAAAACATCTATTTCTGCTTTATTGACTATGCCAAAGCCTTTGACTGTGTGGATCACAATAAACTGTGGAAAATTCTGAAGGAGATGGGAATACCAGACCATCTGACCTGCCTCTTGAGAAACCTATATGCAGGTCAGGAAGCAACAATTAGAACTGGACATGGAACAACAGACTGGTTCCAAACAGGAAAAGGAGTATGTCAAGGCTGTATATTGTCACCCTGCTTATTTAATTGATATGCAGAGTACATCATGAGAAATGTTGGCTGGAGGAAGCACAAGCTGGAATCAAGATTGGTGGGAGAAATATCAAGAACCTCAGATATGCAGATGATACCATCCTTATGGCAGAAAGCGAAGAGGAACTAAAGGGTCTCTTGATGGAAGTGAAAGAGGAGAGTGGAAAAAGTTGGCTTAAAGCTCAACATTCAGAAAACTAAGATCATGGCATCTGGTCCCATCACTTCATGGCAAATAGATGGAGAAATAGTGGCTGACTTTATTTTTTTGAGCTCCAATATCACTGCAGATGGTTATTGCAGCCATGAAATTAAAAGACACTAACTCCTTAGAAAGGAAGTTATGTCCAACATAGACAGCATATTGAAAAGCAGAGACATTATTTTGTCAACAAAGGTCCATCTAGTCAAGGCTATGGTCTTTCCAGTAGTCATGTATGGATGTGACAGTTGGATTATAAAGAAAGCTGAGTGCCAAAGAATTGATGCTTTTGAACTGTGGTGTTGGAGAAGACTCTTGAGAGTCCCTTGGACTGCAAGGAGATCCAATCAGTCCATCCTAAAGGAGATCGGTCCCGGGTGTTCAGCGGAAGGACTGATGTTGAAGCTGAAACTCCAAAACTTTGGCTACCTTATGAGAAGAACTGACTCGTTTGAAAAGACCCTGATGCTGGGAAAGATTGAGGACAGGAGGAGAAGGAGATGAAAGAGGATGAGATGGTTGGGTGGCATCACCGACTCAATGGACATGGTTTTGGTTGACTTCAGCAGTTGGTGATGGACAGGGAGGCCTGGCATGCTGTGGTTCATGGGGTGGCAAAGAGTCGGATACAACTGAGTGACTGAACGGAATTGAATTGAACTGTTCCTGGGGCTCTCAAGGCAAGAATACTGAAGTGGTTTGCCATTCCCTTTTCCAGTGGACCACATTTTGTCAGAACTCTCCACCATGACCCGTCTATCTTGGGTGGTCCTACATGGCATGGCTCATTGAATTTCATTGAGTTAGACAAGGCTGTGGTGCATGTGATCCGATTGATTAGTTTTCTGTGATTGTGGTTTTCAGTCTGTCTTTCCCAAAGAAAGGCAATGCCAAAGATTATTCAAACTACCGCACAACTGCACTCGTCTCACACACTAGAAAATTAATGCTCAAAATTCTCCAAGCCAGGCTTCAACAGTACATGAACTGTGAAATTCCAGATGTTCAAGCGGAATTTAGAAAAGGCAGAGGAACCAGAGATCAAATTGCCAACATCCGTTGAATCATCAAAAAAGCAAGTGAGTTTCAGAAAAAAACATTTATTTCAGCTTTATTGACTATGCCAAAGACTTTGACTGTGTGGATCACAACAAACTGTGAAAAACTCTTAAAAAGATGGGAACATCAGAACACCTGACTTGCTTGTTGAGAAATTTGTATGTAGGTCAGGAAGCAACAGTTAGAACTGGACATGGAACAACAGAGTGGTTCCAATTAGGAAAAGGAGTACATCAAGGCTGTATATTGTCACCCTGCTTATTTAACTTGTATGGAGAGTACATCTTGAGAAACACTGGGCTGGATGAAGCACAAGCTGGAATCAAGATTTCTGGGAGAAATATCAATAACCTCAAATATGCTGATGACACCACCCTTATGGCAGAATGTGAAGAAGAACTAAAGAGCTTCTTGATGAAAGTGAAAAAGGAGAATGAAAAAGTTGGGTTAAAACTCAACATTCAGAAAACTAAGATCATGGCATCTGGTCCCATCACTTCATGGCAAATAGACAGGGAAACAGTGGAAACAATTACAAACTTTATTTTTGAGCTTCAAAATCTCAGCAGATGGTGACTGTAGCCATGAAATTAAAAGACACTTGGTCCTTGGAGGAAAACTTAGGACCAATCTAGACAGCATAGTAAAAAGCAGAGACATTACTTTGCCAACAAAGCTCTGTCTAGTCAAAGCTATGGTTTTTCCAGTAGTTATGTATGGATGTAAGAGTTGGACTGCAAAGAAAGCTAAGCACTGAAGAACTGATGTTTTGGAACTGTGGTGTTGGAGAAGACTCTTGAGAGTCCCTTGGACTACAAGGAGATCCAACCAGTCAATACTAGAGGAAATCAGTCCTTCATATTCATTGGAAGGACTGATACTGAAGCTGAAACTCTAAGACTTTGCCCACCTGAAGCAAAGAACTGACTCATTTGAAAAGACCCTGATGCTGGGAAAGATTTTGGGCAGGAGGAAAAGGGATGACAGAGAATGAAATGGTTGGATGGCATCACTGACTCTATGGACATGAGTTTGAGTAAACTCTGGGAGTTGATAAGGGACAGGGAGGTCTGGCATCCTGCAGTCCATGGGGTCTCAAAGAGTTGGGCACGACTGAGCGAGTGAACTGAACTGAACTGTACTGACCCTGACCTTGGTGATAGTTCTGGTGCATCATGTCCAAGCCATGGTCTGTCTTATTGAAAATACTTTTAAAACTACATAATTTTGATATTTAACAAGCTAAGCTTTCTTCCTTTAGGAACAAATGCCTTATTGTGAAATCCAGGCATGTTTTTTTTTTAATGTGGCTTTTGTATGCAATTAATGAAAGTAGTATTTCCCTAGCATCCCAAAAATGTGTTTTAAAAAGGATAATATCTGTGTTTAATATGACAAATGTCCTTCCACTCTGCTCAGTTCCCCTGTGTCTCCCCAACACTCCCATACTACAGACCCTTCCCTGTAACATTCTGCCTTTTCCAGCTGTTTTTAAAAACTCTTACTATAATTCTGCCCTTATAGCATTTACTGTTTTCATTTAAACTTCTTCTACTTAAATTCCAGGAGGCAGAGTGATTAATATTATAAATTTGTTAATAATACTGGTTTTCCAGTAGTCATGTATGGATGTGAGAGTCCGGCCCAGGCCCCCGCCTGGGCTCCAGGCAAGAACACTGGAGTGGGTAAAGAAAGCTGAGCACTGAAGAAATGATATTTTTGAACTGTTGTCTTGGAGAAGACTCTTGAGAGTCCCTTGGACTGCAAGGAGAGCAAACCAGTCAATCCTAAAGGGAATACATCCTGAATATTCATTGGAAGGACTGACGCTGAAGCTGAAACTCCAATACTTTGGTCACCTGATGCAAAGAGCCGACTCATAAGAAAAGGCCCTGATGCTGGGAGAGACTGAAGGTGGGAGGAGAAGGGGACGACAGAGGATGAGATGGTTGGATGGCATCACTGACTCAACGGCCATGAGTTTAAGCAAGCTCCAGGAGTTGGTGAAAGACAGGGAAGCCTGGCGTGCTGCAGTCCATGGGGTCACAAAGGTTTATACATGACTGAGCAACTCAACAACCACAACATTGTTGGACTCACATTAAACTAGCAATGAGATTACATCTTTGGATATATTTTCTGGTAAGGGGAAGCCTGTGTGCTGCTTTGGAAAGGAATAATACTAATATACAGGCTTTTCTGGTGGCTCGGCAGTAAAGAATCTGCCTGTAATGCAGGAGAGACAAGTTAGTTCCCTGGGTCAGGAAGACCCTCTGGAGAGGGAAGGGCAACCCACTCCAGTATTCTTGTAGGGAAATCCCATGAAGAGAGGAGCCTGGCGGGCCACAGTACATGGGGGTCACAAAAAATGGGACACAAGTGAGTGACTAAACAATAGCAACCGTAATACTCATATACAGAGAAAATCCGGAGAGAGAGAGGTAGATAGGCAGACAGACATAGAGAGAGCTGTGAGTGATTTCTGGCAAGTGTCTGTCCACTCCTTCCCTCCTCCCTTGTGAACGGTCAGTCCTTTCTCACGTGATCTACTCTGTGTAATTTTATAGTATATACTCATCTTGTCCAAGTCCAATATAGGTTTCCAACACTTACAACTGAGAGAATCTTGACAAAAATTAATAAATACATAAAAATTTCACTTCTTAAACCCTAAATAAGATGAAGGAATCTCTGAGTATTAGGCCTAGGATTTCTATTGCATGAAGCATGAAAACTGAAACCAGAAGGATTTTTCACACAATAACTGAAGTGCTTTTTAACTAACCTAAGGGTACCCTCATTTCAATGTATTTTTAAGCAGACAGGCTCTACTCAAAAAGCTGTTACATCATATATTAGTTACAAAACTCACCAAAGATAGAAAAGAACAAAGGATTAGTTTAGAATTCCTAGGGGAGAAAAATCAGGAGAGTACATAGTAAACTGAAATGCCGTAAATAACATTTAATTTTAACTTTTAATATGACTTTTTTTCTGACCCAAAGGAATAGACTCATTTAAATTATTTTGCTTATTTTTTTTAACCACTCATGACAACTCTCCTAGTTAAGTATTCCAAACCTTCTAAGGAATGGAAAAAGAAAAGCCCTGGGGAATATAATCTCATGCTTGTTCTCAGCTCCATGCTGAGTTTCACTTGGTTTAGTCATTTGAGGGTGAAAGAATGGTTTCTAAGGAGAATAATAATTCCTTAACTCTAACTTGAAAGAGATTAAAAGAAAAAAGTATGTGGACAGAAATTGCCATGTTTGGAAACTCTTCTAAGAAGGATAATTTGGGGAAGTGGGCAAAGAGCCAACTATAGAATGTTCATGATTTTGTTCAGTGTTGCCCAACACTTTGTGGCCCATGGACTGCAGCCCACCAGGTTACTCTGTCCATGGAATTTAATGCAAGAATACTTGAGCAGCTTGCCATTTCCTACTCCAGGGTTTTTTTTTCCAACTTAGGGATCGAATCCACATCTCTTGTGTCTCTTGCATCACAGGTGGATTCTTTACCATTGCACCATCTGGGAAGCCCAATAGAATGTTCATCCTTCAGGTAAACTCATTTCCCTTCTCCTTCCACTCACAGCTGGAAGAGAGAGCACCTACTCTTGCTTTTTTAGAAACTTTTTAATTTTATATTGGAGTATGCGGTTCATGGGGTTGCAAAGAGTCGGATACGACTGAGCGACTGATCTGATCTGATCTGATAGCTGACTAACAATGTTGTGATAGCTTCAGGCCATGGCAGACTGACCCAGCCACACATACACATGTATCTATTCTCCCCCAAACTCCCTTCCTGACCAGGCCGCCACATAAGGCTGAGCAGGCCTCCCTGGAGAGCACTTTCTTTTGTGCTAGTCAAAGCATCCATTCTGAGCTTTCACTATATTTTTTTTATGAAGAATTAATTTATGTTGCTTCTAAACTAAATAACAAGCTATGTATTAAACACATTATTGATAATTTATAAACAAGGGGAATGTTTATGCTGGGATGTAAACTGGCTTTTCAAATTGAGAAATATTCATTTATTCATTCCACTCGTATTTTCTGAGCACCTTTGATGTGCTGGATACTGTGTGATGCTCCAGCTGGGAGCTGGCGGACAAGTCCTGTCCAGGTGGAGCTCATTTCACCCACCAGCTCCCATCTCTTCTCCAAAGGAGGAGAAAGTCTTGGACTAAATGAGCAACCATCTTGATCATTTCTGAGGCAGTCTGTCATACCTATGAAATTAATTTCATTTTACATTTCCATAGCTAAACAGAATTTGGAGCTGCTCATTTGAATCTAAAGACATAAAGAATCCTTGAAATTTCCTTTTTTACTTGCTGGGCAAAGCAACAAATGAAAATGAAAATCTGACCGCAACTCCTTATCAACGTCAATAAGTTGGCCTGATGAATCTATAACATTTAAAATTATTTTTCACTTTTGAAATATACCAAAGTAAATGTCAGTTTCTTAGCTTTCTGGGAAATGTAAATGGGTCAATGTAGCATACTCCCTTGAGTGATATTTCTGGTATTCTTTTATAAGGCTATCAACTGGAAATGTTTTGATACATGAGACAGGGTGCTCAGGGCTGGTGCACTGGGATGATCCAGAGCAATGGGATGGGGAGGAAAGTAGGAGGGGTGTTCAGGATGGGGAACACATGTACACACATGGCTGATTCATATCAATGTAGAGTCGGACACGACTGAGTGACTGATCTGATCTGATGGCAAAAACCACTACAATATTGTAAAGTAATTAGCCTCCAACTAAAATAAATAATTTAAAAAAATAAAGAAAAAAATCAAGAAATTTGGTAAAGGAAACTCTGAATGAAGTTGAGATGTTTTATCACCATAGATGATGCTTAAATTTTGCCATCTTAACTCTTGAGCCTTGTTTCCTCATCAGTAAAATATGGCATCTAAATGATCTCTAAGATTCCTTTGATAAATTATAAAATTATGTTATTCTATCATTACATATTTTTTTAGAATTCAATGATGATTTTAAAATGTCCTAAAATAATAAAAGTAGATATTTATGGCCATGAAATATTTATTTTAATGATAAAGGGAATTTATTTTATGATAAAAATTTCATTAAAAATAATTTATATATAGCTTAAGTAAAAATGTATAACAAGCAAAGACTTATCCCTTTGTAAAGATTGCCAGGAGAAATATCAATAACCTCAGATATGCAGATGATACCACCCTTATGGCAGAAAGTGAAGAGGAACTAAAAAGCCTCTTAATGAAAGTGAAAGTGGAGAGTGAAAAAGTTAGCTTGAAGCTCAACATTCAGAAAACGAAGATCATGGCATCCGGTCCCATCACTTCATGGGAAATAGATGGGGAAACAGTGAAAACAGTGTCAGACTTTACTTTTGGGGCTCCAAAATCACTGCAGATGGTGACTGCAGCCATGAAATTAAAAGACGCTTGCCCCTTGGAAGGAAAGTTATGACCAACCTAGATAGCATATTGAAAAGCAGAGACATTACTTTGCCAACAAAGGTCTGTCTAGTCAAGGCTATGGTTTTTCCTGTGGTCATGTATGGATGTGAGAGTTGGACGGTGAAGAAGGCTGAGCGCTGAAGAATTGATACTTTGAACTGTGGTGTTGGAGAAGGCTCTTGAGAGTCCCTTGGACTGCAAGGAGATCCACCCAGTCCATTCTGAAGGAGATCAGCCCTGGGATTTCTTTGGAGGGAATGATGCTGAAGCTGAAACTCCAGTACTTTGGACACCTCATGTGAAGAGTTGACTCATTGGAAAAGACTCTGAGGCTGGGAGGGATTGGGGGCAGGAGGAGAAGGGGACAACAGAGGATGAGATGGCTGGATGGCATCACTGACTCGATGGACATAAGTCTGAGTGAACTCCGGGAGTTGGTGATGGACAGGGAGGCCTGGTGTGCTGCGATTCATGGGGTCGCAGACTTGGACACAACTGAGCGACTGAACTGAACTGAATGAACTTACTTGTAAGAGTTTTAAAAAGTTGGTGATACAACTATTTTTTTATTTAATTGAAAGAAAAAGATTGCATAGGATCAAATCAGTTGAAATCATTATATCTGGTTAAACCAATTGGAAACAGAAATCCAAACCAGCAAAATTTTAGGATAAGGCTTCACAATTCTGAAAGATGTCAAGACCATTTAATTTAGAATAAATGATATAAACAAACATTGCTTATCAGTCAGATGTGGGAAAACATCAATAACCTTTAAACTGGAGGTTTTCAAATAATTAGCAAAGGAGACATGCCTAAAAGAGGCATGACTTATCCTATGGATCATAACTGAAATAATGCAATAAATCAAGGGCTTAATATTTCAATGTGTGTGTTCAGTCCCTCGGTTGTGTCTGACTCTGTGACCCCATGGACTGTAGCCTGCCAGGCTCCTCTGTCTGTGGAATTTTTCAGGCAAGACTACTGGAGTGGGTTGCCATTTCCTACTCTAGGGCATCTTCCCGATCCAGGGGTTGAACCCACGTCTCTGGCATCTTCTGTATTATCAGGAGAATTCTTTAATACTGCAACTGCCTGGGAAGCCCTTAATATTTCAGTAGCCCATTTGAAAGCTAGGCCTAGAAGATCTGCCCATGAAGATAAACAGCACAGCATGTCAGCTCCTTTTTTCCTTAATGCAAAATACATCATTTCAAACATCTCTCACTTACCAGATGGAGTGCAATGAGTCTTGTAATTCCAGAGGGCACAAACTAAATTATCAGACTTGTGGATTCTATTTTGGAATTATCCTTTCAGCAAAATTTCTTCTGTTCTCTAAGCTCCTTTAAGTTGGTACAAGACAAGACTATTATTTTCTTTGCCTTGGGGATGGGTTCTGTTTACTGACTCTTTTCCCTTCATCTTACCTAAATAGTTATCAATTAACACAAAAATACACTAAGACATATTGTGCACACATATACACACACACACAACAACAACATTTGCTTATTGCTTTAAACTGAAATCCCTAATTATCATTTTAATAGATATGAGAGTTGAATGATCTCTGTAGTCTATAGAAGTCAGAGGCAAACTAGAAGTCAGAGGGAAACCTAACCAGTATTCTTGTACAAATTTTTTTTTTTTGAAATAAGGATACAGACACTTAAAATGGTGAAATGATTTAGCTCAAGCTGCATAACTAAAAATGGAAGCCATGTCTTCTCACTGTAAACCTTGTGCAAACTGTCCTTTGATAAAGAATGGTGACTATGTTCTAGGCACGGTGTTAGGTTTTCCATGGATTATTTTATTGACTCTCACATCCAAACTATGAGGGCTATGTGTTGATTTTTGCAAAGAAAAATGGCCCTAATTCTCCACCATTCCCTGAATTCACTCTTTACAATGAGTTGCAGGTCCCCTGAGAAAGATAGTCTATTTCCCTACCCCTTGTATCTGGATGAACCTTACGACTTGCTTGGAGGAAGACGTTATAAAACCTGTCAGGAACTTGCCCCCTTCTGCTTGCTCTCAATTAGAATCCTTTCCAATTTCCATACAGAGAAGCCCAGGTAGCCGTTGCTGGATGATGAGAGATATGTGTCAGTCACCTGCCTGGACCAGCTGACAGTCAGCCAAACTTCAGGAGCAGAGCCTCTAGGTAACTGGCAACTGAACCACAGACCCATGAATGAGCTCAGCTAAGAGTAGAAGACCCTTCCAGAAGAGTCAAGTTCAAATTGCTACACAAAGAAACATGGACTAAATAAATAGTTGTTGTTTTAAGTTTTGAGGTGTTTATTATGCATACAAAGCTAACAAATATGTCTTCGCAACTGTCTTCTTAACCTGTGGTGGGCCCTACTTGGGGCCCAGGGACTACATTTAGGCTTGGGGCGCCAGAGCGGCGGAAGCGCTAGCGCCCACCAGTATAAGAGCTGTGGACTAAGGCTCTTCAGTAACTATAGCTTATATGATTACATAAGCATGTTTTATATGCTCTAATTTGCCCAACTTCCCAAAATAATAAATTAAAAGACTCTGTAGGTCAAAAGAATAAGACAGTCCAACAGAAAAGTAGGCAATGGATATAAACTGTAAGAAAAAGAAATACAAATGGGCAATACACACATGGAAATATGTTCATTTTTTATCATAATTAAATCAATGGAAATGACAATAAACATCATTTCTATATATTTATCCATATCTATCTATCTATCTGAGCTTCACAGGTGGCACTAGAGTTAAAGAACCTGCTTGCTAATGTAGGAGACATAGAGACTCAGGTTCAATCCCTAGGTTGGGAAGATCTCTTGGAGGAGGGCACAGAAACCCACTCCAGTGTTCTTAGCACGCACGCACGCACTCACTCACTCAATCTATCTGTCTAATCTAGAACAACATCAGTTCAATGAGTTATGCAATGATGATCAGGAAGACTGACAAATAAGAACACATTTGGACAATTATTTCATTCTTTATTTCACTACTAAAGCCTTTTATTTATTTGTCATGTCTTTTTTGGTAGAGAAAGTAAAGTTTTCAGGAAAGCTAGATCATCTATTTCCCAACAAAAATGACCTACATTAAAGTCAGAATATTGGAAGAAGACAGATCACACCACCACAACCACAGTAGATTTGTTACTTCCTGACACTGAAGTTACTCCTGGCACACATAGAACCAGAGACAGCAGAAAATTCAAGATTGGCTTCCAGAAAGGCTGCAGCAGCAAATAATGCTGATAGAAATCATCAGGAAAGAAGATGCTGAGCTCTCTTAGTCTGTAACAGGACATCAAAAATTGCAATACAAGTTTATATTTGAATTCAAGAATTCCTAGCCAATCTATGTATTGTAAAAGAAAGGGGGGTGGCTTTTACTAAAAGCAGTGATTTGTGCACATTATCTATTTTTTCTTACAGTTTCTTACTATTTTTTCTTACAGTTCAATAAAGTGAGGATTATTCTTATCTTCACTGGACAGATGAGAAAACAGAAGCCCTGAGTGGTCACATAGCTACTCAGTGGGGGATTGGTGGCCAGAAATGATGACATTTGACCCCACACCCTCACTCATCACCACTTACACTTTGATGGGCTGTTCCGTTAGCAGCTGGTCAGTACCCACCCAGGGCTTTCACTGTGAAACATAACTTTCATTCCCCAGAGTTGACAGGGAACTGGGGCACTCAGTGAACACTCAGCAGGTGTTACTGTGGGTTTGAGGCCCAAGACTGCTTGCCAATGGGACGGACAGGAGGGTATATGAGAATAATCCCCGCCATGAGATCCACGTGAAGGAAGGAGAAATAAACAGCTTGGAACACGTGGGCTACAGAGTATGAGAAAGAGGAGGAAAGGCAGGGAGGAAAGCATACTAAGCCTCTGCAGAGGGTGAACAGAACGGCGCTGTGAGAGGGGACGCTCCTGAAAGGGAGAAAGAGGAGGGAAGAAGGAGCAGTGGGTCTAACCCTGTGGCAACTGAGAAGCAACCCCGTGGATGTCACTGTAAAACCTCTTCTCCTTGAGCTGTGGGTATTGTGCCTTGAATGTGATGCTGGGGCTGATTCTGAAAGTAATCAAGAACCCTCAGAGGGACCCCCTAAGAATTTCTCTTACCAAACTCACATTTAAAATTAAGACCTTATCCTAATGGTATCAGGGTCAGCCTATGGCAGCTGATGAAAAACAGGTAGGTTAGAGCAGATTCCTCAAACATAAGAGTTCTTTCCTGAACACAGAGCCTTCATTGGGCTCCACAAACCCCCAAGATATTTATGAAAAATTTTTCAGGGGGTGCAAACACTTGAATGGGGTCAGGGAACTGACATCTTTATTTTCATTTAAGCCCAACTGAAAGTGTTTGCTTCTACCATGAACACAGGCAGGAAATCACAGAGGGGATTTCCATAGGATCTGTCCCCTTTATGACTAAGAGATAACCATTCAGCTTGATGGTCAAGGTGTGAGGAGTAGAGACATATTTTCTATCTCAACCAAGAACCTCATGCTTATTCTAAAATGCATTTTAAGCAAAGGCTCTAAAACCTGTTTCTGTAACTTTGAAGTATAGCAAGTCACCTGGGCTTCTTATCAAAATGCAAATTGTGATTTAGCAGGCCTGGGGTGGGACCTGAGACTCTGCATGTCTAACAGGCTGGGTTCAGGTGATTTGGGGATCGCACTGTAAGTAATTAGGCTAAAGAGCTGTTTGCCCATAGAATTTTAAGGCTAGTGATTCTTATTTGGACAGTAGAACAAGTCCTTTGAAGCTACAGAGTGTATCAAGCTTGGTGTGCCTCCTTCGAAAACATGAACAGTCACCTCAAAAATATTCTTTTGGTGTTTATCAATTTTTATGGTTAGGCAAATTGTTCCCACACCTATGTCTCTGTATCAGTTTGCTGGTATCTCTGTGGTTTCATTTCTCATGTGGTGTCCAGACTGGAGGACACATTCCCTGCGTGTGTGCTGATCACGCCTTTCTCATCTGTCTCCAGTGTCTAACAGAGGGTTTGGTAGATATTAAGTTGTAATGAATATTTGGCAGGGAGTTTATAGATGATGTGGTTTCTTTCTCAATCCTTGAACTGTGGGTTTACATTTGCATTTAATTCCCAAAGCAATTTTAGGAGATAAAATATCTTCTGCTTAATTTCCTCATCACCCAAATACTTCTTTTTACCTGTGGCCTACTTGCTGTTTAATTACACTTCCATTTGTCTCATTTAGCCTAAAAGGGCATTTTTAATTCAGAACAATAACCAAAGATAGAATTGGCACTTCCAAGTGTCTTTCAATCAAAATACTTCCTGGTAGAATAATTTCTAGTTATTACAAATGGGGTTGATAGAAAGTTCTAATCCACATGTCAGCTAAAGACATGTCATATAAACTAAGGATGCCCTGAAAAGGCTTTAAAATAAACTCTGTCTAAATCTAAGATGTTTGGATCTGAGCCTTCTTAATAAGGGCCCACACAAGTGTGTTCAAAGGCACTGGGGCATTCTCTAACCCCAGATCCACAATCACAGTGGTGAAAGAAAGAGGCGGCATTTCAAGTAGGTTCCATACATGTGGCCTGAAAGGGCAGACCGGCTTGGACATATGCATTTGTTTTTCTGAAAACCCTTTAAAGCTTTCACTATGGACTCACTCATTCCTTCCTGGGGAGAAAGAGGCAGAATCACGTGTTCTGGGATTGTCACCTGCACTGGGAGTTTCACCAGCTCCCCTGGTCCAGTGGCCCTTCTGGTGGGTTTTCCCACCTATAAGTTCACCTTGGTCTTCTATAGCTCCCTGCCAACCTTCTCCTTCAGGGGAAAGTCTGTCCAGCAGCTTTCTGTGCCCCATCTAGTGGTATCTGATGTGGTGTCAACACTCATGTAAAATTACCCCTGGGACTTTGAGCTGGTGTAGGTGTTTCTTGGGATTTCTGCACCTCATTTCTGAAACTCAAGTCTCCTTGTCCCCAGGAGGCCTTTCTGGAATGTTTGGGTTTCTGTTTCCACTCACACCCCTAATTTTTATTTCTGGAATCTGCTATGAATCCTGGGATTCCCTCTTATTCCACCATATCTCTTCTGAATAGCCATGTTTCTTTCCTTGGGGAAAGGATCCTGCTGTGGACTGGTACTCTGAGGAAACTCCAAATGATTACACCTGGATTGCTTAGTTTTTGTGGTTCAAAAACTAACTACTTTAGTTCATTGTGGAAACTTGGGAAAGTCACGACATTTCTCTTAAGTTTTTAATCTGCAAAATGGGCTGACAATAGCACCAACTGGTAGTGTTCTGAAGATTAAATTGGATAATTTCTCTAAATGATTTAGCACAGCGAATGGTCAATGGCAACCCACTCCAGTATTCTTGCCTGGAGAATCCCATGGACAGAGGAGCCTGGTGGGCTACAGCCCACGGGGTTGCAAAGAGTCAGACACGACTGAGCGACTTCACTTCACTTTACTTTACTATGGTCCCATGGGGAGTGTTCAATACACAGTTGCTACTTTAATTTTTATGATTGTTATTATTTCTGGAGTCCTAGATATGGGGGACTGAGAAGACCAATGGTAGTAGACTGTAGCTCCCAAAGCTATTCTCTCCTGTTAAAATTCACTTGTACTTTCTCAGGTCTGGCAAGGCAATCTATAGGAAACCTGACCTCTACCCAACTGTAATCTCACTACTTGATCTTATTTCAACAGTTCAAAAATAAGGCAGCCCATCAACAGCATGTGGAGCTTTTAAAAACAAATCCTTGAGCCAAATGTTTAGGTTTAGAGCAGTGGGTCTCAAAAGGGGGGCCTGGGACCAGAAGCATCAGAATTGCCAGCCCTACTCCCCCCGCACACTAGCCCCAATTGCCAATCCCCAACTTGCTGAATTGACAGTTCGGCGTAGGGTCCAACTCATGTGGGAGTTAACCACCCTCCAGGTGATTCTGATGCCTGCTCAGGTTGACACTGACTGACCAAGTGGACTCTGATTTTTGACAAGGTCCTCTTGTGATTTTGACCTGCTCTTTCATATACTATCATTGCAAGCTAGACCAGTAATAGAACAAGAGCATTACCCTGAACCATCTAACACACAGTCATGATGAAACCATCCACTGTTTATCACCTACCAGCAGAGGAAAGCTTCAGAATTCTCTTACATGGAGAGGCCTCCAGCAATGAAATGAACAAATCATATAAACACCTCTTAGAATCCATTTACCCTAGATACACTAATTTCTATTATGCTTACTCATTTGTTTTGTTTTTGGCATAAACTTATTTTCAAGGCTACTTTATTGCTTGATTCATTTAATTTATCTGTCACGAAACATTTATCATGTCCCTATTATGTGTCAAGCCATCAACAACAGTGAAATGCAAGTTGGTGCAGTCACTATGGAAAACTGTCTGGCTGTTGCTCAAAAAAGTAAAAGTAGACTTGCCATGTGATCCAGCAATACCACTCCTGGGCATGTATCTGGACAAAACTATAATTCAAAAAAATACACGCATCCATGTATTCATAGTCAATGGCAACTGGCTACTGGGGCTTCTCAGATGGCGTGGTGGTAAAGAATCTGCCTGCTGATGCAGGAGACACAAGAGACGTGGGTTCAATCCCTGAGTCAGGAAGACCCCATGGAGCAAGAAGTCCAATATTCTTGCCTGGAAAATTCCATGGGCAGAGGAGTCTGGTGGGCTATACTCCAGGGGGTCGCAAAGAGTTGGACACGACTGAGCATAGCACAGCAGCAGCACATTGGCTACTGACAATAGCCAAGACAGGGAAGCAACCTAAATGCCCATCTGCAGACGAATGGATAAAGAAGATGTGGTATACATATACAACGGAATGTTACTCAGCCATAAAGAAGGAAATTAATGCCATTTGAAGCAAAATGAATTAACTTAGAGATTATCATACTAAATGAAGTTAAGTCAGAGAAAGACAAATACCATCTGATATCACTTATACATGGAATCTAAAATATGACACAAATGAATCTATCTGGAAATGGACTCACAGACACAGAGAACAGACATGTGTTTGCCAAGAAGAGGTGGGAGAGGGGCAGACTGTGAGTTTAGGATTAGTAGATGCACAGTATTATGTAGAGGATGGATAAGCAACAAAGTCCTACTGTAGAGCCCAGGAAACTATATTTAACATCCTGTGATAGGCTATAATGGAAAAGAATTTTTAAAACATGTATGTATATATATAATTGATGCTTTTGAACTGTGGTGTTGGAGAAGACTCTTGAGAGTCCCTTGGACTGCAAGGAGATCCAACCATTCAATTCTAAAGGAAATCAGTCCTGAATATTCATTGGAAGGACTGATGCTGAAGCTCCAATACTTTCACCACCTGATGTGCAGAAGTGACTCATTAGAAAAGACCCTGATGCTGGGAAAGATTGAAGGCAGGAGGAGAAGGGGATGACAGAGGATGAGATGGTTGGATGGCATCACTGACTTGATGGACATGAGTTTGAGCAAGCTCTGGCAGTTGGTGATGGACAGGGAACCCTGGCATGCTGCAGTTCATGGGGTCACAAAGAGTCAAACACAACTGAGCAACTAGACTGAACTGAACTGATATATAATGGAATCACTTTGCTGTACAGCAGAAATTAATACAACATCATGAATCAACTATATTTCAATAAAGGGCTTCCCTGGTGGCTCAGATGGTAAAGAATCTGCCCACAATGCTGGAGACCCAGGTTCCGAACCTGGGTTGAAAAGATCCCCTGGAGAAGGGAATAGCAACCCACTCCACTGTTCTTGTCTATTATTCCATGGACACAGGAGCCTGGCAGGCAACAGTCCAAGGCGTTGCAAAGAGTAGGACACGACTGAGCAACTAACATTTTCACTTTCATTAAAAAAAAAAAAAAATGGAGTGTCACAATTACTGAGAAAATGTTTTAGAGGACAAAACTGATCATTCATGGAAATGGTGTCATTTCCTTTCATAGGGAGCCTCAGAAACTGAGTGGAAAACATTCCATACTGGCCACTTAAGTATTGTCTTTTCTAAATCTAGGCAAGTGGATTGTATAAACTTTTCTGCTCTTTTTATACCACTGCAAAGCTACACTACTGCATAAAAAGTGAACCTTTATTTGCAATGTGTTCTTATCTTTCTTAAATATAAGTGTTTTCCAATTCCTTGTAAGATTTTCAAAATATCCCCACAAATGATTATAGCCAAGAAATGAATTAGTGAAAATAAAAATAAAACGTAGCCTAATTGGAGAATAGAGAGGAGTTCTGAAAAGATGTTAGAATAATGGAATTCACAAAATATTAGTATGGTGGATGCTATTTGCCTCATGTAATTCCCATTTCTAAGAAATGATGATTTTGTTGCTTTTTAAAATCCAGCTCCTGAGTTTTGATCATGCTTTTATGTCAAGCTTGTGTTAAATCACATGTCACAATATGAATCTGAGAAACGCATCTTACCTCTGTCTATAACCTGGCAACAAAATAAGATTATTCAATATGGAAGCAAAATGAAAGTGCCAGTCAAACTTGCTGCTGCCTCCTGTTATATTATTCAAGAGCATCAAACATGTATACCTATGGCCAATCCATGTATGGCGAAAACCATCACAATACTGTAAAGGAATTATCCCTTCAATTAAAATAAATTAATTAATTTTAACAATATTCTTTATAGAGAAAAAGCTTTTGGGTATAGACACATAAATCACATTTTTCAGGCTTACCAGTTTAATGTGTTCTCGCTTCTGGTATTTTTCACTATAATATTGCTCTTGTCGAAGATTAAGCAGCTGCTGCTGCTGTTTGTCCTTCAGATCTACTAACTTTTGGGTCATTTCGGCATCCAGGGCAGCAAGGTCTTGCTCAATTGTTGATGAGACGTGGTCAGGGCTACTGGGTTCTGATCTGCAGAAACAAAGAGCTGGGCTCACAAAATGTCGCAAAGAGCTCGGCTCAGAGCAAGGTAGAGAGGGGGCTGCTCACCAAAGTCCTTCCTAGAGAGAGGAATGTGTTTGGAAATAAAGAGTCAATAAACCACTTGAGACAGAGGCTGATACCCCAAGGACAAGCTTAGCAAGAGAGTGTCTCCAAACATGGAAAGTGGATAAAATTTGTGTTGCTCTACAAAGAGGTAGGGGCCGAAAAGAAAAGCCAGGTCGCTAGGGTTCTTCACGATGGTGCCGAAGAGGATAAACCTCCTTGGGAAAAACAATGTCTAATGAGGACTTTTTGAGGCTTTTGTTTTTTTAACATAGAATGTATAACGCAATTCCCAGCTACATCTCTTCTATGCATTTCCTATACATTTCTCCCGTACAGCATTGATAATGCTGTAGGGGAAGTTAAAAAGGTGCTGAATTTTGCTTCCAAATGATGCAGATTGACAACAGAGAGCATACGCAGACTGCACGGCAACACTCCCACCTGACATGCTCTGTTTCTTGACATCTTTTAATAGCAAAGATTTGTAATTAACATAGTTTTCTCTGGGAACTGAACCAACTTCATTGATATCCCCACCCAAATGGCACTTTGGTTCCAAGAGAAAGGAGTATGAATTGAGTTCATTATAATATATTTGTCAAGCGCTCATTCTGTGCAAGGGGAGTTCCTTTGAGTTATTCATAGAGAATTACACAGATATTTAGAAGCTTAGGACTAATGTTGAAACAAAACAAAGCAACTCTCACTAACTTATTATTGTGCTAAAGCATATAGTGTGATTCCTTCAAATTTTGTGCTCTTACTTCTTTAGGTCAAATAGAAAGAGAGGCAGTGTTGGAAACAGTACTAAGAGCAGGTCTGTTCTTTTCATTTACATAGAAACCTCTGCAGGAAGAACCACCCTGAACATCAGATTCTGTCTCTGTGGTTTCACTTGTGACCAAGTGGAAGAGGTTTCTTGGCTCAGCTGGTACTGATTCCTCTTGCTTTCTTTTTGAATTAGGCCAACACAATAGTGCCATATGGAGAAGCAGGTGGTTGAAGCTAGTGTTAAGATCCTAATTTGTCAAATAAGGCATTCAGAATTCCCTCTGATCTAAACATCAGCATCACATGGCAGCATTGAAGTTGCCCTCTATTCTGCACAAATATAAGTCTATTTATCAGCATCAGAGTGTTGGTGGGGCGACTTCCATCTTGGCACGAACATGAGATACAATTGTCATCTTCTGTAGCAGGAAGTTGGTGCAGCCAGAACAGAAAGGTGATGCTTGAATGAGTGACAGCCACCACAGCAGAGGCACCAGGGTAACCTTTTGCGACCACTCAGCAGGTAACAGGGGTACTCTACTTGGCTTCTGGCTTTCACAATAAGCCAACTAGAAGGCACAACCACCTCCAGTTTGCATCTGAGGAAACAGGTTCAGCGAGGCAACTTTCCTGAGGACACAGTATGAGGGAGCGGCAGGCTGCTCATCACAGGACAGCCGTCTAGAAACTGCAGTCTATGCTCTGGGAACAACACAGTGCCCCATGCAAACTGTCTGAATGATCTGCTCTTTGCATTAGGTGAAAGCTCAGTTGAGATGATGGGTATTTGAATAAGAAACTAATCTAATCTAATATTGCACACACGAAACTTACAAATCAATGTTACCTCAATAAAAAATACATCTAAAATGTAGTTATTAATTCATTTGAAAAGAACAAGCCCATTACATATTAATATGTATTAATTCCCTGAGCTTTCCTGATGGCTCAGATGGTAAAGAGTTGCCTGCACTGTGGGAGACCTGGGTTCAACCCCAGGGTTGCAGAGATGCCCTGGAGGAGGGCATGGCAGCCCACTCCAGTGTTCTTGCCTGGAGAGCCCCCATGGACAGAGGAGCCTGGCGGGGTCGCAAAGAGTTGGACATGACTGAGTGACTAAGCACAGCACACACACACACATTAATATATTTTGTGAAAAATAACCATACTTTCTAAACACAAAGAAAGTTACTGGGATTTTATGGACATTGCATCCATTTATTACTCTGAAGTGTTTTCAGGATTTTTACATGTATCATAGGGAGATGGACAAGCAATCAGATCTCAGTGGCTTTGCCTCTTGGAAAAAAAGTTACTTCTGATAGATTTTCTGATGCTAGATGCTTAAGAGATTTTGTTTGTTTGTTGAAAGAAAGTATAGAAAAATAACCAAGGGATGATGTTTCTGCATCATCTTCAAAAACAAGGTTGAAGACATTATTCCCTGTTGCCTAGTGTTGCCTGCATATGATCCAGGAGATGCATTGAATCTTTTTCTTTGTAATTTATTAGTAATACCAGGAAAATGTTTCTTCCTTTTAGAAAAGAAAGCAAATTTCCTTTAACCAGATAAGGAGAATTATCTAACCCATATTTCCTTTTCTCAGAAGCTAAGAGCTAATTTCAGGGTTCAAGGACAGAAATTACATTAAAAGGTTAGTGCTGTCCAGTTGAAATATAATATGGGCCATGTATTTGATTTCTTTGACATAGCTATCTTAAGAAGAAAAGAGAAATGAGTAAAATAAATTTTAATAATGTATTTTGCATAGCCTGATCATTTCAGTATAGAATTAAAGTAAAATCAATATATGATGCTAAGTCACTTCGTCGTGTCCCCTCCGCCCCCCAGACCACCCCCCCCCCCCCCTCCTCGGTTAATTTAAAAACATGAGTTTTCTAGTGAAGTCTTTGAATTCTGGTGTGTATCTTGTACTTGAAAAACACTTTAATTACAGTGTATGTCACTGTGGCTAGTGACTCGTGCACTAGGCAGCAGGTTTGGCAACTGGTAGACAGGCTGTGTGCATGTGTATGTGTGTGTGTTTGGGGTTTTTTTCCTACTTTTATAGGATTTTTTTAATGTCTTCTATGATAAGTTACTTCAGTATTCTATTGGAAGTTTGCAGGATATGACTTATAAGTAAATAAATATAGGAATAAACAAATGACTATATACATAGCACTAAAAGAGAAATTCAGGAGAAGTTTTAGGCCAAGCTTTGCCTGAACTGTTTGTAACTGTGGGTAAATGTTAAGCCTTTAGTTTTCAGATTCCCCCTTGAAGAATTGACACCAGTTCACCTATATGGCTTTTAAGGCTGCTCCAGGTCTAAAAAATGAAGATTTTGCAGATTTTAAAAGCCCATGTACTAGATTTTCATTGTTTTAAAGTTAAGCACCTGTTAAAACATATGTCACAAGATGCATCTGGAAAAGAACTCTTACCTCTTTCTAACTTGGCATCAGGATTGGAATACTGAATAAGGAAGTAAAAGGAAGGAATGGTACAGTCTGCCTGACTCAGTTTTTATGCTCTCATATTTTCCCACATGACCACCTTAGGCATACTGGGGTGATAACTGAATAGGTCATGTTCATTGCTATGTCCTCAGTGGTTGAATGAATGTGTGAGAAATGCTTCTCCCCAGAACTATCTGAGTACCTGGAGCTGTGGGGCTTAGGCCCTGAAAAGGCATTATCTGGACAGAGGTTTGTGGGTTTCAGATAGGGCAGCAAAGGGTAGAGATTCTATTTTCAGTAAGACCAGTTGCCTCTTCAGTGAGGGTCTAGTCCACAGCAAAATGTCATATCCTCCAGGTTGCAAGTTGAATGCTCACTTACTTCAGTTCAGTTCAGTTCAGTTGCTCAGTCATGTCTGACTCTTTGCAATCCCATGAATCGCAGCACACCAGGCCTCCCTGTCCATCACCAACTCCCGGAATTCATTTAAACTCACATCCATCGAGTCGGTGATGCCATCCGGCCATCTCATCCTCTGTCGTCCCCTTTTCCTCCTGCCCCCAATCCCTCCCAGCATCAGAGTCTTCTCCAATGAATCAACTCTTTGCATGAGGTGGCCAAAGTACTGGAGTTTCAGCTTTAGCATCATTCCTTCCAAAGAACACCCAGGGCTGATCTCCTTTAGAATGGACTGGTTGGATCTCCTTGCAGTCCAAGGGATTCTCAAGAGTCTTCTCCAACACCACAGTTCAAAAGCATCAATTCTTTGGCGCTCAGCTTTCTTGACAGTCCAACTCTCACAGCCATACATGACAACAGGAAAAACCATAGCCTTGATTAGACGAACCTTTGTTGGCAAAGTAATGTCTCTGCTTTTGAATATGCTACCTAGGTTGGTCATAACTTTCCTTCCAAGGAGTAAGCGTCTTTTAATTTCATGGCTGCAGTCACCATCTGCAGTGATTTTGGAGCCCCACAAAATAAAGTCTGACACTGTTTCCACTGTTTCCCCATCTATTTCCCATGAAGTGATGGGACCAGATGCCATGATCTTCGTTTTCTGAATGTTGAGCTTTAAGCCAACTTTTTCACTCTCCACTTTCACTTTCATCAAGAGGCTTTTTAGTTCCTCTTCACTTTCTGCCATAAGGGTGGTGTCATCTGCATATCTGAGGTAATTGATATTTCTCCTGGCAATCTTGATTCCAGCTTGTGTTTCTTCCAGTCCAGCGTTTCTCATGATGTACTCTGCATATAAGTTAAATAAGCAGGGTGACAATATACAGCCTTGACGTACTCCTTTTCCTATTTGGAACCAGTCTGTTGTTCCATGTCCAGTTCTAACTGTTGCTTCCTGACCTGCATATAGTTTCATTCATGTTCAAATCTCAGCAACCCCATGGACCGTATGTAACCCATCAGGTTCCTCTATCCATGGGATTTTCCCAGCAAGAACACTGAAGTGGGTTGCCATTCTCTCCGCCAGGGGGTCTTGCCGACCTAGGGACAGAACTTGGTTCTCCTGCATTGTGTATCAGCTGCAATAGGCCAGTCAACCAGCTGGTCTTGGGCCTACAGGCTAGAACTCAAGGGTAGAACTTCCTGTGTATCTAGTCTCAAACTCTGGTCACATAAAGAAATTCACAAGCAAAAGTGAACTGAGAGGACACCAGAGCTGTAGAGAGAGGAGGGGGTTGGGTGTCTTTCCTTCTTGCAGTGGTATAGATCCAAAACATGGTACAAAACACTGAAAATTCACCAACTATATTTCAATTAAAAAAATCAAGTAAAGATCACAATATGACAATTTGCAAAGGAAGAAATATAAATTGACAATAAATATGCCAACAATTCAACTTAATAAAGAAGTGCAGATTAAGATACTAAAAGCATCACTTTTCCCTCGATCAGTTTGCACTTTCATATCTTGCTGATAGCTACAAACTGAAGCAGAAAAGTCTTTAAATTGATCTAGGGATCTCATTTCTAGAATTTTAAGAAAATAATTAAGAATATGTGAAAGATTTCTCCATACATGTTTATCACTACATTTCTTGCAACAGCAAGTAATAAAAAACAACCCTTATGTTCGACAATAGAAAATCATTTAGATAAATTGTAGTTTGTCCATTAAAAAAACGCATTGAAAATCCATGCAAATGACTCTCTTCCTTTATACTATAAAACAAACATAAAACACCCATTCAACTTACTTTTTCTTATTGTCCTTTTTGGCTGTCTTTTCCAGAGCTGCTCTCCTTCTCAAGTAGTCGTTCTGGATTTCATTGTATTTTGTAGTGTGCTCTTTGATGAGGTCGGTGGTTTTCTTGTGGTGTCTCTTAACCAAGTCTTTCATTTCCTTGTACTGCTTCTTTTGGAGTTTCACAAACGACTTCTGCTGCTTTAGCTCTTCAATCGTCTGCGCTTCTACTTCTGCAACAAATGGGTATGAGAGCTGAGAGCGTGGGGAGGGCTGGGCGGGCAGAGCCGCGGCGGCTGAGCAGTTTATCTGTCTGACCCTGGCCCGCTGGCAGGAGGGCTGAGCTTGGAGGTCGGACGGTGCTCCCGGCTGCTGCTATTGCTTGCTAACTTTGTGACTATGTTACCAAATTTCTTAGACTTAGTTTCTTTACTGGTAAGTTTTTTAAACGTTAGGGTTCCCCAGAAACAGAGCCCGAGGGAAGGATTCAGGCATGTGTGTTCTACCGCGGGGGCCCTCAGGAGGGGAGAGAGGGCAGCGGGTACAGAAGCAGCTGCAGCTGATGCGGTCTCAGCCGGGGTCTGCTTCTGCCTGACCCCAGGGGGCGCTCTGCAGCTGTGAACGATACTACAGGGTCAGTTTCACCTTGAAGCAACATACTTGGCAATGTCAGTGGGAGAGGTATAAGCTCCCTGGAGAGGGGGCTTCCTTTCAGCTGGGGGCAATTTTCTTTCTTTTAATGAAAGACCTCCTACACAATCTTCATCTCATCCCTGTGGTTTGCTGCTGCTGCTGCTGCTAAGTCACTTCAGTTGTGTCCAACTCTGTGCGACCCCAGAGAGGGCAGCCCACCAGGCTCCCTCGTTCCTGGGATTCTCCAGGTAAGAACACTGGAGTGGGTTGCAATTTCCTTCTCCAATGCATGAAAGTGAAAAGTGAAAGTGAAGTCACTCAGTCGTGTCCAACTCCTAGCGACCCCATGGACTGCAGCCCACCAGGCTCCTCCATCCATGGGATTTGCCAGGCAAGAGCACTGGAGTGGGTTGCCACTGCCTTCTCCTTGTGGTTTGCTAATGTTTGCAAATAGCACTACACCTGCTTTGATACAAATCTTTGAGGCCTAGCACATCAAATGCATCAGGGCATTGTCAGAGACATAGCTGTGTAACAAGTAGCTCAAAGGGATATAATGAGACATGCGGCATGATCGAGTACCTGACACAGCCGCTATGTATTTCTCAGATGAGAAATCCCTCTTCCCGATCAGTGTGCCTTCCATGAAGGCAGTTTTCAAAAGCAGAGAAGTTCTGAGCTGTTAGCAACCAACGTTCACTACAGCTGGGAGCTGGGTGCACCAGATGGTAGAGGCAACTTGGGTGGGCACCAAAAGGATTCACTTCAAGGATCACACAATGTCTATTTCTTAAGGTTGTTATGGTGATGATGAAATGAAAGAATTAATGCAGTTTTTTAACATTTTTTGGCTTAACAAATGTGTGCACAGGTTCTTGAGCACCATTTCTCAGGGGCACATGGACATGGTAGGTTTGTACATTTCGTCACAACACTGCTCCAGTATAAATCAGTAAGATGAAGGAAGGTCCTTACTGTTATTCACCCAAAGGCACCAAGAGGTTAGTGGTAGCATACATGACTACATAGTGTTTTATTTAATGCCAAGAAAACACTCAATGTGACAGAGCTTGATATTAAAACAGTCTGCATTTTATTGATTTATTTAATCAATTTTAGAATATGCACTTAAAAATATGTTAACATTTCTAAAACTAAGATGCATCATATAGTCAATGGATAGTCACAATTTGTTGGTGCTTTTCCTTCTTGGCACTCCACGAGTAACGGGATACCTGAGAATGGACGGTGCCTTAAATTCAATGAATTATCATTTATTTAGACCTGGACTAAGTCATGGTTCACATGTTTCCAATCCTTTGATGTGAACTTTCCACTTCTGGGAACAAAAATAAGTTATTATAAATATTTAGCACTGTCAAGAGATTCAGAGATAATATATGCCATGAATAACAACAGACCTAAATAGAAAATGGAATGTCTAGTGGATAAACATTGATACCAGAGTAATAATTTATGTTCTTAAATGCTAAGGTCTTTAAGCAATTGAAATATGCTTCCCTTTTAATAATGGATCTATTCTCCTGACATTCAATTCCTTTTGAGAAGGAGGCCAGGGAGAGAAACACGTCCATTTGTTTAACGGTTTCCCTCAGGCCCGAGTGGACTCATTATGGTTGTTGCATAATGATTTATTATGTTAAAATTTATAATCCTAAGGAATCACTGCTGTTTTGGTGACATATTCAACCCCACTTCTTTAAAAATGATGTGCAATGTGTCAGCTGTGGCAAGTTTAGGAACAAGGTTCCAGGTGTTCCAATTTATGATTAAAAATAATCCCGTTGAAAGTACTATTTTTTAAAAAATCTGTGGATAAAAGGCTACTTTTTGAATATGTCCTTAAACATAAAGAAAATGTCCATTTATATAAGGAAATAGATAGCACTCATAAGCAAATTACCCTGATATAATCACTGCTAATATATTGATACAAATACCCACTTTTCATTTATGCATTTGTGTATTTTTAAATAATATTGCAATAATGCTCTGATTTATTTTTTCTCTTGTTTTATGTGCAAACATTTTATTGTTTCTCATGGAATGAAGTCTATAAACACATGTTTTCTTTTCATACATTTCTAAAATAATTTTTGATGCATATTTTATGTGTTATTTTGGTGAAATTATACATACACATTCCTTTCAATTTTCACAAACTGAACAGGCTTCTAGAGCCACCACTTAGACCATAATCAGAATATTATCAGACCCCAGAGGCCTCTTTGTGACTCCTGCCCTTGCATCCCCCCTCCATGTAGAATCCAAATCACTGTTTCTAAGAACACAAATCACTTTTGCCTGTTTTTGAACTTTATGTAGCTGGGATCGTAAAGAATGTGCCCTTTTGTGCCTGTCCTCCTTTCTCCAACATTATGCTTATAAATTTTATCCATGTAGTTCTGTGTAATTGTAGTTATATCTACAGATGAATCCTATTTTATTCTGTCACTAAACCACAGTTTATTTATCTAACCTCCTGGTTATGGATATTTGGGTTGTTTACGGTTTGGGCTTCTGACCTGCAGTTCTGCGTTTGGTGTACATTTCTGTTGTACATTGGGCCAACATGCTACATAATGCTACACATTGTTCACTTTATTAAAGAAAGCTCATACCAATTTTGGTCCTACTAGTTTAAGAAACTTACTGACTATAAAGTAGTTGCAAACTGTATCATCATTCTTAAACACCGTGTATTCTATGGTCACAAATAATCCATATTCTGCATTTCTAAAACATGCTATATTGTGGGTACTTCAGGAAGTCTACATTCCTCTTCATTGGGTCACATTTCCAACATGAAACTATTCCTTGATTCCAAAATATATGATAGTATGTTATTTTTTATATCAATAAGGTCCTTTCTGCCAAGTATGGTTACTTCTCTGTGATTACATTATGTAACATGGGTTGAACCAGGATATATCTGTAGATAGTTTTAGAAAAGAAATACCAATCATGTTATATTTCAAAGATAAAATTTCCTCCCCTCTAAATACTTACACTGTGTAATATTCAGGTGCCTAAATCCATAGGGGGCAAGATGGTATTTACCTGTTAAAACACTCTGAATAAGATCTTCTGTTTTGGCAGGTGCCTTTACAGAACCTAAAATAAAAAGACAAAATAAATAGCCTCCTGTAACTTTTAAAATTATCTTCTTCCTGTAAAACAACATTTGGCTCTGGTCTCTAAGTTTCTTTATTACAGATTACAAATTCCTGAAGAAAATTATCCTAAAAACATTCTAAGAAATGTCTTCATTTTGTAATTTTGTGTCAAACAAATTAAATGTGAACCTATAAGGTAAGGTAAGTCACTTCAGTCGTGTCCGACTCTGTGCGACCCCAGAGACGGCAGCCCACCAGGCTCCCCTGTCCCTGGGATTCTCCAGGCAAGAACACTGGAGTGGGTTGCCATTTCCTTCTCCAATGCATGAGAGTGAAAAGTGAAAGTGAAGTCGCTCAGTCGTGTCCGACTCTTAGCGACCCCATGGACTGCAGCCCACCAGGCTTCTCCTCCCTGGGATTTTCCAGGCAAGAGTACTGGAGTGGGGTGCCTTCGCCTTTTCCGGTGTGAACCTATATGCTTCATTTATAGAGAGAAAGGACATCTCTCCACTTTGAATCAAAACGGTCAACAAATTCGGTTTTGACAATGCTACTGCCACCTTCTGGCAAAATCAGGAGTGACAAGTGGTCTTTGTAAAAGAACAGGTGAGCGGGCAGGAACAATGTTGCAGGCAAGACCTACTGGGTGCCAAAGTCACTGGTCAAAAGTTTAAGGAGAAACAGGATAGTCTCATGGTCTTGAAGTCTCTCTCCCTAGATATTTATTAACTCTAAAGGGTAAAAGTACAACTCTAAGTGGAGGAATCAGGCAGGTGGCACCTTAACCAAGTGACCCAACATGAGGTACAGCATCATCAGGTATTCCTGACATGATGCTCTGAGAACAGCACCGCTTCTGTGATGTTCCTGTCACAAATGCACACCTCCAGTCTAACTGTGAGAAAACATTGGGCCAATCCAAATTGAGGTGCTGTCTACAAAATAATGGACCAGCGCTCTAAAAGTGCACAGGGCATGGAAAAATGAACAGACTGGGGGACTGCTGCAGATTCAAAGAGGCGAAGGGCACATGACACCTGACAATTAATTCAAAGAGGCAAAGGGCACATGACAATTAATACAGTGTGGGATCCTGAGTTGGAACCTGGAACAATAAAGACATTAGTGGGAGGCAGGTGAAGTTCAAAGTCTACGGTTTAATTCAAGGCATTATGCCAATGTTAATTTCCTGGTCTGACTCTGACCGATGTTAACACCAGAGAAGAGGAATCCATTTTTGTAATCTATTCTGTGTTATTTTAAAAATGATTCTAAAACATCCAGTTAAAAAAATCAAATGCTAAAATTCTAAGTTTTATCCTACTCTCGAAAGCACATGGTTAGTCGCTATTTAAATGACTTATTCATATTCTAGAAAACACAGAATGTTTGTATTTGGTACATAAAATGTTCATTTGAAAATATCACATCTTGTTTATACTTGTCACTCCTTAATATTAATCTCAACAATCTCCTTTCTTAAGTAGCCTCAGCAGGAGCAGAGAAGCTAAAGGGAAGAATTTTAGGATCATGGAGAAGGGTGTCAGTTTTGCCTTGACTCTACATTAGCAACGTGGCCTTCAAGAAGTAACTTATTTCTGCAATTTAAAACTGCAATTTATTCATCTGTACTGTGGGGACGATGGTGGAATCAGCTCTCAGAGGCCTGGTCTGAGAGTGAAGTGAGATAATCCATGTGAAGGGCTGAGCATGCTCAGCACGCAGTTGGCACTTAAAATGAGTGAAAAGTGAGCTGGAGAAAGACGGGAAGGAATTCTCGGTAGAGACTTAATTTAGTGAAGCAGAACTAAGAATGTACTTCTAAAGCATAAAGTGTAAGGTGTTTGAAGAACCCCTCACACACCCTGGCAGCAGATGGACCAACATCCACCACTAAATAAAGACATGGGGAATCTGGGTGATATTTTGTTTTGGTTTCACAAGTTATCAGCAGAGCCAGATGAGCACTTACAAGTCTCATAAAAAGGACTTATGAGTCCTTCTTTCTTTCTTCCCTTCCTTCCTTCCATTATTCATCTGTCAGCAAACATTTCTGGACGGCCTCCTAAGTCCATGTGTCTCCCTCGCCTCAGGATGCTAACTCAGTCACGCTGCCCGCTTTTAGTCTGGACACACTAGAGACTGCTGGTTACGTAGTGCAGCTCTTTCCTCTGAATATTTACCTGGAGCTGGTTGGCTGTGTAGAGCCTGTGAGGGTGGTTTGGGTGTCAGGGACGTCGTGTGATTCACCCCGTTTTCTGCTGGAGTTGGCCTGGCTTCACTCGGAGCTTCTGAGGGTGTTTCCCCAGGATCAGCCTAAAATCATAGACATACGTTCATTTTCCACACTTCTTACTGTTCTTTTGTTACCTTCTGAAACCCACAAAGTTACATTTGATGCCATTTCCACAACTCATTTGGACTCTGAAATATCACATTTGAATCTATGTAGAAAGCAGGGTAAAAACAGCATGGTATTGAACCATGATTGTGGTAGGTTAATTGTATTAAAGCCCCAATATCTATGCCTTCCTGTGTTCTGGCCCTTGAGTGCATCCTCCCACACTGACAGTGGAACTGAGCATGTGATTTGCTTTGGTCAAATGAAAGAGTAGCAAACTTAATGTAAGCAATGGATTGAAAAGCCATGTGCAAAGGTTTCTTCTCTTTCTCAGACCCCTGCTATAGCCATGGAGCATGAGAATCCACGTGGAGGCGAGCTGAGTCACATAGGCAAGGACATCCTGGACCAGGCAGCCCCAAGCTGACCATGGAAACTTACGTGAGTCCAGCTCAGATGAGCTGAGACTAGTCCAGATCAACAGAATTGCACAGCTAACCAAATAACTCATGAACAATAATAAGCAGTTGATGTTGTAAGCCACTAAATTGGAGGACTGTTTGTTATGCAGCAGTAACCAATTGACAGTGGTTATAAGTGTTGATTTTAGAGTCAGACTTATCTGGGCTATAAGGCCCTGCCACTTATTAATGGTGTGATATTGAGGAAGTCACTTAACTGTCTGCCACTCATTTTTCTCATCTTTATTGATGAGGATATGTACTGGACTGGCCAAAACATTCATTTGCATTTTTTGAAACACCTTACAAAAAAACCCTCAAACTTTTTGGCCAACTCCGTATGTACTGGGGATCATATTATCTAGATTGTAATGTTGTTTAGAGAATCAAGTAAGTTACTATTTATAAAGTGCTTAGAATAATACCTGGCACAGAGTATATATGTGCATGTCAAAGAGATGAAACATTTAAGCTTGTATAACACTACCAATGAATAATAGTAACAAATACATTAAGTGAAAGTGAAGTCGCTCAGTCGTGCCCCACTCTTTGCCACCCCATGGACTGCAGCCCACCAGGCTTCTCCATCCATGGGATTCTCCAGGCAAGAATACTGGAGTGGGTTACCATTTCCTTCTCCAGGGGATCTTCCCGACCCAGGGATCGAACCCAGGTCTACCGCATTGGAGGCAGACGCTTTAATCTCTGAGCCACCAGGGAAGCCCCATTTACACCTATGAAATCCCAAGACTTTCCTGGTGGCTTAGATGGTCTGTCTACAATGCAGGAGACTTGGGTTTGATCCCTGGGTGGGGAAGATATCCTGGAGAAGGCAATGGCAACCCACTCCAGTATTCTTGCCTGCAAAATCCCATGGATGGAGGAGCCTGGTAGGCTATAGTCCACAGGGTTGCAAAGAGTTGGACACCACTCAGTAACTTCACTTTCACGTTCTATGAAACCTCTACTGAATTCCCTATAGCAGCTAATCTGCTATGCACTGTGTAGAGCAAACACTTAATGTTTGATGAATAAATGTTGATCTTAATAAAACAGTTGCCTCCATAATTATATAACATCTCAGTGGTGCTTTCTGGGGTTCTACAATTCTTTTCTCAGAATTACCTTCTGAGTTCAGGGCAGATTTTCCTGACAGTGAGGCTACCCCAATGCTCTACTTTGTAGTATCATTAAAAATATAATTAGGAAATGGCCAGAAGTCATTTGGAGCCCAATGTTATGACATTTTGTCATGTAATTACAGAAAGCAGGTTGTATTACAATAGCATTTTTAGAAAATGTAAGATGAGAATGAAAATAATTACTCTCATTGTCACAAGTGGCTTTTTTAAAATTTATTTTAATTGGAGGCTAATTACTTTACAATATTGTAGTGGTTTTTGCCATATAAGTGGCTTTTAATCTGTCCCCCAAAGCATCTTTAAAACATGTTCCAACGCTGCTTTTGGTGATGGATGGCAAACTTATTTTAATTCAGTGAACAATCCCTGTTTACCTACCACAGCCTGCTCTGCTCAGAGCTGTGATGCTGAGATGCAAGAGATGAGCTGGGGTCAGTGGTGATGGTGGGGCAGGGAGACAAGAACCTAGGCCTGTGGAACTCATGATACAGAACGCTGGCTTCTGAAAGACGGCTGCTCCGAAGGGGAAGTTCTGGTGTGTTTTGTGTTATTCAGTTACATCCATCAGGAAAATTCTCCTTAAAATCATGATGCCCAGGAGAGGATTGCATATTTTTTGTTCAGCAAGAGACTGCAACCTGAAGGTGCATGGAAATGCTCACTAAGTGTTGCCAGATTTTAAAACAAAGGAGATTTTACCTTAATAAAATGGATTTCCTACTTCATTTGAAAACTCATATAGGGTACCACTGGACCTGCAATCTCACTCTGGATGAGAACAGAGGGGTTTCTGCTCCTTTAGCACAATTCCATCTTACTCATTTACCTGCCTTGATCCTGTAGTCACTGGGTTTGCAGGAGACACTTGAGAAGAATGAACTATCAGAGATGTTTGACCACAAAATTCCAAAAGCAAGTGTATTTACATTGCACAGAAGAGAGCTGAAGTAAAGGGAGTGCTCGAAAGAGGACTGGGTCATCAGCAAAGTTACCCCTAGCTTTCTCCTCTGCCTTGAATACTGTGAGGGAAACTTTTCCACCTCCCAGTTGTAGGGGGTCTCCACCGTCATCAAACTCAGCCACCTGGGAAGTAGGGACAGAAGGTGCTCTGTTCCATGGGCAATCTGGAACCCATTTATATCCAGGCAGGTTTCTGGAACCATGAGGGGAATAAACTAGATTCTTTCCGGTATGACAGCTGGTGATACCAGCCGTCTGGAGGAAGACAGGGAAGAGGACAATTTTGAGGAGCAAAGAATGGAGGTGGTGGAAAGTCAGTTTCCATGAAGGCAATCATGTGTGGCTACTTTTGGGCAATTAGGAGGAGTGTCAGGGGCCCTCAGGCTGGAGGCATATTCAAAATGAACACAGAAGGTTATTTCCCCTGTATCCAGTTTTGCAGGTATTCCATGCAGATGTGTGCCCTTGGGAAATCAAGTTCAATCATTAACTCTAGTTGAGATGCAGGAAATAGAAACCTCTGCTTATCAAGGGTGTGTAAGACAAAGCCCTTACATTCCAGAAATTGATATAATGTATGAATACAAAGACATTTTAAAAAAAGCAGATACATGTTGGCCTTCCCTTAAGAATCCACCTTGCAATGGAAGGGACACTGGTTGGATCCCTGATCTAGGAAGATTTCACATTCCTTGGAGCAACTAAGCCTGTGCACAGCAATGACTGAGCTCAGGCGCCCGGGTGCCAGTGCTCTGGGGCAGCCACAGCAGTGGGTCACAGACACAGAACAATGAAGCGAAGCGCCCACCCCCTGCAACTAGAGAAAGCCCGTGTGCATCAAGGAAGACCCAGCACAGCTGAAAAATAAACAATTTTTTTTTTTTTTAAAGCAGATTAACGTTGAGGAAATATAACTGGCAAAAATTTTGTGGTTACAAGTGAGGATCAAGAGATCGTCAAAGCCTGGAGCTGGATTTGGGGCAGGCTCCGGATAAATGCTTGGTCCAGGAGTCCTGCTCCAGGAAGGGCAGGCTGCATTGCATACATAATCCCAGGGTCACGTGGGGCCCCTCGCACTGTAACAAGCAGTTGATAGAAATGATGGAAATGAGCAATGCAGACGAGATGGAATGCCACAGGGCCCAGCGAGGCTGTGCTCAGACTTGGAGAAGAAGCCGCTTAGAGCGGTGACTGCTTTCAGCCCGGGCTTCCAGGAAAGTTGGAAAACTGCGTTTTTGTCAGGTGTCTCCCATTTTAAAACCACTGAGAGGCCTAACAAAGCTCATCTTCAGAGTGCATTTGGCTGAGAAGCTGCGCACCTGGGCTTGGAGGAGAGAGCTCGCCCGGATTTCAGTCGGTCTTTCAGTCTGTCGGGGCCCTCTGTGGGCCCACCGGAGGGCTAGAAACCGAGTGGGCGGGGCCACCTGCCTCTGGTCCCCGCCCACTTCCCTCATCGGGGCCAGCAAAGGAGGGCAGAATGCTGAACGCTAAGGACTCGGGGCCCCTTTTGTAGACTGACCCTCGTCAGAGACCTCTTAGGATTTCCTGGAAACTGATTTTAAGCTTAGTGAGAATTTACAGTGGCATAAGCATGAGACTGATGCTTAAAATATGTTGCTAACGAAGGGCAGTATATACAGATTTGAATTGGTATCTCCCTGATGAAGATCACCGTGTGCCAGACACTGTCACACATGCCGGCTTCATCTCAGCCAGCAGGGAAGGCAGTCACTCAACTCCATCAGACGGCAGAGATTAGTTGTTCAGTGCCTCAGTCGTGTCCAACTCTGCCATCCCATGGGCTGACGCACGCAGGCTTCCCTGTCCTTCACCATCTCCCAGAGCTTGCTCAAACCATCAGGGACATTAGTAAGTGTCTTTACTAAAGACTTTGTTAAAAGTCATTAGTAACTTGCTGGAAGCCACACTGTTAACAGGGGCATTAATGTTTGAATATATGTTACAGTCTAAAGTCTAGGTTTTCTACCGTGTTAGTTCACCCTCTATTCTGATAAGAGCAATTTAAGCAACCATAATAGTAACTTACTTTATTGATGAGATACAGAGATGTATAAATGTAAACATTACTCTCAAAAAGCTTACTCTGTTGCACTAAAAAAGCATTTGTGTATTAAAAATGAGTTAAATAAAGCAGCTAAACACAAGAATTTGTGGGAGGGAGCCCAATACAGTACTATAATTTCTAATATCATTGAAAGGTTGAATATTTCACATGAGATGAAATGCAAAAACCAGATCCCTTGCCCCACTCACAAGCATAAGTGGAAGGCAATACTTGTGACTTTCTCCCCACTCCAAATATTCTTTTTCACAAGTTAGAATAAAATAAACCTGCAATCCTTTCTCACTGCACTGGAAATTACAATCGAAACAAAAGAACTAGAAATATTTTCTCAATTTAATGGCAAGACTCTTGGGATCCAATTAAACAAATTTTCAAGGAAAGAAGTTTCAGAAGTGTATTTCGCTTGCACTAAATTTTGCTTACGTGCATAGAGAAAAATGAGTTACAGCAGAAATCGTTCACTACTCTCTAGTGGCCAAGTGAAAGCGTTACACTATTTTTCTTTCAAAACATGAAACAGTAGATGTTTTTAAAGCCAAGATTTTATAAAAAATATTTCTATCCTTCCTATTTCCAATATGAACAGAAAAACCTTAAAATATAACATAAGTGGATCAGTAAAAAATATAACTAGAAAGACCATTTTCACAAGTTTTAGAGAAGGAGGAAAGGCTGCATGGAATGCTAGCTAAAAAGACTTCAGTCCTAGGCATTAAAAATTGGGTCTGACGATGAAGCAATAGAGAACTAGGATTTAGGGAATTTAGTGAGGAGGTTCATAGGGTAAAGTAAAAGGTTTTCCAAATACCAGATGTGTGACTGGGCTATTGGTGGTGTTGGTGTTCTGCCTGAGTCATCTAAAAATACAAAAGTAATTACCCTCCAATGTAAATAAATCAATGAATTAAAAAAAAAAAAAAAAAAAAACACCACAGTGCCTTCCATGTCATTGTTAGGATAATACTATTTTCACTCAGATTCCAGATGGGTGAGGGCAAGGGCAAAGTCCTTAGTGTCTCCAGAATATTTAGATCAAGGCTCATAATTTCACCATGTAGAGATCTAGTTCACTCAGGATTAATTCAGGCAGTGAAAGTGGCTACATCAAAACCAGCCTTTCCCTTAACAAAGAGCTTTCTTAAACACCTGTACAATTGGTACCTTAAATTTATATTACCTGAGTGAAATTAGATTATGTATCTGCCCCCCATTTCTAAAAAATTTACATTTCTGAAACCTGTATCCTAATGTATGTGTTCTAAAGCACTGAGGGATGATGTATGCTAATATTTGCAGCCTACTTTTAAATGCATCAAAAATCAGATGGAATAATGAAAGAATAGAGGGTTATATATGTGATCTATATATCCACATATAGATGGATATATATGTGATAAAGAAAATGCATCAAAATTGGAATTGTGGAATCCAGGTGATTGATATATGGCTGCTCTTTGTATAATTCTTTCAACATTAGTGCATGTTTGAAAATCTTTATAATACATTATGACAAAGCCTCTATCTTTTTAAGAGTCCATCAGAGTGAGTTAGAAGCAAAAGACAGCTTTAAAGACCTGAGTAAATTCATTTGTTGACTTCAGTTTTTGTCATCATATATGTCAACATCATTCAAAGAAATCATCAGCATTCACGAGATATCTCTTTGATGAAGCTTTAGTGACAGCTGCAAGTTACACGCATATGTGTGAATTTTAATTAAAGTCAGTTTCTTTCTCCAGACTGTAAGGACTATAAAAGCATCTGATTTTTCTAATCATTATATCTCTATATTGCCCAGTATGGAAACTGACACAGTGTGTTAAAAAAAAAAAACAACTTTTATTAAAATGAATGCATGAAGAAATCATTTGTTTCCTCCTCATGTATAATCAATAAATGAAGTATTAGTGACAGAGTCTTGAAATTAAAGAACCACTTAAATGTTATGATAAAAAGATATTTTTTGAATGAATGAATCAATGGATGAAAAATATGAAGATGCTGCTCTTCCTGTTGTCTGTGGTTAGAGAATCTGCATTTAATTCATAGTTGCAATAATTTATTTAGAAGGAGATTAAATGGTGACAGGACATAGCTCTGCTGAGTATTTTGTGTTGCATATGTTACTACCAAATTTAATTTATTGGAAATATTTTGATATAGTCTCCAAAGAAATCAGCAGAAACAAACTCTTTGAGTCAGGCAGAAATCAGGGATTTCTCCTTTAAAGAAGTTATGGACCAACCACCCTTCACATTCATTTTTGTGTGTGTGTCTTTCATATTAATTAAGCGAAATCATTTGGCAATGATCTGATTGACTGATGGCCTATTACTCACAGAACATATTCTGGCTCTGTGATGACATAGAGGGTGGGATGGGGTGTGTGGAAGGGAGACATGTGTATGCTTGTGGCTGATTCACATGTTGTAGGGCAGAAGCCAACACAGCACTGTGAAACAAGTATCCTCCGATTACAGAAAAAGAACAGATTCTGGACAATTCCCCAAGAAGAGTTTTTCCTGTCCCCCTTCCCAGTTTCCAGATGACAGTTGAGAATGCATAGAATTCTTGACTTTGTAATTTCATTTTGATTCCATGTGGGGAGAGCCACGTGCTTGAGAGACAGACGTAGGGCTCCAAGCCAATGGTTCTCAATGTGTGGCCCCTGGACCGGCAGCATTAGCATTGCTGCAGACTTGTCAGAATGCCAGTTCTTGGTCCATCCCAGATCTGCTGAACCAGAAACTGTGGGGGCAGGCCCAGTGATCTGTGTTTATAGGAGCCATCCAGGTGATCCTGATTCACAGTAATACTAAAGTCTGAGAGCTCTACTACTCAAAGTATGGTCCACAGCAGCACCGGCAGCACCTGGAGGCTTGTTAGAAATGCATCATTTTGTGCCTGGCTCCAGACCTATTAAATCTGAATTTGCACGATAGCAAGATCTGTATGCAGATTAAAATTTGAGAAGTCTTGCTCTAAAGCAGAGTGAAAAACTGTCATTTTTTAAAATTAGTGCCAAATTCTTAAATAGTGGATAAAGTGTCAAGCTTCCATCTTGGAAAACTTAAATGACATCCAATGCTTTATTGAGTTTAAACACTGTAAGTTTTTGAGAGCATCACCTTGGACTTTTTGCTATTGGATTATTTTACTGCCAAAATTCACACCAGACCATAGGATATTTTTCGTTATGAATAATTAAACCCATTGAAGATGCCCACTGTGCCACACACAGAACTAAGAAGTAAATGGTTTTAGATAAATTTCAGCTCACTTATAAGAGCATGGGTGAGAAAACTAAAAAAGTAGACCTCTTGGAATAACTGAAATTGAGTATTAGTAAATAGCTTTCTCTTTCAACATTGAAAGGACGTGAAGACCACTCACACACTTTACCTGTATCATGTACATATGGATGATAGAGGGCCAGCAGGCAGTGTGCAAATAACCTAACAGATCCCACATACATAAACCTAACTCTTTGAATAGTTAAGTGCTAATAATATCCAGTGATTTAAAGGAAGAAATCTTGACATTTGATTCAACATAAAACTGAATTCAAAGTATTACTATTTAAGGTTAATGTCTTATATTCCGTGCTCAGTCTTCCAGGTGACCTGCTAAAGGGGCCAGAAAGATGAATAAGAGCTAGTCCTTGTTAAAGGTTAGTAGAAAACTACAGTTTTGTTATTGAGGTAGTGTGATGTGGTGTAGTGTTGATCTTTGCTACTCAAGGTGTGAGCCATGCAACGATGCTATCCCATCGCTGGGGCTTGTCAGAGATGCTGAGGCTCACATTCTAGCCCAGACACACTAAATCAGGGTCAGCATGTTGTCATGATGCCCTGGCCTGCACATAAACTTCCAGCAGTGTTGATGTAGAACATGAGTTTTGGAGCCAGATTGCTTGGATTTCAATCTCAGTTCTGCTCCTTAGTATTTGTGTGGCACTGGGCAAGGAATAGAATCAGTGCCTCAGTTTCTTCATCTGTTAAATAGGAATAATAATAATCGTTAAGAAATATGGACATTTTAGGACTTAATATGTGTTAACAGATGTTAACAGAAAAGGGTCAGAATGGTGCCAAGTTCAGAGTAAACACTCAGTAAAATATTTCTTCACTCCTTGTGCTAAAAAGAAGTCATGTTCAAATAGTGCATTTGGAATATCACATACTATTTTGCAGTCAAGCCACTGGATATTTACTTTATTCTCTTTAGAGGTTTATTTTGAAAAATAGAAAATAAAAGTGCTACTGATATATCGTTAGTGAGATCACTCAGTCATGTCTGACTCTTTGTGACCCCATGGACTGTAGCCTACCAGGCTCGTCCGTCTGTGGGATTTTCCAGGCAAGAGTACTAGAGTGTGTTGCCACTGCCTTCTCCAGAGGACCTTCCTGACCCAGGGATTGAACCCAGGTCTTCTGCATTGTAGGCAGACACTTTACCGTCTGAGCTCATTAGTCATCTCTAATAACCACATTAAGCTAGTAGAGCTGTGGAAAACTCATTTTTAATTAAGAACTTTTGTAAAGGAATACTATACATTCATAGAAAACATGCTAGAATGATGACCACCAAAAATGTTAACCTGATCTGCAAGATTACTGAGAGGCCTTTTTGTTTCTTTATTATGTTTTAAAAATTTTTATACACCATTTTATTTAGAGAAGTAACTAAAAATATTATAAAGCCTTAGCAATGACTCAGATTAGGTAACTTTGTATGACTTTACTAACCCATGATCCTGATTTATGACTTTAAAAGAGACAAAATAAATTCAGCAACTCACTTGATTTCCAATTATATACTGGAATTATATATATATGTAATTATATATATATATATATTTTCACATGATCTGAAACAAATGTCTATTGTTCAAAGCAATGGGGGAATTTTAAAATTTCCTACTTTTTTGGTTTACCAATTACTTATGAAGATAATTTATTAGACTATTACAATTCTGGGTATATTTTGTAGTTCAATAATGTCTTTCATTTTCAAATAGAAATGACCTTTATAACTACCAAGTTAAAAGGATTATACTAAAAAAGTCTTTGCTGCTAAAATAGTGTCTCCAGTGTCTGCCATGTCCTAGATAGAATTTTCTTTTGAGAAAACCATAGTTACTTCTTTTCAGTGGCCTCTTTCAAACAAACTTACATTATTACAAGACAAGATAAAGGGCATGCTGGTGTTCAAAGGTGTGAAATGCCATTTTCTCCCAGCATTACATGGTAAGGGCAAATAATTTTTCTTCTTGAGCTTTAGAAATGAGGTCAGTTAAGGGTTTAGACATTTCAAAGGAAAAAATAAATGTATTTTCTACAGGACCATGTAAAATTTATGGGATTCAACGTGAAATTTATGCAATTCAATGCTTCTAAAATTATTTCTAAAACTGAAAATGTTCAAATATTATTTGAGTGTAACCAACTTAGCAGCAGCAGCAGCAACATTATACATTTACTGAAAATTCTTATGACCATCATTTTAGAGGAAAAACAAAAGTAATGTTGACCTAAATTTCTACTTCTGTATTTTTATATCCATTATTGTTATATTCTCCACAAATAGCTTTTATTTTTCCAAAAATTAAAGTATAGTTGATTTACAGTGGTGTTAGTTTTAGGTTTACAGTAAAGCAGTCAATTATATATATATATTTCAGACTGTTTTTCATTATAGGCTGTTACAGTTCTGTTTGCTATGTGTGTTGTTTATCTATTTTATATATAGTCGTGTGTATCTGTTAATCCTAAACTCCGAATTTGTCCCTCCTCCCTTTCCCTTTGGTAACCATGAGTTTGTTTTCTGTGTCTGTGGGTCTATTTCTATTTTGTGAATAAGTTCATTTGTATCACTTTTTAGTTAAGTAAGACAGAGAAAAAAAAATCACATGATATCACATATACGTGGAATCCAAATAGGTTTTTGGTATGTGATACCTGGTGCTCTGAAAGGACAGTGATGTAAAAGATCTGCGGTCTCAAAGGCCTTAGGTCTCCTACTCTACAAAGTGACATTTTTCTCATTAGAAAACGGTCTCTACCTGTTTCATTACAAGGCTTTTACCTCTATTGTTATATTATATAAGCTGAAATTGGTGGTGTCTTGAAATCTCTTCAAGTCAGAGCTTACTCCTTGGAGGGATGGCCAACATCTAGGTACAAGTTGATGATATAGAAAGTATTGTTTTGAAATAGTAGCAAAACATAATTTTATCTGAAAATGCTTTCTTTAAACAACTATTTTTTTAGAAAATAGATTGCATCCAGTTGATTAAAGAGATTCCTGTTTTCTAATTAGAGAAGGCTTAATCAGATCAGATCAGATCAGTCGCTCAGTCATGTCTAACTTTTTGCGACCCCATGAATCACAGCACGCCAGGCCTCCCTGTCCATCACCAACTCCCGGAGGTCACTGAGACTCACATCCATTGAGTCAGTGATACCATCCAGCCATCTCATCCTCTGTTGTCCCCTTCTCCTCTTGCCCCCAATCCCTCCCAGCATCAGAGTCTTTTCCAATGGGTCAACTCTTCGCATGAGGTGGCCAAAGTACTGGAGTTTCAGCTTTAGCATTATTCCTTCCAAAGAAATCCTAGGGCTGATCTCCTTCAGAATGGACTGGTTGGATCTCCTTGCAGTCCAAGGGACTCTCAAGAGTCTTCTCCAACGCCATAGTTCAAAAGCATCAATTCTTCGGCACTCAGCCTTCTTCACAGTCCAGCTCTCACATCTATACATGACCAGAGGAAAGACCATAGCTTTGATTAGGTGAACCTTTGTTGGCAAAGTAATGTCTCTGATTTTCAATATGCTATCTAGGTTTGTCATAACTTTCCTTCCAAGGAGTAAGTGTATTTTAAGGTCATGGCTGCAGTCACCATCTGTAGTGATTTTGGAGCCCAGAAAAATAAAGTCTGACACTGTTTCCACTGTTTCCCCATCTATTTCTCATGAAGTGATGGGACCGGATGCCATGATCTTCGTTTTCTGAATGTTGAGCTTTAAGCCAACTTTTTCACTCTCCACTTTCACTTTCATCAAGAGGCTTTTGAGTTCCTCTTCACTTTCTGCCATAAGGGTGGTCATCTGCATATCTGAGGTGATTGATATTTCTCCCAGAAATCTTGATTCCAGCTTGTGCTTCTTCTAGCCCAGCATTTCTCATGATGTACTCTGCATATAAGTTAAATAAGCATGGTGACAATATACAGCCTTGACGTACTCCTTTTCCTATTTGGAACCAGTCTGTTGTTCCATGTCCAGTTCTAACTGTTGCTTCCTGACCTGCATACAGATTAATCAAGAGGCAGATCAGGTGGTCTGGTATTCCCATCTCTTTCAGAATTTTCCATAGTTGATTGTGATCCACACAGTCAAAGGCTTTGGCATAGTCAATAAAGCAGAAATAGATGTTTTTCTGGAACTCTCTTGCTTTTTCCACGATCCAGCGGATGTTGGCAATTTGATCTCTGGTTCCTCTGCCTTTTCTAAAACCAGCTTGAACATCAGCAAGTTCACGGCTTAATAGTAATCTAATTATATTTCCATATATTATCTTTACTGTGAATTATATTTTATGAAATATGTTATTAAGTTAAAGTCAGTAGAAGAGAAAAGATTTTCAGAGCTTAGAAACCCACTGATATCTAAGGAGAGAGCCTTTAATTTCGTACTGGTGTTTATATGAATAAAACAAGAAATTCACTGAAATCTCTAGTCTTAATCTTTTCAAAGGCCATTACAAAGAAAAAAAAAACACTATTATCTTTGAAGAAACACTGAAATTAAAGATGTAACTATTGTCAAAAATTTAAATTCTAGTTCCCAAACAAACAAAAAAAAATCAGAAAGGGTATTCTATCTTTAATTCTAAAACAACAGCTATTTAGCACTGTGGGATTCCTTATTAGCAGAATTGTACTTGGGATTCTTGCCTGCATGATAAATTGAGAGGATATTCTCAGGCGAAAACTTCAGGGAAGTGAGGAAAACAGGCTAAGACAGGGAAACAAGATAAACCCAGAGTGGTTTCAACTGGAGTCTGCTGCTAAGCTGCTAAGTCACTTCAGTCATGTCAGACTCTGTGCGACCCCATAGACGGCAGCCCACCAGGCTCCCCTGTCCCTGGGATTCTCCAGGCAAGAACACTGGAGTGGGTTGCCATTTCCTTCTCTGATGCATGAAAGTGAAATGTGAAAGTTAAGTCGCTCCGACCCTCAGCAACCCCATAGACTGCAGCCTACCAGGCTCCTCCGTCCATAGGATTTTCCAGGCAAGAGTACTGGAGTGGGGTGCCATTGCCTTCTCCGCAACTGGAGTCTAACCTCAGCCTGATCCTATAGTGTGGAAGGTGGGGTGGGGCACGGGAGCTTGAACTGCAGCATTGAAGGTGCTCATCCAGAAGCGAGAGCCTGGGCTGTTATTCTGTATCCGACAGTCACAGGACACAGTCACCTCCTTGCAAGAAGAATCTGCTAGACATTCCAAAGCAAGGCAGTTCCTATCAGCCTAGGCCAGGCTTCTGGAGAAGTGTGTGGCTATGAGCTGTTTTCAGCCCACCCTGCAGCAGCTCTGCAAAGGAACTCTGGGCTGGTACCAGCAAAATCTGCTTAGAGCATGGATGACATGCTTGCTCTCTCTGTGCCCTCTGGACCAGCCAAGCAGTGAGCGCTCAGACTAACTGCTCAAATTCAAGCAGTAGGCCTAAGTGGCAGTGTCTTTTTTTTTTTTTTAAAGTGGTGTTTTTTTATTCAGTTCTTTTTAAATTTTATTTATTTATTTAATTGCAGGATAATTACTTTACAATATTGTGATAGTTTTTGCCATACATCAACATGAATTGGGCTTTCCTGGTAGCTCAGCTGGTAAAGAATCTGCCTGCAAAGCAAGAGACCCTGGTTCGATTCCTGGATCATGAAGATCCCTGGAGAAGGGATAGGCAACCCACTCCAGTATTCTTGGGCTTCCCTGGTGGCTCAGACAGTAAAGAATCCACCTGCAATGTGAGAGACCTGGATTTGATCCCTGGGTTGGGAAAATGCCCAGGAGGAGGGCCTAACAAACTACTCCAGTATTCTTGGTTGGGGAATCCCCATGCACAGAGGAGCTTGGCAGGCTACAGTCCACGGGGTTGCAAAAAGTTGGACACAGCTGAGCGACTAAGCACAGCAAAGCAACAACATGAATTGGCCACAGGTGTACAAGGAAAAGCTTTACAGACAGTAAAGGCTAAGTGGCTTTTAACATATGAAAAAGAGACATATGCTAAGCATAGGTGTCAAAGATACAACGATGGAAGTAATTCGTGTCTACTGTTAGGTGTACTTTTCCAGGAGTGTAAAATTTCCCTATTACTTCATTTTCTGCATACAAAGAGAAATATTATTTATGAAACTTTCCAGGCTAACTTTAAATTTCATCAAACAGGGCAATATATTTATTGGTTCTATAGGATATGATGCTTGCAGTATAAATAAGAGCCTGAAAACTTTTATTTTGACATTAGATATTTTTCTTTTTTTAAAGAATATTTATTTATTTGACATGCAGGATCTTCATTGTGACATGCAAGATCTTTCACTGTAGTGCATGGACTCCCTAGTTGTGGCACACAGGCTTAATTGCTCCTCCGACATGTGGGATCTTAGTTTTCTGACCAGAGATAAAGCCTGTGTTGCCTGCATTGCAAGGCAGATTCTCAACCCCTGGACTGCCAGGGAAAACCATAGTTTTCTTTTTTTATTTCATTTTCTCTCACATTCAATTAACTCAACATCTTAGATCACAAATTTCTAAACTTCTATACAAAAAACAAAGAAATAATCATAAATGTGCTAAAAAACATGCTTATATGATGTTTACTGAAGATTCAAAATATTAAAGTATTCAAAATATCCAATAATAGAGATTAGAAAGATAATGTGCAGCTATGTAATGGAAGATTACAAAGTTATTAAAAGTCATGTCAGAATATTTTATGACATGGAACTGTTTGCATTAAGTGAAAATAAAAGGTTAAAACACAGATTGTGACTATTATCCCATTTTATGAAAAAGTACAAATTGTGTATAAAAAGACTAGCTGCATGTATACCCCGTATGTACAGTGTTGGGTGTCCCAGGTGCCACTCGTGGTAGAGAACCCACCTGCCAATGCAAGAGACATAAGAGATGTGGGTTCAATCCCTGGGTTGGGAAGATCCCTAAGAGGAGGAAATGGCTACCCACTCCAGTAATCTTGTCTGGAGAATCTCATGGACAGAGGGACCTGGCAGGGCTACAGTCCACGGGGTCACAAAGAATCAGACGTGACTGAAGTGATTTAGCACACACGCATGCACGCATGCACAGTGTTATCTCTGGGTGGCTTGGATGTCTGGATTAAAGGTGATGTATTTGGGATTTTTTTTTTTCTCATTTCCATTTAAAAATTTTTCTATGACAAGCCTAGGTTTCTTTATTCTTTTGGAATAAGAAAAATCTGATTTAATAACATCAACTTAAGTGGACTTGCTATTAAAGTCACCCCAAAATTTTCAAGGTTTTTTCCTATACTGATAATTCTCCAATTTTTCATCTGTTTCCCTGAATCTATCCTCTGAATATTCAAATGAAGTATGAAAATAGCTAGTTTTTAATCACTATTTGTAATGTTTATGTCATCCCCAATAATCATGAAATTCTATTTCAGTCTACATGGAAACTTCATATTTTTTTTAAAAATAAACATATCAAAGATTTTATTCAACTCATTGATTAATGACTAAATCAATGAGATGACAAGGCAAATTCACCAGGATTTTGAGGAAGCTTCATATTTTTGGACTTCCTTGGTGGCTCAGACGGTAAAACGTCTGTTTATGATGCAGGAGACCAGGGTTCGATCCCTGGGTTGGGAAGATCCCTTGGAGAAGGAAATGGCAATCCACTCCAGTACTATTGCCTGGAAAATCCCATGGACAGAGGAGCCTGGTAGGCTACAGTCCATGGAGTTGCAAGGAGTCAGACATGACTGAGCGACTTCACGTTTACATTCATATTTTTAAACTTCACTTCTAATATTTCTAGGCCCTTTCTTACCTCTTCTTTGCATTGTGACATCTAGTTTAGAATAACACACCAATTATTTTGGGAATATGTATTATAATACATAAATATACAGTAATAATAGTTGCCACTTTGTGGCCTATATAACAACAGGTACGGTGTTAAGTAACTTTTGTACTGTAAGAAGTCACAAAAGCACTTTGAAAGTCCTGTATTTTAAAGACAAAAGAAAACAACAAATGACTTGATGATCATCTTCTTTTCTACATGTTTTATTCACCTTTAATCAACATGAAATGATCTAGAAAATTTCCCCTGAAACAGCAAGATGTCTACTGTTTAATGTGGTCACAAAAGAAGATGCTGGTGGTGGCCACAGAATGCCAAAAGAGAATGAAATATGAAAAATTCAGGGTATCTTCTAGATGTTTTGGGAGATGAGGCTGACCTCCACCAAAGTGGTTTTCCAGTGTTCTCTTTTCCTTTCCTGAGGGTGATATTATGTCGGAAAAGCTAGCAACAAGATTCGGAAATCATGCTTCATGCCATGCACAAGACTAGAACAACCCTCTCACCTCTTTCTTCACTTCTTCTTCATCTTCCAGCGTCAAAGCAGCCAACTGTTTAGCTCTCTGCTCCATCAGATTCACATATCGGATTGGATTTGACAAAGCTTCAATCACATCTAAATAGGAAAGAGACACTTTAGATTGATAGTCCTGGAGATACTGATTATCCACCATGCATCAATCTGTCCATCCATCCCTTCATCCATCCATCCATGTTTTGTTCATCATCTCTCTACCTGTCCATCCATCTAGATTCACTTTGATTCACCATCCATCTTCCATCTTTCCATCTACCCATATAACCATCTACTTATCCAACCAACACTTTGGAAATGGACAAGAGTCCACTGGCTGAACCTCAGGAAGAGAGAACTCAAAGGTCATCTCTGAGTCAAACTGGACAAGCTCCAACTCAGGATGTGCCAGTGATCCAAATTTTTAAGTTTTATTTGAGCATTTCATCCAATTCAGAAATGGCCCACAAATTTGTCCTGTTTCCCACACTGGTGATTCACAGGGGAGATATTTCCCATAAAAAGGCTGCTTTACAGACTGTTGAAACAACCCAATGATTTGGCAATACGGGTATCATTTGAACATGATGCTGTCTAGCTGGAATGAGTTATGGCTGCCGTCTTCAGATTGGGCACCCACTCCAAGACTGCCATAGTCTCCACCACTTCCCAGGATCTTCCACTCAGGTATCTTGGCACCACAAGCATTTAAATGTATGATTCCAGGCTGACATCATCATAGGTTAATTTCTATAGTTTAAGATTTCACTCACAGAAAGGGTCAGGATTCTAAAACTGGTTGAAGGCAAATTCACTGCACAGACCTAGATAGACTGTGTAGTATCAGGTAGCACTGGTTAGAAAGTACTGAACTCATGAGAATAATATTACCAATGGATAAAAATGCTCAATAATTTATTGAGGTTTAAACTAAAATTTATTCACAAAGCTTTGATGAATTTACTTCTAAACATGCATACAAACATAGAGGTGATTCTAAGGTCACACTCTCTTGCCTTTGTTTAGTCCAGTTTTCTTTCCACTGAGTCACAAAAATATGGATGACCCCAGATGGAGATATCCTTCCGGGTTAGGTGGTTTACCTGCATATGTGTCTGGGACATAGTCCTTCACCTCTATGTAGACAAAGAGCGCTGGCAGCATCAGAGGCTGGTTCCTCTCGTTCCTCAGACAGATGTAGTGATAACCTGGGGGGTGACATGAGACCGTGCAGCACAGTTTCTTATAATGCGAAACATCTGTTCGATTGGAGTACTTATTTCAGGTGACTCTGGATGACCAACAGCTTACTTCTACCTCATTTTAATCATATGCTCTTGACTGATAGGGTATTATTTTTCTCATCAAACAGGAAAATAATGTTGACTCTGATTTTTTTTTCTCCCTTTCCAACCATGTTTTTCCCCACAAGAGAGAATTTGAAACCACGTGTCACAGATTGAATTATCGGTCCAAATTTGTGCCCTGTATATGATTTCTTGGTTGGGGGGTTAGCCTGTTTGGACAATGGGATGTTAGTGCTGTGTACAAGCAGAGGCTTCACATGCACTTGCAGAGGCTTCACATGCACTTGCAGATACAAGCGTGCATTCCACTGGGCTGCCATGAGACGCCTGGGAATGCAACTGCTTCTTCACCTGGAGTCCCTGAGTGAGCAGGTGTGGGAAGCCCACAGCCTCAAGCACAGCTGCACAGTCAAACCTCACCAAGCCCTGCTGCTGCTGCTGCTGCTGTTAAGTCACTTCAGTTGTGTCTGACTTTGTGCGACCCCAGAGATGGCAGCCCACCAGGCTCCTCTGTCCCTAGGATTCTCCAGGCAAGAACACTGGAGTGGGTGGCCATTTCCTTCTCCAATGCATAAAAGTGAAAAGTGAAAGTCATGCAGTCATGTCCAACTCTTCGCAACCCCATGGACTGCAGCCTACTAGGCTCCTCCATCCATGGGATTTTTCAGGCAAGAGTACTGGAGTGGGGTGCCATTCCCTTCTCTGTACCAAGCCCTACTACTCCACAGACCTGTGAGCAAGAACATGAAACACCTTTTATAAGCCTTTTAATTTTCAGGTAGCTTGTTACACGTAACATCTGGCAAGAGTTGACTGGCCTAGTAGTCATAGCGCATCACAAAAACATAATATTGCCAGATTAAATATATAATCTTATAATCCTTTTTACAGAGTGAAAAACCAAAACAACAAATAGCTTCCCAAATACCATCGTTCTTTAATAATCTTATAAGGCAGTGATGATTTTCTTTACAACTTTGATAGAAAGTTTCCCACAAGCTATCCGTACCTGGCCGAATTGCTTGCACTGGCAAGATTCGGTGACCAATAAATTTACCTCCTTCTTCATAAACTGCTATCCTCAGACAGGCTAGCGAAGGAAGAACCACCTATAGGACATTAAGAATACATGTGGTTACAAGAAGGAATGACTCCCAGAAAGAATTAGAAAGGTAATATTCAAACAGGTCCTACTTTTCCAAATCCAAGTAGAAGTTTCTGTTGAGCAAATTGATAAAAGGTTAAGTTACTGCTCTATAATTTAGATTTTCATAAAGAGAAGGATTACCAGAGATATGGCTTCATCTGTGTTTTAGCACCTTTTCAAAACGAGGAATCCGTTCAACAAACAGACCATTTTCTTTTGACATGAACATTCTCAAGGCAGAAATGACAAAAATTCTATGTTTAAATACTGGGAGTTAATGGTTTAATCACAGTTTGAGCATTCACTATATATTTTCAAAGCAAACTGCCTTTGTACTTTGGAGCAAATGCAAAAATTATAAAGTACCTTTCAAGGATAGTTTTCAAAATGAGATTGCTTTATTTATTTGTAAATTCCCAAATTAGCCATAAGTAGTACTCTTGCCTGGAAAATCCCAAGGATGGAGGAGCCTAGTAGGTCATAGTCCATGTGGTCGCAAAGAGTTGGACACGACGGAGTGACTTAAAAAAAAAAATTGCTTACTTTTTTTTCCTCTCAGTGTAAAACATCTGGAGTACATATGCAGCTATACTGTATCAACATGTCAAGACCATGAGGCCAATTATACCTTAAATGTGTATTTTTTTGGAACATAAGAAAACTAACATTTATTGACTACTTTCAATGGGTTAGATATTTTCTAAATGTTTTCAGTATATTAGAAAATACTCATATAAGAATGCTTTGATGTAGACAGTATTACTAAATCCAATTAACATTAAAAAAGCTGGAGTGCAGAGATCTTTACCACAGATAGGATACCCTCTTTGCAGAAGACTGCCTTTGTAGATATTTTGGCCAGATAAAAGCAAAGTGATAAGAGTGCACTCTTCTTTCTACTGCACTTAATGTCTTCCTTTTTGTTTAAACCATGTGTGAAAAAGATCTGATTTTTGGTGAAAGCAGAGGGAAAGACAAGTCGAATGTAAAAGGTATTAACTCTATCAGATAGAATCCAGACAAGTTACAAAGACCAATGCCAGTGGTTGGAGATTTCAGAGAGTTTAATTGCTATGCTTTTTAAAGGAAGCATGCTGCTGCTGCTGTTAAGTCGCTCCAGTCGTGTCCAACTCTGTGTAACCCCAGAGACAGCAGCCCACCAGGCTCCCCCATCCCTGGGATTCTCCAGGCAAGAACATTGGAGTGGGTTGCCATTTCCTTCTCCAATGCGTGAAAGTGAAAAGTGAAAGTGAAGTCGCTCAGTCGCGTCGGACTCTTAGCGACTCCATGGACTGCAGCCTAAAAGGCTCTTCCATCCATGGGATTTCCCAGGCAAGAGTACTGGAGTGGGGTGCCATTGCCTTCTCCGATGGACTTCCTTTATCTTGGCTACCATATTACTCCCTATTTACCACTCTACTTCATTTGAATTATAGTGAAGATATATCATTTATCACTTGTATTATGAGAGGCTATGAGTTAAAATTACATGTTATTCTAGTCTTCCAAATGAGGTATCCTAGAATTAATTGACTCACAATTATGAAAAATCCAAACAAGCAATATACAGAAATCTTGAAGTTTTCAAGATAGTTTTGAAAATGCTATTATTTTATTAATGTGTAAATTCCCAAATGAAACAGTAAGTAATTCCTCATTTCATATTTTTTCCAGTATAGAACACTTGAAAGTGACTCTTTGCAACTCCATGGACTGTAGCCTACCAGGCTCCTCTGTCCATGGAATTCTCCAGGCAAGAATACTGGAATGGGCTGTCATTTCCTTCTCCAGGAGATCTTCCTGACCCAGGGACTGAACCCAGGTCTCCTGCACTGTAGGCAGATGCTTTACTCTCTTGAGCCACCAGGGAAGTCATAAAACACCTAGAAGATGCATTAACAGCTGACGTGAAGGACACAAGACAAACCTTTTTGAATACAATGGGTTCTTCTTCCCAGATGGGATTTACAGCATTTCCTTGTGATGTTTTGGTCTTAAATGCCTTCCTCCTTGTGTCCACAGGCAAACCAAACATATCCACTTCCACGTAAGTCCCAACTTTCTTATCAGAGAGAAACTGACCTGAAATAATCTAGAAAGTTTAAAAAAAAATTCTTAAAAATGAATAACAATTATACAAGAGAAAACTTCAGGGAGGGACAAATGCTAATGATGAAGGTTGAGCCCTAATCAAAGTAAAACAGAAACAACAGTACAAATATTATTTCTTTTCTGATTAAAGAATTGTTAGAAGAATAATGATAATGCCAGGGTTAGGGGTTAATTACGACAAAGTTGTAGAAGGTGAAATACATGAAGAACCATGAAGAGTTTGATGAGATTATGGCTTTTACATTTGAGAGATACTATCTATTAAAAGTTAAAGGTTGATTTTTAGAGCCAACTGAATATAAGGATTTTTCTAATACTTAATAACTTTATAAGAGAAAAAAATTCTCATTTTAGCATGATTGTTCAGTTCAGTTCAGTTCAGTTGCTCAGTCGTGTCTGACTCTTTGTGACCCCATGGACTGCAGCATGCCAGGCCTCCCTGTCCATCAAGAACTCCCAGAGTTTACTCAAACTCATGTCCATTGAGTGGGTGATGCCATTTAACCATCTTATCCTTTGTTGTCCCCTTCTCCTCCTGCCTTCAATCTTTCTCAGCATCAGGGTCTTTTTAAATGAGTCAGCTCTTCGCATTAGGTGGCCAAAGTTTTGGAGTTTCAGCTTCAACATCAGTCCTTCAACATCAGTCCAGACAACCTGACCTGCCTCTTGAGAAATCTGTATGCAGGTCAGGAAGCAACTTTTAGAACTGAACATGGAACAACAGACTGGTTCCATATAGGAAAAGGAGTACATCAAGGCTGTATATTGTCACTCTGCTTATTTAACTTATATGCAGAGTACATCATGAGAAATGCTGGGCTGGAAGAAGCACAAGCTGGAATTAAGATTGGCGGGAGAAATATCAGTAACCTCAGATATGCAGATGACAGCACCCTTATGGCAGAAAGTAAAGAAGAATTAAAGAACCTCTTGATGAAAGTGAAAGAGGAAAGTGAAAAAGCTGTCTTAAAACTCAGCATTCATAAAACTAAGATCATGGCATCTAGTCCCATCACTTCATGGCAAATAGATGGGGAAAGAGTGGGAACAGTGGCTGACTTTATTTTTGAGGCCTCCAAAATGAAAATTAAAATGAAAATGACAATTAAATAAAATTAAAAGATGTTTACTCCTTGGAAGGAAAGTTATGACCAACCTAGACAGCACATTAAAAAGCAGTGACATTACTTTGCCAACAAAGGTCCGTCTAGTCAAGGCTATGGTTTTTCCAGTGGTCATGTATGGATGTGAGAGTTGGACTATAAAGAAAGCTGAGTGCCAAAGAATTGATGCTTTTGGACTGTGGTGTTGGAGAAGACTCTTGAAAGTCCCTTGGCCTGCAAGAAGATCCAACCAGTCCATCCTAAAAGAAATCAGTCCTGAATATTCATTGGAAGGGCTGATGTTGAACCATGATTGTAGATGAAATTAAAAGGTTGCTTAAGAGTACAAATTTAACACATAGCATAGTAGAAAGTCTAGCATTAAAAAAATCTTCTTGTTCATAAAATTCAATTTGACAGAGTAGTTATAATACCATGCTACTCCAATTCTCAAAGTTGTTACACTTTAATAAAAAGCCACAATAATGATAAAAATACTAAAAACAAATACCAACTTTAAACTATTAAACTCAGTTTATCATCACACCTAACTGCACTGGTTAACCATCCACATGATTGTGGTATCCTTTGCCTAGCTATAAAGCTAATGAATATTGTGGAATTAAATGAGATTTTAAAACTACATGCTCATAATTTTCAGAATCTGAGGGGTTCTTGAATGTTATAAAAGTTAATGGAGACAGACACGATGTCCTTCTGCTTTAACAACAGAGAGGGAAACGTGGAAAGCAAGTGTTGGTGGAACGGACTCAGTGATCTATGTTATCTGATTGACACAGCTTCACTTTCTGAGCTCCAGTTGGTGAAAGGAGACAGAATCACCAAGATGATGGCTGGGCTGGAAACGGACACAATGGCGGCTGGGGGGTGGCCCTGGTGACTGGGGAGGCCAAAGGCAGCTGCACGCTGATGTGGTTAGAGATGTCACACAAGTTAGAAAGTTATGAAGAGGAGGCTGTTCGCATTTACCCTGGGAAAATGCATTTCTCCTGAATGTTCTCTGTGCCCGAGGGCATGAGACCTGCAAGGAATAATCTCTTTGTTTCCTTTGAGGTTCTCCATGAGAGTGACTTAGCAGACATTTTATAGTATGTTTGAAACTTCCAAGTTAAATGAGTCATGCTGGGAATTCAGATGCATCAAAGATGGTGTGCGCTTAAGATTTTTTTTAAATGAGTTTTAAATTTTTATTTTCCTTTTTTTATCTTTATCTGCTTAGCATGTGGATTATTGTTCCCCACCCAGTGATTGAACCCGCGCCCCCTGCATCGGCAGTGTGGAATCTTAACCACTGGACCCCCAGGGAAGTGACAATATGCTTAAGATTTTGATTAAAATAGACTTCTTAACTAATAACACTGAGCCTTAATGTTCTCATCAGTAAAATAGGATCATGGAAAATCACCAGAGCTCAGAGGTCCACTCTGGTATTATAAAGTCTATGTCAGGGGATCAAAACAAATGCAATACTGGGTGGATGTGAGTTGCCAATATCCGCTGGATGATGGAAAAAGAAGAGAGTTCCAGAAAAACATCTATTTCTGCTTTATTGACTATGCCAAAGCCTTTGACTGTGTAGATCACAATAAACTGTGGAAAATTCTGAAAGAGATGGGAATACCAGACCACCTGATCTGCCTCTTGAGAAATTTGTATGCAGGTCAGGAAGCAACAGTTAGAACTGGACATGGACCAACAGACTGGTTCCAAATAGGAAAAGGAGTTCGTCAAGGCTGTATATTGTCACCATGTTTGTTTAACTTATATGCAGAGTACATCATGAGAAACGCTGGACTGGAAGAAACACAAGTTGGAATCAAGATTGCTGGGAGAAATATCAATAACCTCAGATATGGAGATGACACCACCCTTATGGCAGAAAGTGAAGAGGAACTAAAAAGCCTCTTGATGAAAGTGAAAGTGGAGATTGAAAAGGTTGGCTTAAAGCTCAACATTCAGAAAACGAAGATCATGGCATCCGGTCCGATCACTACATGGGAAATAGATGGGGAAACAGTGGAAACAGTGTCAGACTTTCTTCTTCTGGGCTCCAAAATCACTGCAGATGGTGACTGCAGCCATGAAATTAAAAGACGCTTACTCCTTGGAAGGAAAGTTATGACCAACCTAGATAGCATATTCAAAAGCAGAGACATTACTTTGCCAACAAAGGTTCACCTACTCAAAGCTATGGTCTTTCCTGTGGTCATGTATGGATGTGAGAGCCGGACTGTGAAGAAGGCTGAGCGCCAAAGAATTGATGCTTTTGAACTGTGGTGTTGGAGAAGACTCTTGAGAGTCCCTTGGACTGCAAGGAGATCCAACCAGTCCATTCTGAAGGAGATCAGCCCTGGGATTTCTTTGGAAAGAATGATGCTAAAGCTGAAACTCCAGTATTTTGGCCACCTCATGCGAAGAGTTAACTCATTGGAGAAGACTCTCATGCTGGGAGGGATTGGGGGCAGGAGGAGAAGGGGACGACAGAGGATGAGATGGCTGGATGGCATCACTGACTCGATGGATGTGAATCTGAGTGACCTCCGGGAGTTGGTGATGGACAGGGAGGCCTGGCGTGCTGCGATTCATGGGGTTACAAAGAGTCGGACACGACTGAGTGACTGATCTGATCTGATCTGATCTGTGAGCTGTATTTTGGCTCCAGCCATCATGGTGAAGGCAGGATTCTGCTGCAGGGTCTCTGAGGCATTATGGCCTGTCCATTCAGAGGACACTGACATCTCCAGAGCAGTGTCTCCACTCTGGACTCGGGCAGCAGTGTACACCTATCTGGGACTCAACTGTTTTCCTCAGTTTCTCTATATGATTATTTATAATCACTTACACTGTCATGGTAGAATTTTCAAGAAAGAATAAACAACAAAGCAAACATAGAAAATGAGATGAATTGGCAAACAAGGACAAAAGATTATTTTGATAAAATATTACTATCAGTTTGACCTGACTACAACTACAGTCAACAAAAATTCTAAAATAGCATTTTATCCGTGAGTGATGTTTGAGTTTATCTTAATCAAACTTGACAGGAATTAAACATCCTTTGCTGAAAACAATTTCCTAAACTAAATATAATCTTTAAGCTCTAATTCTGCCAACTCCACTTGGCAGATATATGGGGTGAAATAATTTCAAATGATATCATTGAGAGACACTCCAGTGCAACTTTATTTTTAATCTCTGGTGTAAATGACATAAATTTTAAAGTAAAAAAGGGTTCAACAAGCTTAGAATAGATATAAATTAGTGAAATTGTTATTGTTATTCTTCAGGCACTAAGTCATATCTCTTTGCGACCTCATGGACTATATAGAGTACTTTTATAACAGTTTTTTATATGCTTTTGATTTAGGGTCAGTTGGAAAATTGCATTTATGCTTTATTAAAAAGGTTTCTTAGTGCTGCAATTATCCAGTTAAACAGAAAAGAAATGGAACTTTAAAAAGTAAATGAAACTTAGCTACAACAACCAATGGCTTATAGGGTTCATGTAAAAAGTTTTTTATAAAAATGATTTCCCATTTATAATATTAAAAATATTTTCTCACAGCTAAAAAATACCTTGTATCTCCTGTAAAATCAATTTCAAAGACTGCATAAATCATTTGCAGGTAATTTTTTGAGGGTCAGATGTATGTTTAATGATGTGATTCTTGTATTTAAGCCACCAGGGAAGCCCTTAATATCATTACTCACTATGTGTTATAAATTCTTGAATACTCGGATAGATTTTCAAAAGCCATGCTATGGTAACTGGAGAACTTTTATTCAATATTTAATAATTTATTTAGAGAATACCTTTATTTTCTCTAATTTTGCTCAGTGTGGTTATTTTTCTAAAACTAATAGTGGGAGGGAAGACCAGATTTCTCCAATATGAGTCATTAATTTTTGTGGTTTTGGCTTTCCTGGTGGCTCAGACAGTAAAAAATCCACCTATAATGCAGGAGATCTGGGTTTGATCCCTGGGTCGGGAAGATTCCCTGGAGAAGGGAATCCCCTCTCCATATTCTTGCCTGGAGAAACCCAAAGAGAGAGGAGCCTGGCAGCCTACAGTCCATGGGTTTGCAAAGAGGTGGACATGATTGAGTAACTAAGCGCATACACACACACAGTTTTTGTGGTACATTTCTCTGTAGGATCTTTGCACCTAAAGAAAGGACTAGCCATAGTGAATCTCAGCAACTTGCTTCACTGATTTTGGATCTAATTTTTAGCCCATTAAAAAGTGGGGCATCTTGTGCTTTTGAAAACTTTTAATATGAATATGAAAACTGTTAATATGAATGAAAATTTTTAATATAACTTTGAATATGAACTTCTTGAAACTTTTAATATGAATATGAAGGAAGTGAAGACTTCACTGGGAAGTAAACGCTTAATGACTAAACTACTTTACACAAAATAGGTGTTGTTGAAGACTTTTGCTGGGTACAGTTGTGTGATGGGGTGAACATACCTTAACAGATAAAGTGTTGGCCACTATGCCATCCACGATGCCTTCTGTGAATGGATCAAAGTGCTTGTCAGGTCTCCTCATGAACTCCGGCTTCAGCCTGTAGCCACTCTTCCCATTGTATTCATACATCCCCATGTTTATCTGCATAGCCAGGTCTATGAATAAAAGACAAAAAGCTTACTGGGACTGTATTTACATTTGGAGCAAGAACATAAGATTGTATTACAATACACTTCTGCTCCCTCTTTAAGAAGAAAGACTTACCATTATAGAAACTTAGGAAACAGACAAGAAAAAAAAAAAACACCAAGCTGTCATCTCCAAATTCAGAGATAAACCACTGCCAACAGGTTGGTGTATATTCTGTTTTTCTATTTAAAACATATTCATATATTTGAATATATAAATTATATGCAGTATGTCCATTTCATTAAATATTCATTTGCTTTAATTTTAACAACTGTATAAAATTTTTTGGATAGATATACCCGAATACACGGATTATACCAGGCCCCACTCTGGACATATTTATGTTTCTTCCAAATTTTTATCATTACATATAATGTTTTGATTTTACCACATTGTTGTGGTGAAATTTTTGAAGACATCATTAATGATGCTCTTAGGAGTGAATTTTCTAGGTCAGAAAAATATGTTTATTGGAAAAGCCTTTTGATAATTCTTACTAAGATGCCCTTCAGAAAGTTTAAATCTCCAATCCATGTTTTTGAGGATGGACTTCTTCATACTAAACCAATAGTAGATACTATAATTCTTTTTTTAATTTATAGGAAAAAGATTTTCTTTTAAATTTATTTGATTACTTACTACCAATATCTAATCACTCATTGACTGGTTTCTAATGGACAAAGATTCCTGGTCAAAGTTTGCTAAGACTTGATCAATGTATGAAATAAATGTCTAAATAATTTGCAATTGCTAGAGCTAAACAAACAAACTTTAAAGTCATAATGAATTTGAGGAGCTATCAATTTGTTCCAGATTGTCTGAGTTACAACTCATCTCTATTTAGATGGACAATAAAAAAGTGGATAGTAGAATTATTTCAAAGTTTCACATAACAAATCATTTTTAGAGCAAGGAAAAATAAGTGAATTTTTCTTTATCATTTTATAAGTTATTATGACTGTGATACCAAAATAGGATAAACTACCAAAATAATGCTTGAAAAAATTAACTTCAAGAGCCTAAAAATTAGTTGCTAAGTCATATTTTCTAAAAAAACAATATATAAGCAAGTAGAATTTTTCTCAGGAACAAAAGGATACTTACATATTAGGAGATACATTAATAAAATTTATCACATTTCTCACAAAGAAGAAATGAACATATGATGATCCTGATATATGCCAAAGAGACATTTAATAATATTCAACATAAATTCCTAAAACCAGTGTTGTCATTTAGGCCAAGTGTAGATTCCTTTAGTGTGTAAAAAAGACTGTCTCAAAGTCACAGCCAGCATCTACTCATTGGCATCATAATGGGAAATTCTCATTGGTGTCAAGATGAAGTGTCCACTCTTAATACTATTAGTTAATATTATTTTAGAACAGTCAGTCCAAGGCAAAGAAACACTGAATGGTAATAGAAAAGGAGAATTTCCTTTTCCACATATTAAACTGTATTGTTAAACATTATAATAATAACAAGGTTATTGGCTCTAGGAAGGTGAAAAATTTATTAATGGAAAAGACTTATAAATTGAAAAAATGGACCCAAATTAACAATGAAAAAGGCAACCTCTAGTATAAAAGACTGATCTCTTACCAAGATTAAACATGAAAATTAAATCTGTGTAGATGAAAGGGTTAAACTACATGTGGAAAAGAAACTATGAAAGAAATAGGACTAAGCATGGATTGATTTTCAGATGTGGAGCTTGTAATTGTGAGAGTAAACTAAGATTCCATAAAATAAAACATTAATCAATCCGATCTCATTTGTCCCACAAAATAAGACAACATGACTTTTATATTAAAAGTACTGCTATAAATGAACACAAAAATTGACAGCAGTCCTGAGTAAAAGCAGAAATGCAAAAATAAAAATCATATCATTCCATCACAGGGGATTGCAGTGCAGAAGTAGGAAGTCAAGAGATACCTGGAGTAAGAGGCAAGTTTGGCTGTGGAGTACAAAAGGAAAAGGGCAAAGGCTAAAAGAGTTTTGCCAAGAGAATACACTGGTCATAGCAAACACCCTCTTCCAACAACGCAAGAGGATTCTACACATGGACATCACCAGATGGTCAATACTGAAATCAGACTGATGGTATACTTTGAAGCCGAAGATGGAGAAGCTTTAGACAGTAAGCAAAAATAAGACTGGGAGCTGACTGTGGCTCAGATCATCAGTTCCTTTTTGCAAAATTCAGACTTAAATTGAAAAGTGTAGGGAAAACCATGAGGCCATTCAGGAATGCCTTATGGTTATACAGTGGAGGGGATGAATAGATTCAAAGGATTAGATCTGGTAGACAGAGTGCTTGAAGAACTAAGGACAGTAGTTCATGACACTATTCAGGAAGCAGTGACTAAAACCATCCCAAAGAAAAAGAAATGCAAGAAGGCAAAGTGGTTATCTAGCAGGCTTTATAAACAGCTGAGGAAAGAAGTGAAGCAAAAGACAAAGAAGAAAGGGAAAGGTATACCCAACAAAAGGAGAGTTGCAGACAATGGCAAAGAGAGATAAGAAGGCCTTCTTAAATGAAGTATGCAAAGAAACAGAGGAAAACAATAGAATGAGGAAAACTAGAGCTCTCTTCAAGAAAACTGGAAATATCAAGGGAATATTTCATGCAAGGATGGGCACAATAAAGGACAGAAATGATAAGGACCTAAGAGAAGCAGAAGAGATTAAGAAGAGGTGGCAAGAATACACAGAACTATAGAAAACAGGTCTTAATGACCTGGAAAACCATGATGGTGTGATCACTCACCTAGAGCCAGACATACAAGAGTGTGAAGTCATTACTATGAACAAAGCTAGTGGTGGTAATGGCATCCCAGGTAAGCTATTTAAAATCCTAAAAGAGGATGCTGTTAAAGTGCTGCAATCAATATGTCAACAAATATGGAAAACTAGGCAGTGGCCAGAGGACTAGAAAAGGTCAGTTTTAATTCCAGTCCCAAAGAAGGGCAATGCCAAAGAATGTTCAAACTACTGTACTACTGTGCTCATTTCACATGCTAGTCTGTTTATGCTCAAAATCCTTCAAGCTAGGCTTCAGCAGTATGTGAACTGAGAACTTTCAGATGTACCAGCTGGGTTTAGAAAAGGCAGAGGAACCAGAGATCAAAGTGTCAACATTCATTGGATCATAGAGAAAACAAGAGAATTCCAGAAAAACACCTACTTCTGCTTCAATGACTATGCTGAAGCCTTAGACTGTGTGGATCACAGCAAATTGGAAAATTCTTAAAAAGATGGCAATACTAGACTATCTTATCTCTTGAGAAACCTGTATGCAGGTCAAGAAGCAACAGTTAGAATCAGTCATGGAAACTCACTGGTTCAAATTTGGGAAAGAAGAACGACAAAGCTGTATATTGTCATCCTGCTTATTTAAAGTATATGCAGAGTACATCATATGGAATGTCAGGCTGGATGAATCACAAGCTGGAGTCAGAATTGCTGGGAGAAATATCAACAGCCTCAGATATGCAAACGATACCACTCTACTGGCAAAAAGTGAAGAGGAACTAAAGAGCTTCTTGATGAAAGTGAAAGAGAAGACTGAAAAGGCTGGCTTGAAGCTCAACATTCAAAAACTAAGATCATGGCATCTAGTCCCATCACTTCATGGCAAATAGGAGGGGAAAAAGTGGAAGCAGTGACATATTTGCTTTTCTTGGGCTCCAAAATCACCACAGATGGTGACTGCAGCCATGAAATTAAAAGATGCTTCCTCCTTGGAAGGAAAACTATGACAAACCTAGACAGCATAATTAAAAGCAGAGACAGTATTTTGCCAACAAATGTCCTATAGTCAAAGCTATGGTTTTTCTAGTAGTCATGTATGGATGTGAGAGCTGGACCATAAAGAAGGCTGAGGGTGAAATAACTGAGAGTCCTTTGGACTGCAAGGACATCAAACCAGTCAATCCTAAAGGAAATCAGTCCTGAATATTCATTGGAAGGACTGATGGTGAAGCTGAAACTCCAATACTTTGGCCACCTGATGGAGGAGCTGACTCAATGCAAAAGAACCTGATGCTGGGAAAGATTGAAAGCAAAAAGAGAAGGGGAGCAGAGGAGGAGATGGGTAGGTAGTCATCACTGACTATGATGAATCTGAATTTGAGCAAACTCCAGGAGATAACGGAGGACAGTGGACAGTGAAGAGTGGAGGACAGCCTGGGGTACTGCAGTTCATGGGGTTGCAAAGAGTTGCAGACTTAGTGACTTAACAACAAAAATAAGAACACAAACTTACAATGTTCAACTTCAACACTCAAAGAAACAAAATGAAAAAGAACAAGGAGATATTTGTCTGAATTATTACTATTATTTAATAATAATAATACCTAACCAAGAACACAAATGTGAGGGAAAAACATACCATACATTGCTGATTGAGAAGAAATCTCGTGCCACATTTTTTATGTACAATTTGGCATTGTACAAAGGCTCTTAAAACTTTCACTTAATTCTATTTTAGGAACTTTTCCAAAAGAACATTAGGAGATAAACTTGACAATTTATATTTCAGCCTGTTCTCAGGGCATTATTTATAGCAGAAAAAAAATGTCCTAAAGTTCAGTGATAGGAAATGTGCTTTAGTTAATTCTGAGATGTACTTAATATACAGCTATTAAAATTAATGTTTCCATATAATAAATATATATGAAGATATATATTTTAACAAGGTATTAAGTGAAAAAGCATGTATATGCATAGCCAAAAAACTTACAGATCACAAAGCCAGATGTTAACAATGTTGAGAGAATCTCTGAGTGGTAATATTCCTGGAAGTTTTATTATTTTCTTTATACTTATTTTGAATTTATAATATTTTTTAGAATAAATGTGTATTACTTTTAAAAGTGTAAAAATTTGTTTGAAAATAAGTAAAACAAATCTAACTAAAGACATCTATAAACTATCAGAGATAATTCCTCAATATTCAAAATTTGCCTTTTTTGTAATGATATTTTCTTTATGAAAATGTGTTGTTTGTTTTTTCAATCCAGTCTGGCAGTCTTTCTCCTCCTTGGGATGATTTTCAGGCAGTTGGAAATGTGGCTTTTATAGGATGGAAATGAATACTAACTGTGCGACTTACCCACTGTTTGGAAATTAAGGGCAACCATTTGGCAGCCTGCATTCCAGAAGAGCTGAGGCATATAGTTAGATGAATCCACGCGTGTTCCCTTTGGATATATCCTGCTAAGCTGCATTTTGTTATATCTAGGCCATCATGTTAAGTAGTGAATACAATTATAAAAAGAATTAGCCAATAATACTAATTGAGAAGCTGCTTCCCATCTTTCTCTGAGGGGGAAATGAATTAAAGATGGATGATCTCATTGAATCAGTGAGTGAAATATGTAAAAAGCTTTATGAACAAACAGAATAAATGTGCTTTTATAATACAAATGGAGCATCATCTTTGCAGAGCCTTGTGGGTAAAAACTAATAAAGCAGCAAAAATGGTTGAGTCAATGCAATTTTTTGCAGATTATTAAGGACTGGCTTAGTGAAAAAGGACATAAAAGGAAATCCGAATGTAGCAAATCATGGGACAGGATGATATTGTGCTTGGCAGAAGCAGATAACATGAACTGTACAGCTATTTTTGAAATGCTCTCTGCTCATTTTCTTAACCTTCTCAGGAAATGCTCTTTGCCAAAACTATGGTACTCTTTATGATTGATAACAAGGTTAATATAGCACAGAAGATTTTGACTTATATTTGATTCCTCCCATCATCAGTTTTACATCCTGAGAACTTTTTAGTTATTGAATGATGCTATGTCTTTAAAACACAATTAACTATTGCTATTATGAAGCTTTAAAGATTCCTCCTGCCAATGCAGGAAATGCAAGAAACACGGGCTAGGTCCCTAGGTTGGGGAGATCAACCTGGAAATGCAACCTGCTCCAATATTCTTGCCTGGAAAATCCCATGGACAGAGGAGTCTGATAGGCTACAGTCCATGGGGTTGCAAAGAGTCAGACATGACTGAGCAACTGAGCGCGCGCACACATGCACACCACACACCCACACACACACACTACCAAGTTTGGCAGAGGTTAGCTCAGGTTCTGGGCTTGACAGGGGACGTAGGCCAAAGAGGGTTTGAAATTTAATTCTGAAACTTGTTAGCTGTATGATCCAGGGCAAGTTATTTCCCTTTTCTGTGCCTCAGTTTCTTCATCTGTAAAAGATATATGATTCCTACATCATAGGGCTGTTGTGAGGATTACATTAAGACATAACAAAGGTCTACCATGTAGTTAGTACTTATTGATTACTAATGATTATGTCTATCATCACTTTGTTTATGGAGTTTACATCTGTTTACTTTCCTATTGTTAATGAACTTTAAAGATGATATTTTTTCTTTTATATAACTAGCACATTTAATATTAATTTTATGAAAAACATTCTGTTTGTGCCATTTTATTTTAATTCAGGAATAAAATTAAAAAATTGTCATCAGGAGTCTCAACAAAGCCATTATTAGTAATATACACTTATTATATATTATATATATACTAATATATATTATATATTATTAGTAATATATATTTATATTCTCATCATCCCAACTATTTTCCAATTGGACGTCTATTACATGTAAGCATGTGAGACACCAGAAAGGTATCTGTGTTATCTATATAATATATACTTTATGCACATCATATTTTACATATGTATAAAGTACACACACACATTTTACATATGTGATCCCTAACTCAAACAGCAAGCCAAAAAGCTGGTATCATCATTTCTGTTTACAGGTGAGAAAGCTTGGAATTGCCAAGGGATAAAGAGCTTGATAGTGTGAAGGTAACCTTGAAATCATTCTTTACTCCAAGGCCAGTTCTTTCCATGGGCCAGACTATCCCTCTCATCACTGCATATGAAACCTGAAACTATTTATCACTCCCAAGTGACAGACTTTAGCCATTTCATGCACCTTTTCCTTATTAAAGACAAAAATTAAACCAATAGCACAAGACTTCATTAATGTCAATTCAGCACACGTCCGTCAAATCAAGGATACTCTACAAATTCCACCGGAGACTTTGTAAGTTGCTCAAGACCTTTGGTTTCCACAAAGGAAGACATCTCGAAGCTTCTATTTCTTTCTGTGTTAACGACAGCAAAAAAAGTGAGAAATAAAATTCAGTGTTATAAATAATAGCATATAAGAAGTAGGCAAATGTCCCATGAAACTGAGGGCAAAGACCCTTAAATAACTTTTATATTTAATTTTGTTTTAACTTTAATTTTCAGTCTTAGTTGTGTCTTGTAATATTTGCTACCTGGTTAGGTGTTGTGCAAGTTAGGGACACGGTGGCCTCAGTGTTAGAAGATGAGTTTTAGACGTGGAGAGTGTGGCCAGGCAAGCTGATCTGTCAAAAGAGGACCTTTTGTTCTAAATCCATTTAGACTTGTTTCTTGAAGCCATCACTGAGAATTAACAATACAGACCATGACCACATGTACATTCCTGCCAGATGTCAGCACTTGACTATACCCACATTGTCATTACCTCAAGCTTGTAGGTACCCTTTTGGTTTAAAGAACTAATGTGACCTTAGAATTTTGTTACTTTAAAGCAGAAGGATCCTTGAACATTTTCCAGTTGGATGGCCTCATTTTCAGATTACATGTCAGGGGCCACAGAGGTGAAAATCCTAGAAGGTCTCAGTATTCTTGGACACGGAGCAACATCTTGAAAGCGAAAGTCAAGCTTCCAATTAGAGTGAGAGAAACCAAGAGAGTTATCTTAGTTTAGAAAGGCAAAGAGCCAAACAACTTCTCTGACCTCTTTCCAACTAGAAATCACACTGCTGCATATAAGGACATGTCACTTGGAGCTCTGTGATTTAAACCGAGTTACCGTCAGGCATTTTTCCCTCTTTGATGCCCATTTTCCAGAATTAAAGCCTCATTTTTCTTCCTAGTCATTCCCACATTCCGCCTTTATCCACCTCTTCACCTTCCCCAATTTAGTCAACTCTAAAGGAAACGCTTGCTTCTCTTATTTTGGTCCATCAAAATTCTACTTTCATATGACTATTTTAAGCACAGCTGTTAATTTAAAATTAAGTCACTTTAATAGGTTCTTTGTAAACTATGTGCAGTGTTCTTTTGGAAAGAGTGAGAAAACAGTGTAAAATACAAGGAGAAAGTACTTGGTATAAATCTTTGGCTGGTGCTGTTGTTATCAGGTTCTTAAGGACCTAAATGTACCAGCTCCTTCCCAGTTTGGCTACTTGTCTGGGAGCCTTTGAATCATAAATTAAGCAAACATTTAACAGCCAAAGACAGTCACAGTAATATAAAAGTAACTACTTTATAGGATGTTTCATATCTTGTGGTAAGAAGACTAGTAATTACAACATCGAACAAACTGTTGAAATTTTTATGTCTAAACCTTATTGAAAGTTAGGCTTCCCTGGTGAGTCAGACAGTAAAGAATCTGCCTGCAATGCAAGAGACCCCAGTTTGATCCCTGGAGAAGGGAATGGCTACCCACTTCTCTGTGCCTGGAGAACTCAATGATCAGAGGAGCCAGGTGGACTACAGTCCATGGCGTCGCAAAAAGAGTCAGACATGACTGAGCACTTTGATAAAAGGGCTCCTTTCTCTTGCATCCAGTATGGATGGGTTGTCAGATGAAGTAAAACATCAAGTGATGTGAAGTTAATTATATATTCCCCTAAGTATATAAAACATAGGCTGAACAAATGAAATGTGGGTCAATTGATTTGGTTCCATTTCTATTTATCAGGATCGATCAAGTCTCTGCTTCCTTGTAAAGGATGGCTAAATAGTTTATTTCAACACTATCATTTATATAATTGCCCTGTGTGGTCATGAATGAAAAACAATGTAAAATCCTCAATTAACTTTACTCTGGTCAGGTATCTTTTAGATAATCATGTACAGCCTATAAGTCTATTAAGAATTTCGGGCAGGATGGGGAACACATGTATATCTGTGGCAGATTCATTTTGATACATGGCAAAACCAATACAATATTGTAAAGTTAAATAAAATAAAAAAAAGAATTTTGGGAAAATATCATGGAATATGTTTTTATATGATTATATAAATATATACAATACATATAAATATATACTTATGTATATCTGGGGCTTCCCAGGTGGCCCTAGTGGTAAAGAACCTGCCTGCCAATGCAAGAGACTTAAGAGACTGGTTTGACCCCTGGGTCAGAAAGATCGCCTGGAGAAGGGCATGGCAACTCATTCCAGTATTCTTGCCTGGAGAAGCTCATGGACAAAAGAGCCTGGTGGGCTATAGTCCATAGGGTTTCAAAAAGTTGGACATGATGAAGCTACTTACCATGTATGTTTATTTAGACATATAAAAATCAGATAGTAAAGACACACATATATTAAAAACTTCATAGAATAGTTCTAATAAGGATAATATTTTTTTGGTCTAATTATCTTGTGGGTATAATATACTCATTATATACTATACCAGGGGTTTGTCTCCAGGGCAAACTTACTTTTTGAAATTTCAAATGACTCGAACTTGACTGGCTGGATATAGTTCACCAGATTAGACATCTCTTCTGTGGCCATGGCCTCGCTCCCTGCGGTCCCCTGGAAGCAGGAGTAAAAGCAATGTTCCCAGAGTCATCATTATGTTAGTGAGGGTTGTTTTCCCAGGGCGATGATCAAATGACCTGTCAGGGCAGAAAAGGATCACTCCTTTTCTGAAAACAGTTATTGCCAACAGAAAATGGATCAGAGGAGAAAGGAAAAGCAGCACTTCGCGTTACACAGTGAGGGGTGGGAGGAGGAAGGTCTCTGGGCGGCTTCTCAAGCACCCAGTGCCAGCAGCGTCAGGACCACCCGAAAGCTCACGGGAGAGCAGCCTCCCAACCCTCCTGAACCAGGATCTGTAATGTACTAAGGTGACCCAAACGCACAGCAAAGTCGAAGAAGCCGCGTCTCTGTCAAAGCAGGGAGTCTGCAGGTGATGTCTGAAGTTAATATATCGAGAATTCATTGTACAAGACATGCCAGGGGGTCACTGTGCCCGTGCCCCGCAACTGAAGCCCGCTCACTCTGGAGCTCCTGGATTGCAACTAGAAAGTCTGTGTGCTGCCAGGAAACAGTCCTTCTGACACAACCAGGATCCTGCAGGCCACAACTAAGACCTGACACAGCCAGATAAATCAATAAAACAGTTTAAAAAGAAGTCATCATACAATACAACAATGAGCATGTAGGTGACCACTGGATGAATGGAAAATTGTTATTGAAAAGGGTCGCCCGTGAAAGTGGGTTGGGGTGGACAAACAAATATTGCTTTTCTTTAGAACCTTTCTGCTCGGCCTCCCTTCCTAGCTCCTGGGTGCCGTTTAAGCAAGCAGCACAATGCATCTTTCCCGCTGGCTCAGTGGTAAAGAATCCGGCTGCAGTGTGGGAGAAGACAGGTTCGATTCCTGGGTTGGGAAGATCCCTTGGAGAAGGAAATGGCAACCCATTCCAGTATTCTTGCCTGGGAAATCCCATGGACAGAAGAGCCTGGTGGGGCCACAAAGAGTCAGACACGACTTAGCGACTATACAACAATACATAGAAGGTCAGGAGCTCAGGTTCTAGAGCCAGTCTGGGGCAAGTTACTTAACTGCTCTGTGCCTCAGTTTGTTCACCTATAAAATCAGGAAAAAATTAATCTCAATAACAAATAGAGTTCTTGTGATTATTAAGTGTGTTAACTTATGTGAAAGAGCTCAGAACAGTGGCTGGCATATTAAAGCCTCATGTTACTTTAGCTAATATTAGCTATTACATAAATACCATTTTGATAAAGCTTTTAATAAAGAAGAAAGCCTACACTGCATTACTGATACGGGCAGACCTCTGTACGCTGATTGAACATTTTCTCCCACTTTTAGAAGGCAGAATACAAGGGAGATAAGGTTTCTTTTGAAAACTTCTGTAGCAAGATTAAGATTAAATGCTAATTAGGAAATATCCATTGTAAATGGTTATCCAATTACTAAGATAGTTTTAAAATGATCAAAAGTTACTGATAAAAAGTTTACACAATTGAAATAATTCTCAGGAAAAGCTACTTTGTAATAGTTTTTCTTCTGGGCATTAAGTTGAAATTTAGTGGGGAAAATATAATTAAGAATTTAGACTACATTAAAGGAAATAATTATAAGAGGAAGAACACCATGTCAGAACAGCTTATTATTTGTTATTTATCTTTATTAATTAAATTGTAAAGATACAATTACTGAGATATACTTTTCAATATATTTGAAACCAGATTCAGTATAAATTTTTTGAACAGGACTCGTGCTACAAGTTTTAAAATGTCAATTGACCTACCCTTGATTTGCTTCTAGAGTCTGTGAAATTAATATTTCTGAGTTATTTGGGGGAATCTTGAGCTTCTAAATATTAAATATATGTAAATATTCAGTAGAAATCTCTAGTGGTTCCAAAATTATAAGAATGGGGAATTCCATGAAGGTCCAGTGGTTAGACCCCAGGCTTCTACTGTTGGGGGCTTGGATTCAATCCTTGGTCAGGAAACTAAGATCCTACAAGCCAGGCAGCCAAACAAAGGTCAAAATCACCACGAGGAAATTAATGTCAAGTTTATAAATATTTTTCCAAACCTCATGTCTTCTCTGGACTTTGGACCATGACATCCATTTAACTGCCTCAAAAACTGAAGTGGGAAGATGGAGATCACAAATTTTGAATTCACCCTCAGGATACTACATTTGATGAAAGACAGCCTCAGCAAAACTGTTCCTTAGAGAGAGCTTTGCTTGACACAATACTTGGTTTGCTGCTGCTAAGTCGCTTCAGTCGTGTCCGACTCTGTGTGATCCTATAGACGGCAGCCCACTAGGCTCCTCTGTCCCTGGGATTCTCCAGGCAAGATTACTGGAGTGGGTTGCCATTTCCTTCTCCAATGCATGAAAGTGAAAAGTGAAAGTGAAGTTGCTCAGTCGTGTCTGACTCTTAGCGACCCCATGGAGTGCAGCCCACCAGGCTCCTCCGTCCATGGGATTTTCCAGGCAAGAGTACTGGGGTGGGGTGCCATTGCCTTCCCCGCAATACTTAGTTTAGTGATCAATTTTTGCATTTCCAGTTTTACACTATCTTTACCACTAGATGGCAGAAGGTGACCAGAATGACATTCAGAGTGCGTGGACTGGAATGGCAAGTTGGTGAAAAGTCTCTGACCAGAAGTCAAGCCCTAGAAACCTACCTCATCCATCGAAGACTTTTTACAGTCATCATCATCGTCATCATCGTCACTCTCTGTATCAGCTTCTCCTGTCAAATTTTAATAACAGATCATGAAGTAAACAAGCAATTACAGGTTTGAAGCACATGTGATGTGTATATTTACCAAACATTTCCTTGAAATTTGACCTTTCACTAAAATTATCATTTTGGATATTTAAATTTTATTAATTATAAAGCGTTATACTGGGTTTGAATTGTTTTTCTAAATTTGATGTGTGACATTTCCAAACTCTATAAAAGATGCTTGTCTTAGCATTTTTATCTATGTTTTGCAAAGCATGCTATGCTATGCTATGCTAAGTCACTTCAGTTGTGTCCGACTCTGTGTGACCCCATAGACGGCAGCCCACCAGGCTGCCCCGTCCCTGGGACTCTCCAGGCAAGAACACTGGAGTGGGTTGCCATCTCCTTCTCCAATGCATGAAAGTGAAAAGAGAAAGTGAAGTTGCTCAGTCATGTCCGACTCTTAGCGACCCCATGGACTGCAGCCTACCAGGCTCCTCCGTCCGTGGGATTTTCCAGGCAAGAGTACTGGAGTTGGGTGCCATTGCAAAGCATATGGCATCTTTTGTAGTTAGCTCTCTTTGGTACACATATCCTATCTTGATGTATACATCCTCTTTCAGGGTCTCTATGACCTAAAACAGATAAACGATCACTTTTCCATCTTTCCTTTTTCTTCTCAGCCCTAACTCTTCAGTGATTCTTGGCCAGTGCTCAGTGACCTTGGCCAGAGAGGACCTCATGGAAGTGGAAGTAGAGGACAAGAGCTGGGACAGGAAGAGGGGCTATAGCAGCAACCTGATTCTCCAGAACTGTAAGGTACTGACTGCATCCTGTGATTTGCCTGCAGGCTTATTTGATGGAGGCATTGTTGTCTAAGGGCTTCCCAGGTGGCACTAGTGGTAAAGAACCTGCCGGCCAATGCAGGAGACATGAGATGCAGGTTTGATCCCTCAGTTGGGAAGATCCCTGGAGGAGGGCATGGCAACTGACTCCAGTAATCTTGCCTGGAGGATCCCACAGCCAGAGGAACCTGGCGGGCTACAGTCCATGGGGTCTCAAAGAGTCAGACACGACAGAAGCAACTTAGCAGGCACACAGGTATGAACTGTTATCTAAACAGTGCATGTATCTTTACAAATGGCATATTCTATTTAAAAGGGCAGAATAAAATGGATGAATCTTAAATAATTATGCATGGGAATCTCCCTCAATCAGATCTCATGCAGTTTCAGATTTAGCCAATATGCTGGCATTTCAGTAGACTGTTTTCCTCTCCAAAGTTTAGGTGGATGTTTACATCCTTAATCATCATTACATACTTAAAGAGTCACATTGGCAACCAGCATTATGTTCTTCACAGCTCTGGGATTCAGTTAGACCCAGTGATATCAGTTACATAACAAGATTTTCAAGTAAAATGTAACGAAAGCATACTTCTAAATTGTTTGATTTGATTTCCAGTGCCAACAGTGCAATAGCATGATAAACCCAGTAGATGGCAATCATGACTCGACCACGAGGCAGCTTACATGGGCCAGTACCTCCCCTTCCTGCCATCTATAAATTAACTCCCCTGCTTGGGCTGGGTAAATGGCACTGCCACTGCCTCCAAGAAGCTTATTAATGTTTTCATTTGGCTGACAACGAGAGCAGTGGGCAACGTATTCATGAAATAATCTTTGGAGGTAAAAAGTTGTCTGGGATCAACATGGTTTATTATTTATGGCTTGTTTGTTAAAGAAAGCCACATATAACTGTTTTATGAAGCTAATATTGTGTTAGTTAATAAGGGTGAATCAATTCAACTTTGAATAGAAAACACTGCCTATTCTATAGAGATACATTTTTTAAAGAGGTTGATGCAAAATTTCTTACAGTCAAATTTACTGTCTCAAGTTTTGGTAACCACTTTTTTTTTTTTTTTTAATTAAAGAGGAGGTTCTTTTTATTGAGTAATTTAAGTGTGCTTCATAGTACAACACACCAGAATTTCAAATAATCATGCCATTCTCTGGTTTATGTGGGAAAGAAAGAATTTGTCATCCTTTACTCTATGAGCAGGGACCTGGTTTCTCCCTTAGATTTTGGAGGGAACTTGGAATCCTGTTGCATAATATTAATAATAATAAATTATCCTAGTTCTTTAAACAAGTGTACAGGCAAAGGGCTGAATCTCTTGGGGGAAGATCTCACCAATAGGTGCTAAGAAAAGTAGATTAGCTTTAGTATAAGAAATATTTCGTTTTTTAAGTTACTTGATTTCCCAAATACTGAGAACATTGACAAGCCAAATGGCAAATTAGTAGCGGTCTTTATTCAGGGCCCTACTTACATATATAAATGTCAAAAAATTTCCATCACAATAAATAAATATTGCACAACAGAGAATGGGGCTAGTTTAGGAAATCCACTGAATTACTAACGGATTGTGGCTCTTTCTCTGAATTAAGCAATAATGTTCATCGCCTGTAAAAATCGTCATTTGTGTTATGCATCCAGTTAATAAGAGGAAGAGAACTGGTGAAGGCAGATGGTACAACAACAAGCTCCCACACACAAGGGGACAGTTTACTTGGTTTACTCAAGGGATAGAATTGTGCTGGGAAATTGGTGGCCTGTTAGTGACTTGCTTTCTAAAACTTTAAAAAGAACATTCTCACTGAGAACAGAAGTTATTTTTCAAAAAAGAATCAGAATTGTGTAGTTATGTTTTAAGCACACTTTTTAAAACTACTAAAAAAATCTTTCTAGGAATTACATAATGTCTGTGGACAAGGATTTTAATGTAAACAATAAAAGTAATTGGTAACTATGATGGAAAAATAGAAGAAAAGATAAATCAGGCTCTTGGTGAATTTTTTTTTTCCTCTGATTTACCTAGAGTTTATATTTTAATTTTTTAAATTTATTTTAAACTCTTTTAATTGACATATGATAGATATACAGAGAAGTATGCATAACACATGTGTACAGCAGTGGTACCCAGATCAGCAAACAAAATATAACCAGTATTCAGAAGTCTCCTTGGGTCCCTTCCAGTCACCTCTTCACCAGGAGTAGCCCTCTCTTGACCTCTGAAAGTCCTGGTTAGTTCTGCCATTTTTGTACTTTATATAAATGGGATCAGACAGTGGATACTTACTTTTGCATTTGACTTCTTTTCCTCAACATTATATTTCTAAATGACAGTCATCTGTGTTGTTGTGTGCACTGAAGACTGCTACACATTATTCCATGAGGTGAATATTGCACAGTGTATTTATCTGTTCATGTGCTATTCTGAATAGTGCTGCTTTAATCATTGGAGAAGACTCTGATGCTGGGAGGGATTGGGGGCAGGAGGGAGAAGGGGATGACAGAGGATGAGATGGCTGGATGGCACCACTGACTGGATGGACGTGAGTCTGAGTGAACTCTGGGAGTTGGTGATGGACAGGGAGGCCTGGCGTGCTGCGATTCATGGGGTTGCAGAGTCGGACACGATGAGTGACTGAACTGAACTGAAGTGAAGCAGTTCTTGCCCATACTTCTTGGTGAACATCTACGTGTACTTCTGTTGGCTATATACTTAGAAATAGAATTCTCTGGGGTACAGGGGCTTCATATGCATCCGTTCAGTTGAGCTTCTGTAGATGCTGCCAAACAGTTTTCCAAAGCCACTGTCCTAATGTTAGCTAAATTTTTACTGAAGAACTTTCTAGATTCAAGCTTAAAGTTTGGTTCACATACTCAGCCTCCAGTCAGGAGATCTTCATAATGCCATCACTTCAGATCTTTTCAGACTGCCAAGATTCTGACTAGAACTGGAAAAGAACTTAGACTAAATGACAAATAATTCAAAGGAAATGGGTGACCACTTTGAATTCTTTTTTCATCGATCACAAAAGTCTATTTCAACTTAAATCTAATATGAAAATAAATGATACTAAACATCATCTAGTAGTTCTGGTAGATAATTCAAGTAACCTACCATTTACATTTTAAAAGAGTTCTGGAAAATATGGATGAACTGAATGACTCAGAACTCTTCAACAATGAGAATGCATTTGGTGAACATCTTGGGTCCAGATCTGCAGTTAATGTCAAGGGATGACTGTGCTGAGAAGCTTAAAATCACCCGGCTCCTCCAGAGATTATTTGGCTTATATGGCGACCTCCAAAAAATGTCCATGTCCTGTGAACATCTCCTGTGTCCTGCGAATACGTGGCACAGGGGACTCTGCAGATGAGATTAAGTTAAGGACCTTGAAACGGGAGAGATTATTCTGGATTATCTGGATAGGTCCAACGTAATGACATGAGTTCTTAAAAGCAGAGGACCTTTTCCAACTGTGGTCCTAGGGAGACATGGTGACAGAAGAACTGAGATGGGATCTTGCTGGCTTTGAACCTGGAGGAAGGAGGCCATGAGCCAATGGATGTGGGTTGCCTCTAGGAGCTGAAAGTGCAAGGAATGATTCCCTCAAGCTCCAGAAAGAGAAGCAGCCCTGCTGATGCCTGGAGTTTAGCCTAGTGAGGTCACGTGGGCCTCTGCCTCGCAGAACTGGGGGCTCATATGTTTGTACAGTTTTAAACCACTGGCTTTAAAACAGAAATACCAAACAACAGTTTACTGTGCCCAGGTAGAAATGTTAAAAGACCTTCTAAGTTACTTCCAGAGCAGCCGTTCTTAAACCCACACATAAGAGAGGAATGAGTCTACCAGCCCCTCACCAGCTCCTGGGGACGAGGGCTCAAACACACTGGAGGAGTCGCTGTACGTGTTGGAAGCTTGTTCTGAGAGCTTCTTCTTGCCACTTCCTTCTGACGACTTGTGTGATTTCTTCTTATTTTTCACCAAAATTTTGTACATTAAATCCATAGGACTTGGAAGGGGAACTCCAGATTCCAACTAAGAAAGAAAAACACATTCTTTAAAAATACTGACCTTTCCTTTCAGATTCTATCCCCAAACCCAAGGACTGCATTAGATACCACAAGTTTTTAGACTGTTCTTTACTACCTTCAACATAGCTCATTAAAGTATCTTATGTAGGGGCTGGTTCATAGCTCTTCCTTTTTTCACATGAAAGGTATATTTTAAATACTGTACCCTTTATTTTTCCACCAGAAATATACATGAATACAGCCATAGACATGTATTGGGTGATTTGGCCTGCTAACCTAAAGTTTCATGAGTTTTATGTTGGGCATTAATCCAGCCATCTTGATTTAGAACAGATTGGAAGGCCTCGGTTTGGATTATCAAACGATGGAAACCTGTCACAGTGTGACTCCTGCCATGAAGATAGCAAAGACAGGCAGGAGCTTCTGGGAAAGTCCTCAGAATCCACTTTTCAGATGATGCAGTTTAAAAGCAGCAAAGTCGCCATCCTGGCATGAGACTGTAAAGTGGCACATCTTCTTGGCCTCAGCAGAAGTGGACTGGGTGGCTTCAGATTTACTTCAAGCTGTTTGCAAGCCTTGTTTCTTGTGTATTCAGCTTGTACATCGGATGGGAAAAATCAATTTCCCAGGAGAAGGATATTATATACCAGAGAGCATGTGTGCAAATCTCAAGACAGGTTACTTTTAGAAAGTCTATGGGCTTCTGTAAGCGGGTCCTCGATTCTTCACTTGCAACCAGTCTTAGGACTGGTGTGAAAACAGGAGAGACGGGTGGAGACTGGGGCAGGGGCTGAGGAGGGAAGAGGCTACAAGACCATCTTTCTGCTGCTTTCCTTCCCGAAGCAGGGATACGGCCACAGCAACAGGGCGGCCTGGACTGTGCTGGGTACATGCGGGAAAGAGAAGCGTGGCCAGCAGGGGCACGCTGGAATGTCCCCCACCGCCTTCAACGTCCTGTTTTCCTGGCCCGCGTCTTTCAGAGGTGAGGGTCCTGGACGTGCTCAGAGCCTGCGCCCCAGGGCTCCCTCTGTGGGCGGATGCTGTGGTGGGGATTTTGCAGCCCTGGCTGGCTCTTGAGGGGCAGGGAGCGGAGCAGGGTGAGGGCAGAGGAGCAGTCAGACGGGGGTTTGCCCCCTCAGGGGCTCCCCGCCAGCCTCCTGAGGGCTCACGGTCAACTGCGCGACTCACACCAAGAGACAGACACACGGAGCGGGCTAAGGGAGCCCCCTAGCCCGGTCATAGGGAGGGCGTGCGCCCCTGCGGGACGGGCTCAGAACGCGTACCGGGTACTTGTCCAGAGGCTCCATGAGGAGGGCATCGCCGAAGATGAGTCTGCAGTACTCCGCCATCTTGGCCTGCTGCTTCGGCCTGAGGGGAGAGAGGCGAAAGCGGGCGGGTGATGCAAGAGGCGCCTCAGCCTGGCTGCACCATACCGGTCACAGACAGACGGCATTCCTCCCCTTACCGTTGGGACTGCTTTCATCTTTCAAAACTCCTGCTTGCAGTTCCCACTTCTGTGGATGTGAATGCCACAGGCAGGTGGAGAGAGGAGGCTCTTCCACCGAGGACACAGATGGAGGGGACCGCAGGTCATCTGCTTATTCCTGGATGCTTAAATGTCCCAGGGTTAGAGACTCAGTCCCTTTTGGTTAATTTCCCAATTCTAAGTCAAATGCCATATCTTGGGGGTAGAACTCATTCATGACTCTATGTGCCAGACATCCTGGAATGTGAAGTCAAGTGGGCCTTAGAAAGTATCACTATGAACAAAGCTAGTGGAGGTGATGGAATTCCAGTTGATATATTCCAAATCCTGAAAGATGATGCTGTGAAAGTGCTGCACTCAATATGCCAGCAAATTTGGAAAACTCAGCAGTGGCCACAAGATTGGAAAAGGTCAGTTTTCATCCCAATCCCAAAGAAAGGCAATGCCAAAGAATGCTCAAACTACCGCACAATTGCACTCATCTCACATGCTAGTAAAGTAATGCTCAAAATTCTCCAAGCCAGGCTTCAGCAATATGTGAACCGTGAACTTCCTGATGTTCAAGCTGGTTTTAGAAAAGGCAGAGGAACCAGAGATCAAATTGCCAACATCCGCTGGATCATGGAAAAAGCAAGAGAGTTCCAGAAAAACATCTATTTCTGCTTTATTAACTATGTCAAAGCCTTTGACTGTGTAGATCACAATAAACTGTGGAAAATTCTGAAAGAGATGGGAATACCAGACCACCTGATCTGCCTCTTGAAAAATCTGTATGCAGGTCAGGAAGCAACAGTTAGAACTGGTCATGGAACAACAGACTGGTTCCAAATAGGAAAAGGAGTACGTCAAGGCTGTATATTGTCACCCTGTTTATTTAACTTATATGCAGAGTACATCATGAGAAATGCTGGACTGGAAGAAACACAAGTTGGAATCAAAATTGCTGGGAGAAATATCAATCACCTCAGATATGCAGATGACACAACCTTTAATGGCAGAAAGTGAAGAGGAACTAAAAAGCCTCTTGATGAAAGTGAAAGTGGAGAGTGAAAAGGTTGGCTTAAAGCTCAACATTCAGAAAACGAAGATCATGGCATCTGGTCCCATCACTACATGGGAAATAGATGGAGAAACAGTGGAAACAGTGTCAGACTTTATTTTTCTGGGCTCCAAAATCACTGCAGATGGTGACTGCAGCCATTAAATTAAAAGACGCTTACTCCTTGGGAGGAAAGTTATGACCAACCTAGATAGCATATTCAAAAGCAGAGACATTACTTTGCCAACAAAGGTTCGCCTAGTCAAGGCTATGGTCTTTCCTGTGGTCATGTATGGATGTGAGAGCCGGACTGTGACGAAGGCTGAGCGCCGAAGAACTAATGCTTTTGAACTGTGGTGTTGGAGAAGACTCTTGAGAGTCCCTTGGACTGCAAGGAGCTCCAACCAGTCCATTGTGAAGGAGATCAGCCCTGGGATTTCTTTGGAAGGAATGATGCTAAAGCTGAAACTCCAGTATTTTGGCCACCTCATGCGAAGAGTTAACTCATTGGAGAAGACTCTGATGCTGGGAGGGATTGGGGACAGGAGGAGAAGGGGATGACAGAGGATGAGATGGCTGGATGGCATCACTGACTCGATGGATGTGAGTCTGAGTGACCTCCGGGAGTTGGTGATGGACAGGGAGGCCTGGCGTACTGCGATTCATGGGGTTTCAAAGAGTCGGACACGACTGAGTGATCTGATCTGATCTGATCTGATGTGAATTTTTGGGTGAGATTTGTCTAACAGACAGAGCTGTACTGCAAAGAAGTATTTACAAGGAGGTGAAAAAACAGGAGAGGGAGGAAGGTGGACAGAGAAAAAGAGAGAATCTAAAAATGCAGAAGCGAAAAGGCTGACAGGCAGAAGTGTGTCCACTTGGGAAAGGGCACTGAAGAAAAGACAAGTGAAGCAAGCATCTTGGGGAAGGGTGTCTGCAGCCCTTTGTGCACAAGAGGGGCACAAAGGTTGTGTCAGCCTAATGAGGTGCCGGGGGAACTCGGTCTGATGGGAAAAGGTTGGAGCTATTGAGTTGATTGAGCTGAATTCCAGGCTCTCAACCTCTCAGGGTCTATAAAAAGTAGAGGAAAATAATTGTTCTTGGAAAGGGGCAGAGGATGCTTAGGAGGTGAAGTGAAGTAATAGATGCAAACATCTTTGAAGAGGAAGATGATCCTAGTGCTGCAAGGAAGCCTCTGCCAGCTAGACCGGAGGAATGAGAGCCTGCTCATGTATAAACAGAGTTGATAGGAGGGAACATCCATAATCTTTCAAAACTGCTTCCCTTGACCTTTTAAAAAGCCATTTTCATTCTGTATGATGTTAAATATCATTATAAAGGTATCCAATTCCATCAGGTTTTATGGACTGTGATTTTGATCTGTAGGCTGTTGGACTTGATTTCCAATAGTTGTCTCTACGTGCTGCAATGTTAATACATTTTAGCAGAACTGGGGCTATAGTAAGAATAAGTAAGTGATAAAACTTCTTTACTACAGTTCAAATTGATTAACAAATGTAATTCTAATTTTCACTCCTTTTACCATGACTATTATACCTGGATCATGGACCTTGCTTTTTCCTGGGAAGGGGAGATGTTTTGGGGGTTCAAATCTATTGCAGTGGATCCATAGGGAAAGCACTCTTCATATCCCCTTTCTAAAAAACATATTTAGAGGAGGTGTCAAATGAGTTCTCTGGGCTCCACATTCAAGCCCAAGTTCACTACCTTCTTGTACTGCAAGGGGAGGCAAAGCAGAGCTTCACAGAACTTGCAAAACTCTACATGACAACTCCTAAATTCTCATGACACCCATTTTGACCAGTTTGGGATTATCCTGTGCGACTCACGCAGCCTTTGGAATATCCTGCAGTTCTCCCAGCAGTATCACTGATAGAGGAAACCCTGCCAACTGAAGAACTGATCCTAAAAGCACTGGGAGTGGTTGTTAAAGGATGATGTGTTATAGTTGAAGGACAAGCAGAGGTGGCTGATTTGGCAGAGCATCCCTGGGTATTCACAGTTCAGAAACCTTTGTCCAAAAGGCAGTTGGTCCCAGGGCTCCATCAAGCCAGCGGGCTCTGCAGCTGTAGATTAGAAAAGCCCATGGAACCTGGGCCTACATGTTCCATGCTGCCCCAGGGTTCTCCAGGGCAGTGGAGTGGGTTGCTACCCCCTCCTTCAGTGAACCACGGTTTCTTAGAACTTTTCACTATGACTCGTCTGTCTTGGGTGGCCCTGCACTGCGTGGCTCCTAGCTTCATTGAGTTACACAAGTCCCTTCACCACGGCAAGGCTGTGGTCCCTAAACAACAACAACAATGTGAATAACAACAACAACTACTTTCCAGGTTGCACAAAAGAAACTGTCCTGCCCTTCCACTTCACTTTCATGGAATGATGTTATTAAATGGAGTTTTTCTGTTCCAAGTGTGGTCCACAGATTAGGGCTTGGAGCTGGTTAGAAAAGCAGATTCAAGGCCTCCTGGGAAGACGGGCAAGTTCCATGTTGGAATCTCAGGTTCTGAGTCAGAAAGGAAGGAAAGAAGGGAGCAGGGCTCAGGGGTCTCAAGAGGCCCCCTCTGGAGGATTCTCATATACACTCAAGTTGGGGAACCACTGTGATGGGTGAACTAACTCACCAGGTTCCTCGAGGGATTTCACACCTTGAGGGTTGGAACTTGAGAGCCCCAAGTTCCTTTGCTCAGAAGCCTGGAATGTAAAGGAAGGATTTATTCCCTAACATCCTGCTTTTGGGGTTTCTAGTGGAGCTGTATTCTCACTCTTAGAGGAACTTCAGGGTGATGTTCCAGGTGTCCCTAAACAGGTGGCAGATGGACTCTGTCCTCTGTCATGTGACCCAAATCAGACCTTGGGGAGGACTTTGCTAAACCAAAATCTTGCTCAATTCCACTAAAGAATCTCTGGGCTTTTAATGCTTCAGGTGCCAGAGCTCCGTCCCCAGGCCCCTGATTCACTTAGCTGGCAGTGCAGCCTTGGAACTTGCATTTGTAACAAGTCTGCAGGTAATAAACAGCTGGTTAATGAACCTCAGTGTTTAGAGCGGTGCTCTAACACTTCACCAAATCACCCGGGGGTCTTAAGAAAATGAAGATTCCAAGGCAAAGACTTGGGTGGGGCCTGAGATTCTGCATTTCTAACAAGCTCCCTGATCATGTAGATGCTGCTGGTCCATGGATCAACCACATTTTGGAGAGCAAGGATCTGTGTCTGACCTAAACGCTAAAACCTGCTTCACCATGAGCCAAGATGGGGAGAACAAGAGGCAGTGTCCATGGATAAAGGAAAATGTGTTTGAAGATCAAACACACATGCACATCTAGAGGGGACCTAACTAGAACAGAAAGCAAACTGAGCAGAAGAAGTCAGAGGAGAACAAAGAAACTTTAATTGTGGGTCATAATTGCAGAAACAAGGCATTACATTTGCCATGAGAGAGCAAAAAAAAAAAAAAAAAATCCTAAAGCATTTAGAACATCAACACTGGCTACCATGGAGATACAGTGAGAGGAAAATATTCACAAATACATTTTGGGCTTCAGGCCACACCAGACTTATATGGACATGTTAAACATTGGCAAGGTGATCAGTTTTCTGACCAAGGAGCAAGCCCACATCATCCAAGGTGAACTAAACCAACCTCCTTCTCTATATATGAAATATATATGAAGGATTTACAACTTCTGGCAATTAAGGACTTCATCCAAAATCTCACATTCTCTGTGGCTGAACCAGGTGTGGTGGTTTCTTCACTTGAGTGTAGTGGAGAATTCTTTTGGTGAAAGTGCTAGTTTACAAATTACAAAGTAGGTGGCCCATCAGTTAACTGGGACTTGTAAAAAAATATGATTCAAAGTCTTACTATACAAATTCAAATACAGGTGTGGAGGTTACGCTAAGGAATTCTTCATCTTAATGGGGCTGTGATATACCAGGTGGAAGAAAAGTTGTCAGCTGCTCACTGCAGATTTCTCCTTGTTACTCATTGATAGGTAGTTTCAAATATTAGGAGAGAAAACCAAAACAATACAGAGGTTTCCTTCTTTTTTTCTAATGTGGGTTTGTTTTGAAGGCATGGCTCAAGTGGGCTGGGACTAGGGTTTTGATTCTGGCATTTTGTATACACAGCATGAAGGAGAAAAAAAATAACTGTTGCTGGCAATGGCACCCCACTCCAGTACTCTTGCCTGGAAAATCCCATGGACAGGAGAGCCTGGTAGGCTGCAGTCCATGGGGTCGCTAAGAGTCGGACACGACTGAGCGACTTCACTTTCACCTTTCACTTTCATGCATTGGAGAAGTAAATGGCAACCCAGTCCAGTGTTCTTGCCTGGAGAATCCCAGGGACAAGGGAGCCTGGTGGGCTGCCATCTATGGGGTCACACAGAGTCGGACACGACTGAAGCGACTTAGCAGCAGCAGCACAGATGGCATATAGGTTACAGATGTTTTGGGTGTGTGTGTCCTGTGTTGAGTAAGATTCTGTATCTAATGTATCTAGTTCAGTGGAGAAGAGTGCTGTAACTGATGAATGGTATCCACCACTGGTTTGTTCAGCAATCAGGTGGGATGGCCCATGAGTCAAGCATAACGTTTTACTGGCAAAGGGGAAGCGTGTTGATTTTCTTTGGGTGTGTGACAGTCCTCTCAGGAAAGAACTGTAGCTGAATGATGTTGATATGTGTGTGAGGCTCAAGGACAATGGAAATTGGAAGCAAAAAACTTCCTCCCACAATAGAATTCAGCTTCTCAGGATTTCACTGCCATTCCATCATCTCAGTGGTTTGGAATCAATATCATAGCATCCTACGAAGGCTGTTTTCCTGATTTCTTTTGTTATTCATGCATTATTAATGAACTTTTAGCAGCTCAATTTCTCATTTTTTTCAACCTGAAAGGGCTGTATTAGGGGACAATCTTTTTTTATTCCACTGTAGATTTAGTTTTCATGCTCAGTTTGGCTCTCTGTATGATTGGGGTTGAAGACTAAAAAAATAAGCTGTGGTTAAGGTCACGAGCCACAAAAACATGACCACTTGCAGGCTGTTGCCTTGTGGAATGCTCTGCTTGTCTTTATCCATGTTTGGAATGCTCATGATCCTTTGGTTTAGGCTTGGGGGTGGTATTGCTTAAACAGATGAGTTTTGAAGCCACATTAGCCAAATTTAAATCCCCACTCTCACATTTTAGCTGCATGGCCTTGGGCAAGTTACCCTCTTTGGGATTCTGTTGCATCATTTGTAAAATATGGACAATGATAAAAATATTTATTTCTAGGAGCACCTGGGTTTGTGGTGAGGTCACATGAGTTAATGCTTGGAACCTTGCTTGGCACATAATATATAGTCAATAAATATTAGCTGTTGTTTAGTTTGTGGTGCTGGTGGTTGTTGATGCCTCTCTGGCTACATGGTAAAGTCCAATGACGCTCAAGGGTGGACACTCAAGGTTATGACACTCAAGGATGGTACCAGAATTTTTTATTTTGTCTAATTTATATAGAAATGTTTCTTGAAGAAAATGAGTGCACTAGACTTGGAGATATTTCTGCACAAAGGAAATGACATGTCAATCTTTCCAGGAAGTACTGTTCTTGAAAAAAAGGTGCTAAGGCATTGTTAAAACCCAATTACAAATAGATGGGCTGAGATGAGGAAAGTCACATGCACATCAGAGTTGTCACAGTAAGTGAAGTACTAAATACAGGAACTAAAGAGGTTCTCCTTTCATTAGAAAAGAAATTGCAATGAAACAGAATAAATGCTTTTCTCTTCAGTTGGCCCTCAGGAGTGCAGGAGTGCTAGAAAAACTATGTGCCAAATGATTACATTATTCACTGGATGGTTGTTTCCTAATGAAATAGAGTCATGAGCTGGTAAATGTAGTATGGATTTCCCCGAGGGCAAACTAGAAATACAAATAATTATAATTTGGTTACTTCTAAATAAGGTCTCTTTCCATGTATATATAAACAAATGATTTAACTATTTTGAAATTGTTCAAGCTGAAATTTGGTCACTACCTAACTGGTTCTTTAAGGTTTAGTGAATTCTTTAAGAATTAGTGAATTGAAGCCTGTGTTGCAAATTAGTTGGACAAAGGGAATCAGTGGCCTGGAAGAGATTTTCTATTGAAAGGAGGATAAAAAGGGATCTAAGAGATCTGTGGGCCAACTTGGGATAGGTGTTGTAGACTTTTAGTGGAGAAAACTGGCTTAGGTGGTAGCTTAGATGGTTGAATGAAATAGAGAGCTTCCCAAATGCTCTTGTGAGCAGTGATGGTCAGTACTAGTGACCATAGTGTCTGACTAGTCTTCAAACATTAATTCCAGACACTAAAATTTTAGTTTCTTGAATTTTGATTCAATGTAGATGAGACTCTTTCATGTTGAAGCTCTTTAGACTGAGTAACTATATGATAAATTAATATGTATGTATCTGATGTAAATGTGCCTAACTCTGATCCTTTGCCTTAAAATGCACGAAAGAGATAAGTAAAAATTACCTATTTTTTAATGTGGCTCAGCAAAAAAAGTCACGTTGTTTTGAAATAAAATATTTACAAATATTAACAAATGGGAAACCAACAAAAATAGGAAGGAGGGAGAATTTGGTGATCTGAGTTCTGTGTAAGTACAAAGTGGCAAAATATAATTAATATATTTAACTCATCTCCATCAGCTCTAGTGTGTACAGAACTGGCCATTTTAGGGTGGCAAAACTGACTATAAATTTGCACACAGTAGAAAGAGCTAATGAAGGAGGGTTATAAGAGCAGCCACTGAAATAGAGACATGCACTCATCTCACATGCTAGTAAAGTAATGCTCAAAATTCTCCAAGCCAGGCTTCAGCAATACGTGAACTGTGAACTTCCTGATGTTCAAGCTGGTTTTAGAAAAGGCAAAGGAACCAGAGATCAAATTGCCAACATCCGCTGGATCATGGAAAAAGCAAGAGAGTTCCAGAAAAACATCTATTTCTGCTTTATTGACTATGCCAAAGCCTTTGACTGTGTAGATCACAATAAACTGTGGAAAATTCTGAAAGAGATGGGAATACCAGACCACCTGATCTGCCTCTTGAGAAATTTGTATGCAGGTCAGGAAGCAACAGTTAGAACTGGACATGGAACAACAGACTGGTTCCAAATAGGAAAAGGAGTTCATCAAGGCTGTATATTGTCACCATGTTTATTTAACTTATATGCAGAGTACATCATGAGAAACACTGGACTGGAAGAAACACAAGTTGGAATCAAGATTGCTGGGAGAAATATCAATCACCTCAGATATGCAGATGACACAACCCTTATGGCAGAAAGTGAAGAGGAACTAAAAAGCCTCTTGATGAAAGTGAAAGTGAAGAGTGAAAAAGTTGGCTTAAAGCTCAACATTCAGAAAACGAAGATCATGGCATCTGGTCCCATCACTTCGTAGGAAATAGATGGGGAAACAGTGGAAACAGTGTCAGACTTTCTTCTTCTGGGCTCCAAAATCACTGCAGATGGTGACTGCAGCCATGAAATTAAAAGACGCTTACTCCTTGGAAGGAAAGTTATGACCAACCTAGATAGCATATTCAAAAGCAGAGACATTACTTTGCCAACAAAGGTTCGCCTAGTCAAGGCTATGGTCTTTCCTGTGGTCATGTATGGATGTGAGAGCTAGACTGTGAAGAAGGCTGAGCGCCTAAGAATCGATGCTTTTGAACTGTGGTGTTGGAGAAGACTCTTGAGAGTCCCTTGGACTGCAAGGAGATCCAACCAGTCCATTCTGAAGGAGATCAGCCCTGGTATTTCTTTGGAAGGAATGATGCTAAAGCTGAAACTCCAGTACTTTGGCCACCTCATGCGAAGAGTTGACTCACTGGAAAAGACTCTGATGCAGGGAGGGATTGGGGGCAAGAGGAGAAGGGGACGACAAGGATGAGATGGCTGGATGGCATCACTGACTCGATGGACGTGAGTCTGAGTGAACTCCGGGAGTTGGTGATGGACAGGGAGGCCTGGCGTGGTGCATTTCATTCGGTCTCAAAGAGTTGGACACGACTGAGCGACTGATCTGATCTGATTATATAAGGAAATGGGTTTCATTTCATTGTAAAAAGAGGAGTCCTTAAATTAAAACCCTATCATGGCAAGAAAATAGATTCCACAAGTCCAATGGATTATTCTAATATTAATGAAATTTAAACCAATGAATCCCATCATATACAGATGAACATATGCCACTTATTATACACCTTAATTGAGGAACAGCATTAATAATGTCAAATACCTTAAATCTGATGAACAATGATTAAACATGCTCTATCTAGAGAAAGGACTCACTACTGAATGTGCTGAATACTTACGAGTCCACATGGTTCTCAAATGAAAGCAGAATTGGAAAAGGTGAAGTCTTAAATGCACATTCAGCAATGGCTTCAATCACTTCCTAGAAATGAGAACTATATATATTCAATAAGCCAGAAGTTTAATGTGTCTATTTTTTTGAGTTAAACCCTTTAATACCATTGTCTTTTTCATTCATAGAATTGTATCAAATGGCCTAAAATAGCTAGAAGGGGTTTGCAGGCTGCTGGACTATAAATTTTATTACTCTTTTATCTTAGCAAGATAAAAGAAAGAAAACTGTATTTGGGTGGAGGGGAGTCATAATTGTGAAGGGGAATGGTTCTCCTCTTTGGTAATTACATTTTTTTTAAATAATAAAAGAATTCTAATCTCATTATAAGAATTTTGGACAAAGAGAAGGCAAAATTTTTCATCCATAAATTCACCTGGTGAATCAAACCACTGCAGGTATTTTGTTATATTTATTTCTACATTTGTTTCTTGTGTATTTGCATAACTTAGTAAATATTTTATTTGTATTTTAATTTTGTTATGAATATTGTTTATTGTTATGTTTATTGTTTATATTGTTATGAATATTGTTTATTGTTATGTTTACTGTTTATATTATTTAATATTGCTATGTATTGTTAATATTGTCATCCAAAGTATACAGCTGAAAATTTTTAATATTCACACTTTTCAATCATCTTCCCAGTCTAAGTTAAAACATTTAATCACCCCCACCACAAAGCGATGTCCCCATTAGCAGTCACTCTACATTTTCCCAACCCCATCCCACACACTCAGACATAGGCAACCACTAATCCATGTTCTGTCTCCATAGACTCACCTACTCCTAACATTTCAAATAAATGAATCATACAACATGTGGCCTTTTATGTCTGGCATCTTTCATTGAGCCTGCTTTCAGGTTCCTCCTTTCTGTAGTATGTGTCAGTACTTCATTTTTCAATCTATTTTTTTTATAATGTATAGGTCACAGCTTTAACATCTGTATACAATTTTTAGGGAGTGGCAGTATCATAATTTATTTAACCACTATACAATTGTTGGACAGCCATATTTTAAGAGCTATAATTCAAATAATTTTCCAAAGAAACTTCATTTTTCCCTTTAATTTTGAATTATTTTTAAAGAATTAATTCTCAGAAGGGGAATTATCAAATTAAAAATAATATTTTTCTAGTCTTCTGCATTTTTCCAAATTACTTTTCATCTTAGACTCCCTAGAATAATAGAGCAGCTTTCAATGCATATTCACCAACTTTGGACATAAGTTTTTCAAAATGTTTTCCTTGGATGGTATTAAAGGAGCTGGTATTAAAGGATAGATCTCACTTATTTTTAATTATATCACTGTCAATACTCTTGTGGCTTCACATCCTTTTTTTTTTTTTTTAATTTTGTTTACATTTATTCTTTACATCTTTTCCTTCCAAGTAGGAATTTTTACTCTGATTTCTTATGCCTGAGGCCTTTCCATTATCTTCTCTACCTTCCTTGAAGAATTCATAGCTTGCTTTCTATCCATGCCAGAAAGCTATTTCTCTGGTCGCAGAGTATAAATAAGGCTTTCTAATTCTAGACTGCATTTGCATATACCCTCTAAGAAGGAATTGACTGCATGGAGCAAAAGAATCACTCACTGTTTTAACAGTGAATTCACAGATTGCCTTTCATACATTATTTTAGTTGATACCATCAAAAATAAGTGTGCTATAAATAGCAAGCAATGGTCAGATTTTAAACTCTTTATTTGATTTATTTGAGTGTGGGCTTTGGATTCAAACAGGCTTGTATTTGAATCCTTTGTCTTAGCCTTACAAGCTGTGTTACCTTGAGAAAAATCACTTAATACCTCTGTACATTTAGCTTGCTGGCCTGCAAAGTGGGAGTAATAAGCCTCATTCCACAAGCTTGTGAGGATGCAGAGAGAGGAGATAAAGGACACAGCTTGTGATGGGCAGATAGTCTCAAGGGAACTGAGGTTACTTAGCTTGCTGATGCCTCCCTCTCCATTCACCCTAAATCCAACTAATACAAATATAGCTGCCATTAGATGAGCGTTTACATTCCAGACAAAGATCTTATCTCATGTCATAGACATTCCCTAAGGAAAATACTATATGTCATCTTACAGATTATTAAAGGAAAACTCAAGAGATATTAACCAATATGCCCAAGATCACAGAGAAGAGAGTGCAAGAACCCCCAGGAAATTCTGTCTGACTCTAGAGTTTGTGCGCTTAACTATTTTGCTAACTCCCATGCAGCTAATTGGAGAAGGCAATGGCACCCCACTCCAGTATTCTTGCTTGGAAAATCCCATGGATGGAGGAGCCTGGTAGGCTGCAGACCATGGGGCAGTAAGAGGCGGACACGACTGAGCGACTTCCCTTTCACGCATTGGCGAAGGAAATGGCAACCCACTCCAATGTTCTTGCCTGGAGAATCCCAGGGGTGGGGGAGACTAGTGGGCTTCTGTCTATGGAGTTGCAAAGAGTTGGACACAACTGAAGCGACTTAGCAGCAGCAGCATGCAGCTAATGACCTTAGCCACCTAAGATCAAAGGCCTTGAAAGAATCACACAGCACTAGTCACAACAGCCAAGACATGGAAAAAACCTAAATGTCTGTTGACAGATGAATGGATAAAGAGGATGTGGTATATATATACAATAGAATATTACTCAGCCATAAAAATAACAAAATAATGTCTTCTGCAGCAACATGGATGCAACTAGAGGTTATCATACTAAGCAAATCAGAAAAAGACAAATACCATATGCTAAGTCACTTCAGTCATGTCCGACTCTGTGGGACCCCACAGATGGCAGCCCACCAGGCTCCCCCATCCCTGGGATTCTCCAGGCAACATCACTGGAGTGGGTTGCCATTTCCTTCTCCAGTGCATGAAAGTGAAAGTGAAGTCACTCAGTCGTGTCCGACTCTTCGAGACCCCCATGGACTGCAGCCTACCAGGCTCCTCCATCCATGGGATTTTCCAGGCAAGAGTACTGGAGTGGGGTGCCATAGCCATATGATATCACTTATATAAGGAGTCTAAATATAGTACAAATGAACCTATGTATGAAACAGAAACAGACTCACTGACATAGAGGTGAAACTTGTGGTTGCCAAAGTGGAGAAGAGAGAGAGAGGTGGATTGAGAATTTGGGGTTGCTAGGTGCACACTATTACTTATAGAATGGATAAACACCAAGATCTTACTGTATAGCATAGGAACTATATCTAATCTCCTGGGATATGCCATAATGGAAAAGAATATAAAAAAAGAATGTATATATGTATATTACTGAGTCATATTGTATGGCAGAGTTTGGCAAAACATTGTAAATCAACTATACTTCAATTTAAAAAAAAGAATTGCAAATAGATATCATAAGGGAAGTGGGTAGCAATATATGGGGTAAAGGGGGGCTAGATTTTGTTTGTTGCCTAAATTTGGCATTGTTTTATTGGCTACAGGCAAAGCACGTGAGAGCCACTCTTGATTCCTCTTTCTATCACATCTTTTAATTCATATGTAATCCTGTCCAAATATATATTTGGAATATAACCAAATATTAGCACCTTGACCTATATCATCTCAGTCAAAAATCCTTGTACTAACTGCTGGGATAGATTTTGTCATCATCCCCACATATTCACTCCCCATCCTGTGATATCTGTTGACAGTGGGCATTGCCTTGTGTTTTGTTTTGGTTGCTGAAATGCATGTGAAAATGACACAGGGTTTTGTTGAACAGGGTCTTAAAAGGCCATCTTGATTTTTGCCATTTTTCTTTTCTGATTGCAATGAGCCTGGTGATATCTCAGATTGGTGCTGCTTTTTCTGTATGGATTACAGATAATATATCAAGGAGAGATAAGAAAGCCTTTCTTCAGTGATCAATGCAAAGAAATAGAGGAAAACAACAGAATGGGAAAGACTAAAGATCTCTTCAAGAAAATTAGAGATACCAAGTGAATATTTCCTGCAAAGATGGGCACAATACAGGAGAGCAATGGTATGGACCTAACAGAAGCAGAAGATATTAAGAAGAGGTGGCAAGAATACACAGAAGAACTATATAAAAAAGATCTTCATGACCCAGATAATGACAATAGTGTGATCACTCACCTAGATCCAGACATCCTGGAGTCCAAAGTCAAGTAGGCTTAGGAAGCCTCACTATGAACAAAGCTAGTGGAGGTGATGGAATTCCAGTTGAGCTATTTCAAATCCTAAAAGATGATGCTGTGAAACTGCTCCACTCAGTATGCCAGCGAATTTGGATAACTCAGTGGCCACAGGACTGGAAAAGGTCAGTTTTCATTCCAATCCCAAAGAAAGGCAATGCCAAAGAATGTTCAAACTACTGCACAATTGCACTCATCTCACATGCTAGCAAAGTAATGCTCAAAAGTCTCCAAGCCAGGCTTCAACAGAACATGAACTGTGAACTTCCATCTAGATGTTCAAGGTGGATTTATAAAAGGCAGAGGAACCAGCGATCAAATTGCCAACATCTGTTGGATAATCAAAAAAGCAAGAGAGTTCTAGAAAAACATCTACTTCTGCTTTATTGACTATGTCAAAGCCTTTGACTGTGTGGATCACAACAAAATGTGGAAAATTCTTAAACAGATGGGAATACCAGACCATCTGACCTGCCACCTGAGAAATCTGTGTGCAGGTCAAGAAGCAACAGTTAGAACTGGACATGGAACAACAGACTGGTTCCAAATCAGGAAAGGGGTATGTCAAGGCTGTACATCATCACCCTGCTTATTTAACGTATATGCAGAGTACATCATGAGAAATGCTGGGCTGGATGAAGCACAAGCTTTAATCAAGATTGCTGGGAGAAATATCAATAACCTCAGATATGGAGATGACACCACCCTTATGGCAGAAAGCGAAGAAGAACTGAAGAGCCTCCTGATGAAAGTGAAAGAGGACAGTGAAAAAGTTGGCTTAAAACTCAGCATTCAGAAAACTAAGATCATGGCATCTGGTCCCATCACTTCATGGGAGATAGATGGGGAAACAATGGAAACAGTGAGAGGCTTTATTTTTGGGGGCTCCAAAATCACTGTAGATGGTGACTGCCAGAATGAAATGAAAGGACGCTTGCTCCTTGGAAGAAAAGCTATGATCAACCTAGATAGCATGTGAAAAAGCAGAGACATTATTACTTTGCCAACAAAGTTCCATCTAGTCAAAGCTGTGGTTTTTCCAGTAGTCATGTATCGATGTGAGAGTTGGATTATAAAGAAATCTGAGAGCCAAAGAATTGATGCTTTTGAACTGTGGTATTGGAGAAGACTCTTTAAAGTCCTCTGGACTGCAAGGAGATCCAACCAGTCCATCTTAAAGGAAGTCAGTCCTGAATATTCATTGGAAGGACTGATGCTGAAGCTGAAACTCCAATACTTTGGCCACCTGATGTGAAGAACTGACTCACTAGAAAAGACCCTGATGCTGGGAAAGATTGAAGGTGGGAGGAAAAGGGGATGACAGAGATGAGATGGTTGGATGGCATCACTGACTCGATGTACATGAGTTTGAGCAAGTTCTGGGAGTTGGTGATGGACAGGAAGCCCTGGTGTGTTGCAGTCCATGAGGTCGCAGAGTTGGACACGACTGATCAACTGAACTGAACTGAATTCCAGACCTGCGTATCACCATTTAGGCCAATGAGAGACCTGAAGGTGAATGAAAACCCAAGGGCCTATCTGTATTTGTGTTTGACCAATGAAATGCCCATGTCTTTTTCTGGGCCCACTCTCACACACATTTGTAGAGTCCGTTTCCCCACCTGTCTTTCTTGTTCTCTGGGTGGCGTGTTCTCTATTCCCACAGTAGAGGTTCTGGTATGCCCTGAAAAGCTGCTGAATTCTAGGTTTCCTAGACCTTCTTGACTCATGTATCCTGAGAAAGTGAAAGTGTTAGTGTCACTCAGTCATGTCAACTCTTCACAACCCCATGAACCATAGCCCACCAGGCTCTTCTGTCCATGGAATTCTCCATGCAGGAATACTGGAGTGGGTAGCCATTCCCTTCTCCAAGCGATCTTCCCCATACAGGGATCAAACCCTGCCTTGGGGGTGGATTCTTTACCAACTGATCCTCCAGGGAAGCCCTTTGTGTATCCTGCCTGCCCCTTTCCTGCCCCTGATACTGTACACATTTGGTCTTTGCATTTGACTGAGGGCCCCATGTTCACACTGAAGCCTCCAAATGTTCCAGTCACACCCTTCTCAGCTCCCACTGGGCCTCTTACCAAGACTGGGCTGTGTTTCATTTGCCACATGATGTGGCCTTCTGGCTTCTTCCTAGAGGTGAAGTGGAGGCCAAACGTTGTGTCTGGGCACTCCCCACATCCTCTATCATAACAGCTTTACAAATGACTTCATTCAACCCCCCACTTCACCCTGACTTAATAACGCCTTGCATATTTAATACTGCTACTATTTAAAAGTGTGGCTTTAAAATTTTCAGTAGCTAACATTTATAGAGTACTCACTATGTACCATGTATCATTCTAAGCCATGTTGTATATTAAGTAGGGTCACTGAGTTCTTCCCTGGTGGCTCAGTTGGTAAAGAATCCACCTGCAATGCAGGAGACCTGGGTTCAACCCCTGGGTCAGGAAGATCCCCTGGAGGAGGTCATGGCAACCCACTCCAGTATTCTGGCCTGGAGCATCCCATGGACAGAGGAGCCTGGCAGGCCGCAGTCTATGGTGTTGCCAAGAGTGAGACATGACTGAACGACTAAGCACAGCACTGAATGCTCCGCACACCCCTAGGAGGTAAGCACTGTCATCACCCCCATATTCTCCTGAGAAAGAGGCTGGATCTGTAAGGGAGCTTCCCTTGGTTGTGCAGGCAGTCAGTGCTGGAGCCCCGGCCGGCAGCTCCAGAACTGCACTCTGAACCGCAACAGTCTCCTTGCTCTCTTCCTCCCAGCCTCATCCTCCTTGCTCTCCCCATCTCCACCATAACTCTAGCCTTGGAAACCTTTCTGAACCTTTAAACACTGCCAGATTTCATCTGACAACTTTACTAGTTATTTTCCAGTCATTAACTCGTGTCTGACTCTTCTTGTAACACCATGGACTGTAGCCTGACAGGCTCCTCTGTCCATGGGATTTTCCTTCTGGGAGTGGGTTGCCATTTCCTTCTCTAGGGGATCTTCTTGACCCAGGGGTCGAACCCGTGTTTGCTGCATGGCAGAAGGATTCTCTATACCTGAGTCACCTGGGAAACCCTAACAATTTTACTTGCGAGAACTTAAAAAAAAGTTCCCTTAGAGGGCTTTTGGTTTTTCATACCTTTGGAATACTTCGCATGGAGCACCTGAGGATGAGATCAGTCATAATTTTTAAGTTTGGTGCCGGGTTCGATCCCTGGGTCGGGAAGATCCTCTGGAGAAGGAAATGGCAGCCCACTCCAGTATTCTTTCCTGGAAAATCTCATGGATGGATCCTGGTAGGCTACAGTCCATGGGGTCGAAAAGAGTCGGACACGACTGAGTGACATGACTTCACTTCACTTCTTTCACATAAGCTGTCCTTAGTGGACTATGGGCCTGAAAGTACCTTACTGCTTGATTGCCCCTTATTAAGGCAAAATCATTTTTTTTCATAGATTTATAATACTGGATCCAATAATCTATACGCTATATGGCTCAATTACTAGCTTCCATTGGGAAAAACTGCCCTTGAAATCCTTTATCCTTGACAGACAATAGCAGGGTGTATTTGGATATCCATTTTATGTGAGCATTTATGTAGCAGTTAAATTGCATCCTAAATTATTATTACTTCTCTCAGAGAATGATGCTTTATTTCCAGAAATGCTCCATTTAACCACATACTCAAATTTAATATATTTTTATTATATACTTTATCACTTGACTCTGTTTTCCATCTTATATAATTGCTGGTTGTTACAAAGGAGCTGCCTGGGCTGGGGGAGGGGAGCAGGAGCAGCTTGGGGGTGGAGGGGGCAGGTGGGCATCCAGTGTGAGAGGAAGGAGACTGCATGGGAGCAGAGAGAATGCAGTAACAAATGGCGAGTTACTATGTTGTGACCACTGGAGAGACTAAGGCAGTGAGGCAAAGACACCAGCGGGCAGATATATGGGGTGTGTAATAAATAAATCCAGAATGCAAAACAAAAAGTCTTCCATAAAGAAGCTGAATTACAGCATGTCCACTTTCCCAGAACACACCTTTTTATTTTGGCCCAACAATAAATAGGTGGTAAATGCCAATAGGAACTTTTGCTGTGGGGATATATCATAGACCTCACAAAGCTTTCCAGATCACATAGACTTAGAGCAGATAAACTGTGTGACATAAAAATGATGGACTTTTGCACTTGGTTTGTTTTGCTGCTGCAATACACACTGTGGCTATAGAATATAGTCTAATTACACCATGCAGATCAGGTCCAAATATACAGGATAGCCCAGACAGGCAAACATTGAGAGAATTTTTTCACCACCTATCAACATATGGAATTTTACAGCAAAAATGGAGAAAGACAAAATTCATCTACCTGATGAACAGAGGCAAGAAAGACTAAAAATGAAGTCTCCACTATAATTTGTCTATTAGCTTGGGGATGGAAATAAAGTGAGCAAGTGTTAGTTGTTCAGATGTGTCTGATTCTTTGAGACCTCATGGACTGTAGCCCACCAAGCTCCTCAGTCCATGGGATTGTCCAGGCAAGAATACTGGAGTGGGTAGCCTTTCCCTTCTCCAGGGGATCTTTTCAAACAAGGGGTCGAACCAGGTCTCCCACATTGAAAGCAGATTCCTTACAGTCTGAGCCACCAGGGATGGAAAAAGTGGGAGAATTCTGTAAAGCAATTATTTTTCAATGAAAAATAAATAAATTAAAAATTTTATTGTTGTTCAGTTGCTCAGTCGTGTCCAACTCTTTGTGACCCCACTGCAGCAGGCCAGGCTTCCCTTCACCAGTACCTATTATATGCCAGTTCTTGTAAAAAATTCTTTTAAAGATTTTTTTTTATGGATCATTTTTAAAGTCTTTATTGAATGTATTACAATATTGCTTCTATTCATGTTTTGGTGTTTTGGCCATGAGCATGTGGTCTCTTGCTCCCCAGCCAGGGATTGAATCCATACCCCCTGCATTGGATGGTGAAGTCTCAGCCACTGTACTGCCAGGGAAGGCCCTTTGCCAGACTCTTTTTAAAGTGCTTGGGAAAGATTAGAAAACAAAACAAAGATCCCTATTTTTATGGTGCTCAGTGCTATTAGAAGGACACAGCTAATGGTGCTAATGGTAAAAAATCTGCCTGCCCATGCAGGTGATATAAGAGACACAGGTTCGATCCCTGGGTTGGGAAGATCCCCTTGTGAAGGAAATGGCAACATACTCCAGTATTCTGGCCTGGAAAATTCCAAGGACAGAGGAGCCTGGTGGGCTACAGTCCATGGGTCACAAAGAGTTGGACATGACTGAGTGAACACACGACACACACACACACACACACACACACACACAGCCAATAAAGAAGGAACTCAATAAATAATTGAGTAAATTAAGCAGACTGTTCAGAGAAGGCAATGGCACCCCACTCCAGTACTCTTGCCTGGAAAATCCCATGGATACAGGAGCCTGGTTGGCTGCAGTCCATGGGGTTGCTAAGAGTCGGACATGACTGAGCGACTTCACTTTTACTTTTCACTTTCATGCATTGGAGAAGGAAATGGCAACCCACTCCAGTGTTCTTGCCTGGAGAATCCCAGGGATGGGGGAGCCTGGTGGGCTGCCATCTATGGGGTCACACAGAGTCGGACACGACTGAAGTGACTTAGCAGCAGCAGCAGCAGCAGCAAGCAGAGTGTTAGAAGGTGCCACTTGGTAAATGGAAGAAATAAAGTGATGGGGAGCAGACCAGGAAGGTGGGAGTGGGTGTGATGGCTGGTCACAGTATTAAATAGGTCCCAGGAGGCCTCCTTGAGAAGGTGGCATTTGAGAAAGACTTCAAGGAGTTCCCTGGTGGCTCAGATGGTACAGAATCTGTAATGCAAGAAACCCAGGTTTGATCCCTGGGAGGAAAATCCCTGGAGGAGGGAATGGCAACCCACTCCAGTGTTCTTGCCTGGAGAATCCCAGGGATGGGGGAGTCTGGTGGGCGCCACTATGGGGTCACACAGAGTCGGACACGACTGAAGTGACTTAGCAGCAGCAGCAGCAGCAGCAAGCAGAGTGTTAGAAGGTGCCACTTGGTAAATGGAAGAAATAAAGTGATGGGGAGCAGACCAGGAAGGTGGGAGTGGGTGTGATGGCTGGTCACAGTATTAAATAGGTCCCAGGAGGCCTCCTTGAGAAGGTGGCATTTGAGAAAGACTTCAAGGAGTTCCCTGGTGGCTCAGATGGTACAGAATCTGTAATGCAAGAAACCCAGGTTTGATCCCTGGGCTAGGAAAATCTCCTGGAGGAGGGAATGGCAACCCACTCTAGTATTCTTGCCTGGAGAATTCCAAGGACAGAGGAGCCTGGCAAAGAGTCGGACATGACCGAGTGACTAACACTTTCAAGGAGTTAAGCGGTGAGCCATGCAGATACCTGGGGGAAGACTGTCTCAGGCAGAGGTACAAACTGGCAAAGGCTGTGAGGTATCCCTGCCTTGCTTGGTCAGGAAATGGTACAGAGGCCCGTGGAGCTGCAGCCCAGGGAGTCACGGGCAGGGGTACTGAGGGTGAGAGAGCACAGGGCTGTGGCCCTGTTTCTCTTCTTACCCTTTATGAAAAAGTCACTGTACATAGTCGGTTCTGGAAAAGCAGGCTGCATGCTGATAATCTGGCAGAGCGGGGCTGGGGCTTGGGTGAGGCAGATGAGGTGCCTAAGTGAAAAATTTAAAGAGATGCTCAATCTCAGGTGCCACCTCTGCATTTACACACCAGTGAGAATAGACACCTCTATAAGTTTTGCATGTAAGACATTTCGCTCACCTCTCTCTAGTCCTAATCCTGATGCAGAGAATTCCTGGTCTGTTTCTGCAAAACAGGTTGGCATTTCTATTCCTCACACTCATCCCCACCCAGCACCACCACCACACACTCACTCACATCTCTGACAGAATTATCTATCCTGCAGACACACAATAGCAGGAAGCAGAGCTGTGCCAATCAACCACCAGGATGACGAGTTTCATGCTCTTTTTTGGCTGCACCTCACCCTCAACTGCAGTAGGCAGAGAGAGGAAGCAGAATTCTGAGCTAGATTTAGTTTTTTAGTCTCTAAATCTGTCAACAAGTGTGTGCATGTGATTGAAAAATTGTGCTTCTGGAGCCCAGGAATAGATGCTCACCAGCCCGTGACTCTGGGGTCACAAATGTGATTGAAGGACCACTTGTAAGGTCGAGTGAACAGGGAGAGTTATTCCAAGCTGACTTGATGGCTGAGGGAAGAAGCAAAAGCTTCATATAAAATAAATATGCCTTAGAATGTGCTTGGTGTTTATATTCACCCTGTAGTCCCCCTTACCCCTAAACTAACTCAAACAACCTTGAGGATTATAAATGTTTAAGAAAATATAATTGCTCCTCACATGGACTCATGAGGGGGTGGTGGGCAGGGCTGTGAGTAGCCCTCCTGGAGTGGGTATGTGCACAAGTCCATCTGTCCCCTAGCTCACAAGGGTTCCATCTGGATGTGCTGTCTCCCATTGCATGATCCTCTTCATCCATCAACAGATGGATGAACCCAAATTACATCCACTCCACACAACGGTTGTGTGTCCCCCACTTTTTAAAAAGATCCCAACATGTTAGGGCTGGTATCTTAGCTGACAAGGGACCATGGCAGGAGATGGGAAGGTGGGGGACTACAGAAATGGAACCAAAACACATGGATCTTCCATTAAAGAAAAATCAAAAGACATTGAGTGCTCACTCCATGAATGACCTGGTGAAGGTAATATTGTATCAATTTTACAGATGAAAAGTTAACTTACAGAACAATTAATATAATTCGTCTAAGGACACCCAACTGATAAAAGCAAAGACAAGATTCAAACTTAGCTCTGTCGATGCCCAAATTCATTGCTCCACAGTGAGATAGAATTGAATAGTTTTCTATTGCTTTTCTTTGATTACCAGCTCATTAAAGTCTGAGCAGTGAAATACCAAAAAAAAAAAAAAAAAGTGCTCAACTCCAGTGGCAGATAAAACTTTTAAAGATTTTCATAAGAATTAAGGTCAACCCCATATTAAAGATTGTTGTAAAATTTTGTGAAAGTGAAAGTCACTCAGTCATGTCTGACTCTTTGCAACCCCATGGAGTATACAATCCATGGAATTCTGCAGGCCAGAATGCTGGAGTGGGTAATTGCTATATAGTAATGTGCTGCTGCTAAGTCACTTCAGTCATGTCTGACTCTGTGCGATCCCATAGACGGCAGCCCACCAGGCTCCCCCATCCCTGAGATTCTCCAGGCAAGAATATTGGAGTGGGTTGCCATTTCCTCCTCCAATGCATGAAAGTGGAAAGTGAAAGTGAAGTCGCTCAGTCATGTCTGACTCTTAGCGACCCCATGGACTGCAGCCCACCAGGCTCCTCCGTCCATGGGATTTTCCAGGCAAGAGTACTGGAGTGGGGTGTCATTGCCTTCTCCAATATAGTAACCTAAGTTTCAGAATACTTTGGCCACCTGATGTGAAGAACTGACTCATTGGAAAACACCCTGATGCTGGGAAAGACTGAAGGCAGGAGAAGGGGACGACAGAGGATGAGATGGTTGCATGGCATTACTGACTACATGGACATGAGTTTGAGAAAACTCCAGGAGTTGGTGATGGACAGGGAAGCTTGGTGTGCTGCAGTCCATGGGGTCGCAAAGAGCTGGACACAGCTGAGTGACTGAACTCAAATTTCAGAAATCATGAAAAGTCAATTTCATAACATAGTAAATACATTTTAAGGTGTAAATATTCCTTCTGAACATATATATATATATATGTATATATATATATATATATATATATATTTTGCTGTCAAGTAAACATTCTTTGTATATGTTGTATGTCACAATGACAAAATACAATTTAAAAAAAGAGAATGTGCTAAATAGGCAAATAAATTGTTATTTACTTTTACAAGACTGTTTCCTTAGATTTTGGTGGTCAGTTCATCTGATGCCAATCACTCATATGAAAACCGCTAAATTTTAGCCTCAGAAATTACAAATATGATTAATAGCCTATGGACTTAACTGTGATCCTTATACTGCTAAACTTGTTGAAGCAGATTTTACCCAAAAAGGGGGTCAGGTCTCTCTAGCTTCTTCTCTTAGTAATATTCATTCACTCTACCTTGAAGGATATTTCTGTGGTCATGGTGAACCCATGGGTGATGACTGGCTCCTCTTCTGCAGTTCGTCCCTTCCAGCAGTCCAGCTCCACACAGCGACAACCAGATAGGAGCACTTGGCGATACATCTCAACGGAGGAGTTTCCAGCCAGCTGGCCAGCTGTAAAATGTCAATAAAATGAATCTCAGACTCACACAAAGCAAGGGACACACTGATGGTTTCCTAGAAGAGATCTTCAACAATGGGAAAACAAAGAGTTCAAGACCTTGAGTAGTTCTCAGCCTTTTTTCTGTCTCAACATAAAAGAAGGTAGTAACATAATCCCAAATGGAACTGTGGCCCCCTAGCAGGGGTTTTGGAAGGAAAGTTATGACCAACCTAGATAGCATATTCAAAAGTAGAGACATTACTCTGCCAACAAAGGTTCGCCTAGTCAAGGCTATGGTCTTTCCTGTGGTCATGTATGGATGTGAGAGCCGGACTGTGAAGAAGGCTGAGTGCCGAAGAATTGATGCTTTTGAACTGTGGTGTTGGAGAAGACTCTTGAGAGTCCCTTGGACTGCAAGGAGATCCAACCAGTCCATTCTGAAGGAGATCAGCCCTGGGATTTCTTTGGAAGGAATGATGCTAAAGCTGAAACTCCAGTATTTTGGCCACCTGATGCGAAGAATTGACTCATTGGAGAAGACTCTGATGCTGGGAGGGATTGGGGGCAGGAGGAGAAGGGGACGACAGAGGATGAGATGGCTGGATGGCATCACTGACTCGATGGATGTGACTCTGAGTGACCTCCGGGAGTTGGTGATGGACAGGGAGGCCTGGCGTGCTGCAGTTTATTCGGTCTCAAAGAGTCGGACACGACTGAGCGACTGATCTGATCTGATCTGAGCAGGGGTTTGGAGAAGAGAGACCAGAAGGATATGTAACAATAACAGCAACTCATATTTATTAACTGCTAACCATGTGCCACTTATAATTCTTTGAACTTTATATATATTACTACATTCAATCTTCACAAAAATCTGCCCAATATAACTATCTTTGTTATTAAATGCCTATTTTCAGATAATAAAAATGGCATAGAACATTTCATTTGTCCAAGTTCCCAAAGCTGGTAAGTGGGAGATCAGGATTATAACTTCAAACCTCAGTCTTGTCATTCTGACCCTCCCTATGAATAAGTATTACTGACAGGCTCTTGTATTATACAAGTCAGACCTTCTGTCATTTTTGTCCAAGGCACAAATACTTAGCATAGCTAAACATTATCTTTGCAAAATGGAAATAACTTTGTAGAAATAAATTTAAATTTGACAAATGAGGTGTAAAATTTGTACTCTGTAAGACACTTTAACAAAATTAAACAAGACCTAGGTAAATGGAAAGACATCCCATGTTCATGGAGCAGAAGACTTAACATTGTTAAGGTGGCACTATGTCTCAAGTTGATTTACAAATTCAATTCCCATAAAAAATCATATCTGTCTTTTTTTGTACAAACTGATCTCAAAATTCATATGGAAATATAAAGGAGCCAGAAGAGCAAAATGATTGTAAAAAATAAGGACAAAGTTGGAAGACTTCCCAGCTTCAAACTTAACTACAAACTCCAGTGATCAAGGCAGAGTGGTACTGGCTTAAGATTAGACACATAGGTCAGTGGAATAAAATTGAGACTCCAGAGACAAACCCTCACAATTATGTTAAACTGACTGACAGCTAGGGTTCTAAAACAATTCATTGCAGAAAATCATCTTTTTAAGAAATGGTCCTAGGACAGCTGGATTGCCATATGGAAGATAGTGAAGTTGGATTCCTATTACATCATACACAGAAACACACACACACACACAACACACACACACACACACACACACAAAATCAATGAAGCTCCTAACTGTATGGGCTAAAATTAGAAAACTCTAAACAGAGAATGTAGAGGTAAATTTTAGTGACTTAGGTTAAGCAACTGTTTCATAGATAAGACACCAAAAGTACAAATAGCAAGGAAAGAAAATAGACAAAATTTACCAAAATTAAAAACCCTTGGAAGCAGAACTGAAAATCCTTAGTAAAGTGATATGAATTGTAGTCAACAAGCACTTGAGAAATCTGTGGGCAGGGGTAGCAGCCCAACTATTTCTGTTTCACTTAAGAAGTCAGTGGAAGGTTGTAATTTCTTGATAAATTATTTATTTATGGTTGCACCTTGCAGATTGCAGGATCTTTGTTCCCTGACCAGATCTTGAACTTGGTTCACAGCAGTTACAGCTCCAAGTCCTAACCATTGGATTACCAGGAAATTTCTTTGATAAATTTTTTAAAAGATTAATAATAAATAAGTTTTGAGGCAAGCCCACTACCATCAACACACAAATGGAAGTTTTTGACTTTCCACATTAAAGATTTCCTGTGAGTTATATTCTATATGCCTCCATTTTTTCAGCAGTAATTTAAAAGATATAATGAAAACTGTCAAAATGATTTTGAAATGGACAAGATCTGCTTAGTGGAGACATACAGGACAGAGAAAATGGGATTAAACCTATGGCTTAATTTTAGTTTTATATGCATCTCACAACATCCAGTATCAGCATAGCAATAGGGTGACATTTTTCAGTTCTATAGAGCCCTAGTAAATGCATGGAAATGCTGATTAAGTAGGTTTGCAAAATAACTTTTCTTTACTGGAAAAAATAAGGCATTTTAAATACACAATATTTGCAAAAGCAGAAATGCTGACAAAATAACTTAGATAGTTTCTGATGCTAGATAATTTGCCATTTATAATAGCTTCAAACTTTGTTGTAAAATGATCTTTCTACATAAACTTTTTGTTTATGCAGGGAGAGTGGGAGTGAAGGAAAAATGATGTTCATTTACATGTTAAACTTAAGGGAGGGCTACTTTAGCTAAAGAAGTGAAGAATTCAAATAATTAATCAGGTTAACTCATTAAAAATGCTAGCTCCTGCAGACAATTGCACAGCTATTCAAGAGTAGAGCAGATTTTCTTGTGTACTACCTAGGATATTCTTTAAGTATATTACTGACTATATCCAATACTGTTACATAATGTGCAATTGCATTAATATTTTGTTAAGTGTTACTAACTTTGGTAAGGAAGTTGTTGGTAGGAAACAACCTTTAGAAGAATGACATAGCCCAAGGACATGACATAAACTGATTAGAACCAGTTCACATCCAAAATGGTAGACAAGTCCACTTCCACTATTCCTCAAATCTCAGAATACACTTCATTGTAACACATCAGCAAGTTAAATGACACACCCACAGGCACCAAGACAGCTCCAAGCAGTTGCTCAGTCACTCAGTCATGTGTGACTATTTGTGACCTCATGGACTGCAGCACACCAGGTTCTCTGTCTGTCCTTCACCATCTCCCAGAATTTGCTCAAACTCATGTCCCTTGAGTTGGTGATGCCACCCAACCATCTTGTCCTCTGTGGTCACCTTCTCATCCTGTCTTTAATCTTTCCCAGCATCAGGGTCTTTTCCAATGAGTCAGCTCCTTATATTAGGTGGCCAAAGTACTGGAGTTTCAGCATCAGTCCTTCCAATGAATATCCAGGATTGATTTTCTTTAGGATCTCCCTGAAGTCCAAGGGACTCTCAAGAGTCTTCTCCAATACCATAGTTTGCAAGCATCAGTTCTTCAGTATTCAGCCTTCTTTATGGTCCAACTCTTACATCCTTACATGACTACTAGAAAAAACATAGCTTGAACTATACAGACCTTTGTCAGCAAAGTTATGTCTCTGCATTTTTAAAAAAAAATTATTTATTTAGTTTTGGCTGCATGGGTCTTCAATGCTATGTGTTGGCATTCTTTTTTTAATTTAATTTTTTAACTTTACAATATTGTATTGGTTTTGCCATATATCTAAATGAATCTGCCACAGGTATACATGTGTTCCCCATCCTGAACCCTCCTTCTTCCTCCCTCCCCATACCATCCCTCTGGGTCGTCCCAGTGCACCAGCCCCAAGCATCCAGTATTGTGCATAGAACCTGGATTGGCGACTCATTTCATATATGATATTATACATGTTTCAATGCCATTCTCCCAAATCATCCCACCCTCTCCCTTTCCCACAGAGTCCAAAAGACTGTTCTATACATCAGTGTCTCTTTTGCTGTCTCGTATACAGGGTTATTGTTACCATCTTTCTAAATTCCATATATATGCGTTGCTGCTGCTGCTGCTGCTAAGTCGCTTCAGTCGTGTCCGACTCTGTGTGACCCCTGAGATGGCTGCCCACCAGGCTCCCCGTCCCTGGGATTCTCCAGGCAAGAACACTGGAGTGGGTTGCCATTTCCCTCTCCAATGCATGAAAGTGAAAAGTGAAAGTGAAGTCGCTTAGTCATGTCCGACTCTAAGTGACCCCATAGACTGCAGCCTACCAGGCTCCTCCATCCATGGGATTTTCCAGGCAAGAGTACTGCGTTAGTATACTATATTGGTGTTTTTCTTTCTGGCTTACTTCACTCTGTATAATAGGCTCCAGTTTCATCCACCTCATTAGAACTGATTCAAATGTATTCTTTTTAATGGCTGAGTAATACTCCATTGTGTATATGTACCACAGCTTTCTTATCCATTGTGGGGTGGGGGGCTACTCTCTAGTTGTGGTGCACAGCCTTCTCATTGGTTGTCTTGTTGCAGAGCACAGGCTCTAGAGAATGAGTTCAGTGGTTGGGGCTTAGTTGCTCCATAGCATATGGGACCCTCCTGGACCAAGGATTGAACCCCTTTCCCCTGCATTGGCAGGCCAATTCTTAACCATTGGACCACCAGGGAAGTCCACGTCTCTAGGTTTGCCATAGCTTTTCTTCCAAGGAGCAAGTGTCTTCTCATTTCATGGCTGCAGTAACCATCCACAGTAATTTTGGAGCCAAAGAAAATAAAGTCTCTCACTGTTTCCATTGTTCCCCCATCTATTTGCCATGAAGTTATGGGACCAGAGCCATGATATTCTTTTTTTGAATGTTGATTTTTAAGCCAGCTTTTTCACTCTCTTCTTTCACTTTCATTAAGAGGCTCTTTTTTAGTTCCTTTTCCCTTTGTGCCATAGGCATGTTGTCATCTGCATATTTGAGGTTGTTGATATTTCTCTCCACAATCTTGATTCCAGTTTGTGCTTCATCCAGCCTGGCATTTTGCATGATATAATCCAAGGTTGACAATCAAAAAATTGGGCAGTGGCCCAATATCTGGAAATCTCTGCCCTTTCTCCCAAATGGTTGGAATAATCTTACCACTCATTAGCCCATGAAATTACCCAGCCCATAAAAATTAACCACACTACATTTTATGGTTGCTCTTGCCTTCTGAGATGGTCTACACTCTGTCTGAGGAGTGTAATTCTCTCTAAATAAGTCCTCTTCTTATCTATCACTTTGTCTCTCACTGAATTCTTTCTACAATGAGACATCAAGAACCAGAACTTCATTAAGTCTTGAGACCAGGTGTGTGATCTCAGTTAAAAGACTGTGGGCTCAAATTCCATCCTGAGTTGCATGGTTTCACACTGAAGGTATATCTTACTTAACTCACAGCAGAGTGTTTGTCATAAAAGATTCAAAATGTTTCCAAAACAGTTTTTGTTTTTTTTTTGGATGTGCTTGCTGCATATATATTTTTTATCATTCAAATAGAAGGGATTTGATATACTTTTTGAATGTTGATCAGTTAATATCTTGAAAGACATGGTAAAGCATGGAGTTGAGTTTGTGAGACAGAAAGATTCTGAGAAGAAAAACAAATCAAAACAAAGAAAGGGAAGGGGGAGAGTGTGTATGTGTTTGTTTGTGTGTGACTGTGTGTGTCTGTGTGGTGTTTACTGTTCAATATCTAAGACTCCCAAAATTTCTCTAAGGTAATTTGGTTCATTCTCAAAATGAACAATTTGTATTTGAAATGGAAACCTCTCAAAGGAAGCATTAAAAACCATACATTTATCCATAATTGTCTTATTGCTTGGAATGCATATTTGGTTCTCCGTGTTTTCCTTCATTTATGGAGCTTTTTTCCAAATATATGAGTTATTACTGATATTCTCCCCTACTCTTTTTCTGCTTAAAGCTTCAAAGCTGGTTTATTGTTCTCTAAAATTTCTAACTCCTCATTATTATATTCCATCCACTCATTATATTTTCATTTGATTAGATCCGATAAATTGACCTTCTGGGGCCAGGGGATTGCTGTGGGTTAGGATTAATGATATGTCATGAGTCATTCAACCCTTGTTGTTTCTGAAACTAGTATCTGACATCATCCCTGCCTGGCTGTGAACATATTTTGGAGTACATTCCAAGCCCATGATTGAACTTTGGAACTGAAACTCTATCTCAGATTAATTCATAATACCACCTGGAGTCATAGCTCTGCAACTTCTCACTTGACTGCATTCATTTCGGGCAGCTGGTTCCATTCACTTGAGCTTTGTCTCAGATTATCCAAGGCATCCATAAATGGAAGAGACCAAAAACTGAAAATAACAATTCCTCCATTAACACAGTCTTCTGAGAAATTTCTCATCTTGTGGACTATGATGATTGATTGCCTATATTTATATTTACTATTATTTATTGTCTTCTCTTCAACCTCAGGGAAAGAAGGTTATAGAATGTAATGCATTTGTTAATTCAGTGGCTTTCTTCAATAAACACTGTCTCCTTCAAAAAATGGAGATGGGACCATTTCTCCTTGCTTGAAATTCTGTGAAACCAACAGCTACACTTAAGAAAACTATTCAAAATACAGAGGATGTGTTGTTCATCCTGACCATCTCTAGGACTATTGGTTTGATATGATCTCTCTCTTCCATATTATCTATCTGCCAACTTATACTTAAATTGAAGTATAGTTGATTTATCACGCCATGTTAATGGTACAGCAAAGTGATTCAGTTATATACACACACACAATGTGCGTGTATATACTTTTTTACATTCTTTTCCATTATGGTTTATCACCATGAAGCTCTTTTGAAATAGATCCAATTGCCATGGGATGGCTTAGGCAAGTGGGAAAACAACTTTAAGCATATTCCTTATGGATTATAGGAGCCTCACCACTAGAGTTTATGCACATTCTCAAACATTCTCTGTGGGAGGCAAATACTGGTGGCTTAGGATGCAAAAATGACACAAGACATCTTCCGTACCCTTACCATTTAGGCAGGGAGGTAAGTATTATATAAAGAAAGGAGAACATTCTTTTTTTTTTTTTTTTTTAGGAGGACATTCTTACATGTCAGGAAATTTAAACCCTTACCCCACTATCACACTTCTGGTTGTCATTTCTTTCTCTCTTTCCTTGGCAACAGAATAACCTGTTTAGGTTCTGATACGCTTTAGGGTCTCCTTCCCAGGTCTGGGGTAAATCTTAATTCTTCTCAGCCCATCATGGTCATTCTGTGGCCCCTGCTAACGCTATTTGCTCTATGGTGTAACTTTGCTCTGTATCCAGTAGGGAATAAAGGAAAGTCTACTGGGTGGGGTGTGGGGAGCCTCACTCACACAAAGGGCCACAAGACAGAGATGTCCCTGGGCCACACGTGGAGCTTATTTCTTAGGAGGCAATGCCCCAGGTGCACAGCCGTCTTGAAACTGTAAGAGGAGCGAAAAGATGGAAAGCATCTGGGTCTCTTACGACACCAACAATTCCTGATTTAATCAACCCTCAATCACTCTGCTTCTTGATTTCTTGTTGTATGAGGTAATAAATTTCTTAATGTTTAAACCACTGAGTAATAGTTTCCTTTTACATAACCAGATGGTACCAGTGGTAAAGAACCCATCCGGCAGTGTAGACAACAGAAGAGACATGGGTTCCATCCCTGGATTGGGAAGATCCCCTGGTGGAGGGCATGGCAACCCACTCCAGTAATGTTGGCTGGAGAACCCCATGGGATGGACAGGTGACCCTCGGTCCATCAGGTCATAAGGAGTCAGACATGACTGAAGCGACTTGGCACGCATGCACACACTTATCGCCCAAAACATACTGGCTGTTTCAACTTCCTTTCATTTTCTAAATGAAGAAGTTAAAGTTTAGAAGAGTTAATTTACTTAAACACAAAATTAAACTTGGTCTGTTTATTATTTGCTAAGCTCAACTCTTTACATTCTACTACCCAACTTTCATTGGTCTGTGTGCTAACTAAAAATTGGCACTTGCCATCTGCCTCTACAAGAATTAGGTCACTAGTTACTGTAGACCTTCATACACACTGAAAGGAGTTCAGGGTGGAGACGACTCTATGCTCTGGGAAAAAACTGGCAGAACTGGTCTTCAGATACTTATATATCTTCAGGAGAAGATCTTATGAGCCCAATTGTTGTATCTTTTCATCCCTAGAAAAGCATTAAAATGTCTAACAGTGACATCAGCTCCTTGTGATAAGCAGCAAGCCTCTGTCAAATCCTCCATAAGCCTCTGACCACACATACCCATCTTCACTAAAATCATAAATAATACTATCTTCCCTCTCTCTTTGGAGCAATTTCTCAGAGCTATCTGAAATGTTGTTTCCCAGGCTATGATCCTGATTTTGCCCCCAATAAAACTTAATTCACAACTTCCATCTGGTGCATTTTTTCAATTGACATATGTGCTCTTTAAACAAAAAATAGATTATGAAAGGTTGCATATGCCAAGGACTAAATAAGTAGAAGAGATGAAGAGAGGGAGTGACAGTAAGCCAGGGTTGGTAGTGACTGACAACCAACTGAGGTTGGAATGACTGATTTCTGAAAAAAGTGAAACTACTTTAAAGGGTATAGGTATATTTTTAGAGCTTTTCTGCAGTTAAGAACATACATCTTAGGAGTCAAATAATCAGATAGTTTAATTCATTAGACTGATAGCTAAAACCTCCAATGTAATGCTTTATTTCCTAAGCTGAATTAAAAAATGTTAATTATTCAGAGATAACATCACTTTGCTTTTCCTGAGTATATGGAGCCATTATCTCCCACAAGCTGGAATCAAGATTACTGGGAGAAATATCAATAACCTCAGATATGCAGATGATACCACTCTAATGGTAGAAAGTGAAGAGGAACTAAAGAGCCTCTTGATGAGGGTGAAAGAGGACAGTGAAAAAGCTGACTTGAAATTCAACATTTTAAAATTAAGATCATGGCATCTGGCCCCATCACCTTATGGCAAATAGATGGGGGTAAAGTGGAAACAGTGACAGATTTTACTTTTGGGGCTTCAAAATCACTGCAGCCATGAAATGAAAAGATGTTTGCTCCTTGGAAGTAAAGTTATGATAAATATAGACAGTGTATTAAAAAGAAGAGACATCATGTTGCTGACAAAGGTCCATATAGTCAAAGCTATGGTTCTTGGAGTAGTCCTGTATGGATGTGAGAGCTGGACCATAAAGAAGGTTGAGCACCAAAAAAACTGATGCTTTTGAATTGAGGCACTGGTGAAGACTCAAGAGTCCCTTGGACAGCAAGGAGATCCAACCAGTCAATCCTAAAGGAAATCAACCCTGAATATTCATTGAAAGGACTGATGCTGAAGTTGAAGCTCCAATACTTTGGACAACTGAGCAAAGAGCTGACTCACTGAAAAGGACTCTGATGCAGGAGGAGAAGGGGGGATGACATGATGAGATGATTGGATGAGTTGGATCACCGACTCAATGGAGATAAGTTTGAGCAAACTCAGGGTGATAGTGAAGGACAAAGAAGTCTCAGGTGCTGCAGCCCATGGGGTCTCAAAAAGTCAGGTATTACTTAGCAACTGAACAACAACATCTCCCAAACTGTTTGGAGTATGGAAAGATTTACTTAGAGCTGAAAAATTTTAGGTTGAAATGAATGGACACTGTTCAGTCCTACTGCTGCTGCTAAGTCACTTCAGTCGTGTCCGACTCTGCACAACCCCATAGATGGCAGCCCACCAGGCTCCCCCGTCCCCAGGATTCTCCAGGCAAGAACAGTGAAGTGGGTTGCCATTTCCTTCTCCAATGCATGAAAGTGAAAAGTCAAAGTGAAGTCACTCAGTCGTGTCCAACTCTTAGCGACCCCATGGACTGCAGCTTACCAGGCTCCTCCGTCCATAGGATTTTCCAGGCAAGAGTAATGGAGTGGGTTGCCATTGCCTTCTCCAGTTCTGTCCTAAAACAATCTTGTTTTGAGTCATAAGGGTAGATTCCTCAAGGAAAAACAATAATTTAAACCATAGTCACTACTTGATGTACTGCCAACTCTATCCAAAACCCTAGAAAATGACCATTGTAATTAAAAATATACTTATTTTGTGCATGTATTTCTCTCAGTGCTCTGATTTTATTTTTCCTTCTGGGTGTCTTGATAGTCAACAAAGGGGCAATAATGAGCAGGGAAATATACATAATAATTAATAATGCACTGCTAAATGGATTGGTTTTTATACTGTATATTAATTTTTACACTTGCTTAGAATGCTCAAAAGAAAACATTTGAAATATTGAAATTCTCCTTTGAATTTAGACTGGCATTTCTCAGGAAATACTCCAAGGAGATAAGTTCTTAAAATGTTGCAAGGAAATAAGTAGTGTGGTCATGACTTGGGGGGCGGGGGGGGGAGGATTGATCTTAACCTTAGTGAGAGTGTCTCTGTCTTTTTTCCTGTATTTAAAACATACTGCAGTTAAGTGCCAACCTTTCTTTGTGCCTAGCATTTTAAAGGCTCATGTGAATAGAAAAACTTTTATTTTTCCACCAAATACACCTTGTATGAAATAATGTTTCTATAGAAAATGTTTCTACTTCTTCTGGAACTGCTTGTAAAGTATAAAATCTAACTCATTTTCTAGATACTGATTTTAACATTTAACTGGATTCTATGATGTTATTAAAATTTTATAATATTCATGATTGGGTTTTGGAAGTTTGAATTTCTATATTACAGAGTTCATATTAACCCAAAGATCTCTGAAAGATGAGTTGCACATGAGGTTTGCTGCTGCTACTGCTAAGTCGCTTCAGTCGTGTCCGACTCTGTGCGACCCCATAGACGGCAGCCCACCAGGCTCCCCCATCCCTGGGATTCTCTAGGCAAGAACACTGGAGGTTTATCTATATTTAAAACAAGGACACTAATAATATCATATGAATATCATACAAAGTAAAACCAAATTTTACCTCAAAAGAGGATTTCAGTCAAAAATCTAAAGATCCTATATTAGAATTTATATGTCATTTTTAAAATTAATAATATGGAATTCTCAATTCTGCAGAAGGAAAATAAGAAATTTTGAGTGGTATTGGGACAAAATAATTTTTTAAGTATGGAAATTTATATAATGCAAACTTTAGTTTGACTATATATGGCTCTGAAAAAAGAAGAAGATTAGTTTAAAAACAAACTTAAAGATCAGAACATGATCTAACATAGTAACAGTTTTAAAAATTGATTATTTAAAAATATGTGAATTCTAATACTACTAGAAATTTAAAAATTGGGGAGAGTTGGTATACTTGGTCAGAAATCATGTATATCAGATGGTGATGATATGAAATCATTGTTCAGAAATTTGGAGATAGCTATGGGAGTTCTTTATTCGATGAAAAATAGAGTGGACTCCACTTTTTAGTAGTTGAAAGACCCACTTTCTGAAAACTATTGGCCATTAATATGCTAACATCCCAAACACAACTGACACAAAGGAGCCAAGTTCTTTACCTCATATGTGCTTAAACAAGTTAATCAGAGGGAGGGCAAATGAAGAAATTAATTGGATTAAAAATACTTAGTAAAAAGCAGTTAAAAAAACAGAGCTGCTGAGAAAAAGTTAACAGTATTTTGTAGTTTTATTGTTTGCATTACAGTTATTTTTGTGTTATTTTCTTACAGTTATTATTGTGTTGCCAGTTAAGCAAATGAGTGATTGTGCATAATTTGGAAGGAATCAAGACTGATAAAGGAAGCACAGCTATAGAATCAAGAATTTAAATTGGAAGGAATAGAAATGGTTAAGTGAACTCTTGTGCCTTCACAAGAAAACAAAAAGTATCTTTTCTTGCTTTGTTCACTGAAATGGTCCAGAAACATTCCATAGCACAGGGTTCAAATTGCTGTTACCCATACAATGGCAACCCACTCTAGTACTCTTGCCTGGAAAATCCCATGGATGGAGGGGCCTCGTAGGCTGCAGTCCATGGGGTCGCTAGGAGTTGGATACGACTGAGCGACTTCCCTTTCACTTTTCACTTTCATGCATTGGAGAAGGAAATGGCAACCCACTCCAGTGTTCTTGCCTGGAGAATCTCAGGGACAGGGGAGCCTGGTGGGCTGCCGTCTATGGGGTTTCACAGAGTCGGCCACGACTGAAACAATTTAGCAGCAGCAGCAGCAGCAGTGACTTCTAGATGAAACAATGTCTAGAATTCACCTGAATATACATTTTTATGAGTTTTGTGGTCCTAAGTATATGATGAATGCAAGATTCAATCATGTGTCAAAGTCTTCACAGTTACATTTCTTAGTATCCTATTAATTTAAAGATCTAGACTCTTAACTTGAGCTTCCATGAAAGTGAAAGTGAAAGTCAGTCAGTCCTGTCCAACTCTTTGTGACCCCATGGACTATAGCATTCCTGGAATTCTCTAGGCCAGAATACTGGAGTGGGTAGATCCTTTCCCTTCTCCAGGGGATCTTCCCAACCCAAGGATTGAAGCAATCCTTGAACCCAGGTCTCCCACATTGCAGGTGGATTCTTTATCATCTGACCCACGAGGGAAGCCCACGAATACTGAAGTGGGTAGCCTATGCCTTCTTCAGTGGATCTCCCCGGCCCAGGAATTAAACTGGGGTCTCCTACGCTGCAGGCCGATTCTTGAGCTTCCATAGACCTCCTCAAACTTAGATGAGAAAAACAATTACATCTTCAACTCAAACCACCATGTGCAGTTTAACATTCTCTGCAGTTATGAATGTAGGTCACAAATCACTGTAATATTAGTGGTACTATGACTTTGTAACTACTAGAAATCACAGACATTTTCATATCATATTTCAACTGTTACAAATATCACATGCATTATTTATGATTCTTAAAAATTGTGTTAATAAAATACATGTGATTTAAATTGTGTTAATAAAATGTACACAATTGTATCACAAATTTGTTTTTTAATATTTGATAAAAATATTTCAATGGAATTTATTTCCTCTTTAATTTTACGTACACTATTTTATGCATTTAACATCCTTAGAAGGATTCATCAGCTTCACCAGAGTGCCATATACATCAGTGACACCAAATAAGATTAAGGATCTCTGAGAGGGAAAAAAATCCTTTACAAAGTCTTAACAATTTGAGTGGGAGCTGCAAAACTTTTGTAATAAGCCTAGGAAACTGAATCCAAGAAAGTGGGCTAAATGGAGACACTCTTCTGGAAGGTATGAAACCTGTACTCATTTTAAAAGAAGACTAAAAATATTCTAACATTCCTCCCACTGAGGGCTGTGGTCTACGTCCCCTACCTTGAAACTGGGTAGGGTTGTGACTTTTTTGACAAATAAAGCAGTGACAGTATGGAACTTCAGAGGCTAAGTGCAGAAGGACAATTAAGTTTCCTCTGTGTTCTTTGGGACACTTGCTTTGGCAGCTATAAGCTGCCATGTAAGATGCCCACCTAACCTGAGGAAGTCCAAGCCACACAGGGAGGCCTTACAGGCAATTAGGTCAGCAGTCCTAACTAAACCCAGCTATTGCATCGTTAGCCCAAGTGCCAGACATGTGTGGAGAAGCTTCCAGATGATTTCCACAACCAAGGTGTTTGCATCATCCCAGGCATTGCCTTCCCAGCTGGAACCCAAGACAACAGAGAACAGAAATGAACCATCTGCTCTGTGCTTTGTCTGAGTTCTTGACCTATAGAATATGGACCAAAATTAAATGGTGGCTCTTTTATGCCCATGAGTTTTTATGTGATTGGTTATACAAGAAGAGATGACCAGAATGGGTTTATGATGAGCCGAACATGAATCTAATTAGTTTTATACCATGAATCTCTCTTAGTAGGCAACGTGGTTGAAACAAAACAGGCCACACAAATAGTCTGAGAGCCATCCAATTTTCAAGAAAATCATGCTGTTGCAGTTCAGTTGATGGTAGAACTCAGTATATGATTCTGACTAGATGGATCATATGGAACCATCCTGAGAGTGCCCATTCCAGCTTTCCAGAGGCCACATATCTGTCTAAGAGGCATTTCTACTCTAAGCTATTTTCACCAAGTATGGGCTACCAGGCCAATCCTGGATTTGATGCCAGCACAACATACATTTGTGCCTAGAGGAATGAATTCCTTTAAGGAATTTAGAAGAAAAAACTGCTTATTTGTCAGACGGCTGAGCCCTGTGAAAACCCCACACATATTAAGTGCCTGGATCTCACTGCCATTATGCGCAGGGCATTGCTGGTCTGTCTTGCTACACAAACCACATGCCCCCAGACAATAAGCCATAAACGCACCAGAACCACCCCTAAGGCATGGTGAGCAGCTACTACTTACAGATACCAAATGAGACCCCAGACTTTACTTTGTTTACATTACAGGTCTTAAGGTCAGACTATCTTATATCATTTGGATAATGGATTGTGTGAAGAAAGAGCAGGTAAGGTTTTTAAAAGTCTTTTTTTTTTTTTTTTTTAACCAGTAGGTCTTTCTTTAAAGTCTTTCCAAAGCTAGTATAGAGAGTATTCTGCAAGAAATATATTTTGATTATAATAACATTTTTAGTTTATAGAAATTGGTGTTTATTAAACTTTTTATTCTAAACTATATAGAGATTATATATATATATGTTTTAATATTTTTTCTGTTTAAAAATCTACTAAAAACTAGATTGCCAATCTACTCAATTGACAATCATCAATTTAGGGCCAAGTTAGGAAACATAGTGCTGCTTTTTTCCTCTTTTATTATAATATTTACAACAAAGTATAAGTTGTTGCCCACAAGAAATTTGTTTATGTCTAAAACCCTGTACCTTCCCTGGTGGCTCTGGAACAAGAGACTGGTTCCAAATAGGAAAAGGAGTTTGTCAAGGCTGTATATTGTCACCCTGTTTATTTAACTTATATGCAGAGTACATCATGAGAAATGCTGCACTGGAAGAAACACAAGTTGGAATCAAGATTGCTGGGAGAAATATCAATAACCTCACATATGCAGATGACACCACCCTTATGGCAGAAAGTGAAGAGAAACTAAAAAGCCTCTTAATGAAACTGAAAGAGGAGAGTGAAAAAGTTGGCTTAAAGCTCAACATTCAGAAAACGAAGATCATGGCACCCGGTCCCATCACTTCACAGGAAATAGATGGGGAAACAGTGGAAACAGTGTCAGACTATTTTTCTGGGCTCCAAAATCACTACAGATGGTGACTGCAGCCATGAAATTAAAAGACTCTTACTCCTTGTAAGGAAAGTTATGACCAACCTAGATAGCATATTCAAAAGCAGAGACATTACTTTGCCAGCAAAGGTCTGTCTAGTCAAGGCTATAGTTTTTCCTGTGGTCATGTATGGATGTGAGAGTTGGACTGTGAAGAAGGCTGAGCGCCGAAGAATTGATGCTTTTGAACTGTGGTGCTGGAGAAGACTCTTGAGAGTCCCTTGGACTGCAAGGAGATCCAACCAGTCCATTCTGAAGGAGATCAGCCCTGGGATTTCTTTGGAAGGAATGATGCTAAAGCTCAAACTCCAGTACTTTGGCCACCTCATGCAAAAAGTTGACTCATTGGAGAAGACTCTAATGCTGGGAAGGATTGGGGGCAAGAGGAGAAGGGGATGACAGAGGATGAGATGGCTAGATGGCATCACTGACTCGATGGATGTGAGTCTCAGTGACCTCTGGGAGTTGGTGATGGACAGGGAGGCCTGGTGTGCTGCGATTCATGGGGTTGCAAAGAGTCGGACACGACTGAGTGACTGATCTGATCTGATCTGATCTGAAAACCCTGTACCTTCCCTGGTGGCTCAGTGGTAAAGAATCTGCCTGCCAAGCAGGAGATGCAGGTTTGATCCTGGGTGGGGAAGATCCCCTGGAGAAGGAAATGGTAACCCACTAACCCACTCCAGTATTCTTGCCTGAGAAATTCTGTGGACAGAAGGGCCTGGTGTGATAAAGTCTATGAGGTTACAAAAGTCAGACACAACTTAGGAGCTAAACAATAGCAGTAATAAAGCCCTGTCCACTTTGAGCAAAATTATTAATTTACCTTAAAGCCAAAGTTATTTAGGGTTTTGGAACTTTTCTGTAGATGAAAACAGTCCAGAGAACTAGACAGGATAATAAATGGATTGAAGTCCATTGAAAAATGAATTCAGTTACATAAAAATTCCATTGGTCTGAAGATATCAGACGTGGATACATTTCAGATGAGTTGAAAATGTAGGAAGTGTGTTACAGTATTAGTTGCTCAGTCGTGTCTAACTCTGCGACCCCAAGGACTGTAGCCTGCCAGGCTCCTCTGTCCATAGCGATCTCCAGGCAAGAAGGACATGTGAATAAATGATATTGTTACTTTTGGGAAGAGCCTCTAGTCATGGAACCCCCAGTTCTCAGAGGATTTTTCACAGGAAGTGAAAGGAAATCCACCTGTACTTCTGAACAACAGAAAGCAGAGGTCGGTGACATTCGGTGAGACTGGCTACAATGATTGTCAAAGAACTATAAATTCATACCTGTGAGGTAGGTGTTGTGTGAGGAATTAATGAAGTAGTGAGAAAGGGGCTGAGACATATCTTCATTCAAATCCAGCTTCTCAGGTGAAACGACTCCATTTTCTTCTCCACTCAGATAGCGCATAAATCCATCCACTGATATCTGTCCTAGAGGAAATGAAGAGTTAAGAGGAATGTGAATGTAATATTTTTATGGGTTTCCGGTATCATATTATTATTATTAATTTGCAGAAAACTCTGGTAGCATCCAAGATGGAAAACATTAGCCACAATTGCAATTTGATATGGATAAACAGTAGTCTAGGGTCATGCTGCTTTACTATATTTATCCCCAAATGCCAGAAATAATAGAGAAAAATGTAATTATAAGAGTCTCACAGACTTTCAGAGAATTTAAATACCTAAATATAGATCAACTGTTTTTAAAAAATAAGAATGGTTACAATCCTATGCATGGAGACCAAAATGTTTTTAGTGCTTATCTCTGGGTAGTAAAGTTAAGGGTAAATTTCCCAATGTTCTCTCATAAAAACATGTTACTTTTATGATCAAAAGACTTATTCACACATGGCTTTATTATGTAAAATAAAGTGAAAATGTTTTCAAATAATAATCTTTTTCCTCTGAAAAAGAAAATAAATATGAGCATAACTGAGGAATAAACATCTGAATGTTCATAAAAATGAAGGTCCTTAACATTTCTTATTTAGAATGACTTTTCTTCAAATGAAAGAAATATGACTCACACTTTAGTTTACTCAGATTCTATTTAGAATTTTTCTTTTGTTGTAATATTTCTGAGGTGACTAATACTAAATATTGAGATAATTCTTTATTGTTACTAAAGTAATTTTTATATAGTACATGGAGAGAGCCATCTTTATGATTTTGGTTCATCATCATAGTTTGTTTCTTCAGTATTAACAATCAAAGCCTCAAAACCCAACCAACCAACCAAAGAAACAAAACAAAAAAAACACAACCACCAGTACATTTGTGAAGATCTTTCTGGTAAATGTTAGAGGATAGTATTTCGTTTTCCTTATTGAAAAAGTTTTGTATTAATATAAAAGTAGTATATGTTTATGGAAGAAAAATTAGGAAATGACATGAGCAGAGAGGGAAGAAAAATGAAATTTTTCTGAACATGCCTAACTCTTCATTAAGAGAGAATTACCATTAAAATCTTAGTATATACACTTCCAGAGGAAGATACGTGTTTATGCATGTGTATGTATAGTTTTTATGAAGATATAATCATATATATATACTGACAAATATATTATGAACATCATCATATAATATTAATATTTATATTTTGAAAATGAAGTCGCTCAGTCATGTCTGACTCTTTGCGACCCGTGGACTGTAGGCCACCAGGCTCCTCCATCCATGGGATTTCCCAGGCAAGAATACTGGAGCGGGTTGCCATTTCCTTCTCCAGGGGATCTTCCTGACCCAGGGATCGAACCTGGGTATCCCGCATTGCAGGCAGATGCTTAAACCTCTGTATTATAAAATATAGAGAGCTATAACATGACTAACTAATATTTCATTATCTTTGGAGTTCTCATTTTACACTAGTATAAATAATATTGTATTGAATACTCTGGTCGTTCAATCTTTGTACAAACTTTTTCCTCATAATGAGTCCTCTGCAATAGAATTGCTGGTTCAAAGACTGCATATTTTTCAGACTTTTAGTACACATAACCAATTTGCTTCCTGTTAAAAGTTCTAGCAATTTACTCTTTCACCAATGGTTTGCCTTCTCTTCATCTCGATGTCAAACTCAGAGGTAAAAGCATGATAGCAGGGGGCGGTCCTAAGATGGCAGAGGAATAGGACGGGGAGACCACTTTCTTCCCCAGAAGTTCATCAAAAGATCATGTGAATGCTGAGAAACTTCCACAAAACAACTTCTGAACGCTGGCAGAGGACACCAGGCAACCAGAAAGGCAGCCCATTCTCTTCAAAAGGAGGTAGGACAAAATACACAAGATAAAAAGAGAGATAAAAGAATTAGGGATGGAGAAGTGTCCTGGGGGGGACACTGAAGGAGAAGTTTCCAAACACCAGGAAACCCTCTCACCGGCAGGTCTGTGGGGAGTTTTGGAATCTCAGAAGGCATCATAACTGGGAGGGGAAAAGAAAAAAACAAAAAACACCCACAGACCATGTGCCTAACCGCAGCTCCCAGCGGAGAAGTAGCCCAGACAGCTCCTGTTCACCACCAGTGAGCGGGGGACTGAACAGGGAGATGCAGGCTGCACGCTTAGGGTAAGGAGAGGGCCTGAATGCCCTGAGGACAATCTGAGGGGGCTAACGTGAGATAGCAACCCAAACTGTGGGATAGCCAGAGAGAGAAAAAAAGAGAGAATTTTCCCACGAAAAGCTCAAATCTAAGGCACAGCCTGGCCCACTCATAGAACAAAGGACTGAGGGATCACTAGAGAAGAGCTAGCCAGCTACAGACTGGCCTAGCCCTGCCGGAGGCAGAGAGGCAGGCGGGCAACAGCCAGAGGCAGAAGGCAAGGGGCAATTTTGGCCCCAGAGATGGCATCCTCCACCAAACTGTGAGCAGGCTCCCAGTTGCTAACCACGTCTTCCTGGGATTTTGGACGGTTGACATCCACCAGGAGGGTTGCAGTCAGAGATGAGCTCCCCAGAGGAGACACACGGCACACCAGAGACAGCGCTCTCGTGGCGCACCCAGGAAACCAAGAGGCTGGGACAGGGGAGGTGATAAAATGCCCTGCCCAGCTGGGAAGACTGTGCTCACCAAGCACCTGGTCGCCTGAGCTGCTCAGACCTGGGAAGGGGACAAATCGCAGGCCCAGCTGAGTCTGTGCCTTTGTGGAGTACCCGAAAATCTGAACCTGAGCAGATTAGACCTGTGAAGTGCGTGCAACCCAGGACCCACTTTAGACAGTTCCCTGCAGAACAACCTGGAGCCTGAGCAGGGTAGACTGGGAAAGCACACATGTCGTGAGCAGTGGAAACCCAGTGTGGCCCAGGCACTGCGAGCACTCCCCACGCACACTGGTATATTTGTTTGCAGTGATCCTCCCTTCCCACAGCACAACTGAACAAGTGAGCCTAAATAAGTGACCACTTTTGCCCCCTTGTGTCAGGGTGGAAATTAGACACTGGAGACTTGCAAACAGAGGAAGCTAAAATAAACAAAGAAGAGGGAAACGCTTTGGAAGTGACAAGTGCAACAGATTAAAACTCTGTAGTTAGCATTGACTACATTGGAAGAGGCCTATAGACCTTGAGAAGAAGTATAAGCTGGAACAAGAAACTATCTGAAACTGAACTGATCCCACACTGCCCTCAACAGCTCCAGAGAAATTCCTAGAAAAATTTTTAATATTACCATTTTTAATTTTTTAAGTTCTTTATTACTCCTTTAATTTTCATTTTTATAACCTACTATTACTTTGTAGAAAAGACCTTATTTTTAAAGCAAATTCTATATATATATTTTATTAATTTTTGCAATTTTCTCTTTTTTTTTATTCTTGTATTTTTGAGAGTCTAACCTCTAGATTTTTAATCTTTGCTTTTTGGCATTTGTTATCAATTTTGTACCTTTAAAAATCTAATCTTCAGTACCTATTTTTACTTAGGGGTGTGATTACTGGCTTGATTGCTCTCTCCCCTTTTGACTCTCCCTTTTCTCCCCAGGTCACCTATATCTCCTCCCTCCCCCTTCTCTTCTCAACTCTGTGAATCTCTCTGGGTGTTCTGGGCTATGGAGAACACTTGGGGAACTAATTACTGGCTAGATCTGTCTCTCTCCTTTTGACACGCCCTTTTCTCCTCCTGGTCACCTCTATCTCCCTCCTCCCTCTTCTCTTCTCTATGTAACTCCGTGAACCTCTCTGAGTGTTCCAGACTGTGGAGAGCAAATAGGGAATTCATTTCTGGCTAGACTGCTCTCTCCCATTTTGATTCACCCTCTTCTCCTCTTGGCCTCCTCTATCTCCCTCGTTCCTCTTCTCTTCTCCATGTAACTCTGAGAACCTCTCTGGGTGTCCCTCACTGTGGAGAATCTTTTCTCCATTAATCTAGATGTTTTAACATCTGTGCTGTTTGGACGGAGAAGTCTCGAGGCTACTGTAAGAATAAGACTGAAAACCAGAGGCAGGAGGCTTAAATCCAAAACTTGAGAACACCAGAAAACTCCTGACTCCAGGGAACATTAATCAACAAGAGCTCATCCAAAAGCCTCCATACCTATACTGAAACCAAGCTCCACCCAAGGGCCAAGTTCCAGAGCAAGACATACCATGCTAATTCTTCAGCAACATAGGAACATAGCCCTGAGCATTAAAATACAGGCTGTCCAAAGTCATACCAAATGCATGGTCACTTCAAAACTCACCACTGGACACTTCATTGCACTCCAGAGAGAAGAGATCCAGCTCCACCCACCAGAACACTGATGCAGGCTTCCCTAACCAGGAAACCTTGACAAGCCAACAGTCCAACCCCACCCACAGGGAGCAAACTCCACAATAAAGAGGAACCACAAACTTCCAGCATACAGAAACACCACCCCAAACACAGTGATCTAAACAAAATGAAAAGGCAGAGAAATATTCATCAGGTAAAGAAACATGATAAATGCCCACCAAACCAAACAAAAGAGGAGAAGATAGGGAGTCCACTTGAAAAATAATTCAGAATAATGATATGAAAGATGATTCAAAATCTTGAAAACAAAATGGACTTGCAGATAAATAGACTAGAGACAAGGATTGAGAAGATGCAAAAACTGTTTAACAAGGACTTAGAAGAAATAAATAAGCATTAATCAATAATGAATAATGCAATAACTGAGACGAAAATCACTCTGGAGGGAACCAACAGTAGAATAACTGAGGCAGAAGATAGGATAAGTGAGGTGGAAGATACAATGGTGGAAATGAGTGAAGCAGAGAAGAAAAAAAGAAAAAAGGATTAAAAGAATGAGAACAACCTCAGAGACCTCTGGGACAATGTTAAATGCCCCAACATTTGAATCATAGGCGTCCCAGAAGAAGAAGACAAAAAGAAAGGCCAAGAGAAAATACTCGAGGAGATAATAGTGAAAACTTCCCTAAAATGGGGAAGGAAATAGCCATCCAAGTCCAAGAAACCCAGAGAGTTCCAAATAGGATAAACCCAAGGCAAAACACCCCAAGACACATATTAATCAAATTAATGAAGATCAAACACAAAGAGCAAATATTAAAAGCAGCAAGGGAAAAGCAACAAATAACACACATGGGGATCTCCATAAGGATAACAGCTGATCTTTCAATAGAAACTCTTCAGGCCAGAAGGGAGTGGCAGGACATACTTAAAGTGATGAAAAAGAAAAACCTACAACCCAGATTACTATATCCAGCAAGGATCTCATTCAAATATGAAGGAGAAATCAAAAGCTTTACAGACAAGCAAAAGCTGAGAGAATTCAAACCACCAAACCAGCTGTCAACAAATGCCAAAGGATTGTCTCTAGACAGAAAACACAGAAAAAGGTTTATAAACTCGAGCTGAAAACAACAAAGTAAATGGCAACAGGATCATACTTATCAATGATTACCTTAAATGTAAATGGGTTGAATGCCCCAACCAAAAGACAAAGACTGGCTGAATGGATACAAAAACAAGACCCCTATATATGCTGTCTACAAGAGACCCAACTCAAAACAAGGGACACATACAGACTGAAAGTGAAGGGCTGGAAAAAAATATTTCATGCAAATGGAGATCAAAAGAAAGCAGGAGTGGCAATACTCATATTAGATAATATAGACTTTGAAAAAAAAAAGGCCGTGAAAAGAGACAAAGAAGGACACTACATAATGATCAAAGGATCAATCCAAGAAGAAGATATAACCATTACAAATATATATGCACCCAACTTAGACGCAATGCAAATATGTAAGGCAAATGCTAAGAAGCATGAAAGGGGAAATTCACAGTAACACAATAATAGGGGGAGATTTTAATACCCTACTCACACCTATGGATAAACCAGCTTCCCTGGTGGCTCAGATGGTAAAGCGTCTGCCTGCAATATAAAAGACCTGGGTTCAATCCCTAGGTCATGAAGATCCCCTGGAGAAGGAAATGGCTACCCACTCCAGTACCCTTGCCTGGAAAATTCCTTGGATGGAGGAGCCTGGTAGGGCACAGTCCATGGGGTTGCAAAGAGTTGGACATGACTGAGCAACTTCACTTTCACTTTAACACTTATGGATAGATCAACTAAACAGAAAATTAGCAAGGAAACATAAACTTTAAATGATGCAATGGACCAGTTAGACCTAGTTGATATCTATAGGACATTTCACCCCAAAACAATGAATTTCACCTTTTTCTCAAGTACACATGGAACATTCTCCAGGATAGATCACATCTTGGGTCATAAATCTAGCCTTGGTAAATTCAAAAATATTGAAATCATTTCAAGCATCTTTTCTGGTCACAATGCAGCAAAAATAGATGTCAATTACAGGAAAAAAAAATCTATTAAAAATACAAACATATGGAGGCTTAATAACGCACTTCTGTATAACCAACAAATCACAGAAGTAATAAAAAAAGAAATCAAAATATGCATAGAAATGAATGAAAATGAAAACACAACAACCCCAAACCTATGAGATTCAGTAAAAGCAGTGTTAAGGGGAAGGTTCAAGTACAAGCTTACCTCGAGAAATAAGAGAAAAATCAAATAAATAACCTAACTTTACACCTAAAGCAAGTAGAAAAAGAAGAAATGAAGAACCCCAGGGTTAGTAGAAGGAAATAAATCATAAAAATTAGGGCATAAATAATTGAAAAAGAAACAAAGGAGATGATAGCAAAAATCAACAAAACTTAAAGCTGGTTCTTGGGGAAGATTAAAAAAATAGAGAAATCATTAGCCAGACTCATCAAGAAAAAAAGGGAGAAGAATCAAATCAACAAAATTCAAAATGAAAATGGAGAAATCATAACAGACAACACAGAAATACAAAGGATCATAATAGACTACTATCAGCAACTATATGCCAGTAAAATGGACAACTTGGAAGAAATGGGCAAATTCTTAGAAAAGTAAAACCTTACAAAATGGAGCCAGGAAGAAATAGAAAATCTTAACAAAGTTAAATCATCTAAATCATCACAAGCACAGAAATTGAAACTGTAATCAAAAATCTTCCAACAAACAAAAGCCCAGGACCTGATGGCTTCACAGGTGAATTCTACCAAAAATTTAGAGAAAAGCCAAAACCTATCTTATTCAAACTGTTCCAGTAAATTGCAGAGGAAGGTAAACTACCAAACTCATTCTATGAGGCCCATCACCCTTATACCAAAACCAGACAAAGATGCCACAAAAAAAGAAAACTACAAGCCAATATCACTGATGGACATAGATGCAAAAATCCTTAACAAAATTCTAGCAAACAGAATCCAACAACATATTAAAAAGATCATACATCATGACCAAGTGGGCTTCATCCCAAGGATGTAAGGATTTGTCAATATGTCAATGTGATTTATTTGTCAATAAATCAATGTGATACAACACATTAACAAATTGAAAGATTAAAAACCATATGATTATCTCAATATATGCACAGAAAGCCTTTGACAAAATTCAACATCCATTTATGATAAAAAAAAAAAAAAACCCTCCAGAAAACAGGAATAGAAGGAACATACCACAACATAATAAAAGCCATATATGATAAACCCATAGCAAATATTATCCTCAGTGGTGAAAAACAAAGCCTTTCCCTAAAGTCAGGAACAAGACAAGGCTGCCCACTCTTACCACTACTATTCGACATAGTTTTGGAAGTTTTAGCCACAGGAATCAGAGAAGAAAAAGAAATAAAAGGAATCCAGATTGGAAAAGAAGAACTAAAACTTTCACTGTTTGCAGATCATGGCATCTGGTCCCATCACTTCATGGGAAATAGATGGGGAAACAGTGGAAACAGTGCCAGACTTTATTTCTTTGGGCTCCAAATTCACTGTACATGGTGATTTCAGCCATGAAATTAAAAGATGCTTACTCCTTGGAAGGAAAGTTATGACCAACCTAGATACCATATTCAAAAGCAGAGACATTACTTTGCCAAAAAACGTCTGTCTAGTCAAGGCTATGGTTTTTCCAGTGGCCATGTATGGATGTGAGAGTTGGACTGTGAAGAAAGCTGAGCACTGAAGTATTGATGCTTTTGAATTGTGGTGTTGGAGAAGAGTCTTGAGAGTCCCTTGGACTGCAAGGAGATCCAACCAGTCCATCCTAAAGGAGATCAGTCCTGGGAGTTCATTGGAAGGACTGATGCTAAAGCTGAAACTCCAGTACTTTGGCCACCTCATGTGAAGAGTTGACTCATTGGAAAAGACCCTGATGCTGGGAGGGATTGGGGGCAGGAGGAGAAGGGGACGACAGAGGATGAGCTGGCTGGATGGCATCACCAACTCAATGGACATGAGTTTGGGTAAACTCCAGGAGTTGGTGATGGACAATGAGGCCTGGAGTGCTGCGATTCATGGGGCTGCAAATAGTCGGACACGACTGAGCGACTGAACTGAACTATCCTTGACGTATCTCTTGAATACAGAGATATGTTGCCTGTAAGTGGAAAAACTGTTTACTCACAGTGTAAATTTTTTATATCCAATAAATTTCTCAAAATAAATGATGAGTACATTCCCTAATTCTGGAAACATTATAGTTAAATTGTCTTTTATATTTTCCAGGAATTAATAAATAAATGAAAAGAAGAAATCTGGTTATTGGCTTTGAATGAGTGGAGCTATTTAAATGGAAATCTTAAATAGGAACAATTATCTGCACTACAAACTGCTTCAAAATCTACTCTAACATGCACCTTGATTAATATCAATAATTACAAAAGGAAAAAGTGCTAAGATAGTTTCTCTTGCATTAGAAATGAGAAATGTGACACATTCCTCACATTGGTATATTTGTGTGACCAATTCCTAATAGAGGCAAAAGTTTATATCTTCAAATAACCATCACCTTCCAAAGTGATCATTTCAATCATTCTGATTGATGAGTACTCTTTGGTTACTACCTTTGAAGCCTTCCTTTGAAATTCATTTACAGTGGAATGCCTATATTCCTTCAGACTGGTTTCAATTTTTGTAAGCAAACCAAAGTCAATGCCACTTAGGGCCAAAGTTATTTCAGTAGGTAGTTTCCAACAATATTTTGAAACTTAAAACATGTAGAGGTAAAACATTTTTTAAAAAATTGAATTTCTTCCTAGTTTTCTATTTCATCCCTTTTATTAGTAGGAACGAAGATCATACAGCAAGAATTTACAAAAGGTGAAGATCTGGGATGCTTAAATTAAGCTATAGAAGCCAGGGTGAAACAGCCTTGCTAAGATCAGGGCTACCAGGGCGCCAGGTCCTGGGTCTTTCCATGCTCTGCCTCACTGGGACTTTTTAAAAAAGAAAAAAATGGGTGTTATTTTTACTTATTTTTTTGTAAAATGATTTTCAGTTTGTCATTTGAAGTTTGGGGTGATCCTTCATCTGCATTGTGTACAATAATCATTTTACTCTGATTAATGCAGCCAGGAGTAGGGGACGAGATACCCCACGCCCAAGGTAAGAGAAACCCAAGTAAGACAGTAGGTCTTGAAAGAGGGCATCAGAGGGCAAATACACTAAAACCATTCTCACAGAAAACTAGTCAGTCTAATCACACAAGGACCACACCCTTGTCTAACTCAGTGAAATTAAGCCATGCCCGAGGGGCAACCTGGGATGGGTGGGTCATGGTGGAGAGAGATGACAGGGTGTGGTCCGCTGGAGAAGGGAATGGCAAACCACTTCAGTATTCTTGCCTTGAGAACCCCATGAACAGTATGAAAAGACAAAATGATAGGATACTGAAAGAGAAACTCCCCAGGTCAGTAGAGGCCCAATATGCTACTGGAGATCAGTGGAGAAATAGCTCCAGAAAGAATGAAGGGATGGAGACAAAGCAAAAAGAATACCCAGCTGTGGATGTGTCTGGTGATAGAAGCAAAGTCCGATGCTGTAAAGAGCAATATTGCATAGGAACCTGGAATGTCAGGTCCATGAATCAAGGCAAATTGGAAGTGATCAAACAAGAGATGGCAAGAGTGAATGTTGACATTCTAGGAATTAGAGAACTAAAATGGACTGGAATGGGTGAATTTAACTCAGAGGACCATTATATACACTACTGTGGGCAGGAATCCCTCAGAAGAAATGGAGTGGCCATCATGGTCAACAAAAGAGTCCGAAATGCAGTACTTGGATGCAATCTCAAAAATGACAGAATGATTTCTGTTCGTTTCCAAGGCAAACCATTCAATGTCACAGTAATCCAAGTCTATGCCCCAACCAGTAACGCCAAAGAAGCTGAAGTTGAAAGGTTCTATGAAGACCTACAAGACCTTTTAGAACTAACACCCAAAAAAGATGTCCTTTTCATTATAGGGGACTGGAATGCAAAAGTAGGAAGTCAAGAAACACCTGGAGTAACAGGCAAATTTGGCCTTGGAACACGGAATGAAGCAGGGCAAAGACTAACAGAGTTTTGCCAAGAAAATGCACTGGTCATAGCAAATACCCTCTTCCAACAACACAAGAGAAGACTCTATACATGGACATCACCAGATGGTCAACACCGAAATCAGATCGATTATATTCTTTGCAGCCAAAGATGGAGAAGCTCTATACAATCAGCAAAAACAAGACCAGGAGCTGACTGTGGCTCAGACCATGAACTCCTTATTGCCAAATTCAGACTGAAATTGAAGAAAGTAGGGAAAACCACTAGACCATTCAGGTATGACCTAAATCAAATCCCTTATGATTATACAGTGGAAGTGAGAAATAGATTTAAGGGCCTAGATCTGATAGATAGAGTGCCTGATGAACTATGGAATGAGGTTCGTGACATTGCACAGGAGACAGGGATCAAGACCATCCCCATGGAAAAGAAATGCAAAAAAGCAAGGTGGCTGTCTGGGGAGGCCTTACAAATAGCTGTGAAAAGAAGAGAAGCCAAAAGCAAAGGAGAAAAGGAAAGATATAAACATCTAAATGCAGAATTCCAAAGAATAGCAAGAAGAGATAAGAAAGCCTTCTTCAGTGATCAATGCAAAGAAATAGAGGAAAACAACAGAATGGGAAAGACTAGGGATCTCTTCAAGAAAATCAGAGATACCAAAGGAACATTTCATGCAAAGATGGGCACGATAAAGGACAGAGATGGTGTGGACCTAACGGAAGCAGAAGATATTAAGAAGAGGTGGCAAGAATACACAGAAGAACTGTACAAAAAAGAGCTTCAAGACCCAGATAATCATGAGGATGTGATCACTGACCTAGAGCCAGACATCTTGGAATGTGAAGTCAAATGGGCCTTAGAAAGCATCACTACGAACAAAGCTAGTGGAGGTGATGGAATTCCAGTGGAGCTGTTCCAGGTCCTGAAAGATGATGCTGTGAAAGTGCTGCACTCAATATGCCAGCAAATTTGGAAAACTCAGCAGTGGCCACAAGATTGGAAAAGGTCAGTTTTCATCCCAATCCCAAAGAAAGGCAATGCCAAAGAGTGCTCAAACTGCCGCACAATTGCACTCATCTCACACGCTAGTAAAGTAACGCTCAAAATTCTCCAAGCCAGGCTTCAGCAATATGTGAACCGTGAACTTCCTGATGTTCAAGCTGGTTTTAGAAAAGGCAGAGGAACCAGAGATCAAATTGCCAACATCCGATGGATCATGGAAAAAGCAAGAGAGTTCCAGAAAAACATCTATTTCTGCTTTATTGACTATGCCAAAGCCTTTGACTATGTAGATCACAATAAACTATGGAAAATTCTGAGAGAGATGGGAATACCAGACCACCTGATCTGCCTCTTAAGAAATCTGTATGCAGGTCAGGAAGCAACAGTTAGAACTGGTCATGGAACAACAGACTGGTTCCAAATAGGAAAAGGAGTACGTCAAGGCCGCATATTGTCACCATGTTTATTTAACTTATATGCAGAGTACATCATGAGAAATGCTGGACTGGAAGAAATACAAGTTGGAATCAAGATTGCTGGGAGAAATATCAATAACCTCAGATATGCGGATGACACGACTCTTATGGCAGAAAGTGAAGAGGGGCTGAAAAGCCTCTTGATGAAAGTGAAAGTGGAGAGTGAAAAGGTTGGCTTAAAGCTCAACATTCAGAAAACGAAGATCATGGCATCTGGTCCCATCACTACATGGGAAATAGATGGGGAAACAGTGGAAACAGTGTCAGACTTTGTTTTTCTGGGCTCCAAAATCACTGCAGATGGCGACTGCAGCCATGAAATTAAAAGACGCTTACTCCTTGGAAGGAAAGTTATGACCAACCTAGATAGCATATTTAAAAGCAGAGACATTACTTTACCAACAAAGGTTCGCCTAGTCAAGGCTATGGTCTTTCCTGTGGTCATGTACGGATGTGAGAGCTGGACTGTGAAGAAGGCTGAGCGCCGAAGAATTGATGCTTTCAAACTGTGGTGTTGGAAAAGACTCTTGAGAGTCCCTTGGACTGCAAGAAGATCCAACCAGTGCATTCTGAAGGAGATCAGCCCTGGGATTTCTTTGGAAGGAATGATGCTAAAGCTGAAACTCCAGTATTTTGGCCACCTGATGCGAAGAGTTGACTCATTGGAGAAGACTCTGATGCTGGGAGGGATTGAGGGCAGGAGGAGAAGGGGACGACAGAGGATGAGATGGCTGGATGGCATCACTGACTTGATGGGTGTGAGTCTGGGTGACCTCCGGGAGCTGGTGATGGACAGGGAGGCCTGGCGTTCTGCGGTTCATGGGGTCGCGAAGAGTCGGACACGACTGAGCGACTGATTTGATCTGATCTGAATGTCATTTTGCCAGCTTCTTCTCAAACAAGTTTCCATTCCTCCCTCCCTCATCCTCCTTCTCCTCTGTCTGCTTACCTTTGACCCACTTAACATTTATTGAATCTCTGCAACATAATGAATAACAGACATATAAAGCAGAGCAAAGCCTCTGCCTTCAAATAGATCATAATGTAACAGAAAATAAGACCATTCACCCCCGGCACTACTCCAGAGCAGGACATGTATGTTTCTCTCATCCTTGGGAACTACCACGATTCTCTGTGCACAGTTGGTACAAAGTCAGCACTTACTTTGATGATTAGTGATTCAAAATAGAAGAGAAATGGTTTTGAAACTGGAAGATCTTCAAGGATGGCATAAGTTTGATTCTTTTATCTGCTTAGGTTGAATCATACGAAATTGTTAAAATCTGGCATTATTAACCTACGTAAATGACAGTGTCATACAACTCAATTTCTACTGCTATTCCTCAAAGCACACAGTAAATGCAGGTTTCTTTGAGGCCAATGAAGGAAAGTAATATGACTCCCGGAATAAAGTGTGCCCCAAGGAAAATTCACAAGTGTACGCTTATTCTAAAGGCATGCAAATATGGTGTGGCCAGAAATATCACTTTTTATGGTGCTGCAGTGGACCCTGAGGCTGTCTTTGTGTCTGATATCTTGAGAATAAACATCCTTTGATCTTATCAGCAACTTGTATAAAAGCAATTAAAACAAACTGTATGCCAATAAGGTATGGGTAATAAGTTAATTTTAACTTTTTAGCCTCAATTTCTCTGTATTGCCTCTAGTACCTTATGTTGAGAAAGGTTCTGAACTATGCTTGTGATTAATTTTTATGACAGTGATGGGTACAGGATAGAAAAGTTATTCCCAAATGAGTATATTAAAATTATGGTCAATTTGTGCTCTGAAACATGCCAAAGAACACATGTCAAATTTTATTTAGTTTATTAATGAGGAAATCAGGAACATGACAAATATATTTCAAAAGAGGCTATGAAATATTGACACATACATATACGTATGTCAGCGCCCCCCTCAAACAAACAAACAACACCAAAACCAAACTTATAAAAATATTGCTAAATTCAATATAAACCTGGTTAAAGTTCTATAGGTTAATTAAATGTATCCTTTGGGTTATCTACTCTACCTTTATTATTTGCCTGGAAATCAAAGATTTTAACATAATTTTCATAGATTGACATCAGTAAAAAACTGAGTTAAGTAAGTCAGCGTTTGTAAGGATTATTTACAATTAATTATATCAAATAATTTAAAAATCCCCAGCGAAGGAATTCGGAGAAGGCAATGGCAACCCACTCCAGTACTCTTGCCTGGAAAATCCCATGGATGGAGGAGCCTGGTAGGCTGCAGTCCATGGGGTTGCTAAGTGTCAGACACGACTGAGTGACTTCACTTTCACTTTTCACTTTCCTGCACTGGAGAAGGAAATGGCAACCCACTCCAGTGTTCTTGCCTGGAGAATCCCAGGGATGGGGGAGCCTGGTGGGCTGCCATCAATGAGGTCGCACGGAGTCGGACGAGACTGAAGCGACTTAGCAGCAGCAGCAACAGCAGCAGTGAAGGAATTTGCCTTCAGAATAAGGACATGTGAGTCTGGAGGACAGTTCAGAATATGATTGCAGACTGCAAGTAGGCAGACACCTGGGAGTAACTTTTCAACCCCAAAGCTTTGTCTTGCTAACTAAAGGAGCAAATATGCAAGACTTTTAATGTGTCAAATGATTAGACAGGGATATGTTGAAATCAAGAAAAGCCAATGAAAAAGTAAAGAGGGAGTTGGAGGTTTGTAAGTTACAAGGCATCAGCTAAAGGGGTCAAAAGTTCATTTGCAAAAATGTAGATGTGTTTGGCATAATGAATGAGCCTAAAAATAAAGTTCTGACTAGAAAAGGCTTTCAGAAGAAAACACACCCTTAGAGGATGTTCTTTCGTTGCATGTACCCAACAGCTGGAATATTGCTGTTGCTGTTGACTTAAATGCACCAGTACTTTTCCACCAATGTCTTACTGTTTTTGCAAACAGCTTACAATTTTTTCTTTCAGGTCCACTGAGGCATGCAGACAAAAGAGAAGCCTTGCGAATTAAGATAGGAAAAACAGTGTTTTTCTAAACAAATTTGTCAAAACTAGTAACAGTACAAGATATGTGGCTTCCTTTCCTGCCAGCAGTAACTGATCAGTGACAAATTCTTCAAATACAGGAGAGAAAACTAGATGGGCTCATATGTTTCTTTCAATTCTAAAATACTATGAATTCAAGTAGTTAAATATATTAAGGATAATTACCAGATAAAACAAAATGTCATGTATTAGAATGAGATTATGAAACATCAAACCAAAATTAAAAGCAATGTGATGATTTTCTGAAATAAAATCAACAGGAAAAGAAGTTCAGAATGATAATGCCACAGGTATATGTGTGTGTGGCAGATTCATTTTGATATATGGCAAAAATAATACAATATCGTAAAGTTAAATAAAATCAAATCAAAAAAAAAAAAAGAAGGATAATGCCAGCTGGGAAAGGCTGAAAATAAAGCCCTTTACATATTTTCTTAATAAAAGATTGATATGCTTCCAAGTGGATATGTCACTCTTATAATGGCACCTAAGACTGAGCGACTTCACTTTCACTTTTCACTTTCATGCATTGAAGAAGGAAATGGCAACCCACTCCAGTATTCTTGCCTGGAGAGTCCCAGGGACAGGGGAGCCTGGTGAGCTTCCATCTATGGGGTCGCACAGAGTCGGACACGACTGAAGCGACTTAGCAGCAGCAAAGATCTTTCTAAGCATATACATTATTTGAAGTTCTTGGAACAAAGTAGGAAAAATACGTCTCTCATAGAATGTAGAAACAATGCTCTACAAAGCTTTTTGGTTCAAAAGAAGTTCTCATGTATATTGAGAAAAAAGGCTGGTGATGAAAAGTGAAAAGATCTGATTTAAATGGGGAGGAACCATCTTATAAAGGGATATGAGAGGAAAGTGGAATGACAAAATCATGGTCCCTAATGGCCATTTATACGACCTGTCATTTCTCAGCAATATCTTTACTGCAAAGAAACTGGCAAATGTCAGGTGGCTTTGGAATGTCAAATGCCAGGAACTAGACCTCTGCCTCTTTTGACCTCTCTCTGTCCCCTTGTAGATAGTGACGAGGCTCCACTGGTATCTTCCTGAACATGTCAGAAAGAGAAATCTGAAATTCTGTTGTGACAAAAGAAGACCTTCCAGGGATGCTTTTATTTTTATTTTTTTAATTAAAATGGTTTTTTTTTTTTTGGCTCTGTTGGACCTTCGTTGTGGTGCACAGGCTCCTTGTTGGTGCTCTAGGGCTTTCTCTAGTTTCAGCAAGCACTGCTATTCTCCAGCTGCAGGGATTTTTTTATGGGAGTGGCTCCTCATTGCAGAGAGCAGGCTCTAGGGCATGGGCTTCCATAGGTGTAGTGTGTGGGCTCAGTAGTTGTGACTTGCAGACTCTATAAAGTGCTGGCTCAATAGTTGTGGCACATGAGCTCAGTTGAGCCATGGTATGTGGGATCCTTGTTTCTGGACCAGGGATTGAACCCATGTCCTCTGCACTGGAAGGCAGATTATTAACCACTGGACCACCAGAGAAGCTTTTATATCTTACAGTAAATCTAGGACATTCAGCTGGATCCATTTCATGTTTAAAAATGCATGCCAAGGCCTTTAAATATATACTGGGGAACAAGCTATTCCATTGCCTTCTTTAAACCTGGAAGCATCCTGTGGACCTTCGGAACAATTAAGAATAGGAAGATGTGTGTCCAGAAAAGGGAGCTCTGGAGAACAGAATGGAACAATCTTCGCTTTGTGGACTTGTTTTCTTATTTTCTCAAGTCCTGACATTCATTATCTATTAACTTTTAGAAACCTACTTTCCACAGAACTTTCAAGCTTGACTTCCTGTTCCAGGCATCTAAGAAAAGATATTTCAGCTTAAGTCTCTACAGCAAGAAGACACAGTTATCTAAACCTCTTTGCAATTTGTTCAAACACAATAAGTCTTCTCCCAGTTTCATTTTCAGTCACTTTTCCCCCACTTCTATCCTTTGTTGAATCTCTTTCATTTTTTCTAGACCATGTTTTACTCCTTCATATTTAGTCTTTTCATTTTAATGTGAACACATTTGTTAGTAGCTTCCTGGGAAAGGGTTCCTAGCTTTTAAATTTTTTGAGCCTTGGATGGTTAAAAATCGCTTCATGACTTTTGCATCCTTTACTGATGGTTTAGTTGGGTATAATATTGTAGGTTGAAGAAAATTTTCTTTTAGATTTTTGACAGAAAATTGGCTTCATTGTCTTTTAACTTCTAGTATGGCTATTAAGAGATTTAAAGACTTATTGATCGATCATCCTGAAAACATATATGCCCTGGTTTCTTGGGGCTTCTCTGGTGGCTCAGAGGTTAAAGCGTCTGTCTGCAATGGGGGAGACCTGAGTTCGATCCCTGGGTCGGGAAGATCCCCTGGAGAAGGAAATGGCAACCCACTCCAGTATTCTTGCCTGGAGAATCCCATGGACGGAGGAGCCTGGTGGGCTATAGTCCATGGGGCTGCAAAGAGTCCAACACAGCTGAGTGACTTCACTTTCACTTTCCTGTTTTCTTATTTGTCTCTTTGGAAATTTCAAATATCTTATTCAGCCTCAGTTTCTTAAAATTCACAATGATGTGCTTTGTTATCGGTTTATCTCCTGTGCTGGATATTCTTGGAGCCTTTGGAGTTGGAAAGCTATTTTCCTATTTGGAACATTTTAATAAATTATCTCTGTACTTATTTCTGTTCTTGCTATTCTGGAATATTTGATCAAATTTTACATTTTTATACATATCCCTCCAAGTTTTCATTTTATTTCCTTGCTTTACTCTCTAGGAGCTTTCCACAACTTTATTTCCAATTCTTCTTTGAGTGTTTTGTTTCTGTTACCCTCTATTTAATATCTAAAAGTCAGTTTATATTCTTTGACATTTCCTTTAAAAATAGCATTTTTTCCAATGGCTTAATATATTCTATTATCATTCTAAGGATATTAATGATATATATATATATTTTTGGAGTTTTCTTCTTACTACATATTCATTGTTTTCCCCAAGGCAGTTTTATTTCTACTTATTTCTACTTTTTAAGGAAGTTTTCCTTATATATCTAGTGATTTTTAATTGTCTGTTCATATTTCAAATTGGTGGACTAAAAAGTTAAGTGGAATTTTCAAATCATCAATATATCTGAAAGTGAATCTTAAAAGTATAAGAGCTAATAAGGCATTATTGTAGAGGAATCATCAGTCTTTGTCTCCTTGGAGTAACCCCTAATGTCAACACCTTTAGGTCTTTCTTCTTGAGCTGATCAAGTCCTGACAAATCTGTTTAATTACTTGAAGGGAGAATAAAAGCCTGGATGCCAGCTTTACAGAGCCAAATGTGGGAAGAAGTAGCCAGTATGTTTATGATCCTTATATTGCTTTGCTTTCAAATGATAGGTAGCTCTGCTTTCACCTGGGGCTTTGTCTTCCCCAGACCCTCTGTTTTCTTGTCCCCAATAAGTGAATCTTCAGTTTCTTCCCAGGTGGGAGTTGTGTGTGTGTGTGTGTGTGTGTGTGTGCGTGTGTGTGTGCGCGCGCGCGCACGCGCGCACACATGCTTTGTTGCTCAGTTTTATTTGATTCTTTGAGGCCCCATGGACTATAGTCTGCCAGGTTCCTCTGTCCATGGAATTTTTTAGGCAAGTTCAGGGAGTTCTGATTATTCCTTAAACAGGTGTCATCAGATTCTCCTTATTTTACACTGTGGCTCTAAACCTACTTCAGAGGAAATTAACATGATCAATTTCTGAAACTTTTAAAGTTTTCACAGAATAACTTAGGTTGGTCCCCAAAGTCTCACACAGTAACCTATAATCAGTTTTCTCAGATATGATATAGCTAGAAACCTATATGTAGCTGCCAAAATTATGAGGTTATTATCTCTCATCCTATTATTATTTCCACCCTTGCTCAATTATGCCTTAAATTATCTCCTTTAATGCAATTTTCATGTAGTTTTAAGAGAGAATTTAATTATATGAATATGTCTAGGCCATTCCATTTATCCTGATGTTCCATGATTTTTCTACTACACCAGACTGCAAAATTTTGCTAATTAAGTTTAAAAAGTTATATTTCATATGTTTTGTTTTTTAATCCTACTATTTTTAGGCAAAAAGAAATCAAATGAGAGAAACTGAAGGTTTTCTGTCATAGACCTGCTTTACCTGGCCAGGGGTTCATGATGAATCTCCTTGGTTTTCTTTAATTCATATATTTTTGGTGAGAAGTATGCAGTGATTTATATCACCACAGATGGCATTGTATAGATAATTTGTGAGCCATATTTTCCATGCTGTATCTTTTCCCAGGTAGGAGGTCAGTCACAAAGGCAGCCTGAGCCCCCAGGTACTTAACAGGTGGGAGTATTTAACAGGTGAGATACTTCCTTTCTTCTAAGACCCTCTTACCCTGCTCCAATACAGGCGGCAACAAAGCATTATAACTTGTCTCAGGGAATGGAGGGACAGAGGAGAAGGAAAACTAAAGAATACCTTTTCTATTTGGTTCTGAGGATACTCTATTGGGTTCCTTGTCCCCAAGTCTAGGGGACATCCCGAATCCTGAAGAGACAAGCCTATGGCTCCTTTCCCCAGAGATGGTCCAAAAATTTCCAAGCCCTCAAGTTCCTCAGCAGCTGGAAAAGCAGAAGAGTTTTATTTTATTTTTTGGCCCTTTGGCATGGCGATGACCTAGTTCCCAGAGCAGAGATTGAACCTGCACCCCCTGTACTGAAAGTATGGAGTCTTAACAACTGGATCACAGGGAAAGTTTTATCTTTATTCTTTCCCTCTGCCTAGCCCCCGACGGAAGCACTAATCAGTTCAGTTCAGTTCACTCGCTCAGTCATGTCCAACTCTTTGCGACCCCATGAATCGCAGCACGCCAGGCCTCCCTGTCCATCACCAACTCCCGGAGTTCACTCAAACTCATGTCCATTGAGTCCGTGATGCCATCTAGGCATCTCATCCTCTGTTGTCCCCTTCTCCTCCTGCCCTCAATCCCTCCCAGCATCAGGGTCTTTTCTAATGAGTCAACTCTTCACATGAGGTGGCCATAGTACTGGAGTTTCAGCTTTAGCATCATTCCTTCCAAAGAACACCCAAGGCTGATCTCCTTTAGAAGGGACTGGTGGATCTCCTTGCAGTCCAATGGACTCTCAAGAGTCTTCTCCAACACCACAGTTCAAAAGCATCAATTCTAAGGCGCTCAGCTTTCTTTACAGTCCAACTCTCACATCCATACATGACCACTGGAAAAACAATAGCCTTGACTAGATGGACCTTTCTTGGCAAAGTGATGTCTCTGCTTTTGAATATGCTATCTAGGTTGGTCATAACTTTCCTTCCAAGGAGTAAGCGTCTTTTAAGTTCATGGCTGCAATCACCATGTGCAGTGATTTTGGAGCCCCCCCCAAATAAAGTCTGACACTGTTTCCACTGTTTCCCCATTTATTTGCCATGAAGTGATGGGACCAGATGCCATGATCTTCGTTTTCTGAATGTTGAGCTTTAAGCCAACTTTTTCACTCTCCTCTTTCACTTTCATCAAGAGGCTTTTTAGTTCTTCACTTTCTGCCATAAGGGTGGTGTCATCTGCATATCTGAGGTGATTGATATTTCTCGTGGCAATCTTGATTCCAGCTTGTGCTTCTTCCAGCCCAGCGTTTCTTATGATGAACTCTGCATAGAAGTTAAATAAGCAGGGTGACAATATACAGCCTTGACGCACTCCTTTTCCTATTTGGAACCAGTCTGTTGTTCCATGTCCAGTTCTAACTGTTGCTTCCTGACCTGCATATAGGTTTCTCAAGAGACAGGTCAGGTGGTCTGGTACTCCCATCTCTTTCAGAATTTTCCACAGTTTATTGTGATCCACACAGTCAAAGGCTTTGGCGGAGTCAGCATTAAATGTCTAAAACCATGAAAATAGAAGCAGGGGACTAAAATAATTCACAATAGAGTAAGTCAATCCTCAAACAATAAAAGAGTTGACTGTCCTGCCTGAAATTGACATAAGTTATCTGCTCTATTAATACCTGCTCTCCTAACTTCTTTGATCAGTATTGTTAGAATTTCTTTTGAAATTCACAAGTAAGAAGTTTATTTGAAAAAATCCATAGGGCCTTGACTTCCACTCAGAATCTTATAAAAGTGACTTTCAGTGACGTTAGATAACAAAAGCTGATGTTTCTCCTTGAACTGATGAGGAGGTTGATGGCAAGTCTGTAGTACCAGACTCACTCATGATACTTTACATGGGTTTTCTGGCCAGGAGGGAAAAGGACACAAGGGAATGGTTGTAAGCTAATCTCTAAACAGAATTCATGATTCATTACTAAGGTGCCTTGTTTTGAAAGTTCCTGGTTAGGCTCTTTCTTGCTCACTGTATGTGTTTTACTGGGATGGTTACCTTGGAAATGACCTCATCATGGCATCAAAGTAGCAACATGGGACTTCTGCTGAGTTCATCCTGAAAGCAGACATAAGGGAACAGTGGCACAGTGCTAAAGTAAAAAACAATGATAATGCTGTGAAGGGCCAAAAAAAGACTATATGGCTGTCTATGTTAATTTCCAAAAAGGAATGTATTCTGACTTGAAAGGAAATATACTATATATATGCAAGCAAGATGGTAAAGAAAAAGAGAACCAGCTTTTGAAGAGTTTAGTGAATTTAGTCTATTTCCTGTATGCTGCTGCTGCTGCTGCTAAGTCGCTTCAGTCGTGTCCGACTCTGTGCGACCCCATAGACGGCAGTCCACCAGGCTCCCCCGTCCCTGGGATTCTCCAGGCAAGATCACTGGAGTGGGTTGCCATTTCCTTCTCCAATGAAGGGAAGTAAAAGTGAAAGTGAAGTCGCTCAGTCATGCCTGACTCTTAGCGATTCCATGGACTGTAGCCCACCAGGCTCCTCCATCCCTGGGATTTTCCAGGCATATTACTTAACAAATCTTTATATACTGTTTTCATGTGTATAGTCACTGAGTTGTGTCCAGCTCTTTGCGACCCCATGGATTTGTAGCTTGCTAGGCTCCTCTGTCCCTGGAATTCTCCAGGCAAGAATACTGGAGTGGATTGCCATTCCCTTCTCCAGGGGATTTTCCTGACCCAGGGACTGAACCCAGGTCTCCTGCATTTCCAGCAGATTCTTTACAGTCTGAGCTACCAGGGAAGTCCATATACTGTTTACTATAAGCAAATATTCATTCCATCCTCACAGTAACTCTACGAAGTGGGTACTATTTTTATGCTTCTTTTATGAATGAAAAATTCCAGGCAAGTAGCTTGCTCAAGGTCACATGGCTTACAAGTGAATAAAATGGGATTTGAATGCAAAGCCAGGTTTTGTGTTCCATGCCATTAACTACTATGCTATCCTGCTGTAGAGCACATATTCTAGTACTGGAAAAAGGCATCAATAAATCATCACCACCATCATCATCCCAACAGGAAGGGCTAGCATTACCTGGGCAGTGATCATGTGCCAGGCACAGAAATCCTATAAGAAAGGTACTTTTTAATTCCCATTTTCAGTTGAGCAAACTGAGGCTTAGAGAGGTTAGCAACTTGTCTAAGGTCACGGGGGTTCTCAATGTGAGTGCTAGAGGCAGTGCCAGGGCAACAGAAAAGCAGATGGTAGTGAGTGTGACTGACGATGTTTAATCTCCATAACTTTCCCAGCACTGGCCTGGATGAGAAACAAGGATGATGAAAAGGAGAGAACCCTGCCTCTGTAGCAGTTGGCTTCAATCTGGGCACCACAGATTAGTCCTAAAAATAGCCCCAACTGTGACCAAGAAAGCATTTTTTTCCCATGATTTACTTATCTCTCCAAAACGTGTGACTTTAATCTTTCTTTTAAAAGAAGCTGGGCTCAGGCAGGACAAATGACCAATCTGGCAGAGGCACAAGGAAGGATTAGCTCTTTGATTTGGCTTTGTCTATCAAGGTCTAAAATTCTTTTCCAGACTTAATTTACATTCTATTCTCTGCAAGTAATTTAGACGCACCCGCTAGCATTTTTATTCTCCCAATCATGAGTCTAACTCTTAGAAAGAAAAATAAAACACAACAAAAACATGTTGTGCCAAGGTAAGCACAGCAGAAGTGCTAAACAGAGGCTGTGATATTGCTTTGTGGGTTTTGAAAAAAAAAATATGCAGGTTACCTTTTAAAAGGAACAGCTAAATGCATGTAAATATTATCTTTCAAGGCTGGAAGCACAGAGAAATCTCTACAAATTATGCTTTGGAAGACAGATGGCCTAAGGAATCCTCACAGAGTTATCACACAGTTGAGATGGGCAAACTTGACAATGTGTCTGCCAGCTAGCGTGGGCACCAGCCTCACTTTTTGGAGTCAAATGCCATTTGGGCAGGATCTGGCACTCACATTTTTGGATGTCACTGGGACTAGGCAGTTGAAAATCCATTCATCATCATTCAACCCCTGCTCTTACTCTAATGATACCAGAGCATGTTGGAAAGTTACTGGTCCAACGGCTTAGCACCTCCTAAAACCACTTCCAAGCAGAGCCCTCAGGAGTGATTTCCTTGGCTCATATTGGTTCTCAGTGCTGTGACTGTGATGTGTGTTCTGCTAGACCAGCTAGGAGAAACTAAGTGCAGATGGTTCAATATCCCAGGGGTCACCAAAATCTATTTGCCTGATTTCAGAAATAATCTATTAAATGCTCCCTTTTTAATTATCTTTTCTCAGGCACAAACTTTCCTATTACGTCTGCCAACTAGCTGTGTTTTTGTGTAGTACGTGAACTTTGCTGGCTTCTTTGTCTATTTTACCCATTTCTTTCCAATCCTGGGGTTACTATACTCTTTAAATGTCCTCACACATTATTTTATCTTAGGTTGGAAAGTGTCATGCATTCTTAATCTATCTTGATGGCAAAAACTGCTCTCTCTCTCCCTCTCTTTAGTCGCTCAGTCATGTCCAACTCTTCCGACCCCATGGACTGTAGCCCGCCAGGTTCCCCTGTCCAGGGGATTCTCCAGGCAAGAATACTGGAGCAGGTTGTCATTTCCTTCTCTCTATAACCGTAACTATATAAAAATACAAGCCCAAGATACCAATGATAATACCCATTAAATGGATATGCATTCTGCAGATCAACCTCATGACCCAGATGTCATGGCTTCTGTGCCCCTGTATGTAGTTCTACTTGCATTCAGTTGAACTTGTTAATGTGGTTTGTATGAAAGTTCTTAATAATAACACCTTCCTTTGAATTAGCGCTTTCCCTTTTTCAAAGTATTCTCACATCTGCAATTTCTTTGCATCTCACTGTTCTCCTTGGTAGGTAAGATGGCATTTTATTATTTAACAGGACAGATAAACTTTGACTGAGTGAGATTAAGCAGTTCTTTTAAGTTGACATGATTAGATAAGAACAAAATCCAGATTAAAACTCCGCATTCTTAAACATGGGTTTGGAGTGGGTTTTTTTCACTAAATTTATGTAAGGGCTGATTGATCATTTAAAGCTAGAGGTACACAAAAGGTAGGGAACCAGCCTATCACATTTTATTGGTGCACCATCACATTGCTCTATCAGAGGAGACCCTTCACAATGAATCTCAGTCATGTCCAACTCTTTGCAACCCCATGGACTGTAGCCTGCCATGCTTGTCCGTCCACGGGATTCTTCAGGCAAGAATACTGGAGTGGGTAGCTGTTCCCTTTTGCAAGGGATCTTCCTGACTCAGGGGTCGAGCCTGGGTCTCCTGCACTGCTGGCAAATTCTTTACCATCTGAGCCACCAGGGAAGCCCAGTGACAATAACACAAAGGAAACCAAAATGTTCTAGATCCTCCACCAGGACGTCATGTTTCTTGGTTAAGATGGACATTGGTTTTGCCCAGGACTGAGATGATGATGCAATACTAATGGCTGCCTACTCTCTTCATTCTCACTTCCTATATTACTCTATTTGTGTTATCTGGGATCACATCTCAAATAAACTCTTTCGATTCTTCTTCCAGAGTTAGCTTCTGGAAGAATCTAAACAAAGAGAAGTAGCAACATGAATAAGAAGCATTTTAGGTTCCTTTTCTACATTTAAGGTAGAGTGTTAGGTGGGGAGTTTGATTTTTTTCAAACATCCTCATTTGTCTTCTTAAAATAATGCTATCCCTACTCTGCAGGTAATTTTGCTTCTGTAACTGGAGTCCTACAGATGGCCCTGGTTCAGAGAGACAGGCCTCCTACCATCTCTACAATGAATGAATGAAATTATTGGTCAGTCTCAGCTTCCTGACATTAATTCACCCTTTGCCATGGCATATATTTCAGCTTTTTCGTGAAGCATTAGGGTAGACAGCCCACACCTGACTTCATCTGGCTTCCTTGTGGTCATCATATATTTTTCATAGAGTTGATTCCCTTTGCATTCAATTTCCTTCCCACTTATTTGGTATAAAATCAACTATCAGCCAAACTCAGCTGTGGCACACTTTGGGGCCAAGTGCCTGTGGCTTCAAGGCTTTTCTACAGCACAGTGCAACTGCGAAACTGTTTCCTCTAACTGAGTCATTGGCCTCCATCCCTACCCCTGCTGAGAAGGGAAAATGTGTAATACTGACTGCTAATGCTTTTTTGTGATGGGAGGTCTAGAGATCTAGAGGAAAACAGCCTTTATCTGCTTTGTCCCAATAGTTCTCACACGCAATGGCAACGCATCTTGGGAAGGCATAATCTGATGAGGGAAAGACATTTTAAAAAGACTTGGCAGATTGGGGTGAAACACGCTACCAATTCCCTTCCCCACCTCTTAAAACTTGCATTTGTTTTTGTCTTTTATCCTATAAACAACCAGACTGGTTGTTTTCTGAACAGGCCATTTCAGCTGTGAATGAACCCAGTTGTGGCTTTCTGGCTAGAGTTGTGATTCTTAGCAGACACTGAGGTTACTGAGAGAAAAAGACCAGGACTCCTGGATCAGGCATTTGCCTTCCTCAAGCCCACTTTCTGCCTCCTGGGAAACAAGGAAATGCAATCAGAAAAGGAAATCCAAGGAAGTTACCAAGTGAACTAACAAACAATGGACTCATAATGGCTCTCCAGAAAAAAATATATATTTTTTTCATTTCTGCCAATCTCAAATATTTCAGAGAAGTCTATGAACAGATGAAACACAGAGTTAAGAGGAGCTTGGAATATACTCACAGAAGCTAATGTCATTCTTCTATGACCTTCCACAGAGGTTAGAGAGTCAATAGGTGGGATTTAAATGGGCTCATAATCAGTAAAATACTAGAGTGGCTTTTCAGCAGCTTTTCAGCATAGGAACTTAATTAAGGCATGAAAAGAACTGGCTTTATCACACAGCTTTTATCTGTCTTTGTCTTTTGGGAAGAAAACCTATCTTATTTGAGTTGACTCTGTTCATTGATTTCTGTTCTTTTATTTCTTGTATTACTACACAGATAATGCATATAAAAATATTTAAGTGAATGCCACCTTAATGATGAGACAGATCATTAGGCCAGTCAATATCTCCTCCAGATGAGTGGTTTTAAACTGAGCATCTTGAATCTCCTGGGGTTTGGCAGACGTGCCTTCAGAGGAAGGTATGGAGCAGAAGAGGAAACAGGAGTAGGGCAGCTGTCTTCAGCTACAAGGCATGGTCCCCAATTCAACCAAATAGTGCTTCTACTGGTTGGAAAAACCAAAAGGTTTTTCTTACACATTGACCACCGAGTGAGCCATTGTGAGAAGAAACAGACACAAATAAAAGTATGCTGTGTCAACGGTGGTCTGAAAACTATTGCTAGGGATGCAAATTGCTAACTTCTAAACAGATGACACTGCCTTTTCTGAGCAAGTCCTAACAGAGGGCTCCACGTGGAGTCCAGAGTCGTGCAGAGAACTCTGCACTGGGACACAGAAAATACAGTTCTACTCTCAACATTGTTACTTCCTTAGCTGCCTCTTCTACGACCTGTGAGATAGGGCTAAAAGGATAAATTGCTTATAGACAAGAGATCCTGTGATTTTGAGGCTTCCAGCCAGGACCAGGAGTGATAACAGCTAAGACCTTAGTGACAGGTGAGAAAGGATGAGCCATGAGCACAGCCTTTATTTTTCTCCTCTCAGTGTTCAGCTACACTGACCTTACCCATCTTTCACTTTAGATTCTGTTAATGTCATTTGTAGAAAAGTGTTTGCCTTAGTTTAGGTTCTTCTAGAAAGTAGGCTTTGAGATAAGGATTTGAGTTCAACAGTGGAAGGTAACCTAGGAACTAACGGTTAGGGGAGTAGATAAACGAGAAGGGAAGAAAAGGCAGCTAATAAAGGGAATGTTATAAAGTAGGTTACAGTCGTTGGCAACTGGGTTTCAAACCTACTTGAGAGCTTTGGAGGATATGGAGAATACTTATTCAACTGTCCCACACAGTGGGCAAGGAAGAGAGGTACTACTTTCGGAGGGAAATTTACTCCTGGGGACATGAAGTCCTGGACACTTGGAGGCTGGTTGTAGTTGGGCTGAGAGAAAGACCTGGAGAGTTGCAGGAGATGCTGTGGACTAAATTGGAACCATGAAATCCAAGGGATGGGGATAAGCACTGATATTTACTAGTGTTGGTATCATCCCATTTTACAGATGAGGAAGCTGAAGTTCAACAAGACAAGTCAGTCACTTAACTGGCTTAACCATAACACAACACCAGCTTCTTTTATAAATTATGGCATGTTTCACTTCTTGAGGATACATAATACACATTTATAAAAATAATCATCATTTTGATAACTTCTACCTAGTAAAGAAATATGGTCCTGGGAAAATAATGATTTTTAAAATTCTAGTAGGAAAATTAAGTGTTAAAGTAAATAGTAAGGTTCCAGCATAAATCTTTATACTTTAAAATATAATTATAATCCAACTTTAATAAAAATATAGATAAAATATTTATTGAGTCAGAAATGAACATTTCTGCACAGAAACGACTTGCTGTATTTTTTCAGGCTTCATCATCAAATGCGTTTAATTTATTATTAATTGTAATAAGTTAAATAAGCCTGTTAGCCAAGACACAGCAGCATTCAGGAAAGTCTTGCCCAGTGCTCTAAATCTCACTTTCAACCCATAAATGGGTTGAAATTATTTGGCATAAATACTAATTCTTATTTTTCATTAGTTCAGACCAACAAGAGTTCAATGGACAACAGTTAAGGTATGCAACCTTCTTATCATGAGCAACTTATTTAATTCTTCCAGTAAATCTTTCAGAATATTTTCAAAGATGAGCAAACTAGGGGGTGGAAACAAAGGTTTTAATGGCTTCCTAAGGTATCATAATAGGTGGATAAACAGTGATGATAAGTTGTTGATTTCTGACCAGTTTTAGTGAGACCTGCTGTTTTATCTGCCTGGTGACTAGTCTTTTTTCCAGGTAGCACACCCAGGCTGAATTTCAGGGAACCATCTCTCTCCCACTCTCAGTCCAAGTAGTTTAGGTATCTGACTGTTTATTGGCTCTAGGGGGAGTCATGTGACCAGTGTTTGCCCAATTGGTATACTCCATCCTCCAGGCCACATGGGTCCTAGTTCAGGAGTGGTCCTAGGTGGCTTTTAAGCCATGCTCTGGTTTCTGGGATTTTGATGGAACCATGAGGAAGAGGAGTTTCTGCATACTGAGACTGGCAGACCTGGAGCTGCTGGTGGCTTTCTTGCCAGGAAAGTCTGTCCAAGAATTACAGTCAGTACAGAGAACGTCACTGGGAGATAAAAGATGGGTCTTGAGAACATCATTTGAGCCCCTGGATAAAGTTATGTTGCAAGTCATTAACACCCTCGCTTTTTGCCTTTATGTACCAATTATAAGCATATATGTTTATATGCTTCAGTTTCTTTCTGTGCTTCAGTTTCAGTTAAGTTTGTCATTTTTCAACTAAAGGAGTTCCACCTAATACTGCAGGCTGCAAGACTCCCAAACCCAGTGCCCAATCTAGCACACTCTGAGTGCTTCTTGCTGCTGATAATAATGACACAATATAGTTCACTTGTAGGAGTTTCTTAAAATGATATTGAAAATACAATGGGGTTATTTCTAGTGATGCAAATCATTATTAGTGTAGATGGATTTGGAACAAAAATGCTTTCTATACCTGAACTTCTATTTGCTTAGTTTAAAACAAAATAGCTCTATTATTCATTTTGAGTTCACCTATTAGCAGCAGCAGCATTAAACTATTAACTCACAGTATTTTAATAATTTAATTGCAACAAAGCAGGGAAGCTTTCATATGCCACACCCACCTCATAAAAATTTAAGCGAAAGAACATGTTAAAAAAGAAAATTATCTTGAAACATTTGCTAATATTATAATCTATTATATTAATTCAATTGTTTAACAAATACTTATGAACACCTGCTTTCCACAGAAGAATAAAAGTATGAACAAATTAAACTGCTTTCTTTTGGTTTGGCAGCTTAAACAGTATTTGGTCTTCTTTCACAGACATAACTGCTGAATCTAGAGGTCTGTAGGCTGTTACCTAAGGCACCAACACAAATATTTCACTTTTCATATGAATTTTACTCACTGCTTTCCTTCTAAAGAGTTTAAGTGATAAAAAAATAAACAGTTTAAGAACATTAATCTTCAAACTTACATTCATGACTGTTCAATAGAGGCAGGGGTCATTGTGTAGCCCTATGTTAAGCATAGTTAGTCCTCAAGTGCAAACAACATGGTAAGGAAGAAACATTTGCTGACTTGGGGCTGCATGAATTTTTTAGTGTGTGATTTTAAATTGTAGAAATAAATCTAACTCCCTTGAGAACAGTAGCTTCTGCAAGAAGATTCCAAATCTGTGCAACCCAAACACATCAACGTTTGGCCTTAGCACAGAAACCTTCCAATTATTTATAACCAGTGCACATCCACAGAGACTGGAACTCCAGCGTGGAACGTGGATAACACACTGATGCCAGCAGCACAGAGCCCGATGGTCAGCCTCCCGGGTTTTCATTTCATGCTTCCAGGTGCTTTGCCTATGCTCAGTCTTAGCCATTAGGCTTTTAGCTACATTAAAAAATTTTCATTTACATGAAAATTACCTTCTATGTTAAAATTATATAAAATGCACATAATACTAAACATTAGCTTATGTCAAGTTTGTGTGTTGTCTATTTGTCTTACACCTAACTTTGGAGTACGTTCCTTGATATCAGAGAGTATAAGTGTATTTTTGTTATTACATATGTATATTCTGGCTTCTCAGGTGGTGCTAGTGGTAAATAACCCACCTGCCAATGCAAGACTCGCAGGAGATGTGGGTTCGATCACCGGGTGGGAAAAAGCTCCTGAAGGAGGGCATGGCAGCCCACTCCAGTATTCTTGCCTGGAGAATCCCGTGGACAGAGGAGCCAGATGGGCTGCAGTCCATAGGGTCACAAAGAGCTGGACACAACTGAAGCAACTTAGCATGCATGCTTGTATATTCTGTATGTATCTTATTCCCATCATTTTATATCAAATATAGGCAAGTATGAAAGTGTTTTTCTCAGATTTTTGAGACTGAGTTTGGGGGTCATTTTAATTAATGCTTGAACACATTTGAAGAACTAGACAAAATGTAAAGTACAACAGAAAAAAAATAATATTAAATTTAACTACTTATTTTCTTAGGTGTTTATTGATTAAAATGGAAACTTACATTACCATATGTAAAATATACAGCCCATGGGAATTTGCTGTATGGCTCAGGAAACTCAAACAGGGGATCTGTATCAACCTAGAGGGATGGGATGGGGCGGGAGATGGGGGGGAGGTTCAAAAGGGAGGGGATATATGTATACCTATGGCTGATTCATGTTGAGGTTTGACAGAAAACAGCAAAATTCTGTGAAGTAATTATCCTTCAATAAAAAATAAATTAATTAAAAAAGATATTAGCCCATTGATTGAAAACTATAAACTGCTTTTTTGAAGAGTGTCTTGGCGTGAGATCTTATTTTTTTTTTTTAACTTTACAATATTGTATTGTTTTTGCCATATACCAACATGAATCCACCACAGGTATACATTTGATCTCAAAGACTTGGTTTCCTTCTTTGCAAAATGATTATGTATATTTTGAAAGTCACATAATAAATGAAATCTAATTTCCTTGCATATCAATCAATGAAGCCATATAATAAATACTTTATTAAATTGTACTTTGTTGGACATATAAAGGAGTTCCTGAAAATACGTTAAAAGTCAAACATCAAATAATATGAACTGCAAAGTCAAAAAAAATTTTGAACAAATTTGGAAAAAATATCTCAAAGTCTTGGTTACTAAAAAAGTGAGGTCTAATCCAACTATTTCTTATTACTATAAACACATATTTCAAAATTGTTATCCTTTTGACAGTGTTACAACAGTTGTTAGAAAAACAAAACAATCTTCTCTAATCTTTGTTGTTCACATAAATAGAGCCCAAGCAGCAAACAAAATGACTTGATGTGAGACATTACAAGTTCATCTTCCTACTGAAGTTTCGGGATTGAGAAATGAATACTGTGGTTAAAAAAAAAAATCACATCAAGGCTGACATGGAGACTTCACAATCAATTACCATATTAAGGTGTATAAAAAATAAAGTTGTAGAAAAATAAATTAAATTGCTATTTTTCTTAAATTTTATTTATTTATTTATTGGTTTTGTTTTGCAAGATCTTAATTCCCTGACCAGAGACTGAACACAAACCCCCTGCAGGGGAAGCATGGAGTCTTAACCACTAGATCACCAGGTTAAGTCCTCAGAGTTGCTGTATTAAATATACCTGAATCATATATGTCTGCATGATTATGGAATTTATATCTATTATGGCTGTAAAACGGCACTAAACACTCTTGCATTTGCAAGAGTCTAATCTTAATTTCCGTTAGAATCAAAATTGATTTCTCCAGGATGACAGAGTTTTACAATAACCCATCAGAATATTTTCCTTTGTATCCTCTACTTTGTCTGAGTCATGTATGGGGGTGTCACACACTAGATGAAGTATGGACCATTAGCAATGTGGCGTGAGGGGATGAGAAAAGGGCACAGTTTAGATTCTGAAGTGCCTCACTGGTTTCACAAAAGCTTTTTGTTTTCCTGGTGTCTCGGGCTGTTTTTAGAAATCTTGTCGGACTTGTTAAAACACCATTAGCTATTTTTGGCGAAGTTTGGATTTCAGAAAGGAACTGTCAAGCTACCCATGAGAAATTTCCAAGGAGTCTCTGGTTTAATGATAGGGAGAAATCCCAGCTCTATGGCACCAGGGAAGAAAGAGGATAACTGAGGAGGCTGGAGGGCTGGCCTGGCAACACCAGCATGTGCTGTTGGGCCAGTCATTTCCTTTGACATCAGCAATGGTAAGAGTGATGCTACAACACAGGCAAAGTGCCTGACAAAGAAAGACTAGAATGAAAATGTGTAAAGTAATAAAACTAAAAACTAAAATAAATCATGTCTAAATTCTCAACTAATAACATGTAGAATAGCATTAATGATATTAGTTAGTGAAGTCACTCAGTCGTGTCCGACTCTTTGCGACCCCATGAACTGCAGCCCACCAGGCTCCTCTATCCATGGGATTCTCCAGGCAAGAATATTACTTTGATATTAATAAATACTTCCATTTCTCATTTAGAGGACTAGTTCCAGAAAAAAATGCAATATGCTAAAATAACTTTTAAATCTACTTTTATGATAACTATTCTTATTAATGACCATAAGCTTGCCAGAGCTGTCTGTTACTTATGAATTACTTGCATATTAACAATCTATTTCTTCTTAATAATTATTTAATTGCACTTTATTTTCTTTACTCCTTATGGAATAGTGTCCAAGTTGGACAAGATCTAGGCAATTTACAGTAACATCAGTAATAACATACTAATTTTCTCAGTGAAGGAATTTCAATCCAGATGAGACTTGGTCACTAGTGATAAAGGAAGAACTGATGATCCAGTTCAGAGACAATGAGGCCACATATTAATACAATTAGAAACTCCTTGAAACTGAATTTTCATGATCTTATTTTTGCAAGTCTTTTCTCCAGAATCAAAGATATAAATATCTCAACAACTTTCAGGCAATTTAGTTCATCTATCTGATACCAGTTTTTTCCCCTTACAAACACTAATTTTTTTAAACACAGGAGGACAAAGTTTGAAATATTTTTTCAAGTGGAAAAATTCAATCATGTAAGCTAGAATAAGATAAGGTTCTAATGGATTGAATATTCTCTTCAGTTTTAGTGATTTAGAAATATCTGTGGGTCATGTCACAGAACTAGAAACAGAACCAAAAGGGTAATTTTTAAGATAGTGAGTTTCTTGTCTGAAGAAAGATGCATTCAGTCATGGGGAAAATTTAAAACAAAACAAATGATTAGACATTTAAAAAACAATGCTGCATGCACACTGAGTTCCTTCAGTTGTGTCTGACTCTTTGAGACCCCATGGACTGTTGCCCGCCAGGCTTCTCTGTCCAGGGGATCCTCCAGGTAAAAATACCGGAGCTGGTTGCCATGCCTTTCCCCAGGGGATCTTCCCAGCCCAGGGATCGAACCCACATCTCTCAAGTCTCCTGCACTGGCAGGTGGGTTTTTCACCACAAGCATCACCTGGGAAGTCCCCAAAATAATGTTACATACACATGTATACATAACAACAACACAAACATCACACAGTGATGATGATGGCTTTATTGCTCCATCATGGCTGACTCTTTGTGACCCCCATGGACTGTAGTCTACCAGGCTCCTCTGTCCATGGGATTTCCCATGCAGGAATACTGGAGTAGGTTGTCATTTCCTTCTCTAGGGGATCTTCCCAAGCCAGGGATCAAACCCAGGTCTCCTGTAGTGCAGGCAGATTCTTTACCAAATGAACCATCAGATAAACATCACATACCAAACTTAAAACAACAACAACAACACTAAATTACCCTTGATGTCCATGACTATGAAGAATGGCCCACTCACAATTAGAACTCGAGCCTCATTCTGGTGTGGGAAAAAGTGAACTGACCTTTTTTGGCGAGGCTGTTGTTAGGTTCATACTTCTCAATCAACACTTGGACTTGCTCTTGCTTTAAAGGTGGGTAAAGTATTTCATTTAGCCGGGGATCTCGCTGCTTGAGGTTGATAAAATCCATCATCTGATCAACTGTAAGGTATGGTTTGCTTTTGGCACCACTAAAAACAGTTAAACACCAGGAAATTAGCAGGTTTTTCTGTCAAGTCTCATGCATGCATTTGCATTTAGCAGCTCTGTAGAAATAAACGCCTGCCATACCTGGCAAGAGCATACTATACTGGAATTCCTATCTTGCCCTAAACACATTGTGCTGCTCCATCACAATTGCTGTATCTCTGTGGGATACAAACACTTTGCAATGACTGCCACCAAATCCCAATGCCCTTGAACTACACCAGATGCAAAAGAAAACCACAGTAGGGAACATGAGTTCTGTGTGTGAAGGTGCAGCACTCTAAAGGGAACATAGGTTATGGGTTGCTGTTTTGATTATGATGCTAAACTGGTTTAGTCATCAAATTCTCATATTCTGCTTAATCACCCTAAAGATGTGTTTATTACTCATTACTAAAAAGAACCAATATGATTGGGGACATTTTGCTTTTCATTAAAATTATGCTTCAGCCAGAGTCTATAACTCTGCAATGTAGTGTGATTCAAACTTCCCATTTCAATCCTGTTGACAACCCAAAGATAAGTTCAGTGGTACAGATGTTGCAGACGTTCTATCAATAACGGATGGCAATGAACTCAGCAAAATACTGTGCTTGATTTCCATATGAAAAAAATCTTTATTTAGCTTATCAATTTTGGATTGGTCTGTCAGCATGAGGATTTCAGTATATCAAGAAGGTTAAATTGCTACTGCCCCATATTTGCCTTGGTGTTTTGATTTGTTTCTTTAAAAAAAATCATTTAGTCTGTATAATTTCTAATATAAAAGCAGGTAATTTTCAGCTGGGGGAGGTGGTTTAGTGATCTGAAATTCTCATTTCACTGATGCAATGCAGAGAAGTATGATGACAGGTTCCCGGTTCAGCATTCTTTCTACAACATAAGTCTGTCTCTGCAAAGACTCTTGCCTACATGCCACTCAGTTCTAGCCATAGTCTTCAAACCATGCAGAGACCCCTGAGAATATTAAGACAATGACACCCTGCAACAAGTCACAGCAAATTTCACTCATTACAAGCAGTGATTGAACCTCAGAGGTAGGAATGCATGATTGTCTCCAACAAATGATGCAGACACACTGTTGTTACTCGTTGTACAAAGAAATTCTGACATCTCCATCTACCACTCTGCTATAACCACACTGAGTGCCACTGAGTTACCACTGTAAGCAGGAACAAATGGGTTAAAATGCATTCTCTTACTATTCGGAAAAGATGTTATCAATTTCAGGTCGAGGACAAAGGTTGTTGAGGAAAACTCTGTACACTTCAGGAGTGAAATCTTCTTGAGGTATCGAATCATTCTGGGGAATAAAATAAGAGGGTCAGTAAATGGTCTTTTTCTTCATTATCTTTCCTCCCTGTTTTGTCTCCCTTTCCTCCTTCCCTCCTCCTTTCCTCTTTCTTTTTTTTTTTTTTTTAAGAGCTCAGGGTAAGCATTCAGAAAGCATCTATGGGCTAGCATTACAGGGACACTAGTTTTTGAGGTATCAAAAGCTCGGTTTCTGTTTTCTCATTATATTTTAAGCTTAAGAGTTTTCTCCTTCTGAAGGGATGTTAAGGCAATTTCTAAAGTAAGTTAGACCTAGTGAAACATGGTCTGTTCAGCAATTTTTTTCTTTTAGGTTGCTTTTCCTGGTGACTTTAATCTCATTTTTAATTGTGATAAAATATACAGAACATAAATATGTCATTTTCACCACTTTTAAGTGTACAGATCAGTGGCATGAAGAACATTCACATTGCTTATGTGCTATTTAGCAGGCTTTTGAATGAATGTATTTTTCTTTCAAGAACCTGGAGAAAGATATTTTCAAAATGGAAACGTAAGATTCCAATTTTGTGTCTTTTTTTTTTTTTTTTCAAACAGTGTTCTTTCTTTTTTAAGTAAACTGATAAGTTGCAACACAGTTTTCATAAGTAGGACACCAGTCATTATTGGTCACTGATTCCTCTCAGTCCTACTGTTTAGAAAGCAAGTCACTGATATAAAAACTGACTTCTGTGACTTAACTTTCTGTTTAGTGCAGCTGCCATGGAAACTGGAAGCATGTCTTCCAGCATTTGTTAACAGGAAGGACACTCTTCATGCCGCTTTTCCTATTTCGGGTATGTGTTTATATGATTATTTTTATTTTTAAGCCCTTAAATCAAAAAAACATCCTTCCTTTTACCACATTCATATTTTTGTAAATATATTTTTATAGAAGTATCTAAAAATTATTGTCTGAGACTGCACTGCTTGCTAACAGATAAGAAAACTTAGCTCATCACTTGGCAAACAGCAGGAGTCCTATATTTGAGAAATGAACAAATAAAATAACATTTTCTTTACTAAATTGATTTATAGAGCAGGAAAAAAAAGTCCATTTTGCAAAATAGCATTTTGAGACAACCAAACAATGCATGTCATTTATATACAGCAAGAAGCATTAAATGATTAAGCTCAGTTACCTGGACACTCACTTCAAAATCATGAGTATAAGCAGCCAGTTCCAAGAAGGAAATTCCAACATATTGTTTCATAATGTTTTGCCACTCATAAAATGGGGAAAATTTAACCTATGAACAGATTTCCAAAATTCCATTTAATTTATTAAATTCCATTTAATTCTCTCATTTAAAAGTGAGAGAAATCCTTTGACTGGAGAATGTACACTTTTTAAATTGCCACACTCTCTGAATTAGACACCCATCTCTTTTAAGTAGCTTTGAAAATAGACAAAAATGAGCATTGCTATCGTATTCTCTGGCTGAGAGAAACAGGGAAGAGAGATTTAAAAACAAATCTCAAGGAAATAGTGCCTCATTTGGCCAACTCAAGCATCAGACTTTATTGGAGTTGATGAACCCCAAATTTGTTCTCTTATACTCCCCACGTTTAGTTACTATTTAGAGCTGACTCTACTTCCCTTCCTCCTGATCTCACTAAAAGCATACAAGCAGATTTTGTGTAAGGTATCAATCATTGTCTTCCTTTTCTTACCAACTCCCTTTATTTTTCTCCCTTCTTGTCCTAGCTTAAAACCTCTTCCTCCTACACCAGGTTTTAATTTCCATTCTGTGCTACTCTCACACCATGCTTGTCTTCTGCTTCAGCTCTCATTTAACGTGGCTTTGTGCTTCCAGCTGTACAGTTTCGTTTTTTGGCATCAAATTCGGTAAATCCAAATAATTCTTTTTTTGGGGGGAGGAGTATTACATGTATGCTGATAGCTATAGTAAAATTTATTATTTAAAAAATACATAGATTTATTCCTATTTTCTTCATTAAAAGGCCAGTGTTATGCCAAGATTATAATGTGGTTCCAAATGTCACTGAGCTTATTTTCAAGTTAAAAAAGCCTTAAAGGGAATTTGGTACAAGTAAATTATTTTCTGTTCTCAGAAAGCTTGTAAACAAAGTAGCAATTTTATGAATGTGGAAAGGTCTCAAAGTTCTCACTGAAATATATATTTGGATTATTAATAGAAGACAGTCATTGTTTTACCTCTCTTTTTACATACAGTACTACTTTTAAACAATTAAGGTAACTTTAACAAGCAATTGATATAGCTAAAGGAGTACCCATTAAGGAATGTGTTATTTCAATGGATCATGTTGGTCAGGATACGAGTTCAAGTACATTAATTATCCCTAACAATGTGCACAAAGATAATGTTTAAAAAAATCACAACAGGATGTCCACAGTATTTCTGGTAATGTATCTATTTACAGAACACAATTAAACCTAGTTGAACAGTTCAGTTCAGTTCAGTCACTCAGTCGTGTCTGACTCTTTGTGACTGCAGTACGCCTGGCCTCCCTGTCCATCATCAACTCCCAGAGTTTACCCAAACTCATATCCATTGAGTCGGTGATGCCATCCAACCAGTCTCATCCTCTGTCGTCCCCTTCTCTTCCTGCCTTCAACCTTTCCCAGCATCAAGGTCCTTTCAAATGAGTTTGCACAACCACTGGCTCTATGAGGCTCCCTGATATGTACTGTAATTAACACGATGTACCATTTGGGTAATCTTTTCTTCTGTGAAGTGTTTAAAATACCTCTTGTCAGTATACCTTTGGTAATTAGTGGATATTTTCTAGAGCCACTGGTCTGTAGATATGAAATTACAGCAAAGATTCAAAATACATAGCCAGTTCCAGGAAACGTGTTTCCTAGCTCTGAAACTGACTTTGGTTTATAGATCTTTTCACAGCATCTAATTCTACCACTCCTCCAAGTAGAGTATACCTTACCGTGAATAATGAGCTTTAAAAACTTTATGATGGAGGTTGATTTTTTTTAATCTCCAATTTGTTTTCAGAAAATTGTCATAACATTTAATTTACTAAAGATAACTATTGTTTCAATTTAAACCCAACTCCTGCTATTTGAATCTCATTTTCCTTTAAAAATGTTTCCAGTTGACACTGGTTTGAAAGTGCAAACCTATAAATAAAAGACACAGTGGATTATAAAGACTCAATTTGTAATTATTGACTGAATTCTCAGAATCCAATTGTTTAGAAAGTTGTAATTTACAGAGAACTGATTGATGGATTTGATTTTCTATTCAGCTTCTTCTATTCCTTTTTTTCTCTCAGCTAGATTTATAGTAACAAGTTAACACTTTTTATCTCCTCCCCCACCACAAGATATTAGGTCAAATCAGGTAAAGGTCAAATCAGGAGCAACTGCAGAGGAAACAAATTCTTTGCACATCTTTCTAAATGTTTCATGTTTCTTTTTTCATGCTTAAATACGGTGATATTTTTACAGTTACTTAAACTGGTAAACTTTTTCTAGCCTCAGGGTGCTGCACACAGTTTTCTTTTTCTGGAACGAATTTCTCTTATTCTCAATAGCAATGCTCCATTCCATTTGTTCATGGCGTTATCCCACAATTTACATGTGTCAGTGGACATTTTTAACTGGCACCCCCAGAGAATGTATAGTCCTTGAATCCTGGGGCTGGAATTTCATTTTTCTCACTACCATATTCTTAGGGGTGGAGGGCACACAGTAAGAGCTCAAGAGATACTCCTTGGGTCTGAATGGATAAAGAAGGTGTGGATAAAAATATAGTGGAATATATGTGGTATATATAGTGGAATACCATTCATCCTTAAAGAAGAATGAAATAATGCTATTTGCAGCAACATGGATAGACTTGGAGAGCATCATGCTAAGTGAAATAAAATAGAGAAAGAACACTATATGATTTTATTTATATGTGGACTATAAAACATGGCACAAATGAATAGAAATATTTCTGTTCCTATGAAATAGAAACAGACTCAGAGACATAGAAAACAAATTTAGTGTTACCAAAGGGAAAAGGTGAGGTGAGGGGGAGATGGGGGGAGGGGTGGATTAGTGGTTTGGGATTGGCAGATGCTAAGTGTCAGACTTTATTTTTGGGGCTCTAAAATCTCTGCAGATGGTGATTGTAGCCATGAAATTAAAAGACACTTATTCCTTGGAAGGAAAGTTATGACCAACCTAGATAGCATATTCAAAAGCAGAGACATTACTTTGCCAACAAAGGTTCGTCTAGTCAAGGCTATGGTTTTTCCAGTGGTCATGTATGGATGTGAGAGTTGGACTGTGAAGAAGGCTGAGCACCGAAGAATTGATCTTTTGAACTGTGGTGTTGGAGAAGACTCTTGAGAGTCCCTTGGACTGCAAGGAGATCCAACCAGTCCATTCTGAAGGAGATCAGCCCTGGGTTTTCTTTGGAAGGAATGATGCTAAAGCTGAAACTCCAGTACTTTGGCCATCTCATGCGAAGAGTTGACTCATTGGAGAAGACTCTGATGCTGGGAGGGATTGGGGGCAGGAGGAGAAGGGGATGACAGAGAGATGGCTAGATGGCATCACCGACTCAATGGACATGGGTCTGAGTGAACTCTGGGAGTTGGTGACGGACAGGGAGGCCTGGCGTGCTGAAATTCATGGGGTAGCAAAGAGTCAGACATGACTGAGCAATGAACAGAACTGAATTATTATATTAATATATAGGATAAATAAATAACACGTTCTACTGTATAGCATAGGAAAAAACTATATTCATAGTGGAATCATTTTGCTGTAGAGCATAATCAACACATAAATCAATGATTTTTCAATTAAAAAAATAAGAAAAAATACTACAGGTCAAATTTAAAAAAAAAAAAAATTTGTTGAGTCAAGGACAGGATCTTAACTGTTACATCTTTCTGGCTCCAAAGCATGAAACAAAAGAGCAATAATAACAAGCTTGATCATTTTCTTTTGCTTATTAAAGTGACACTGAAACGTTTGGGGAGCCCTTCCATAGTTCTGTCCTGTTTGCAGCATCAGCAACTTTCTCCACAGACAGCAAGAGACTGAGAGCAAACAGTCGCTCTTTTCTGTTACCTACAAAAGTCTTTAATCTGTTTCATTTTTTTCTTTAAAAATATTTTCAGTAAGAACTGGCCAATGCAACAGTTCTCGACACTTTTCATAACTTATTTACAATTTAAGAATGTTTTCTCAACTTCATTCAGTGCAACTTCAATGTTGCCAGTATGTTTCAAGAGACTCAGAGGTTCTTCCTTGGTTATAAGTGTTATTTTTGCTTACTTGTTGCTTAGATACCAGGATAAAAATAATTTGTAAAAGAAAGGAGTGTTCTGCATAGAGGACAAGAAAAAGGTTTTATGCAATATACCCAGTTACCCCAGGAACAACAGTAAATTGTTTTAGAACCAAGTATGTAGAAATGCATTTAAATGAAGGCAAATTACTTTTTTTAGGAGGTTAATGTATACTAAGTGCCTCAGATGCACTAGGCGAAAAACCAAAAGCATCTCACATCCTTGTCCTCTCATCTATCTGTCACTTAGGTGCAAAGTAGGCAATATCCAAAATGTTCTGATTCTGCACCCTTCCCAGACAAAGCCTTTTGAGCACTGCCCTGCATAGTATGCAAATAACAGTTATTTATAAAAATGTACTGCCATTCTGTTTATTAACTTATCTGTCTTAAACCTAGACTTTTAAAAGGGAGATAAAATGAAATTAATATTTTAAAATCCTCCTAATCATAATTCTTAATCATCAGTTAATATCTCAAGGAACATCAAGAAAGGATTTGTTATTAATGAGCAGCTTAAATTCTTGATAATGTTAATATTTTTTGGCCAACACATTTTTGGCATTAGTTGGTTATTTTTTTAAAAATTTACAAAGAACAAGGGGCTTTCTTATTGAAAATACTGGGATTATGGGATTGAAAAAGATACATAGAGACCCATATATTGTAAATATAAACAAATAAGTCATATTCTTAACTTTAAAAATGTTTGGATATCAGGGCATGATATATTTTAGTATGATTATCCAGAGCTATTAAGCAGTGGTAATTTTAGGAAGGCATCATGCTCACCCTTGAAGATGGAAGACTACAAGCCTCTAAAGCTGTCTCGACTCGCTTCCGGTCTGCTGAGAACAGACGGTATATGCTGTGAAGGAAAAGCAGGCCAGGTAAGAGAGCTGCAGATGCCAGCAGCAAGGCCCCACTCACGCAAACCTCGGCATCCCTCACCTGTAAAGACTTAAAATATAACACTTGCTCCAGTATCAGCATCTGCACTCCGAAAGATATATGTGTGTGCTTTTCAAAATCAAAGTGTCTAATAGAAAATTAATATTTTGAGACAGTGATGACCCAATTAAAAACCATTGCATTAAAAATGCTTCTAGTATTAAGCCTTAAAATAAATATCTTAACAATTTTGTTTCCTTGCTGCTACCCACTGCTCTGAAAGTATACCTTGCTAATACTATTATTAATAACTTTTTATGAGCAGAAGCTCATTGATAGCTGTCAAAAGTTGAAGGCTTTTGACTGAATATGCTCTAGAAATGCACTTTTTTGGTCAGTGATTTTGCTTTAAAATACATAACTTAAATAATGGACAGTTTAATAATTTGGATTTATGGGTTCTATTGAAATATTAGGAAATCTATCACCTGGAAACCACCAGCCCCATGGGGAATCTGGTAGACCTGAGTTATTCTTGTCTCTTTGAGACAGATTTCATTCTTCAGTTTTCCTTCTTGCCCCTGGCCTGCTTTGTCATGGATGTTCCCTGCCTAACTTCTGTTGACATTTGAGTTTGCAATCCTTTTTTCAAGGCTAGTGTCGTCTTGGAGGAAAGTGGCATCACGGTTGCCTAATTCCCATTCCTAGACTAGATCTGGGTCTCAGATGTTCTTTTAGGTTTAACATCAAAGGTCTCCCATCCCCTCCACCCACTTCCTGCTTTGGTGTTCCTTGAAAGTGATGCCACGGGGAAGGAGGAAGCCCAGGAAGCCTCCTTGAAAGGAAGGAAAGCAGTCGCACTGAAGCACAAACAGTGCATGTGGGGCCTGTGCTACTACACAGCTCCAGGCTCCCCTGGACCAGAGCAGACACAGCACAGATTCAGGTCTCTGAGGAAACAGAAATAGAAAATAATGGGAATTGCCTGCACAGCTTACTTTTTGAGAGGAATGCGTCCTTCTGGAGTGACTTGCAGCTTAAGTTTAGTATACCTGTTGGAGAAGCAGAAAACAGTGTTTAATTTTCTTAAAAAAAGCTTTTTATTGAAGAATCAAATGCATAGAAAAAGGCTTTTTCATATGTATAGTTGGCTGAATTTTCACCTATTGTCCAAGTTTCTGCAATCAGCACCCATATCAAGAAAAAGAATATTCTTATTTTAATAGAATCCCAGGAGCCCCTTCTCATGCCCCTTCCAGAGCTGGTCCCCCAAGAGCAAACCATTATCCTGCCTTTAAACATTCAGATTAATTTTGCACTTTACATAATAGAATCACACTCTTTTATGACTTCTTTCACTCAATATTATGTTTTCAAGATCCATCCATATATTTGCTTTTCACTATGAATCTTTCACTCTCAGTACTGTATGGTATTCCATTGTGTGAATATAAAACTGCACTTATCTCTTTCACTGCTTCTGGGCATGTAGACAGAGAAAAGGCACAGGAGAGCTTCAGTTCGGTTCAGTTCAGTTCAGTTGCTCAGTTGTGTCCGACTCTTTGCAACCCCATGAATTGCAGCACGCCAGGCCTCCCTGTCCATCACCAACTCCCGGAGTTCACTCAGACTCACGTCCATCGAGTCGGTGATACCATCCAGCCATCTCATCCTCTGTCGTCCCCTTCTCCTCCTGCCCTCAATCCCTCCCAGCATCAGAGTCTTTTCCAATGAGTCAACTCTTCGCATGAGGTGGCCAAAGTATTGGAGTTTCAGCTTTAGCATCAGTCCTTCCAATGAACACCCAGGACTAATCTCCTTTAGAATGGACTGGTTGGATCTCCTTGCAGTCCAAGGCACTCTCAAGAGTCTTCTCCAATACCAGAGTTTGAAAGCATCAATTCTAAGGCACTCAGCTTTCTTCACAGTCCAACTCTCACATCCATACATGACCACTGGAAAAACCATAGCCTTGACTAGATGGACCTTGTTGGCAAAGTAATGTCTCTGCTTTTTAATATGCTTACAAACTCTATTGAGGAGTATATAACTGGGACACCAACTGCTCATGCGCACAGCCATTCCATTCCTAAGTGTAAATGCAACAGAAATGCTTACAGTGTGTTCCCCAAAAGGCATGCTCTAGAATGACCATAGCAGCTATTGATAGGGAGATGCCTGTTGGAAGTGGACATCTGCAATAGGTATAATGAGCCAACTATCTGTTTTACTAGCTTTAATGTGCTATGTCTACGTGTCACTTTCCACCAACATTCTGTGTGGCACAGCAGATTTTCCAGAAAGTCTGTTAGATGAAGTATGGTAAGACAATTGAAACAACAACAAAAAATGAGGAATAAAGGGAGGAGGAGAGGGGAAGGCATGTAGGAAGGGTCCTGAAGGTGACAAAGTAATGATATGAGAGGATGACATGAAAAAGCATTTGAGTAAACCTGTGAAGTCCTGGTTAACAGCAAAAGAAATTCACAGAAAAGTATGAAAGAAATGTGGACTGGAGTCTTTGATTTGGAATGATGGGTATGTCTTACAGAAGAGGGAAGGCAGAAAGTTATTAAATAAAAAAGAGGACCACCTAGTAATGTTTCCATTTGTGGTTTTGATTTCAAGGCTTTCCAACCTCCTGAACATCCAGTGTCTAAACTGATCACAACTAGCTTTCCTACTTGCTCATCTGGCAGAAATCATTATTTTCCTTGGTCAAATAAATTTCAGAAAGACTATGCAATTCAAGAGTGACTGGGTATTCCTGATTTGCTTTTTTTCTTTTCCTTTTCATCCTGCTTTTTCCTTTACATTCTTTTTCTCCTTTCTTACTAACAGTTGCTATGATTGTCTAGAAGGACAGGAATCAGGACATCAGCTAACTGATTTAAGTTGCATCTATCAGAGATCTTAGACTCTGGAGAATTGAGTCCCATATGTTGTTCGTTCTCTTCCTCAGATTAATAATTGATACAATGCAGGCAGATGTAGGGCTGAAGATTCTCTGAGATGAATAATTTCTGATTCTGGGCATAGTTGCCAGGATTTAGAAGTATCTCCTTACTGCGTGTCAAAGGCATTGACATTCAGGCAAGCTCAGTGTAACACAGATGTAGAGCTCAGAGGAAAGAGCAGTCTTTACTGGAAGTATTCCAATTCCAAGCAGTGAGCCTATCAGCTCTCTAACAAGTCCCAGAGGGAAATTTATGTTTATCAATGTGAGAAGCCAGTGCAGCATAAACAAAAGACTCACAAAGGAGAAAGGAAACTGACTCAGATGAAGCAACACCCTTTGCAATAAAATTAGAGCTACTTACGCCTTTTCCAGAAATGCGTCCCTGGACATGTTTTGGGCAAGCAGGTTTGTTGCCAAACTGAAAACCTCATTTGTCCATTCCTGAAAAATGTGAATCACACTTTCATTAGCTTAAATACTGTGCAGTCATTAGACATATGTTTTTAGCGAGGCTACTAGGAAGACAAATTAGTTCAATTTGTATGCCTAAGGGTTTTTTCCCTTTTTTTCCCTCTGTTAAAATGATATAATTAAATTCAAATCACTGAATGACTACTCTTTTCCTAAGGAAATGTTCTTTACCCATGAACAAAATTTTATCTGCTTTTTTAAATACCTACAGATAAGAGAACTGATATATTGCCTTTAATAACCAAGTATGTCTCACTCTTTTTCTTGCATTATAGACACATAGAGAATTTTAAAATGCATATATTTCTGACAGGGCTTCCCAGGTGGCGTTAGTAGTAAACAAGCCACCTGCCTATGTAGGTTTGATCCCTGGGTTGGGAAGATCCCCTGGAGAAGGAAATGGCACCCCACTCTAGTATTCCCTGCCTGGAGAATCCCATGGACAGAGGAGCCTCTGGTCCATACGGTACCAAAGGATCATATAGAACTGAAGCGACTTAGCACATATGCATATTTTCAACACATCTGCAAATAAGATCTTCCTATTTTACTACTCAAGTCAAAACAGCTACACCAGGGAATCTTTAAGTTAATTACAGTTCTAGAAGTCTCTCAACTAGCTGCAGTCCCAGTGTCACAAAATATTACAATAGCCAGGACTTGGAAGCAACCTAGATGTCCATCAGCAGATGAATGGATAAGAAAGCTGTGGTACATATACACAATGGAGTATTACTCAGCCATTAAAAAGAATACATTTGAATCAGTTCTAATGAGGTGGATGGAACTGGAGCCTATTATACAGAGTGAAGTAAGCCAGAAATAAAAACACAAATACAGTATACTAATGCATATATATGGAATTTAGAAAGATGGTAACAATAACCCTGTATATGAGACAGCAAAAAAGACACTGATGTATAGAACAGTCTTTTGGACTCTGGGAGAGGGAGAGGGTGGATGATTTGGGAGAATAGCATTGAAATATGTATAATATCATATTTGAAACGAGTCGCCAGTCCAAGTTCGATGCCTGATACCGGATGCCTGGGGCTGGTGCACTGGGACGACCTAGAGGGATGGTATGGGGAGGGAGGAGGGAGGAGGGTTCAGGATGGGGAACACGTGTATACCTGTGGTAGATTCATTTTGATGTATGGCAAAACCAATACAATACTGTAAAGTTAAGTAAAATAAAATTTAAAAAAAAAAAGAAAAAAAAATACTCAGTACTGTTCCCTCCCCTCAGCTATGTCCATTCCTTACTGCTGCCCTAATCCCAATCCCTACCTCACACATCCACCTCTGATTTTTCTTGGCATCACAAAAAAAAAAAAATGCAAAATAACAAATCTACAAAAAAAGCTGAAGTTCCACTCTGGGTGATGATTTGGAGCACTCAACATTCTGGGCTGGAAAAAAAGTCTCTAAGAGAAGATGAGATAAAAGCCAAGTAATGTAATCATCTGATGTTGTAGTTGACTTGGCTCCCTCTTCAATGTTCAACAGCTTTTCCATCTAATTTTGTTATTTATACTATAGTTTTTTTGTTATTTTGTGTTTTGCCTCCTGGTTTATCAGATCAGATCAGTTGCTCAGTTGTGTCCGACCTCGCGACCCCAGAACCGCAGCACGCCAGGCCTCCCTGTCCATCACCAGCCCCGGAGGCCACCCAGCCCACACCCATCAAGTCAGTGATGCCATCCAGCCATCCATCCTCTGTCGTCCCCTTCTCCTCCGCCCCAATCCCCCCAGCACAGAGTCTCTCCAAGAGTCACTGCATGAGGTGGCAAAACGGAGTTTCAGCGCACACCCCAAGAAACCAGGATGATCCCCAGAAAGGCCCAGTCCAAGGGACCTCGAGTCCCCAACACCACAGTTCAAAGCATCAATCCGTGCCAGCCTCTCACAGTCCAGCTCTCACATCCATACATGACCACAGGAAAGACCATAGCCTTGACTAGGTGAACCTTTGTTGGTTTATGATAATATGCAAATAATATGCTATCATGTAATACAGAAATAATAGAGGTAAAACTGGGGTACCAAGGGAGGGTAAAGGGACACTCTAAGAAGAGTTTTGTGTGTTTGTTTTTATTTTAAAATATTGAGTTTATGTAGAAAAATCAGCACAATATAAACTGTTACACAAATAGTTATCAATGACAGATGCTCCTATCCATTCAAGTATAGACATGTAAATCGTTAAATTAAAGATCTTTAATTTTCTAGAGAGTCCCTTGGACTGCAAGGAAATCCAACCAGTCTATCCTAAAGGAAATCAGTCCTGAATACTCATTGGAAGGACTGATGCTGAAGCTGAAACTCCAATACTTGGGCTTCCTGATGTGAAGAACTAACTCATTGGAAAAGACCCTGATGCTGGGAAGGACTGAAGGTGGGAGGATAAGGGGATGACAGAGGATGAGATGGTTGGATGACATCACTGAATCAATGGACATGAGTTTGAGTAAACCCCAGGAGTTGGTGATGGACAGGGAGGCCTGGTGTGCTGCAGTCCATGGGGTTGCAAAGAGTCAGATACAACTGAGCGACTGAATTTAACTGAACTGACTTTTCCTTGACCATTAAGAAAGCTGAGCACTGAAGAACTGATGCTTTTCAACTGTGATGTTGGAGAAGATTCTTGAGAGTCCCTTGGACTGTAAGGAGATCCAACCAGTCAGTCCTAAAGGAAATCAGTCCTGAATATTCATTGGAAGGACTGATGCTGAATCTGAAGCTCTGATTCAGATACTTTGGCCCCATGATGTGAAGAACTAACTGATTGGAAAAGAACTGACTGCAGCGTGGTATGCTGCAGTCCAAGAGTTGGCTATGACTGAGCAACTGAACTGAACTGAATTTTCCCTGAAGACTTTTAAATTCTGGGGTTATATAAAATTAAGCAAAAAACAATTCACATTAAGCACAGATCAATTTTGCACAAATAAGTGTGATCAAGTCACTTAAATTATCACCTGAAATAACTTGGACTTCAAAGAAAAATCTCAGATAACATTATACACCATATGTTCTGTAAAAAGATTCACATTATTCTGTGGATTACAACTTACTGGCAGAATTTAGTGAGAATGGGGAGTAGCCTAAAATGTATTGGAAAAAAGAAGGGAAGTTGTAACAAGAAAAGTAGAGTTGGGGAAAAATAAATTAAAAAAGAAAAGAAAAGTAGAGTTTGGGGACTTCTGTGGTGGTCCGCTGGTTAAGACTCCATGCTCAATTATGGGGGCTCAATTATGAAGCTGTCACAGTCCAGGTGAGAAGTATTGACACTCTATAGATTGTTGGTGGAGGGCTTGGGGAAGACAGTACAGAAGAGCTGTCAGTCAAGTAAACTTGATGGACACAGAGGAAAACTTTGGAATAACTATTAATAGCTTTAAAATACAATGTCCTCAGATTAGATTATTTTAAACTAAGAGTAATAACTACTGGCACTGATTTTCAAAATATGTTTCTGGTATAATACTTAATATTTTTCAGGTTAGGGGTCAAACTGTAGACTTTTCCAACTCCAAGGCAACCTTGAGTGTGTGTGTGTGTGTGTGTGTGTGTGTGTGTTAGTTGCTCAGTCATGTTTGACTCTTTGCAACCCCATGGACTGTAGCCCGCCAGTTCCTCTGTCCATGGAATTATCCAGGCAAGAATACTAGAGTGGGTTGCCATTTCCTTCTCCAGGGGATCTTCCCAACACAGGGATCAAACCCAGGTCTCCCACATTGCAGGCAGACTCTTTTTCACCATCTGAACCACCAGGGAAGTCCATGGCAAACTTATGCATTGGTAAAAGTATTTATAATTGAGGGCAGTGTACCATTTTGTATATTTACTGGGTGCCAATTGCACACCAAAAATAGGTACAGTGAAGGTATTAGGAAGAGCTAGGGAGATTTAATTTGGCCTGACATTTAAGGTTGAAAGCTAAGACCTCTATTATATTCAGTTCAATAGAAATATAATGGGAGGTACACAAATAATTCAAAATTTCCAGAAGCCACTTTTTTAAAAGGTATAAATAAATAGATGAAATAATTTGAATAGTAAATTTTATTTAATCCAATATGTCAAACATATTATTTGCCATATAATCAACATAAGATTATTGGGCAATTTTCTTTTTTCTTATGCACTTGGTCTTTGAAATGAGGTGTGCATTCTGCACTTACAGCTATCTTAATTTGCACTGGCAACCTCTCAAGGGTTCAACAGCCAGACATAGTTGGGAGTTGTGGCTGCATTATTGGTCAGGACATGTCTTCTAGAGCCTTTGCTCTTTCTATGGGTTCTTTATGAAGCCAGTTGAAGGACCGCATCATCACCACATTCACTGAACAGCCACAGCTCATTCAGATAGTAAGGCACAACTTATTTCATCACATTCTCAGAATGTGAGCATCTAAATTTCCAAGTATGGAATTCCTAGAATCCACTGATTTCCTGTAGCCTTTTGAGATACGCAGAAGATCTGATCCAGCCTGAATCAAAGACTCAAGGTCTCAAGCAGTGACCAAGACAACTTTAGAAACAACACAATCCTTGGCTAGGTACTGGTGTCAGCCCATATTATATGGAGCTAAAACAGCATGGTATGTTGCAGTCCATGGGGTCACAAAGAGTGAGACATGACTTAGCAACTGCACAACAAAAAAACAGCATGTGTTTACTTTGGGATCCCCAGAACCTAAGACAGGATTTAGCAGAAATGGGTTTATTATGAAGTGTTCTTGGGCAACATTATCAGGGAGTGAGCAGGAATGGGAAGGGAAGAGGCAGAAGGGTAAAGTACCAAGCAAACTCTGCAGAATGTAATTTTGGTGTAATTCTTCCTATGCAGAACACTATCAAAATTTGAACTTTCTGATGAGCAGAAAGGGAGCTGGAGTTTGAAGATCCCTGTGCCTAACCCTCTTGGAGGGCACAAACAAAATTTTGTGCACACCAGGACCCAGGGGAAAGGAGCAGTAACCGCATAAGAGTCTGACACAGACTTGCCAGAATTAAACATTTGTGAGTGTTCAAGAGTCTCTGGTGGAGGCGTGGTTCAACAGTGGCCTGCTGCAGGGTCAGGGGCACTGAGTGCAGCAGTGCCTGAGACCTTTAGAAGGAGGTCACCATTATCTTCACTACCACCACCACAGTTTGGCCTCAGGTCAAATTACAGGGAATGAACACAGCCCCACCCAGCAACAGAAAGTTGGATTACAGATTTACTGAGCAACACGGTAAAGCGTCTGTCTACAATGCGGGAGACCCGGGTTCGATCCCTGGGTTGGGAAGATCCCTTGGAGAAGGAAATGGCAATCCACTCCAGTACTATTGCCTGGAAAATCCCATGGACAGAGGAGCCTGGTAGGCTACGGTCCGTGGAGTCTCAAAGAGTCGGACACGACTGAGCGACTTCACGTTGATGTTGACGTACCCAGAACAACACCCAGTTTCCCCCTCAGTCAGTCTCTCCCATCAGGAAGCTTTCATACACTTTTTATCCTTCTCCATCAGAGGGCAGACAGACTGAAGACCACAATCACAGAAAACTAACCAATCTGATCAGGGCTGTTAGACCACAGCCCTGTCTAACTAAATGAAACTATGAGCCATGCCATATAGGGCCACCCAAGACAGATGGGTCATGGTGGAGAGTTCTGACAAAAAATGGTCCACTGGAGAAGGGGATGGCAAACCACTTCAGTATTCTTGCCTTGGGAACCCCATGAACATCATGAAAGGCAAAAAGATAAGACAATGAAAGATGAACTCTGCAGGTTGGTAGGTGCCCAAAATGCTACTGGAGAAGAATGGAGAAATAACACCAGAAAGAATGAAGAGATGGAGCCAAAGCAAAAACAATATCCAGTTGTGGATGTGACTAGTGATGGAAGCAGGGTCCGATGCTGAAAAGAGCAATACTGCATCAGATCAGATCAGATCAGATCAGTCGCTCAGTCATGTCCGACTCTTTGCAACCTCATGAATTGCAGCACGCCAGGCCTCCCTGTCCATCACCAACTCCCGGAGGTCACTCAGACTCACGTCCATCGAGTCACTGATGCTATCCAGCCATCTCATCCTCTGTCGTCCCCTTTTCCTCTTGCCCCTAATACCTCCCAGCATCAGAGTCTTCTCCAATGAGTCAACTCTTTGCATGAGGTGGCCAAAGTACTGGAGTTTCAGCTTTAGCATCATTCCTTCCAAAGAAATCCCAGGGCTGATCTCCTTCAGAATGGACTGGTTGGATCTCCTTGTAGTCCAAGGGACTCTCAAGAGCCTTCTCCAACACCACAGTTCAAAAGCATCAATTCTTCAGCGCTTAGCCTTCTTCACAGTCCAACTCTCACATCCATACACGACCACAGGAAAAACCATAGCCTTGACTAGGCGAACCTTTGTTGGCAAAGTAATGTCTCTGCTTTTGAATATGCTATCTAGGTTGGTCATAACTTTCCTTCCAAGGAGTAAGCGTCTTTTAATTTCATGGCTGTAGTCACCATCTGCAGTGATTTTGGAGCCCAGAAAAATAAAGTCTGACACTGTTTCCACTGTTTCCCCATTTATTTCCCATGAAGTGATGGGACCAGATGCCATGATATTCGTTTTCTGAATGTTGAGCTTTAAGCCAACTTTTTCACTCTCCTCTTTCACTTTCATCAAGAGGCTTTTGAGTTCCTCTTCACTTTCTAACATAAGGGTGGTGTCATCTGCATATCTGAGGTGGTTGATATTTCTCACAGCAATCTTGATTCCAACTTGTGGTTTCTTCCAGTCCAGCATTTCTCATGATGTACTCTGCATATAAGTTAAATAAACAGGGTGACAATATACAGCCTTGACGAACTCCTTTTCCTATTTGGAACCACTCTGTTGTTCCATGTCCAGTTCTAACTGTTGCTTCCTGACCTGCATACAAATTCCCCAAGAGGCAGATTAGGTGGTCTGGTATTCCCATCTCTTTCAGAATTTTCCACAGTTTATTGTGATCCACACAGTCAAAGGCTTTGGCATAGTCAATAAAGCAGAAATAGATGTTTTTCTGGAACTCTCTTGCTTTTTCCACGATCCAGCGGATGTTGGCAATTTGATCTCTGGTTCCTCTGCCTTTTCTAAAACCAGCTTGAACATCAGGAAGTACACAGTTCACTTATTGCTGAAGCCTGGCTTGGAGAATTTTGAGCATTACTTTACTAGTGTATGAGATGAATGCAATTGTGCAGTAGTTTGAGCATTCTTTGGCATTGCCTTTCTTTGGGAACCTGGAATGTTAGGTCCATGAATCAAGGCAAATTGGAAGTGGTCAAACAGGAGATGGCAAGAGTGAACGTTGACATTTTAGGAATCAGTGAACTAAAATGGACTAGAATGGGTGAATTTAACTCAGATGACATTTATATATACTACTGTGGGCAAAAATCCCTTAGAAGAAATGTTGTGGCCATCATAGTCAATACAAGTCCAAAATGCAGTACTTGGATGCAATCTCAAAAATGACAGAATGATCTCTGTTCATTTCCAAGGCAAACAATTCAATATCACAGTAATCCAAGTCTATACCCTGACCAGTAATACTGAAGAAGCTGAAGCTGAACGGTTCTATGAAGACCTACAAGACCTACTAGACTAATACCCAAAAAAGATGCCCTTTTCATCATAGGGGACTGGAATGCAAAGTAGGAAGTCAAGAAATACTAGAGTAACAAGCAAATTTAGCCTTGGAGTACAGAAAGAAGCAGGGCAAAGGCTAATAGAGTTTGCCAAGAGAACACAGTGGTCATAGCAAACACCCTCTTCCAACAACACAAAGACAACCATGGATATCACCAGTGGTCAACTCCAAAATCAGATTGATTATATTCTTTGCAGCCAAAGATGGAGAAGCTCTATACAGTCAGCAAAAACAAGACCAGGAACTGACTGTGGCTCGGATCATGAGCCAAATTCAGACTAAAATTAAGGAAAGTAGGGAAAACCATTAGACGATTCAGGTATGACCTAAATCAAATCCTTTATGATTATACAGTGGAAGTGAGAAATAGATTCAAGGGTATAGATTTGATAGACAGAGTGCCTAAAGAACTATGAATGGAGGTTTGTGACATTGTACATGAGGCAGTAATCAAGACCATCCATAAGAAAAAGAAACACAAAATGGCAAAATAGTTGTCTGAGGAGGCCTTACAAATCTCTGTAAAAAGAAGAGAAGTGAAAGGCAAAGGAGAAAAGAGAAGATATACCCACTTGAATGCAGAGTTCCAAAGAATAGCAAGGAGAGATAAGAAAGCCTTCTTCAGTGATCAATGCAAAGAAATAGAAGAAACAATAGAATGGGAAAGACTAGAGATCTCTTCAAGAAAATTCAAGATACCAAGGGAACATTTCATGCAAAGATGGGCACAATAAAGGACAGAAATGATAGGGACCTAACAGAAGCAGAAGATATTAAGAAGAGGTGGCAAGAATACACAGAAGAACTGTACAAAAAGATCTTCACGACCCAGATAATCATGATGGTGTGATCACTCACCTCGAGTCAGACATCCTGGAATGTGAAGTCAAGTGGGCCTTAGGAAGAATCACTGTGAACAAAGCTACTGGAGGTGATGGAATTTCCATTGAGCTATTTCAAATCCTGAAAGATGATGCTGTGAAAGTGCTGCACTCAACATGCAACAAATCTAGAAAGCTCAACTGTGGCCACAGGCCTGGAAAAGGTCACTTTTCATACCGATCCCAAAGAAAGGCAATGCCAAAGAATGCTCAAACTACCACACAACTGCACTCATCTCAAGCTAACAAAGTAATGCTCAAAATTCTCCAAGCCAGGCTTCAAGAGTACATGAACCATGAACTTCCAGATGTTCAGGCTGGAATTAGAAAAGGCAGAGGAACCAGAGATCAAATTGCCAACATCCACTGGATCATTTAGAGAGCAAAAGAGTTCCAGAAAAACATCTACTCCTGCTTTATTGACTATGCCAAAGCCTCTGACTGTGTGGATCACAACAAACTGTGGAACATTCTTAAAAAGATAGGAATATCAGACCCCCTGTCCTGCCTCCTGAGAAATCTGTATGCAGGTCAAGAAGCAAAAGTTAGAACTGGATATGGAACAACAGACTGGTTCTCAATTGGGAAAGGAGTATGTCAAGGCTGTATATTGTCACCCTGCTTATTTAACTTATATGCAGAGTACATCATGAGAAACTCTGGGCTGGATGAAGCACAAGTTGGAATCAAGATTGTCAGGAGTAGTATCAATAACCTCAGATATGCAGATGACACCACCCTTATGGCAGAAAGTGAAGAAGAACTAAAGAGGCTTTTGATGAAAGTAAAAGAGGAGAGTGAAAAAGTTGGCTTAAAGCTCAACATTCTGAAAACTAAGATCATGGCATCTGGTCCCATCACTTCATGGCAAATAGATGGGGAGACAATGGAAACAGTGACAGAGTTTATTTTTGGGGGGCTCCAAATCACTGCAGATGTTGACTGTAGCCATGAAATTAAAAGACACTTGCTTCTTGGAAGAAAAGCTATGGCCAACGTAGACAGCGTATTTAAAAGTCAGAGATATTACTTTGTCAGCAAAGGTCAATCTAGTTAAAGGTATGGTTTTCCCAGTAGTCATATATGGATGTGAGAGTTGGACTATAAAGAAAGCTGAGCACTTAAGAATTTGATACTTTTGAACTGTGGTGTTGGAGAAGAGTCCCATGGACTCTCCGAGGGTAAGTGATCCAACCAAGGTGATCCAACCAGTCCATCCTAAAGGAAATCAGTCCTGAATATTCATTTGGAGGATAGATGCTGAAGCTGAAGCTCCAATACTTTGGCCACCTGATGGGAAGAACTGACTCACTAGAAAATACTGATGCTGGGAAAGATTGAAGGCAGGAGGAGAAGGGGACGAAAGAGGATGAAGTGGTTGGATGGCATCAATGACTTGATGGACATGAGTTTGAGCAAGCTCCAGGAGTTGATGGACAGGGAAGCCTGGCATGCCACAGTCCTTGGGGTCGCAAAGTCAGTCACAACTGAGCGATTGAACTGAACTGAACTGTGCCTGTTAAACTTGGGTCAGGGCTGCTGAAGGGGATGGCAATCCTCAGGCCCTTTCTGCTTTCCTTGATAGCAAAGGGGGTTCTGGCATCCAGAGGGCACAGCCAACAAAGAGACATGGGTGAGGTTGTTGAAAGTTAAAGCCAGTCCCCACAGGGTGTTGTGTGTGAATTGGTGAAACGGTTGTAGGGGATCTGGGCAGGGCACTGCTATGGGCAGCAGCAGGATAACAAATTCCAGGACGTTTCTTTGTGTACCAGAAGAAACTACACTGTGTAAATGGGAGATGGGTAACCACAGGATCGGAGAACTGGTTCACATAGGTTCTGGAACCAGGCTTCTCAGACTTCCCTGTGCATACAGATCACTTAATGATTCTTGCTGTTGTGTAGATAGATGCTGATGTGGATGCTGGGGACTGGATGCAGAGAATCCTCATCCCAGGGGAGGGCCATGCTAGAAGCAGGAGGATTTACAGCCCTGACCGAAAACTTGATAGAAATGTTGGACTTTAAGCTCCACTCCAAATCATCTGACTGAAACTCTGCATTTCCCCAAGAAACCTGTATATATTTCATGCATGTTAAAGTTTAAGCATTCTTCTGGGCCAGGGGCAGCACTTTGAGGAGCAACCTGCTCTAGGACCTGACTTAGGAAGCATTACTCTAATCTTTGTCTAGTTGCTTCCCAAGCAAAGAAGGAAATAATTTTGGCTATTAGCTTAGAATAACTCAAAAGCCCTTCCAGCTGTATTAAGAGCAATGTGGCTAAGAAGTGTGGCCAAAGCAGCTTAGAGCAGCCTTGGCTTATCATGAGATTATGACACAGGCTTTGCTTCAGGGTAGATGGATCCTACACTGGCAGTGTTCTCATTTTTATCCAGTGCTGGGCCCTAGTTAGTATAGCTTTGGAAGGATGGCTTCTTATTTAATCTGGAGGATTTATATTTCAACTTTCAAAGGCAAAGTTCTGATGATTACCACTAAGCTGGGTTCAGCCCCTGCTGTCTAAATCCTGAAGTTCTTTAAGTTAAGTTTTCTGCCTTAGGCTCAATCTCTTTTCCTGATGAGGACTACAGAGGCTTGAACTAGAGAAAAGAGATCTAAAAATCACCTGTCATGGAATTTCATCTGGAGCTTAAATATATGTGTGTTCTGTAAGATGACTTCTGCAATTCCCTCACCGCAGGGTCATTACTGAGATCCCAGTCTTGACACTATTAAATTTTCCAAACCTGTCACAAAGTTGTTCTTGTTCAGTTGATCAGTCATGTTTGACTCTTTGCCACACAGACTGCAGTGTACCAGACTCCTCTGTCCTCCACTGCCTCCTAGAGTTTGCTCAGATTCCTGTCCATTGAATCAGTGATGCTATCTGACCATCTCATCCTCTGCTGCCCCTTTCTCCTTTTACCTTCAATCTTTCTAAGCATCAGGGTCTTTTCCAATGAGCTGTAGTCATGCTTCCTAAAGCGACTTGACTTCACACTCTGGGATGTCTTGCTCTAGGTGGATGACCACATCACTGTGGTTATCTGGGTCATTAAGACCTTTTCTACATCATTCTTCCGTGTATTCCTGCCACCCCTTCTTAATGTCTTCTGCGTCTGTTAGCTCCTTACTGTTTCTGTCCTTTACCGTGCCTGTCCTTGCATGAAATATTCCCTTGATACCTCCAGTTTTCTTGAAGGGCTTTGTACTCTTTCTCATTTTCTTGTTTCCCTCTGTTTCATTGCAGCGCTCACTTAAGAAGGCTTTCTTATCTCTCCCTGCTATTCTTTGGAACTCTGCGTTCAGTTTGGTACACCTTTCCCTTTCTTCCTTGCCTTTTGCTTCACAAAGTTACTATACTTTTATTTCTAAAATTATTTCAGTTCTGTCATTCTTGCCACAGGATTTATGTGTTTGCTTAATATTACTAACAATTGTTTCACAATGTTCAGTTACTCTCATTGGTATTGTTTAAGTATTTACTAGGTACCGAGGCACCTACTATTTACTATTAGCAGATACTTTGCATCCAACAACTTAATTCTCACAGTAATTCTCTTGGAGGCAGCAACTGTTATTAGCCTCATTTTACAGATGAAAATTTAAGGTTTCAAAGCTCTTATAAAACTTATATCCTCAGAGCTAATAAAACAAGTTTGGGGTTAGATTACTGGTTTCTTAGGATCCAAATCCTATATTCTTAGATACTATGCTTTTTATCATTTTGTGCTAGATAATTCTAGGCTGGCTGAACATACAGTTGAACAAGATAAAAAAAGATAAGCCCACTTTACTGTATTTAAAACACTGATTTACAGTTGCTGTGGGCTAGGCACTGTTCTAACACTTTTGTAAGTAACTAATTCATTTAATCCTCACAATCACACAGTGAGATATTTAATGTTATTATCAGTCCATTTTTACCAATGAGAGAGCTGAGACACAGAGGCATTCAATTCAAGTGTAAAGTCCCACATCTAGTTACAGGCACACCTGAGATTTGAAACCAAGAAGTTTGCCTCCGGAGATGAAACACCTTCCCACTATGTTACAGTGATGAAACAAACTGCAAAGTTTATAAACCTTCCCACTATGTCATAACGATGGTAGAAAGGAAATGATAAGAAGGGTGAGGTTGATCACAAAGTGTCAGTCCACAGCCTTAGAACTTTGATAGAGGAAGTCACAGATTCAACTCGAACTTGACTGAACTAACTTGAAGAGAGAGATTCAAACCAAACTTTTGGATCTAGTCTTGCCATGTCTACCAGTCATGCTGTTGTTCAACAAATGTTCACAGTTCGGAGAACATTTCTCCTATTGGCAATTCACACTTCTTAACTTTTTGGCTCAACTTATGAACACAAGTTGATATTTCTGTGTGAAATACAGATATTTCTGTTTCCCATTGTTCTGATGCATGCTATCTTTAATATTTAATGTACTTTTAATCTTTCCTTTTTTTCAGCATTACATATCTCTGTTATACCTGAAAATTCAGAGAATGGTGTACCTAACACATATCCAAATTTAACAAATGGTACCATTTTGCGATATTTGCTTTAGTGCTTTTTAACTGTTACATACTTAAGACACTGGTGCAGACTTATTCTGTGTTGTTCTGCTTAATTCCATTCTTTTTGCTTTCCCAGGAGCAAGCTCTATTTTGAAAAGTATACATTAAAGCTTATCTATTTTCATATGATATTCTGAGGACAATGGTCTTTACCAGTGTTCAACAAACCCCTGAAGGCTAAATCCAGCCTGCCATCTGTTTTTGTAAATAAAGTTTTAGTGCAACACAGCCATGCTCATTTATTTACATATTGTCCATGGCTGCTTTTGTTCTACAGGGGCCAAGTTGAATAGTTGCAACAGAGACTCCCAAAGGGCAAAGTATTTACTGACTGGCCCTTAACAGAAAAAAATTTTGCCAGTCCTGGTATGGACTCCTATATGGCTATATAAAGTATTACATAAATCATATCAAACCTGGATGCCTCCTTTGGCCAGCTGCTATTTGCAATCAACATTATGTCTTTAAAATGTATCCCTACTTCTCATTTAGATCAAAGTTATTAATTTTAACTACTAAACTATTCCACTATAAGAATCTGTGCTCAGTCGCTTCAAGTTTGACTCTGCGACCCCATGGACTGTAGCCTGCCAGGCTCCTCTGTCCATGGGATTCTCCAAGCAAGAATACTGGAGTGGGTTGCCATGCCCTGCTCCAGGGGATCTTCCCAACCCAGGAATCGAACCCATATCTCTGGCATCTCCTACACTGCAGGTGGGTTCTTTACCCACTGAGCCACCCAAGAAGCCCCTCAGTCGCTTCTTATATATATAAGAATATAAAATTTATTAATCCTTTCTTTTGTTGATGGACACACATGGTTTCTTTGTACAAACCAACTTCCTGCTGCCTCAAGCCACATCCATAAGTTTCTTTCGGGTAACTACTATCGTGATGTTTTCTTTGGATGTGGCATCTTCAGCAGTACCAGATGCCGCTGCTTGCTCACCAAAGCAGTAAGGACCTTCTATGTTCCTTTTGGCAGTGTAGGAGAGCTTGTGTTTTCCTACATTTTAAAAAACACTTGCTATTATCAGCCTTTTAGAAAATGTTTGCAAATCTGATAGATGCAATGTGGGACCTTGGATTGGCCTTAATTGCCATCACTGATTTACCTGTCTGGTTGGCTTTGTTTAATTCCTGTCAGGGCTGTTCCACTTTATCTTCTCTGCAAATTTCCTGTTAACATTCATTTTTCTTTTGGTTATTTGTGCTTATTGTCTTTAAAAAGAGGAAAGTTTTGTTTGTTTGAGGTTTGTGCTCAAACACAGGGTGATAGTCAGTCTCAGTCTTATTGACAAAAACAGAGACACATAGTGACTATCTTGTAAATGCCACCTACGATCGTGTCATGCCAGGCACCCAGTTTATGGCTGTGACCTGATACCAAGCAGCTGGAGTCACAAAGAAAAGGCAGAGTGTGAACCCTGTCCTCAGAAGCATGTATTTGCTCAGTGAGATCTTTGGGGAAATAAAAACATTCTAAAAGGAATACTGAATCAATCTCTCTGCATATATTGAATATAACCAATTATGAGCCAATGGTTACCCTAAAGAAATAAAAAGAGTCACAAATGATAATCTAAAAGCAAGTATTTTCAAAGTACCTGATTTGGAAACCTCAATCTATGTTTTTTTTTTTTTTTAATAAAAGATTCTTGGAATAAATAATAATTTAAAATGGAATATTTTAATATTTGTGAGCTATATGAAAGTCCTAACAATTTTAATAGCTTTCCATTATTTTTTAGTTTGTTGGCAAACTCCTATTGCCATAATTGATAATGGTGTCATTTCCATTACTTCTGCTCATCAGCAGGCAGCAGGCTGGGATTTGAGTAAGAGAGAACAACGCATGGCTCATTCAGGGTTGCATTGCCTGGCTGAGCATGTTTCTCTTACCTGCTGGCAGGCATCAGAATTCATCTTGCCATGCATTTGTCTTAATGGCACAGTAAAGAATGTTTTCATCATGAAAGATGCTATATGAGCTGCAAAGACTTTCATTAAAAGCAGAAAAGACTGTCTTGAGTAGTAACCGAGTTTATGGGTCTATATCGAGTATTTAGAATTTTGGCAAAATTTCTGATACAGTTCCCCTGTTTTAGGTGGCAGTGATGATCTTATATCTTACATTCAAAATGTTCACCTGATACAAATATAATTACCAAAGCAAAACAAAAACCAGGAAGTATATAACAACCCAATATTATCAGAGTTGGGATACTAGAAAAATCATATTACTCAAATGACATAATATCAAGGAAAGGTGCATAGTTATTTTCAGACCATGTGATTTAAATATCTTTAGTCTATAGTTGCCAAAACCACAGCTCAAATTAGCCTAGGAAATATGAGAATTTGCCAAGGACACTGGATCATTCCTGTAACTGGAAGAAACATCCGACAAACTGCAGGAAAAAATTGTGTATTTGTAAGATCATAAGGAACCAGGGGCCTGAATGGCAGAAAGACTTTCTTCATTGCTTTTTCACTTCTCTCTCTTCCTGATATCATTACTTTCTTCCTGATTGACCAGCTTCTTCTCCGTGGTCACCAATTGCACCAAGAATTGTCACATAAGGCTCCTCTCATCACTAGAGAGAGTCTGACTGATTTCCTACTTCCAGTATGAAAAATCCTGGCAAAGGTCTCTGACTGGTTGCTCTACCTCTAGAACAATCCATTTGGATGTCCATGAGAACCAGATCATTGGGCCTGGAGGAGAAGCAGTGAGTAGAAGCATGAAAAGTACAGAAAACACTGCATATAGCCATTCATGGGAGAATATGAAAAATCAGGAGGAAAAAAGGATATGCGTCATCCCACAACCTCTTTTTATATCCCAAGAAATAGATAGGCACTTGATGACCTGAGTTGACTGCATGAGTGAATGAATCTGTAAATGAAAGGGAATTACATCCATGCTATATAATTAATGCTTTGTGAAATTCATTTTTATGTCTCCTTTGTTATAAGTATTAAGTCACCATGGTTTGCTCTGGTGTTTTGGATAATAGCTTCACACATTTCCTATTGTAATTTGAACTGTGCTAGAATAGGTTATAAGAATTCAGAGTCCTGTGCGTAGCAATTTCCAATTAATAAAGTACAGAAGCTTTAGTTTTACAGCTCAGAGCATCTACATTGGCTTCATAGATATGCTTTATGCTTTGTTCTGTTTGGGGCTGCTTTCTGAAGACTTGTTGCTCAATTATTTTTCCCTGGATAAGTGAAGGACGCTGTAATAAATGGTACCCTGATGGTCTAAGGAAGAGTTCAGTGTTCAAGTGCAGTGTTCAAGATATGGATGCAAGAATTCACACTTTGAGAGCTGTCTAGTATATCCCTAATCCTGCTTTTATACCTTTTGACATTCTCCTGAGCCATGGGAAAAGCTTAACGTGGTAACAGCAAATTGAAAAAAATCTTAAGAGAATTTGAAACATGTATAATATCATATATGAAATGAATCTCCAGTCCAGGTTCGATGCATGATACTGGATGCTTGGGGCTGGTGCACTGGGATAACCCAGAGGGATGGTACGGGGAGGGAGGTGGGAGGGGGGTTCAGGATGGGGAACACATGTACACCTGTGGTGGATTCATGTTGATGTATGGCAAAACCAATACAATATTGTAAAGTAATTAACTTCCAATTAAAATAAATAAATTTATATTTAAAAAAAGACAATTCTTCAAAGGGGGAAAAAAAGCCCAAAAGAGCAACATACTTGGTACAGAGTGGAAAAAGAGAAAAATGTTTGCTTTGGTTATGTTTTCATGATGAGAGGTTTTCAGTTGTATCACTGTGAGTCTCATGTATTTTTGAGCATTAGCTGAGGAGACATCCACCTCTCTCTCCAGCTAGTTCCTGAGTCATTGTTTATTTGTATAACTGAGAAAACGTCCATCATATGCCTCAGATGAAATTTCCAAAGCTTTGCTTCCATGGTGTTCATATCACTCCACCATATTCTTGAAGTGGTTCTGTCCAAAATGCTCATCTCACTTTTACGAAAACACTTGCTTTTATGAACTCTAAGCCTAGCAATATCCATGCAAATTACTACTTTGATTGCATTTACCAAGGTATTATGTATTATAGACAATAAAAATGTATGTAACCAGGTTCTGAAATTATAATTGATAGTATATTTTTTAAAGCAACTCTATTTGAGGAGATTAAATGAAAAAAATTTAAAAGAAAAAAAACAACAGCTAATTTCCTTAGTAAGATGCATATCAAGGATGAAAAAAGAGGAGCAATCACAATTTCTTGGGAGTTAAGTGGTGCTGCTTTTTGTGAAATGGAATTTGTTTGACAAAACCAAAGCTGCATTCCATGAAACTGATTAGTAACTACACGCAGGTACTTGCTCATTAAAACTTAGTACACATAATTTTTAAATATAATTTTCTCAATTGGAAACCAATTTGTTTTAAATAAACAATTATGCCCACCTCCACGTTTATTTTAAAACTTTTTCCAAGCCAGATTCTTCTTTTAATGAATGAAGGAGTATTTGGCCCTTGGTTATTGACCCCACCTGTTAGTCCTTTCTCTCTGATAACTAGTCTTTGTCCTTGGTTCTGATGGCCTCACCTTCGGTCAATTTTCACTGGCTATGAACACTAAGGAAGGGTGAGTCTTAAACACAATCTGTGCTTGTCTGTTGATCTAAATTTACAATACTGATACCTGTTTATTTAATGCTTCTCATTGACTCTTATATTATTTATGCTTTTACTAGTTTATTTAAACATATATTTCATTGGGTTTCAGAACCCTACTCTGCCACTGTCTAGCTGTGGAACCCCTGCTGAGAGCTAATTTCCATTTTATCCTTCTGTCCTGAATGAAATCTGACATTATTCAGGCCAGAAAATATAACTGAAAAATCTACTTTTCCCCAACGTTTCTAGCAGTGAGAGTGGCAAGGTGACGCATGGTGAGTTTCATGCCATGTGGTTCCTGATGTAGGGGTCCTGTCGTCTTGCTGCTGGGAACAGGAATAGCTGGAGTGGCAGAGGCATTCCTCTTCTTAAATTTTGTGGGGTTTCTTTCATATTTATAAACAATATATTTGCAGTGCTTTTTTTTAATTGACTGGTTTTAGAACTTAACTATTGATTTTCACTCTGGTTGATGAGGTTTTCTTTATTTAATTGGAGGGTAATTACTTTACCACGCTGTGATGTTTTTTGCATCAGTATAAATCAGCCATAGGTATGCGTGTCTCCTCCACCCTGAAGCCTCCTTCCTCCCCACCCCATCCCCCTACACTGTCAAGAAGCACAGGCTCCTGGTGCCCTGCTTCACACGTCGGACTCCCACTGGTCATTTATTTCATGTATGCTGCTGCTAAGTTACTTCAGTCATGTTCGACTCTGTGCGACCCCATAGATGGCAGCCCACCAGGCTCCCCCATCCCTGGGATTCTCCAGGCAAGAACACTGGAGTGGCTTGCCATTTCCTTCTCCAATGCATGAAAGTGAAAAGTGAAAGGGAAGTCGCTCAGTCATGTCTGACTCTTAGCGACCTCATGGACAGCAGCCTACCAGGCTCCTCCGTCCATGGGATTTTCCAGGCAAGAGTGCTGGAGTGGGGTGCCACTGCCTTCTCCGTATTTCATGTATAGTAATGTATATATTTCAATGCTATTCTCATCCTCTCCTTCTATCACTGAGTCCAAAAGTCTGTTCTTTACATCTATGTCTCCTTTGCTGCCCTGTATGTAGGATCATTGGTATCACCTTTCTGGATTCCATATTTATGTGTTCATATATAGTATTTGTTTTTCTGTCTTCAACTTACACACTCTGCACTGATGAGGTTGATGAGATTTTAAATCTGTTACCATATCTCCCATCTCCCCTTTCTCCTTCCCTCTGATAGAATTGTCATCACTAGTTTTCTTTTTCCCCATCACTATCACTTCAAGCAACATACTCAAATCACTTTGTAATCCACCAATTAAAGATAGTATCATTCGCTTCTCTATTTGTGAAAGGAAGACATTTACCTGTAAATCTTTTCACCTCTGATTCTTGTTTAAATTTACTTTCTAACTTGTCAAAGTTGAAATATGTTTGTCTTATCCAGTATCCATAATTGACTTTAATATTTTGCATATAGATTGATTCTAAAAGTTTGAAACTAATAAAAATAAAAATTTACATGACTGTATAAAAAACAAATATACTTTTCTGTTGGGCCATATATTAGACTTTGATTATTTTACTTGCTGTAGTTACAACACCAGGAACTACATGACTTTCAAAAGAGAACATTCCGAATACCAAGACAATATGGATCTTTTTTGACTGCTTCTATTGTTGGAAATCCTGTATATTTTCAGCATGGTTTGAGTTTAATGCATTTCTTATACATTTATCTCTTTTTCAACCTTAATTTTCTTTTAGGGAGAAGAAACTTAAGCCATTTGCATTTATCTTATAGTTTCCTACTCTTATTTCCTGAACCTATTGGACTGCAAGGAGATCCAACCAGTCCATTGTGAAGGAGATCAGCCCTGGGATTTCTTTGGAAGGAATGATGCTAAAGCTGAAACTCCAGTACTATGGCCACCTCATGCGAAGAGTTGACTCATTGGAGAAGACTCTGATGCTGGGAGAGAGAAGAAAACCAAAAGACACAAAAAAAGAGGAGAGGAGGAGGAGGGGGGGGGGGGGGGGGGGAGAAAAGAGGAAGAGGAGGAGAAGAGAGGGGGATTGAGGGCAGGAGGAGAAGGGGACGACACAGGATGAGATGGCTGGATGGCATCACTGACTCGATGGATGTGAGTCTGAGTGACCTCCGGGAGTTGGTGATGGACAGAGAGGCCTGGCGTGCTGCAGTTCATGGGGTCGCAAAGAGTCGGACACAACTGAGCGACTGATCTGATCTGATTCCAATCCTACACTTTCTATTTCAGCTTCAAGACCAGCACCTTCCTTTAGCTCTAACTTATTTTCTTGTATTATGTTTTTCATATTTTCCTCTCTTCTGCTTTCTCTTTTCATTGGCTACCACTCTAGCTAGACTGATTATACCTATATTTCTTATATTTTCACTTTTCTTATCCTTTTTTTATCTTTCACTTTCTAGTTGTTTGTTTGCTGCCTTCATTGTTGTTGTTTTGCTTGGTTCCACATTCTGAGAGATTTCCCTCAACTCCTCTTTTAGTAGTTCAGTAGAATTTTTATTATTGTTCCATTATTTCATATTTTATTTCTAAGAGAACTTTCTTATTTTTGTTACCCATTTTTCATAGCATCTTGTTCTTTTCTTAAGGGTAAAATATATTTAAAATTTTCTCTGAAGATACTTCCTAGTTTTTCTTAAAACTGTTTACTTAATTATACTAATGGGGCTTTCCTGGTAGCTCAGACAGTAAAGTGTCTGCCTACAACGTGGGAAACCCGGGTTTGATCCCTGGGTCGGGAAGATCCCCTGGAGAAGGAAATGGTAACCCACTCCAGTATTCTTGCCTGGAAAATCCCATGGACTGAGGAGCCTGGTAGGCTAAAGTCCATGGGGTCACAAAGAGTTGGACATGCTGAGTGACTTCACTTTATTATTACTTCTTTTTTTCTGTTCATCTTTGCATCCCTTATCAATCAGTATTATAGCTTTTTTCAATAGCTTGTGGACATTTTATTGTCAGTTCCCATCTTAAATGGGGCAGCAGAAGTGCTGGCTGGGAGACCTGAGGATGGGAGTGGGGTTGACCAGCTAGCAGACTTTTTTTCCAGTGAGCATGTGGGTTCCAGCCACCATGGTGTGGTATCCACAAATGTTAGAATGAGAAGAACTTTACTCTGGATCCTGAACTTCAGTGCTATCCACAATGATACTTTTCAATCATTTATTCAATTTCATAAAAGACACACCACTCAAATTTTTGATGCAGAAAGTAACTGGTTATTGATTATTCTATATGAGGATCAGGAGTAGGGTATGAAAGCCTGTTTTTTTCACTCCTACTTCTTACTCCTGGGCTTGCTCTGCTGGGCTAGTGGAACTCAAGCCTGGAGCATCTCTTGATTGTTTCTGAGCAGGTCAGGGACTTTCTTATCTGTTACTCTCTATATAACCCAGACTGTGGTTTTCTCCACTATGATATCTCTTCATTTCCCACCCCCTGCCAACTTAGTGAAATATGTCATGTCTTAGTGACCTATCTTGTTCTCTTCATCATTGTGCATTTATGTTCCTTTATCATTATTTTCACAGTACCTCAAGAGAGATAAGATGTCATACCTATGCTTGTTTTGCTGTTTTGGGCTAATACTATTTTAAAATTTGTGTCCAAAACCAAATTTCTGATCTTCCCAGATAGGAATATCTACTTCTTTATGTCAATAAATTAAATTAAAAGAACCTCTGAGATCATCCTTAGCTCTCTCTTCTCTCTCATGTCATGTATCTGGTTCATTCAATAAATCTTTTGGCTTCACATTCAAAATGTATCAGGAACCTAAACATTTCTCACCACCTCTATTCCAGGCACTCTGCTCTCCCTATCTCTGTTTCTATACTCTTACTTACAGCTTTTCAACAGAGGAACCAGAACAATCCTGTCAAAATATGTCACCCTAAATCCATCCCTTGCTCAAAACAATGTAATAGATATTTGTGTCATTGAGAGTAAAATCATTCTCACAGTGGCCACCTACCGCTATTTGGGTCACTTGCCGACACACCCAGCCTCTCCCTCTGCTCTCTCCCTGCTCATCACTCCCTCCACCAATGTGCTGGGTCACACCTGCCTCAGCACCACTCTCCTCTGTGATGACCACTTGACACACTCCGCCATCTGCAAGGTCTCCCTCGTAGATCAGTATATCTTAGTGTGACTGTATCTGACCAACTGATTTAAAATTGGAATATGTATCCCCCCAAATGCTTCCTATCTCCCTTCTCTGCTTTATTCCTTCCTAGCTCCTATCACCATCTTATTTACTTTTTTATCATCACCATACTCCCACCATTAAGTAAGCTTCATGAAGACAATCATTTTTGTCTGTTTATTTTATCTCCAGCACTCAAAACTGTGGCTGGTACAGAGTAGGCAACGAAGTATTTGTTGAGTGAATGAGTGAATGATTATTATTACATAGCCAATACATTAAAATGTAATTTTCAAAAAAGAAATTTTATTCTTAAGGGCAGCTTATTCCTTGGGAGCATTTGATGCATTGGAAACATAAAAATAACAACTGATATTAAGGCAGTAGATGAAACAGATCAACCTGCCACTTTCAAAGGGTGTAAGGTATTTTTCCATAGTAATTAAGCATGGAAGGTAAATTTTTTTAGATTTCTTCCTCCTTTCCAAAAATTATAATTTTTTAAAAAGTATTTTTGTGTCTTCTTTAAGGCTAGATGCACAGGAAACACAATCAGGTCTTTCTCAGCTGCCAGAGAGGCAGAGGAATGAGGAGGAAGCAGCTTATTTCTGTGTTATTGGGTGACTGGAAAGAAAGGGAAGATGCTGCTGCTTAATTAGTTTCTGACTTTTTTCCTGGGGAAAAGCAGAAACTTGCACTCACAGTAGCCCACAGTGTGAAATCATGATTATTTCTGAGTCTTGGCATATATATCCTCCCTTAAGTTGGGCATTGATTCCTCTTTGTGGCACCACTGAACCCTGCCTGGCTCAAAATAAGCTCTCCTGGGGAAGGTGGGTAGGTATGATTTCTGCCACAGTCAACAGAATAGCAATTGGTTGTTCTTATCTGGATGTAAGAAGAGATTAATTTCTGAATTGCCTTTTTCTCTCCCTCCTTTTTTAAAATGAATGTTTTTTTTGTGGGGGGGTGACTTTGAACTTTTAAACCTTTATATGGATGCTCCAGACAGGTGATATTTTCACAATTTAAAAGTTTAAAATATATATCCTTTATCCGCCTCATAATCATCTGAAATTCAAGTGCAGAATGTGGGGTGGATCTCATTTTCCAAAAAAGAACACCCATGACTATCAAACCCTAAGACTAACAGAGGAATATATGGACCTGGTAAGAACTTGGGCCTTATTTATGATTGGATGAAGGAATATCCTAAGATGATATAGGTATGTCTTATTAATATGAGAAAGGGAGAATGCCAGTGAATGAAGATCTCATGAAACACAATAATCAAGAGGGCTAACTTTTCACACGTGTAAAAAGCAATATATATTCAATACAGTAATATTTTTGGCATGTATATTCTACCTCCAAGGAGATCAGCACAGTTTTCCATTATGTTCCAAAGTATGTTGCCAAAAAGAATATATGGTACCTTATTCTCTTTTTCTTCATCATTTTTTGTTTAAAAAGTCAAATTTATAGCCACTGTTCATCCACCATAAGTTGGTGCTAAATTCAAAAAGAAGTGAGATAAACTTAATTGTGTATAGAAAACCTGTTAGTGTTTGAAAATTCTTATCTCAACATATATGTCCCCAGAATAAAAAGAAATATATGAATTTCATGTCTCTCGAGGTTATTTTTAAATATCTATACTATTAATTTGGAGGGAAGTCTAAGAAAAATGGAAAGTTTTTGAGGAATCAAGCTCTGTATCACCCACTCCAGTGTTCCCTGGAGAATCCCAGGGACGGGGGAGCCGTGAGCCTGTCATGGGGCGCACAGAGTTGGACAGACTGAAGTGATTAGAGCAGCAGCAGCAGCTCTGTATCAGGAGTGGTCAGAGGACTGAGACGGGACCACTCACTAGTCCCTCTTTCCCTTTTCTATTTCATTTAGTAGACCATAATTTCTTTTCTTAAAAAGTGCCCCTTTTGTGGCACAATCTCTTATTCCTTTCCCTGAACCATCTCAACTATTTGGCCAGTTGAAGACATTTTTCCTTTTCTTCAGAAAAATGTGGTAAACTGATGGGAGGAGGAGGAGGACAATAACAATGATTCTGGTTGTGCTTGGAAGGATGAAGAAGGTGGAAGCCATCGGGCATGCTGGCAGACCTTGGAAGAGGCCCGCGTTCAGAGCAAGAAATCTGGAATAACTAGTTCAAGGGCCTCAATATTTTCAACTCAAAAACAAGGGGATTAGAGCACATGATGTTCAAAGTCTCTGGAGCTCTATAATATTCCATGAGCTATTAACTGTTTTCAGGGACCCATCAGCTTTTTTCTTCCTTTCTTGGTCCTTCCGTTCCTGCACTCTGTCCTGTTTTCCTTTCTTTCCTTTTTTAAATGTCCTCCTCTGCCCCTGCAGAAGACACATTTACTGGGTACCATTATAGTGAGTAGATCTTGGGAACACAAATGACTAAACTATATTTTCTGACTTTGAGCAGCTCACAAATCCAGGATAGAGTGTCAGACGTAGTGACAGATAATTATAGTGTGATAAATGCAATAGAAAATAGGCATGGGATGATCAAAGAAAAGGAAGAAACTCAGTTATTCATGGAAATCATGGGACAGAGGGGAGACAGGTGAGCTGTATACACGGTGAGTCCCTAAAGGAGGCTTGGAAATTCTGCTGATGGACAGAGTGGAGAAAGGATATCTAGGAAAGCACGTAAGTCCGAAGACACTGGTTATGAAGGCAGGAGGAATTGCAAATGGTTAGGAACTGCTGAGGCGGAATGGTGCTGGGGTCCAGGTGGTGATTCAGCACTTCCAAGGGCACAGGCTATGCTTGTTTTCACCACTGGTAACTCCCTAGTGCTTGGCACATGCTAGGCCTTCAAAGAATATTTACTCACTAAATGAATGATAATGAAATAGACAGAAAATTTCATTTTCTAGGTAATAATGCCACAGAAATGATTTGAAGTCTGACCAGGTTTGAGGCTTTTTAAGGATCATTGCTAGCAGATAGACACGTAGAGTTGGAGAACAAGGAGAGAATTCTAGAAAAGGAGGTAGAAGGTAGTTACAGAGAAGACCTGTCATGGACTTCAAGATGGGAGAGGGTAGCAGGATGAGGAAGACCTGTCATGGACTTCAAGATGGGAGAGGGTAGCAGGATGAGGAAGGAGAGGTGGGAGCTAATTAGGAAATTCAGAGAGCTTGCAACATATTTGGATGGAGGGTAACTAATTGGTATGGATGAAGTTAAGGCAAGTTTCCAGATGACATTTCCCAAATGAGTGAACTAGACTCTCTATGATATTCATACCTGCTGAAGTAACAGATGTTACCCCCAAATTCTAAAATATACCCTGAATGCTGATGTCAGTATATAAAACATTTTTTTGGAGAGCTCATTTATTTTGTGACAGCTACTTCAGTAGCTAACATTTTAACAGAGACACTTTATTCAACTTTTTCTCTTTTTTTGCTTGAGTGAGTTAACATTTTAAAAACTAACTCAAACAGTTTGGAAAATTGGAAATATCCATCTAAGCTTTGGGCTTCCCTGGTGGCTCAGATGGTAAAGAATCTGCCTGTAATGCAAGAGACCCAGGTTTGATCACTGGGTTGAGAAAAATCCCCTGGAGAAGGAAATGGTTACCCACTTCAGTACTCATGCCAAAGCTGAATTCTGTCTCTTGGGGTGATGGGCTATCTAGCTATCATAATGCACTGAACAAGGATCTGGGATAGGAACTGGGCAGGTGGATGAGTGTTCAGGGACCAGCCATGGAAAGGGACCTGAACCCAGAGGAAGACATGCAGAAAATAATTTTATATTTCTTAATCCAAATAGAGAAGGCTTCACCTTTGCTGCCTTTGCACACAGAGATTCTTCTTCACTAATCATGAGACAGATTCCATTGCTTATTGAAATTTTTTGATGAAGAGAGGTTTCCCACTGGATCCTTGTGACTTGATAGCAAACACCAATATATTGCAATCCTGTGAATCCTGCCCCTGGTTCAGAGCAATCTGTTTTCCAACCCACACAATAGTGTTTAGGCTGTATGACTTCAGGAAGAAGCACAATTAGATGCCTCTGTGTCGCCTCCCACCTCAAAGGAAAGCAGAATATTAGAAAGAGGCACTAGAATTGGGCAGGAAGAAGAAAATTATTTTATCTTCAGACTCTTTGACCAATGGAAAAATTTGCATGGACCTGATAAATGGTTAACTTGTTCACATGATATAGATTTTTGGGTTGATGTAAATGATCTGTCTTTTGCAGTCCATATTAACTTTACCAGTAAGATCATTTTTATATATAATTTTATTTCAATTATTTATTTTGGCTGCACTGGGTCTTCACTGCAGCACCTGGCTCCTGTAGTTGCAGCGTGCAGGCTCAGTAGTTGTGACCTGTGGGCTTAGTTACTCTGCAGGATGGGAGATCTTAGTTCTCTGACCAAGGATTCAACCACTAGCAAAGTCCTCATCAGTCAGCTCTTTAAAGAAATTCACCAACTGGTGCAGAAAAAGCCTTGAGGATTTAAAAGTTACTTAGGACACTTACTTACTTATGCTTAGCTACTGACTTCTATTCCCTTTGTCACCGAGAAAACAGAGGCAACCAGAAAACCTCCATCATTCCCTCTACCACATGGACCGCCTACCAGTATCTCTACTGATGGACTCCACTTTTCCTCCTCTTATCGGTTAAGTGTCCTTGCTCCTGTCTGAGCCCAGACACCCCTCTTTGTGAACTAAGACAGATTCCACAATTTTTTTTTTTTTAACAAAGGACGAGAGTAAATCGGGGGAGGAGCCCCCCCCCCTTTTTTTGGGGGGGGGCGGGGGGCGTTTTTTTTTTTTTTTTAAAGGAAGACCCACCTTTCGAAAGGGAGGGGGGGGGGGGCCCGGCCGCGGGGCAGGACAGAGAGTAAATATTTTAGGCTTTGTACTCCATATGGTTTATGTCGTAATGACTCAACTATGTCTAGAGAAAGCAGCCATAGACAATATGTAAATAAATGGGTTTGTTGTGTTTCAATAAAACTATATAAAAACAAGTGATGGGTCAGGCTTGACCTCAGGCTGTACTTTCCTGAATGCTATACCAGGTCCTGCCACGCTTGCCTACTTAAGGACATGCTCCAGCAGTTCTCCAGCTCTCTTGTATTCTTTACCCTCCACAGGATCATTGCCACCAGCATACATGCATGTTGTGGTTTCTCCCATCTTAAAACTATCTCTTGATCTTGCTTCCCTTTTCCAATACTCTTCTCATCTTTCCCCTGTCTTTTACATCAAAACTTCCCACAGGAACAATCTCTTTTGTATTCTTCATTTCTCTCCACTGATTCCTGAGCTGCTGCCGCCAAGTCGCTTCAGTTGTGTCCGACTCTGTGCGACCCCATAGACGGCAGCCCACCAGGCTCCTTATCCCTGGGATTCTCCAGGCAAGATTACTGGAGTGGGTTGCCATTTCCTTCTCCAATGCATGCATGCATGCTAAGTCACTTCAGTCATTTCTGACTCTGTGCGACCCTATGGACAGCAGCCCACTGGGATCCTCTAGGCAAGAATACTGGAGTGGGTTGCCATTTCCTTTGCAGAGCCCACTCCGATAGACTTTGGATTCCATTATTCCATGAAGTTGCTCTAATCAAGGTCACCAGTGACCTCCATACCCTTGAATTCGACAGTCAGTTATCAGCTTTCATTTTACTTGACCTGAGAGCAACAGCTGGCCCTGTTGATCACTCTCTTCTTGAAACGCTGCCTTCCCCTGACTTCCAAACTCACACACTTGCCTCACTGCCAGGCCACTAACCACTCCTTGTCAGACTGCTTCTTGTGATTCTCTCTTATCCCCTCAATCTCTTCAACTTGGCATATCAGTGACTCAGGCCTTGAACATTTTCTCTATCTACAGTTGCTTCCTGGCTGATCTCATCCTGGCTCATTAAATACTATCTATAACAGGATGACTTCCAAATTGATGCATTCAATGCCAGGCTCATATATTTAACTGCCTACTCAACATATCTGCTTGGGTATCTAATAATAATCTCAAACCAAACATAATCAAAGCTGAACCCTTGCTGTACACTACCAAATGTGCTCTACTTTAAATTCTCCCTATGGAGTATGTGCTACTTCCATCCTTTCTGTCTGTTGGGTCAAAAGTCTAACATCATTCTTGATTCTTCTCTTTCTCTTACATGCGACACACAATCACAATTGTTCACACTCTCGATGATACCCTTAAGTAGATGGAGATATAGATACTCAGATTCTCATCTTACCTCTACAAGCTCCTCTTTCTTCAAGACACTAACAATCTAATTAAAATATTTCTATAGCTTCTTAACTGATCTTCCTGCTTCCATTATTGCCTCTTCCCTTGCTGTCAATCATTGACTGAAGAGTTGTCAGATCATGTCTATCACGTGCTCCAAACCCTCCAGTGGCTTCCATATCCCTCAAAATAAAAGCCAAAGTCCTCCAAAAGCGTACACCACAAAACAAGAAATCAACTTCTATTGCCTTTGCTAATTTCCTTTCCTGATACCTCCAACTTTGCCAGGAGTCCTTTATTAATACCTGTGTGTGGAGTGTGTGGAGGACTGTTGGGAGTTAACAGTGGAGTGTAAAGGGAAGGATGATGATATCCTCCAACTCTCTGTAGCTCTGAGGAGGAATCAGGGCATCCCAGAAAGGGGGCTGAAGTCAGGGACAACAAACACGGATGTGCTCATTGGTCCTCAAGGCAGTAGGAGATGCAGGAAGAAGTGTGAGACTCAGAGGACAGATGTGAAACAAATCCCCTATTTTCCAAGTCTATTAAAGGGAAGTATCCCTTGACAGAGCAGAGAGATCTAATCCTTAGGACACACAGGGTTGGCAAATTGTGCTGCATATCAAGAAGAATACTGTTGTTTAACTACAAAAGATACCACTTTTGTAGTCCAACCACAGAGGGAAAAATTTAAAGACACAGTTTTCTCCCCAGTCCACCTTTGAAGGGAGTCACTTGTCTAAAAAAATAAATAATTCAATTTCAAGTGATTTATTTAAGAAAGAAAGCATGAAAATCTGGAAAAATATATTTAGGAAAGTTGAAGTCCTGGTTCTGACCAAAAAAAATTAATTAACTGAACAGATTTCTCAGGAATCGATGATCCTGTTGCAGTTGAGCAACTTCCTTCAGATTTTTGCCTTCTCTGAGCACTCCATCAAGAAATACTCCCCTTCCTCCACCATCACACACTCTTCTTCTGCTTTATCCTTCCACACAGACCTCCATCTGACCCACAGTCAGTGTGCTTCATCATCACGATTCCTCTGTTTTCTACAGACTGCTGTGTCCCTGACACTGGCACATAGAAGGCACCTGACAAACGTGTGTTGAATGAATGAATGAGTCTGAATCCCTTCGTCAACAATTTCTTCTGGAGACATTTGACTTTCAGAGAAGCTCCTGATGGGCATTCTATACAATGAGGTAAACTGTCTCCTTCAGTGCAGCCTCTACAAGGTACTATGTATGTTGGCTCCCGAGACTAAATAGAAGGTGTGATGTTATGAGACAGTACTGACAATTAGAAGGGTGGAAATTAAGTTTTCAGAGCACATGGTGTTTGCAAATCTAAACCTTCTGGATGAGCAATTTCAGTGGGGGAAAAAATACCCTACAGACTATCACAGTCAGGGAAGGCAAAACATATTCTGTAGCTTCATTAATTAAACCAGGCAAGTAACTGCTGGAAAAATGTCTATAGATGTAGTTCTGACAGGGAATACTACAGGGCTTGCTAATCACAATCTCTAAAGGAAATTAATGAGCAGAAGACCACAGAGAGGAGACAATTAAAATGTTTAGAACATAAGTGCACAAAGGTTTATTGTGACATAAAATATGCAGATTGGTTTGTAATATGAAATCTATATTCACTCATAGTAAAAGCCTCCCTGTAAGTTACTGTCATTTAGTAAATCCTTCTGATTGAGAGTTAATGAATATTATAAATTGGTCATTTTACTAAGAACTGAATATGATTGTATTCTAGCAGTGATATTTTAAAATTATTGTAGAAATATTTAGTATTTATTTATCTATGTTCATTCATCCATCCAATCATACATACATATACTGAGAAGTAAAGTGTATACACTCAAGAGATTACCAGCTGGTACTGGAATAAGAATGATTGCAAAGCAAGTATAATGCGGCCACACAGACAGTGTTTTATTGAACTGAAGTCTCTCCAAGCACAAATTACACCATAGACGTAAATGGGTGACTTAGTACTTGAAGATATAAATAGACTGAGTTTGTAAAACAGCCTTAAAAAGTAGCTTCTCAAGACTCCAGAGTATCAAAACTAGATAGTATTTTATTCATTCCATTGTAAGAACTGAAGTTGCTATTATGCAAGTTTTGGAAATAAACCTCTACCATAATTACTACTATCTGATGCTTTAGAACTGTGGTGTTGGAAGAGCCTCTTGAGAATCCCTTGTACTGCAAGGAGATCAAACCAATCAAACCTAAAAGAAATCAACTCTGAATATTCATTGGAATGACTGATGTTGAAGCTGAAGCTCCAATATTTTGGCTGCCTGATGTGAAGAGCTGACTCATTAGAAAAGACCCTGATGCTGAGAAAGCTTGAAGGCAGAGAAGAAGAGGATGACAAGGATGAGATGGTTGGATGGCATCACTGATTCAATGGACATTAGCCTGAGCAAACTCTGGGAGATGGGGAAGGACAGGGAAGCCTGGCATGCTGCAGTCCATGGGTTGGGGTTGCAAAGAGTAGGACATGACTGAGCGACTGAACAACAACAAATAATCACTAATAAATTAGAGGTCAGAACATATTATTTGGTGTATGTAGCTCAGAAAAATGTCAGAGCACTGAAGGTCAAAAAATTATAGATCATAATGCTCAGACAGTGAACACTGGCCTGACATGACCCCATAGTTGTCATCCATGATGTGAGAAGCTATAAAAGGCCACAGATATGACATGCAGATTTCAACTTTTACTTAGATTCATATACTTTTTTTGCCACGTAATTTATTTTTTAATTGAAGAATAATTGCTTTGCAGAGTTTTGTTGTTTTCTGTCAAACATCAACAATAATCAGCCATAGTTACAGCCATGTCCCCTCTTGAAAGAAACTGTACATAGGGTCAGGATCAACATTGAAAGTGAAAGTGAAAGTCACTCAGTCATGTCCAACTCTTTGTGACCGGATGGACTATATGGTCCATGAAAATCTCCAGGCCAGAACACTGGAGTGAGTAGCCTTTCCCTTCTCCAGGGGATCTTCCCAACCCAGGGATTGAACCCAGGTGTCTTGCATTGCAGGCGGATTCTTTACCAGCTGAGCCACAAAGGAAGGCCAAGAATACTGGCGTGGATAGCCTATGCCTTCCCAGTGGATCTTCCCAACCCAGGAATCAATCCGGGGTCTCCTGCATTGCAGGTGGATTCTTTACCAGCTAAACAACCAGGGAAGCCCCAGGAACATCATTAGTGTCTTACAAACTATAATCATGGAAAAAGAAACCTTTCCTTTCAATATGTTCATTTCAAGCTCTTTTAATGGCAATTGAACAGTTTTAGAGAAAGCATCAAATTACTTGAGTCCAAGTTGCCCAGAAGTTCATAGCTTCTTGTTTGATATACCCTGCCTTTCTTCTGATTATTTCTGTCTGAAAGGCCCACTATCTTAGTAAATTAGAAACTCTTTAATGAAGAATCCTTATCTAATTCATCTTTCTAGTACATGTCTAAATAAATATTTTTTATTATTTAAGATTTTTATTTAAATTTGTAAGAATTTTTCATCTTTTCTCATATTAATTGAGCAGTTACTATGTACATAATCATGGATTAGGTGCTGCTCACTGTGAAAGAAATTGAATAGGTATTGAAAATATCTGCCTTTGAGACAGATGGAAAGAAGAAGGTAAGGCTAAGAGAAAATGAGCTGGGATAAGATGTTTAGATGAAATGGAATGTGGTTTCATCTATATTTTCTTTTGAAAAGAAATGATATTAAATGCCTATTTTCTAAGGAAAAAAATCCATAATTTTAAGTCAACGCCATTATTTGAAAGTGTTTGAATGACACTTCTAATTGGCAGCAAGTTGATTTTTAGATGGAATTTTAACACAAGATAAATATGATGAAAACTCAAAGTCTTTCGAAGGAATCAGGATAATATCATATGAATTCAGATTGAGGTGATCAGCTTCAAAGGTTTCAATCCACCATACCTTGGCCACCTCTTCTTGGAAAGCCACGAGGTTCAAATGGGAGATGTTCACTAAGTCAGGCCCATACACCACTGTTATCATGCGATGTTCCAGGCGCCCAATGTTCCCCACATCCAGAAGTTCACGTAATTTAGGGTCCTGGTTAATAAACAAAGATTGAAAAAAATTAGTCAGCTAGAGATCCCAACATGGCAGCAAAATTTCAGAAGAATTAGAGCTACAATGCCCCCAAAATAAAGTTTCCTTTTATTCTTTGATATTTTTTTTAATTTTAAAATTTTTATTGAAGTACAGTTGATTTACAATGTTGTGTTAGTTTCAGGTGTATAGTAAAGTGATTTGGTTTATATATATATGTAAAGCTTCCCTGGTGGCTCAGACAGTAAAGAATTTGCCTGCAATGCGGAAGACACAGGTTCGTTCCCTGGGTCAGGAAAATCCCTCGAAGAAGAAAATGGCTACCCACTCCAGTATTCCTGCCTGGAGAATTCCATAGACAGAGGAGCCTGATGGGCTACAGTCCATGGGTTGTAAACAGTCAGACATGACTGAGCAACTAACACTTTCACTTTTCATATGAATATATTCTTTTCCAGATTTTTTTTCCCTCATAGATTATTACAGAATATCTAGTGTGTATATGTTAATCCCAAGCTCCTAATTTATCCTTCCTCCCTCCTTTCTTCTTTGGTAACCATGTTTGCTTTCTATGACTGTGTTGGAAATAAGTTCATTTGTATCATATTTTTAGATTCCACATATAAGCAATATCATATGATATTTGTCTTTTTCTGTGTGGCTTACTTCACTTAGTATGATAATCTCAGGACAAAGTTGCCTTTTATTCTTAATAGAAATTGGTATGACTTGAAGTCTCTCACCACAGAAAAGTCCAGAGAGGTGAGATAACTTGCCCAAAGGTGGAGAAAGGATTTCTGGATCAAGATTTATGATCCTCATGGTATCATGGTAAGTGAAAAAAGTCAGAAAGAGAAAGACAAATACCACATGATATCACTTAGCTGTAATCTAAAAGTTCTGAAATCATAGTAACAGAGATTATAGAGTGGTGGTTACCAGGAACTGGAGAATGGGGAAAAAATGGGAAGATGTTGGTCTAAGGGTATAAATTTCCAGATATAAGGTGTGAGCATCTATTGTTCAGCATGTGATTATAGTTAATATTGATAATGTTGTATAGTTAATATTGATAATGTTGTATTACACACTTGAAAAAGGAGGGGAGTAGATCTGAAATGCTCTTACCAGAAGAAAAGAAGTGATAATTATGTGAGGTGATGGAGGGGTTAGCTAACACTCTGCTGGTAACTATTTTGAAACATATAAGTGTAACAAACCAACATGCTGTGCACCTAAGCTTCCACAAGGTTATGTCAGTTATAGCTCAATAGAACTGGAAGAAAGATGTCTGCAGTCAAGATCATACTGTCATTCAGTACCACATTTTTATGTGTCACAATTCTCCCTTGATTTCCTCCTATCAACCCATGAATTGAAATGCAAAAATCTCATCCCTCTCCTCATGGACACATTTTAAATGAAAAAGGTGGTTCTGGTGGAATCCAAGCCCAGCAACGCCATCTCGGGCTGGGTCAGGAAACTAGCTGAGGGCGCAGCGCGGGCCGCCTCCAGCATCAGCAATGGAGAAAGCGCCACTGTGAGACGCAGCAAGATGCCGACACAGGTGACTGCTGCTGTTCAGCTGCTCAGTCTTCCCTGACTTTTTGTGACCCCATGGACTGCAGCACACCAGGCTTCCCTGTCCTTCACCATCTCCTGGAGCTTGCTCAAATTCATGTCCATTGAGTCAGTGATGCCAGCCAACCATCTCGTCCTTTGTTATCTCCTTCTCCTCCTGCCTTCTATCTTTCCAAGCATCAGAGTCTTTTCTAGTGAGTTGGTTCTTCGCATCAGGTGACCAAAGTATTGGAGTTTCAGCTTCAGCATAAGTCCTTCCACTGAACACCCAGGACCAATCTCCTTTAGGATGGACTGGTTGGATCTCCTTGCAGTCTCAAGAGTCTTCTCCAACACCACAGTTCAAAAGAATCATTTCTTTGGTTCTCAGGCTACTTGATGGTCCAACTCTCACTTCCATAAACTAGATGGACCTTTGCTGGCAAAGTAATGTCTCTGCTTTTTAGTACTCTCTCTAGGTTTGCCACAGCTTTTCTTCCAAGGAGCAAGTGTCTTTTGATTTCTTGGCTTCAGTCACCATCTGCAGTGACTTTGGAGCCCCCAAAATAAAGTCTGTCACTGTTTCCACTGTTTCCCCTTCTATTTGCCATGAAGTGATGGGACTGGATGCCATGGTCTTAGTTTTCTGAATGTTGAGTTTTAAGCCAACTTTTTCACTCTTCTCTTTCACTTTCATCAAGAGGCTCTTTAGTTCCTCTTTGCTTTCTGTCATAAGGGTAGTATCATCTGCATATCTGAGATTAGTGATATTTTCCCTGGCAGTCTTGATTCCAGCTTCTACATATCCAGCCTGGCATTTTGCATGATGTACTCTGAATATACATTAAATAAGCCGTGTGACAATATACAGCCTTGACGTACTCCTTTCCCAACTTGGAACCAGTCCGTTGTTCCATGTCCAGTTCTAACTGTTGCTTCATGACCTGCATACAGGTTTCTCAGGAGGCAGGTGAGGTGTTCTGGTATTCCCAACTCTTTAAGAATTTTCCACAGCTTGTTGTGATCCATATAGTCAAAGGCTTTAGTATATAGTCAGTGAAGCAGAAGTATATGTTTTTTCTGGAATTCTCTTGCTTCTTCTATGATCCAACGGATGTTGGCAGTTTGATCTCTGGTTCCTCTGCTTTTTCTAAATCCAGCTCAAACAACTGGAAATTCTTGACTCACATACTGTTGAAGCTTAGCTTGGAGAATTTTGAGCATTGCTTTGCTAGCATGTGAGATGAATGCAATTGTGCAGCAGTTTGAACATTCTTTGGCATTGCCCTTCTTTGGAGTTAAAATGAAAACTGACATTTTCTAGTACTGTGGCCCCTGCTGAGTTTTCCAAATTTGCTGGCATACTGAGTGCAGCACTTTAACAGTATCATCTTTTAGGATTTGAAATAGCTTAGATGGAATTTCATAACCTCCACTAGCTTTGTTCTTAGTGATGTTTCCTAAGGCCCACTTGACTTCATATTCCAGGATGTCTGGCTCTAGGTGAGTGATCAGACCATCATGGTTATATTGGTCATTAAGATCTTTTCTGTATAGTTCTTCTGTGTATTCTTGCCACCTCTTTTTAATATCTTCTGCTTCTGTTAGGTCCATACCATTTCTGTCCTTTATTGTGCCCATCTTTGCATGAAATATTCCCTTGGTATCTCTATTCTAGCCTCACAAGTACTGGGATTTGGACACAGAGAAATTCTGCAGTCTTTGCAGAGCAGATGTTCTTTAGGAAATCAGAAGCATGTATCTTTTGGAGACCTAGACCTGCTGGGAAAAGGATGTTTCCAAAGTTTCTGAATTCATAATAAAATCTAGCATAGGGCTCTGTTGGTTTGGCTGAATTTATTTTCCTTTCATAAGACAGGTCCTGAAGAAAATGAGAGGGTCATGCAGAAAATTAGCCTCAAATGAATCACTTAGCAAATTTGCAGCCAGCTTCTGAGCAAGGAATAACCTACATTCTTATTTATTTAGCTACATGCTGGATCAACGCAGCTTAATGTCTTAGGCTGGCTATTCTGATCTCCCTTCTGAGGTTTTTATACACAGCACCCTTGTAAAGAAATAGAGAACTAGAAAAACAAACAAACAAACAAACAAAAAAGAAGAAAGCAATATCTTTCCAGCTGAGCTATTTTATTTGGTGACATTAATTCTCCCTTTCCTTAATAAACTTTCTCCTCTGTTTGGCTGCATGAAGAGGAACCCTTTCAGGTAAGTTAGAAAGAGAGAAAATCTCATTTCAAAGCTGCACTCAATATAATAGAAAATTCAATTTGACTAACACGTTGATAATTTATCAAGAACATCAGGTCTCTGTGAAAGGTCAAACGCTATCACAAAAACATAATTTGCATGACCTAGAAAAGGAAAGGAATACAGTAAAAAAAAAATACTAAACAAACAATCCTAGCAAAAGGGAAACTTTTTATCATTTTACCATTAATGAAAGATTAAGGAAAAATGTTCAAAAAGAATGAAATTTTTCTTAAGGCTGATTAAAGAATGACACCAGCTGTTCTGTGAAACAATTAACTGCATCCCAGGTTTTGAACACCACTGAGGCAAGGTTCAGAGATAAAGCACATTGATCAGTATTTAAATTTTTTTGTGTGTACTTGAAGAAAATTATAATCCTCCGAAACCACCTGAAACTTGTAATTATAAATCTCTAGTGATTGTAGAGTTCATTGATATTCTTATTTCTACATTGAATGGGACAATTTGGGGAAATGAAAGGGCTCTGACTTTGTACCGTTCCTTCCTTCCAGGGAGAGCCACGTGATCCATCCTCTGGCTCTTTTCTCTCTCAAGTATTTTCTCTTCCTTCAAAAGCCTCTTGATGAAAGTGAAAGTGGAGAGTGAAAAAGTTGGCTTAAAGCTAAACATTCAGAAAATGAAGATCATGGCATCTGGTCCCATCACTACATGGGAAATAGATGGGGGGGAACCAGTGTCAGATTTTATTTTTCTGGGCTCCAAAATCACTTCAGATCGTGACTGCAGCCATGAAATTAAAAGACGCTTGCTCCTTGGAAGGAAAGTTATGACCAACCTAGATAGCATATTCAAAAGCAGAGACATTACTGTGCCAACAAAGGTCCGTCTAGTCAAGGCTATGGTTTTTCCTGCAGTCGTGTATGGATGTGAGAGCTGGACTGTGAAGAAGGCTGAGCGCCGAAGAATTGATGCTATTGAACTGTGGTGTTGGAGAAGACTCTTGAGAGTCCCTTGGACTGCAAGGAGATCCAACCAGTCCATTCTGAAGGAGATCAGCCCTGGGATTTCTTTGGAAGGAATGATGCTAAAGCTGAAGCTCCAGTACTTTGGCCACCTCATGCGAAGAGTTGACTCATTGGGAAAGACTCTAATGCTGGGAGGGATTGGGGGCAAGAGAGAAGGGGACAACAGAGGATGAGATGGCTGGATGGCATCAGTGACTCGATGGACGTGAGTCTGAGTGAACTCCGGGAGTTGGTGATGGACAGGGAGGCCTGGTGTGCTGCAATTCATGGGGTCGCAAAGAGTCGGACACGACTGAGCGACTGATCTGATACACTCTCCTGCCTGATTCACACATCCATTAAAAATACTTATGCCCACTTATTAAATCAATAGTTGAATATTGATTAAATCAAACAATAGTTGATTGACGCGTTCATGGATTCAGTAAAATTTCCCTTGAGAAATAGGCAAGTAGAAAGCATCCAGAGAATGTGCCCAGAATAGAAAATAATTCTGGAAAAAAGACTTCTAGAATTCCCACTCTCCCTGACAATGCTGTTAGGTACCAAATTTATATGAAAGATGACTCTTTGGAATTTCCATAAGTTTTCCCACTAATGACCGTTCGTATATATTTTAAAAAGCTATTGGTTTTATGTAACTAAAATTTTGTAATGAAGTATTTAGAAGTGATATCTAGGATTGCAAGGATAATGCAGGCTGGCAAATGACAGTGATGATTGAATATGAGGGGTAGTTATTTGAGGATTTATTATTATATCTCTATGTATCTGAGATGAAAGTGAAAGTCGCTCAGTCATGTATGACTTTTTGTAACCCCAGGGACTGTATAGTCCATGGAATTCTCCAGGCCAGAATTCTGGAGTGGGTAGCCATTCCCTTCTCCAGGGGATCTTCCCAACCCAGGGCTAGAACCCAGGTCTCCTATATTGCAGGCGGATTCTTTATCAGCTGAGCCACCAGGGAAGCCAGTTAACAATTACACAGTAAATGAAAAGAAGATTATTGAGCATTAACTGGAGAAGCAAGACATTTGGAATGATTTTTTCAAGGGAAACCACACTAGTTTGGAGTTATGTAGTCCTGAAGGTAAACAGAGAAATCATTTAAATATATAAGAAGCAACTTTCTTTCTAATACCCTTTCTTGGTGATGGATCAGAATTTTTAAACTGTATGTTTCTTTTCCATCCTTAATGATTTTATTTCTCTTTAAAACTGACCCTTTTATTCATCTATTTAATTTTTATCAACACCAAACTTGGTTATATTAGAAATGCCTTCTTGAAGACATGACTTCACTTTTCTTTTCCCCTAAACTCTAAAAGTTTTCTCATTTTCAACACAATAGCCCAATCTGATGTGGTGGTTTCAAGCCTCATTCTTCATTCCTGAGCAGATTGATATGTGAAGGGTATTTTCAAAAAAGATATTGATCCTTTCAAGTACCAAAAGTTGCCCTCTATTGTCTCCCGCAGAGGAAATCCTAGGAGAATAGGCAAAAGAGGGAAATTATCTGAAAGAATAAAAAGCAAAGGCACCCAGAGTTTGCAGAAACTTGTAAGTGGAAGGGACTGAAAGTAGGGAGTTTCCTGGCAGTTCAGTGGCTAGAACTTGGTGTTTTCACTGCCTGGCCAGTTTCAGTCCCTGGATTGGGAACAAAGATCCGCGTAGCACAGCCAACAAACAAATAAACAAAAACAAACAAAAAATAAAATAAGCATGTCTAAACTATGGTTGTCTCTGGGGGACTGTTTCTCAGATCTGGGGACATGAGTGGCTGCATTTCAAAAACAAACAAAATAAAACTATGCTGTAACAATAACAAAAGTGTACAGACAATTTGCATAAAACCCCTCCCCAAAACCTATTCTACTAAGGAAATTTATATCTTGCTTCTCATTGATGGAATCTCCTGACCAGTTTTCAGAAGAGGATTTACCTACATCGGTTACTACGAGATTCAAACATATTTCTTAGTTCCTAAAATGATAAACATGCTTTGAAATTTTTATAAAGAAATAAAACAAGCTATCTCCACAACTCTATAAAAATATTAAATTTCTCTGTTGCAGAGCCTGAAAGAGTATAGCTCAGAAAAAAATCAGGTGAGGTGATCTTGGAATTTCTAGTTTCAGGAATCTGTCACTCAGGCCTCCTCTCCCTGGAGAACAGCCCCCATGTGTCTCCACAGGTAGAATTAGCCAGACCAACAAAGATTCCTGGCAGTTAAGTGTACTTTAAAAGTTAAGTGCTGGATCATCTCTGTTGCCTAAAAGTTATAGAGACTGACTAAATACACTCATTTTCTCTCAATCATCAGGATTCATGATTAAATTACTTCAGTTGTACTGGAAAGAAAGCTAAATTGCTCAGATTAATGATTCCCATTTCCAGGTAAAAGGCAACTGAAAAAGTCAAGTTAGTCTACACCTGAGACAGTGTGTGTTACTATAATTATATCATTTAACATGGTTGAAATTAATAAAAGAGAGCATCAGAAGCTAAAGGATGATTTTTAAAAGAGTCAAATTCCAGTTTCAACGTTCATTCTTTGATTTATATGACTTTTAAAGAAAAACTATTTGTTGTTCAGATATTCACAAAATAAAAAATCTTTTCAATACCTTTAGATTTCATTTTGACACAAGAAAACATTCTTGGTGCAGAAAACATACCTCACTCATTTTTTATCCCCATAAAATACATCTTGACTGGATGTTAGGCTTATGGAGGCAATTTACATATTAGGCTAATTTCATTCCTATCACTTAATACAGCATTTTCAGTCTGAATTGCAGTTAAATGGATGTAACTTTAATCCATCATTTACATAAAAGCCAGGTATGTAAAAGTCTATTAAAACTCAGTACAGCAATCGGAAATGAAAGAGATAGATTAGTTATTAAACTAAAGTGACGTTAGTATATTTATGCTTTATTTAAATCTGTTGTGAAGGAAAGATATAAACTTGTGCCCAGGAAGGTTTTCCATCAAAGTCATGAATTTAATTTTTGACTTTTGGAAAATAAAAAAATAGATGAATGAATCCTCTTGGAATCAGTACTTATTCTCACTGTAAGGTTTTGCTCTCTTTTTTACAAATGTCATGAGGAGTACCATTCTCTTCTTCAGGATGTACCAGTAGTTTAGCTCACACAGCCAGCAAGCCTTTTTGGATAAACACTCACCATGTGCATGGACTGAACACCAAAATGCAGTGCCGTGAACACCCCCCTCCACAGAGGGGAAGACTCGGAGTACGTGCGAGCTGTGTGTGCACGCCAAGTTGCTTCAGTATGGTTGACTCTGCAACCTTATGGACTTTAGACCCCCAGGCTCCTCTGTCCCTAGGATTCTCCAGGTAAGAATACTGGAGTGGATTGCCATGCCCTCCTCCAGGGGATCTTCCCAACCCAGGGATCGAATCTGCATCTCTTATGTCTCCTGCATTGGCAGGTGGGTTCTTTACCCCTAGTACCACCTGGAAAGCCCAGGTGGATGTTCTTTATCCATTTTTTTCCTGTAAGTGACAATGGGGGAGCTTGAATATTTTCAGCTCTTCTTTTAGATTGAAGGAAGAGTTAGGTGAGAATAGACTGACTATAGCAAAAGAAAGTGATTATCAGCAAATACTAGAAAGAAAAAGAGCGGTACCGATCTTCTTATCTTACAGAGGCATTATCATAGCAAGAATTCTTATGCTTGTTTGGATATAGTGGTGATAAAGTTGGATACAATCTACACTGCACATGGGAGACTTCCATGTATGAGTAAAGAAATCTTTCAGTGGTGAAGAGAAAGTTTAGTTCTTTAGCCTAGCTATGCATATCCATCCAAAATAAAGTGCCTTGAAGATGCCAGATATTAGTTTATTGAGCTAAAAACTAACAAACTGTTGAAATATAAATACAATTTGATGGAGTTGATATAAAAATTGTGCAAATAGTTCAGATGGCAGAATAAACTTAAATAAACTGGCATCCATTCAAGTCATGTTTCGTAGTGATATTTTAGGCAGCTCCTTAAAATAGAAACTAATCCAAATGTGAAATAAAAATAGGAAAGAAATATGGTCTAATGGCACCTCTTGTCTTGTTCAGAAAGAATGGAAGCTAAACAGCCAAGTTCAATCATCTTTCAGTTCAGTTCAGTCGCTCAGTCGTGTCCAACTCTTCGCGACCCCATGAACTGCAGCATGCCAGGCCTGCCTGTCAGTCATCTTTATGGAATGTCAAATGCATGAAATGTATAGCAGTTGTTTTTTTCGAAAAGTCAGTGGGAAAAGTAGTCAGTTTCCTCCACCACATCTAGTCAGTATTTGTCAAACTGAAAAATTCTAAAGTATAGATAGCTTGTCATTCATTCCTCAAACTCTCCCCATGGCCTTCTTTGACACATGCAACCACCACCTAACTTTCAGCTAAATTCATATGCACAGTCATTTCCACTCCAATGCATGAAGAGCCACATGTCCTGAGGGCTTGTGGTCTGTGCAAATCAGGCAATTAGCCCTCATATCTTCCTTCCTGTTTAAAATCCACCATAGAAAGGTGACATGCATTACAGTCCCCTTCAGCTTTGTATGTGCGAGCTGCTTCTGGGTAAGTTTCAATATCACTGTGCCCAAGTTTTAGAATAATGAGGCCTGTTTGTTAAAATAATGCAGATAATGTTTACTAAGCTGTCTCTAGGCCATGAGTCCTTTATTGGTGAGACTTTTTTTTTTCCTATTTTGTTGTGGGATCTGCCTCCTTATATGGTATTTGACACAGTTAGAGGGCACCAACGGGGTTTCTGAAACCTCAGAACGTAAGTTTAAAGTAAGCATATAAAAAAAGAAGGTCTAACAATTCCCTACTAATGACAAACACAAACAATGCTCCCTTTGCCATTTCTGGAAAATCTGGGTGCTTAGCATAGATGCTAAGGACTTCTGACAGTTGGACGGAGACCGTGGAAATTCTATCCTGTTTCACTGACTGAGTTTTGGGTGAGCCAGTTAAAAGTAATGCAACTTCTTGAGTTTTCTTAACCCTTCTGTGATTCAGTTTCTTTGTTACAGGAATAAATGAATAATTATATGTTAAGTGCTCAGGGCAGCACATAACAAGACATCAATACTTGAAAAAGAAATCAATAGCCTGAAAATGAAATACAATATGGGGGCATCAACTGGATAATTTAATTTCTTAAGGGCACCAGAACAACATATTACTATATATATATATATATATATATATCTACTTTGTGACTTACCAAGAGATATATTTACATTTATATACTTACATCTTCTATGTATATTTTAAACATACACACACTTAACTTTTATAGTTTCCTTAATTTGCTCTTCCACAAGAAGCATAATTTAAAGAGTGCTAAAAGATATTTCTACAACTATTATGTTTCTGACTCCCATGTTTAACCAGCTTTGACTTTGACTTATTTTTTCTGAGCTTCAGCTTAATTTTTACTCATATGCTTGATGATGATGCCTACTCACCTTAAAGCATTAGTGTGGTGATCAAAATTAAATCTGCAACTGTACTGTGTCACATGTAAAGAAATAATTCATATATTTCTTGTGATGACTGACATAATAAACTTATTTTAAGTATCACATGAAAAATAGCAGTGAAAAGACTGTAAGCCGCTTGTCTCCTTATTAAAATTATAAAGAAATAGGAAGCTTAGGGGCTCCCCAGGTGGCACTAGTGCAGGAGACATAAGAGACACAGGTTCGATCCCTGGGTTGGGAAGATCCCCTGGAAGAGGATGCGGCAACCCACTCCAGTATTCTTGCCTGGAGAATCCCATGGACAGAGGAGCCTGGCAGGCTACAGTCCATAGGGTAGCACAGAGTCAGACATGACTGAAGCAACTTAGCATGCACGCATAAAAGTTTATAGGAGAGAAATTTTCCTGTCAATTTGTTATAGGAAACTGAAGGAGTTTGAAATAAATTGGATAATTTATCTAGAACACAAATATGTTGGGTTGGCCAAAATTTATTCAGATTTTTCCATAGCACCTTATAGAAAAACGCAAATGAACTTTTTGGCCAATCTAATATGTGTTTATTGTGTTTATTATTGTATTTATTAAACAATCTAATATGTGTTTATTAAAGATTCTAAAAATATTTCAAATTTTCAGATTTATATCCTAGTTTTATTCATATCTCTTTTCTTTTCCATTATTCTAGATAAATTAACTATATTCCATAATGAATAAAGATAAATAATGTATTATTCATTCAGGAACATAGAGCTATAAAGCTCTTTATAATTCAAAGTCTGGAGGAGGTCTGATGCCTATTTTTACAAGAAATAACTAATAGCATCTAAACGAGTCCTGTATTAAATGTGCCTTTTTATGTACATGCTTCTCTTTGAAAGTAAGAAAATGTTTTCTAAAGCTCTTTGCTATCCATCCTTCAAAATAATCCAACATTTTACCTAAAGCCCAAAGTTGTCATCTCTAAGACTGCAACTTTCAATGAGAAAACAATTATCTTGAGAGTTATTTGAATGTTTCTAGTCAGTAATATTAGGCAGGTCAATAATATCTCCATGCCATTATGATATCACCAAGATTGTTAGACATTTCCAAACAGGAATGAAAAGAGAATTCAATGAGTTTTAAGCTCTCAAACTTTACAAAAATTGTATTAAAAAGCAATTAAGTATTCCCAGGACATTATTAGCCAATTCTTTGCATTTTACTTGTCCACTTGTACTCAGTTTTTAAAAAATTAATTAATTTATTTTAATTGGAGGCTAATTACTTTACAGCATTGTAGTGGTTTTTGCCATACATTGACATGAATCTGCCATGGGTGTACATGTGTCCCCCATCCTGAACCCTCTTCCCACCTTCCTCCCCATCCCATCCCTCAGGGTCATCCCAGTGCACCAGCCATGAGCGCCCTGTCTCATGCATTGAACCTGGACTGGTGATCTATTTCACATATGGTAATATACATGTTTCAATGCTATTCTCTCAAATCATCCCACCCTCACTCTGCCCCAGAGTCCAAAAGTCTGTTCTTTACATCTGCGTCTCTTTTGCTGTCTTGCATATAGCATTATCATTACCATCTTTCTGAAGTCCATATATATGCATTAATATACTGTATTGGTGTTTTGCTTTCTGACTTACTTCACTCTGTATAATAGGCTCCAGTTTCATCCACCTCATTAGAACTGATTCAAATGCATTCTTTTTAATGGTTGAGTAATAGTCCATAGTGTATATGTACTACAGCTTTCTTATCCATTTGTCTGCAGATGGACATCTAGGTTGCTTCCATGTCCTAGCTATTGTAAACAGTGCTGCGATGAACATTGGGGTACACATGTATCTTTCAATTCTGGTTTCCTTGGAGTGAATGCCCAGCAGTGGGATTGCTGGGTTGTATGGCAGATATGCAGATGACACCAATGTTATAGCAGAGTGTGAAGAGGAACTAAAAAGACTCTTGATGAAAGTGAAAGTGGAGAGTGAAAAAGTTGACTTAAAGCTCAACATTCAGAAAAAGAAGATCATGGCATCCGGTCCCATCACTTCATGAGAAATAGATGGGGAAACAGTGGAAACAGTGTCAGACTTTATTTTTGGGGGCTCCAAAATCACTGCAGATGGTGACTGCAGCCATGAAATTAAAAGATGCGTACTCCTTGGAAGAAAAAAAGTTATGACCAACCTATATAGCATATTGAAAAGCAGAGACATTACTTTGTCAACAAAGGTCCATCTAGTCAAGGCTATGGTTTTTCCTGTGGTCATGTATGGATGTGAGAGTGGATTGTGAAGAGAAAGAAGGCTGAGCGCCAAAGAATTGATGCCTTTGAACTGTGGTGTTGGAGAAGACTCTTGAGAGCCCCTTGAACTGCAAGAAGATCCAACCAGTCCATTCTGAAGGAGATCAGCCCTGGGATTTCTTTGGAAGGAATGATGCTAAAGCTGAAACTCCAATACTTTGGCTACCTCATGCGAAGAGTTGACTCATTGGAAAAGACTCTGATGCTGGCAGGGATTGGGGACAGGAGGAGAAGGGGACAACAGAGGATGAGATGACTGGATAGCATCACTGACTTGATGGCGTGAGTCTGAGTGAACTCCGGGAGTTGGTGATGGACAGGGAGGCCTGGTGTGCTGCAATTCATGGGGTCTCAGAGTCGGATACGACTGTTAGATAACAGCGACTGAACTGAACTGATGGCAGATATATTTTCAGTTTTTTAAGGAATCTCGGATGCCACTCTCGGGGGGCGGGGCCCGGGGGGGGGGGGGGGCACTGTTCTCCCTAGTGGCTGTACTAGTTTGCATTCCCACCAACAGTGTAAGAGAGTTCCCTTTCTCCACACCCTCTCCAGCATTTATTGGTTGTTAAATTTTTGATAGCAGCCATTCTGACTGGAGTGAGATGGTACCTGATTGAGGTTTTGATTTGCATTTATCTGATAATGAGTGATGTTGAGCATCTTTTCATGTTAGCCATCTGTATGTCTTCCTTGGAGAAATGTCTGTTCAGTTCTTTGGCCCATTTTTTGATTGGGTTGTTTATTTTTCTTTTATTGAGCTGCATGAGCTGCTTGTATATTTGTGAGATTAATTCTTTGTTGGTTGCTTCATTTGCTATTATTTTCTCCCACTCTGAAGGCTGTCTTTTCACCTTGTTTATAGTTTCCTTCATTGTGCAAAAGTGTTTAAGTTTAATTAGGTCCCATTTGTTTATTTTTGCTTTTAGTTCCATTACTCTGGAAGGTAGGTCATAGAGGATCTTGCTGTGATTTATGTCAGAGAGTGCTTCGCCTATGTTTTCCTCTAGGAGTTTTATAGATTCTGGTCTTACATTTAGATTTTTAATACATTTTGAGTTTTTTTTGTGTGTATGGTGTTAGAAAGTGTTCATTTCATTCTTTTACAGGTGGTTGACCAGTTTTACCAGCACCGCTTGATCAATTTTGTAATTTATTTTAACTTTATTCTCAAATATTACTTACCCTCTTTTTCATCTTTTCTGCTCCTTCCCATTCTTTTCAGTCATATTTTCTCTTCTCTATCAAAGTAGGCCCTGGGGGATTTTTTAAATCCTTTGGAAACTGGCAAACTAAATGTTTTGACATCATCTTAAGAAGATTAACATTTAATGCATGGACTGTTTTAGGATGAATCTTAAAGTAACCCAGTTTCATATCAAGAGAAATCATCCTATTGTCAAGGATTAGCTCAAATTATTCCACTTCTTGAGTTCTCTAATTAATTCATTCAAATATTTGCTTTATGATTAATTCATAACAAACTGACTTGGGGGCTCAAACAGAGCAGTATATAAAATGGAATCAAGAGGATTGATTCATGCACTTTTGTTTTTTTTTCCTTTAATGATTCCCATTCAGTATTTTTCATGCAAAATATGCTTTAGACAATATTGGAAGATAATCTTCAGAGTTTCAGTTCAGTCTAGTGATTTCCTAGCTTTGTTGGCAAATTTCAACAATTAAGGACAAAAATGGATTACACTGAACCATGAGTAGGTTGGGCTTCCCAGGTGGTGCTAGTGGTAAAGGACCCGCCGGCCAATGCAGGAGACATAAGAGATGCTTGTTCAATCCCCGGGTTGGGAAGATCCCCTGGAGTAGGGCATGGCAACCCACTCCAATATTCTTTCCTGGAGAATTCCACAGAGAGAGGAGCCAGGTGGGCTACAGTCCATAGGGTCGGAAAGAGTGGACACAACAGAAACAACTTAACATACACGCACACAGAAACCGGTCGCCTCTCATGGTATGCTGGTACATATTTAAGGATTTCAAAGGTAAAAAAGAAACAAAAACAAAACTCAAGCAAGCAAACAAGAACAAAGCCCCCACAGCCCTGAGTTGTAGCATTCCCTGCTTTTCATAGTGCGAATACTATCACCACAGCAAATGTGTGCTGCCTGAATAACATCAATGAAGTCAGACGTGGAAAGAGATGTACAGCAGCACACTATTATATAATATTTCATTGTACAGATATAAGAGCTACAAATAGCCTCGAGATCACAGATAATCATAAAATAGAACAAAATAAATAGAAAGCAATGTTTTGAGCATTTATTACCTTTGTTTTTAATATAATTTCTTTGCTTGTAAATTCATCTTTTTGAATTTATGATAATGGCTATGTTTAATAACCAGTAACAAATTTAGGTCTGGGGGGAGTAGTATGGTCACGAACTGGGTTTTTAATATGAGAGTATGAGGTGCCTTGGAGATCATTCCTCCTTGCGAAGGAATCTGATTGCCAGAGTCCTCTCTACCAGAGAATGGCTACAGAAAAAAAGCCCCTGACTTCAGGTTTACCCTGGATTAGATTCTAAATACAGCAAAACAACCTGCAGAACAAGATGTCAAATGGATTTGTTACACTTTCTCCTCTTCCGTGGATTTCAGGTCATTGTTCTTTAACCTGTCAAATATACATTTTTTTCCTTTGGTTCATATCATTAAAAGCATTATGTATTTATCAAAATGTAGCCTAAGGAAGCCAAATGAAGTATATACATTTAAAGAACAATTTTTAAATGACTTAAAGAGAGGTGACACATTTTGAATACGTCTCCACATAAGACAGATGTTAACAAAGATTTCTGTGCATTGTTACATTTAGTTAGTGGAAGTGTATGATTGAATTATAAAGCACTTCATCAAACATACTGATTTCTAAGCCCATTATATTTTAAGGGGGTCATTTTGAATAGTGATTTAGAATAAATAAAGCATCTTCAAAGCATGATACATTAGATATTTATGTAACTATAACAAAAGAACTATGAATTAGTGTCTTTATTATGAATTTGATTTCCCAAAATCCAAGTGATTTGCAAAACTCTTAACTATTTTAGTGCTATTTCAAGTCAACATATAAAACAAAAATAACTTAAGCACATAGAATGGAATTTTATGCAGCTTTTAGAAGTCATATTTATGAGTCAATATTATATGTAAGAGCAACTCTAAGAAGTTGTACACATGATGTTAATAATGATATCTGTTCATTTCCAAGGCAAACCATTCAATAACACGGATTTCCAAGTCTATGCCCCCACTAGTAACACTGAAGAAGCTGAAGTTGAAGAGTACTATGAAGACCTACAAGACATTCTAGAACTAACACCCCAAAAAGATGTCCTTTTCACTACAGGGGACTGGAATGCAAAAGTAGGAAGTCAAGAAACACCTGGAGTAACAGGCAAATTTGGCCTTGGATTACAGAATGAAGCAGGGCAAAGGCTAATAGAGTTCTGCCAAGAGAACACACTGGTCGTAGTAAACACCCTCTTCCAACAACACAAGAGAAGACTCTACACATGGACATTACCAGATGGTCAACACTGAAATCAGATTGATTACATCCTTTGCAGCCAAAGATGGAGAAGCTCTATACAGTCAGCAAAAACAAGACCAGGAGCTAACTGTGGCTCAGACCATGAACTCCTTATTGCCAAATTCAGACTGAAATTGAAAAAGCGGAGAAAACCGCTAGACCATTCAGGTATGTCCTAAATCAAATCCCTTATGATTTTACAGTGGAAGTGAGAAATAGATTTAAGGGTCTAGATCTGATAGAAGTGTGCCTGATGAACTATGGATAGAAGTTCATGACATTATACAGGAGACAGGGATCAAGACCATCCCCAAGAAAAAGAAAGACAAAAAAGCAAAATGGCTGTCTGAGGAGGCCTTACAAGTAGCTGTGAAAAGAAGGGAAGACAAAAGCAAAGGAGAAAAGGAAAGATATACCCATTTGAATGCAGAGTTCCAAAGAATAACAAGGAGAAATAAGAAAGCCTTCCTCAGTGATCAATGCAAAGAAGTAGAGGAAAACAATATAATGGTAAAGAACTAGAGATCTCTTCAAGAAAATTAGAGAGACCAAGGGAATATTTCTCACAAAGATGGGCTGGATAAAGGACAGAAATGGTAGGGACCCAATGAAAGAAGAAGATATTAAGAAGCGGTGGCAAGAATACACAGGAGAACTGTACAAAAATCTTCACGGCCCAGATAATTACAAAGGTGTGATCACTGACCTAGAGCCACACATTCTGGAATGTGAAATAAAGTGGGCCTTAGGCAGCATCAGTACAAACAAAGCTAGTGAAGGTGATGGAATTCCAGTGGAGCTATTTCAAATCCTGAAAGATGATGCTGTTAAAGTGCTGCACTCAATATGCCAGCAAATTTGGGAAACTCACCAGTGGCCACAGGAATGGAAAAGATCAGTTTTCGTTCCAATCCCAAAGAAAGGCAATGCCAAAGAATGCTCAAACTACCACACAATTGCATTCATCTCACATGCTAGTAAAGTGATGCTTAAAATTCTCCAAGCCAGGCTTCAGCAATACATGAACCATGGACTTCCAGATGTTCAAGCTAGTTTTAGAAAAGGCAGAGGAACCAGAGATCAAATTGCCAACATCTGCTGGATCATCGAAAAAGCAAGAGAGTTCCAAAAAAACATCTATTTCTGCTTATTGACTATGACAAGCCTTTAACTGTGTAGATCACAATAAACTGTGTGAAATTCTGAAAGAGATGGGAATACCAGACCACCTGACCTGCCTCTTGATAAATTTGTATGCAGGTCAGGAAGGAACAGTTAGAACCGGACATGGAACAACTGTTTACAACAGGAAAAAGAGAACGTCAAGGCTGTATATTGTCATCATCCTTATTGAACTTGTATGCAGAGTACATCTTGAGAAACTCTGGGCTGAAGGAAGCACAAGCTGGAATTAAGATTGCCGAGAGAAATATGAATAACCTCAGATACGCAGATGACACTACCCTTATGGCAAAAAGTGAAAAGGGACTAAATAGCCTCTTGATGAAAGTGAAATAGGAGAGTGAAAAAGTTGGCTTAAAGCTCAACATTCAGAAAACGAAGATCATGGCATCTGGTCCCATCACTTCATGGCAAATAGATGGGCAAACAGTGGAAATAGTGTCAGACTTTATTTTTCTGGGTTCCAAAATCACTGCAGATGGTGATTGCAGCCATGAAATTAAAAGACGCTTACTCCTTGGAAGGAAAGTTATGACCAACCTAGACAGCATATTAAAAAGCAATAACCCTGTTTACGAGACAGCAAAAGAGACACTGATGTATAGAACAGTCTTTTGGACTCTGGGAGAGGGAGAGGGTGAGATGATTTGGGAGAATAGCATTGAAATATGTATAATATCATATTTGAAACGAGTCGCCAGTCCAGGTATGATGCCTGATAACGGATGCCTGGGGCTGGTGCACTGGGACGACCCAGAGGGATAGTATGGGGAGGGAGGAGGGAGGAGGGTTCAGGATGGGGAACACACGTATACTTGTGGCAGATTCATTTTTATGTATGGCAAAAGCAATACAATATTGTAAACTTAAGCAAAATAAAATTAAAAAAAAAAAAAAAAACAACATAAAAAGCAGAGACATTACTTTGCCTAGAAAGGTCCATCTAGTCAAGGCTATGGTTTTGCCATTGGACATGTGTGGATGTGAGAGTTGGACTATAAGGAAAGCTGACTGCAGAAGAATTGATGTTTTTGAACTGTGGTGTTGGAGAAGACTCTTGAGAGTCCCTTGGACTGCAAGGAGATCCAACCAGTCCGTTCTAAAGGAGATCAGTCCTGGGTGTTCTTGGAAGGACTGATGTTGAAACTCCAATACTTTGGCCACCTGATGTGAAGAGCTGACTCATTTTAAAAGACCCTGATGCTAGGAAAGATTGATGGTGGGAGGAGAAGGGGACGACAGAGGAAGAGATGGTTGGATGGCATCACCGACTCAATGGACATGAGTTTGAGTGAGCTCCAGGAGTTGGTGATGGACAGGGAGGCCTGGTGTGCTGGGGTTCATGGGGTCGCAAAGAGTCAGACATGACTGAGTGACTGAACTGAACTGAACTGATTGGGTTGGTGGTGAAGTTTGTCTGGGCTTTTCCATCACGTGTTACAGAAAAATTCTAATGATCTTTTGGCAAAGCCAGTATTAGCAGTGCTCATGCCTACATTGTGAGATGCTTTTTTTTTTCAGATGAAAATAAGTTTTGAATGTGAAGATGCTGCATACTCATAAAAAGTCAAGTAATTTAGAAAAGGGTAATGAAACTATCAGATCAGATCAGATCAGTCGCTCAGTCGTGTCCGACTCTTGCGACCCCATGAACCGCAGCACGCCAGGCCTCCCTGTCCATCACTAGCTCCCGGAGGTCACTCAGACTTGCATCCATCGAGTCAGTGATGCCATCCAGCCATCTCATCCTCTGTCATCCCCTTCTCCTCCTGCCCTCAATCCCTCCCAGCATCAGAGTCTTCTCCAATGAGTCAACTCTTAGCATCAGGTGGCCAAAATACTGAGTTCAGCTTTAGCATCATCCTTCTAAAGAAATTCCAGGATTGATCTCTTTCAGAATGGACGGTTGATCTCTTGCAGTCCAAGGGACTCTCAAGAGTCTTCTCCAACACCACAGTTCAAAAGCATCAATTCTCGGCGCTCAGCCTTCTTCACAGTCCAGCTCTCACATCCATACATGACCACAGGAAAGACCATAGCCTTGACTAGGCGAACCTTGTTGGTAAAGTAATGTCTCTGCTTTTGAATATGCTATCTAGGTTGGTCATAATTTTCCTTCCAAGGAGCAAGCGTCTTTTAATTTCATGGCGGCAGTCGCCATCTGCAGTGATTTTGGAGCCCAGAAAAACAAAGTCTGACACTGTTTCCACTGTTTCCCCATCTATTTCCCATGCAGTGATGGGACCAGATGCCATGATCTTCGTTTTCTGAATGTTGAGCTTTAAGCCAACCTTTTCACTCTCCACTTTCACTTTCATCAAGAGGCTTTTGAGTTCCTCTTCACTTTCTGCCATGAGTGGTGTCATCTGCAATGAAACTAAATTAACTGTAAATTCCACCAGCCTTAAGCAACCACTAAAAATATGTCGGAAAGCACCTTTCTAGATCAGTGTTGTCTAATAGAACTTTCTGTGTTAACTTTTCATTAATTGAGTTGATGGCACTCTATGTGTCTCTGCTGTCCAGTAGGGTTGCCATTAGCCACAATTAGTATTCAAGTACTGAATACTTGGGGCTTCCCTGGTGGTCAGTAAAGAATCTGCCTGCAATGCAGGAAACCTGGGTTTGATCCCTGGATTTGGAAGATCCCCAGGAGGAGGGTATGGGAACCCACTCTAGAATTCTTGCCTGGGCAATTCTAGAATTCCTGCATTGCAGGTGGGCTCTTTATCAGTGAGTCACTGAGGAAGTGACCCCACGATACTCCATTATATAAATGTATCATAATTTATTTAGTATGTCTTTCATCACTGGATAGGTTTTACTTTTATAAACAATACTTTAACAAATTTCTTTGTATCTACATTATCATGTACTTGACTGAAGATCTGCTTGAGGTAGGGTCACGGGTATCTGCAATACATGATCTGTACTGTGAGGCATATTGCTAGATGCCCTCTAAAGTTTTTACTAGTTTATAACTCCATAAATGTCTGATGAGGTCTCAAACACGGGTTGTTGGCAATTTCATCTTTGATAGTTTACTGGAAGAAAGACAATATATTGTTATTGTTTTTAAAAATTATTTGTGAGATAAGTATCTATCTATTTATTGGCTATTCAGGTATCTTTTATAGTATAAATTGTTTGTCCAGGCTGTTATCTCATTCTAGTAGGATATTTCTCTTTCTGGTTAATTTATAAGAAGATTTTGCTTTTATTGACACTTTGCCTAGTATATATGTTGCAATATTTTTTTTCAAATATACTATTTTTCATAAATGCTTGTCATGATGCATTTTTCCTTGATAGAAAATTTTCAGGTTTTGATATTCATATCTTTCAGTCTTTTCATTTATTTTCTGATATATTGTCATGTGTGATATTACAGAAATAATCAGTTTATAAGAATTTATTTTTTTCTCTATCCTTTCTGTAATTTGAAAATGTTTCCAAGAATCATGCATTCTTAATACATTACTGTAATAACAAGAAAAATATAATGAGGAAAACACTTTTTTAAAAAAACTAAAAATCAAGTTTTCTTTTAAATGGGAACTTGTGCTACCATTTTCTTTTCCATTGATAGATGGGGATTTACAAATGTTAGATTTTGTAAGAGAATCTTATGCTATTGACTGAAGGTTACATATTAGTATAGAAGGGAGCAGTCTGTGAACATACATTCTGAATTTCCGCTTTGAGGTTATTGCAATACCCATAGGGTTGCTTAATGAATACAGCTAATGTCCCTGAAGTCAGTACCCAAATGTCATCATTGTTGAATATATCGCTTCTAGAAGTCCTTGAAATGGCTCTGCAATGATCATGCTCTAATACCCGAGTACTTGAAGTATACACATGTATGCACATACACAGCTTTTAAGCATTAGATGGGATGCTGAAAAAAATACTTGATAGTGGTCATTTTACATGAGTGCCATTTTTCCTACGTGTGTGGCACACTGCTTTATAATGTTCAGGGGAAATTACAAATTTAACAGAGTATTGGACATCACTTGAAGACTAACTTTAAACATCTTTTTTTCTTTTATAGAAATAGACTCATATTTAGATATTTAATACATACAGTAGAGCCAATATTCACAGTTTCAAGCTTCATTGCTTTATGGTTAAAAAGAAAGCAAATAGAATGGCCTTGCAGGCACCCACCTCACATTCAGATTCACTTCTACTTGACTTCTCTGTGAAGCCCTAACCTATCTGGCTGACATACTTGAATGCACCATCTATGTAGGACCCACACATTTGTCCTGGAAGGTCTTTAACAGAAGGTAACTTTCTCCAGATCGTCTCAGAAAATGCCCTTTGTTCAGAAGAAAGGGTGGCTTTTTCATTAATTGAGTTGGTAGTTTTATTTTTGCATAATGAAGCTCTGCCAGGAAGGGGCTTAAAGCTCACAGAGCAGGCTACGGGGGTCCACAGATGCTGAGACCCAGCTGTAACTGGGGCAGAGGGGTCAGTGGTAAGCTGCAGAGCTGCTGTATTCAGTGGGTCCGTGATAACCCAGGGCACTCAGGGAACACAGGGTGCTCCATGTAATGGCTCCAGGATCTATAGGCAGAGGGTGATGGGCCTCCTCCAACTCTAGAACTCCGCTTGGTCATGGTAGAGGACAGGGCTCTCGGCTACAGGAAAATAAGGCCACGAGAAGAGAGGACCTGGAATGTATAGGGTACTGGGTTGAGGAGGGTCAGCTAGCTTTGGCTTACACACCATCTTTTCTCTACTGTGCCCATCCAATGAGCAACAAAGATGAGGCCTTCTGGGCAGCCTTCTTCAAAACTGCTTTTTGTATCTTTATACCACAGAATCTCAGGAAAACTGTGAATATTTACTTCTGGTGACCTTTAGTATAAGAATTGATTCACCTATGTACAAATCAATATTCTGAGAGCTTTAAAATAATCACAAAAATGCTTTTTTGAGGTATTCTTTCAGTTGTACTCTCTCCATTAATTTAACAAACTTTATACTTCTATTTTCCTTCTCTATACTTTTGCTGTCTAGTCACTCAGTCATGTCCGACACTTTGCAGCCCCAGGGACCGCAGCGCCCCAGGCTTCCCCTTCCTTCACTGTCTCCCGGAGTTTGCTCTGCATTAGTGCTATGTTAGTATCACGGCATTCTCTTTGCTCTCAAGGTTCTGATTATCAGGTAGAGGAGAAATGTACATAGATGCTTAGCGTGTAATGGGAGAAAAGCTTTGGGAGCACTGAAGAAGGCCACCAACTGTATTTAAGGAAGTTAAAACTGGCTTTAAAGCTGGTTGGTTTTTCTTCTTTTTAAATTTTTTATTGGAGTATAGTCACTTTACAGTGTTGCATTCATTTCTATTGTTCAGCAAAATGAATCAATTGTGTATACACACACCCCTCCCTTTGGACTTGTGTCCCATTCAGGTCACTACAGAGCATTGAGTAGCGTCCCCTTGCTGTACAGTCGATTCTCATATATCTGTTTTATCCATAGTAGTGTATATGTGTCAACCCCAATCCCCCAACTCCTCCCATCCCCCCTATTTCTCCCTCAGTATTGAGAGAGTCAGTTCCTAGGCAGGTTGATAAGGAGTCTGCGGCTAAGCCGCTTCAGTCGTGTCCGACTCTGTGCGACCCCACAGACAGAAGCCCATCAGGCTCCCCCCGCCCCTGGGATTCTCCAGGCAAGAATACTGGAGTGGGTTGCCATTTCCTTCTCCACCGTATGAAAGTGGAAAGCGAAAGTGAAGTCGCTCAGTCGTGTCCGACTCTTAGCGACGGGGTCCCCAAGGAGAGAGGGGTCTGGAATTCTCAAGGAGGAAGAAAGGACAAACTTTTTTTTCTTTCTCCACATTCTTTAGGATTATATAACAGTAATGTATCCTGCCTAAGTACAGTCTTTGGATTAAACCTTCTGTTATCTTAAAATGTAAATTATGGGAGTAGACCTGGTCTTTATAAGGATGTATCCTGCCTGAGGACAGTGTTATCTTAAAATGTAAATTATGGGAGTAGGTCTGATGAGGTCTTTATAACCTCCAGACATTCTTTAGATTATATAACTTCATTATTAACACTAGCAAGTGGGTACTCTTTCTGCCCTCTTCTGATGCCTATGTCAGAAGCTTTCTCTATCCCCTTTATATTTTAATAAAACTTTATTACACAAAAGCTCTGAGTGATCAAGCCTCATCTCTGGGCCCGGATTGAATTATTCTCCTCCGGGGGCCAAGAATCCCGGTGTCTTGGCATGATTGAACAACAACCTTTCAGTATCCATATATTTGTTCTCTACATCAGTGTCTCTAATTGTGCTTTGCAAATCAGATCATGTATGCTATTTTTTTTTCTAGATTACACATGTATAAAGCTGGTTGGTTTATCAACAGAAAAAAAGCTGTCTCAAGACTATAGCTCTTAAGAGTTTACAGACACATGAATAATGCTAAGTAACTGTTTTTAGAAATACTTGGAATGCTGATCAAAGGGTCACTGCTTTCTGCACACTCAGCCAATAAAACTCCTTAAGCTGCATTTGACCAATAAAATTACTTCCAGTTCGTGTTATTAGCTTTCATGGTAATCCTAGTCCTCATTAAAAAGTTGTTTTTATAGCTTCTACATGTGAAAAACATACGGAAATCATGTTTTTAGGAATTGAGGAACTCATAATTTTATTTATCATTAAAATAAAGCCTTAATAGAGGCTTCTAACATTTTCAGATAGACAACAAGGGAACTTGATGTGAATGAAATGAGTTCATAATTTTATTTATCATTAAAATAAAGCCTTAATAGAGGCTTCTAACATTTTCAGATAGAGAACAAGGGAACTTGATGTGAATGAAATGAGTATATGGAACTCTTCCTTTATTTCATAATTAATAACTCAAGAAGATAGAGCCTGATGAGGCCATCTTGCATACATGTTCTCCTAACCTTTAAAACACAATGGCTTTTACTTTCAAATAAAATTATGCACTAATACACAGCTTCACACACACACACACATATATATATATACACACACACACACACACACATATGTGGAACATATATATGGAACACATACGTGTGTGTGTGTGTGTGTGTGTGTGTGTGTGTGTACTTCTCTATACCACCATCAGTTCAGTTCAGTCGCTCAGTCGTGTCCGACTCTTTGTGACCCTATGAATTGCAGCACGCCAGGCCTCCCTGTCCATCACCAACTCCTGGAGTTCACTCAGACTCACATCCATCAAGTCAGTGATGCTATCCAGTCATCTCATCTTCTGTTGTCCCCTTCTCCTCCTGTCCCCAATCCCTCCCAGCATCAGCGTCTTTTCCAATGAGTCAACTCTTCGCATGAGGTGGCCAACGTATTGGAGTTTCAGCTTTAGCATCATTCCTTCCAAAGAAATCCCAGGGTTGATCTACTTCAGAATGGACTGGTTGGATCTCCTTGCAGTTCAAGGGACTCTCAGGACTCTTCTCCAACACCACAGTTCAAAAGCATCAATCCTTTGGCGCTCAGCCTTCTTCACAGTCCAACTCTCACATCCATACATGACCACTGGAAAACCATAGCCTTGACTAGACAGACCTTTGTTAGCAAAGTAATGTCTCTGCTTTTCAATATGCTATCTAGGTTGGTCATAACTTTTCTTCCAAGGAGTAAGCGTCTTTTAATTTCATGGCTGCAATCACCATCTGCAGTGATTTTGGAGCCCCCCAAATAAAGTCTGACACTGTTTCCACTGTTTTCCCATCTGATTCCCATGAAGTGATGGGACTGGATGCCATGATCTTCGTTTCCTGAATGTGGAGCTTTAAGCCAACTTTTTCACTCTCCTCTTTCACTTTCATCAAAAGACTTTTAGTTCCTCTTCACTTTCTGACATAAGGGTGGTGTCATCTGCATATCTGAGGTGATTGATAGTTCTCCCAGCAATCTTGATTCCAGCTTGTGCTTCTTTGAGCCCAGCGTTTCTCATGATGTACTCTGCATATATGTTAAATAAGCAGGGTGACAATATACAGCCTTGATGTACTCCTTTTCCTATTTGGAACCAGTCTGTTGTTCCATGTCCAGTTCTAACTGTTGCTTCCTGACCTGCATACAGGTTTCTCAAGAATATAGATGGTTATATTCTGCCATAGCCCTCTATAAATTAAAATTAAAATAAAGTGAAAATTTAAGGTAAATTCCCTCAGTAATATGGAACATAGACTAACTTTTCTATAAAGCTTAAAAAATACTATAATTTAGCTTTCATTTAAGGTTTTTTTTTGTATTTTGGTTCTCACATTTCTTAAATTAAAATACAGTATTTTAAAATGAAACTTATTATCATGCTCATAATGAAGTTGTACCTAAAACTTACACTATATAAAAGATATTAACTCAAAATAACTCAGAGATATAAATGTAAAATCACTAAATCCAAAATCACTGCAGATGGTGACTGCAGCCATGAATTTAAAAGACACTTGCTTCTTGGAAAAAAGCTATGATCAACCTAGACAGCATACTAAAAAGCAAAGACATTACTTTGTCAACAAAGGTTCATCTAGTCCAAGCTACGGTCTTTCCAGTATTCATGTATGGATGTGAGAGTTGGACTATAAAGAAAGCTGAGTTCCAAAGAACTGATGCTTTTGAACTGTGGTGTTGGAGAAGACACTTGAGAGTCCCTTGGAAAGTCCAAGGGACTCTGTGGTGTTGGAAAAGACTCTTGAGAGTCCCAAGGAGATCAAACCAGTCTATCTTAAAGGAAATCAGTCCTGAATATTCATTGGAAGGATTGATGCTGTAGCTGAAACTCCAATACTTTGGCCACCTGATGTGAAGAACTGACTCACTGGAAAAGACTCAATGAGTCTGGGAAAGACTGAAGGCAGGAGAAGGGGAGGAAAGAGGATGAGATGGTTGGATGGCATCACCGACTCAATGGACATGAGTTTGAGTAAGCTGTAGGAGTTGGTGATGGACAAGGAAGCCTGGTGTGCTCCAGTCCATGGGTTCACAAAAGGGTGGACATGGCTCAGTAACTGAACTGGACTGAAATGTAAAAGATAAAGCTACAAAAATCTTCGAAGAAAAATATATGTGATCCTGGATTCAGCATTGATTTCTTAGACACCGAGAGCACAAGCAACTAAAGAAAAAAGAGATGATTTGGATTTCATCAGAACTGAAAACTTTGTGCTTCAAAGAACACCATATAAAAGTAAGAAGATAGATGGAGAAAAAATATTTGTAAATTCTATATGATAAGAAATTTAATAGATACACTGCTGGGGGCCATGGAAATTCCTGCAGTCACTTTTGAAAATAGCTTTCAGATCAGATCAGATCAGTCGCTCAGTCATGTCCAACTCTCTGCGACCCCATGAACCGCAGCACGCCAGGCCTCCCCTATCCATCACCAGCTCTCGGAGGTCACCCAGACTCACATTCATCGAGTCAGTGATGCCATCCAGCCATCTCATCCTCTGTCGTCCCCTTCTCCTCCTGCCCTCAATCCCTCCCAGCATCAGAGTCTTCTCCAATGAGTCAACTCTTCGCATCAGGTGGCCAAAATACTGGAGTTTCAGCTTGAGCATCATTCCTTCCAAAGAAATCCCAGGGCTGATCTCCTTCAGAATGGACCGGTTGGATCTCCTTGCAGTCCAAGGGACTCTCAAGAGTCTTCTCCAACACCACAGTTCAAAAGCATCAATTCTTCGGCGCTCAGCCTTCTTCACAGTCCAGCTCTCACATCCATACATGACCACAGGAAAGACCATAGCCTTGACTAGGCGAACCTTTGTTGGCAAAGTGATGTCTCTGCTTTTGAATATGCTATCTAGGTTGGCCATAACCTTCCTTCCAAGGAGTAAGTGTCTTTTAATTTCATGGCTGCAGTCACCATCTGCAGTGATTTTGGAGCCCAGCAAAATAAAGTCTGACACTGTTTCCACTGTTTCTCCATCTATTTCCCATGTAGTGATGGGACCAGATGCCATGATCTTCGTTTTCTGAATGTTGAGCTTTAAGCCAACCTTTTCACTCTCCACTTTCACTTTCATCAAGAGGCTTTTAGTTCCTCTTCACTTTCTGCCATAAGGGTGGTGTCATCTGCATATCTGAGGTGATTGATATTTCTCCCAGCAATCTTGATTCCAGCTTGTGTTTCCTCCAGTCCAGCATTTCTCATGATGTACTCTGCATATAAGTTAAATAAACATGGTGACAATATACAGCCTTGACGTACTCCTTTTCCTATTTGGAACCAGTCTGTTGTTCCATGACCAGTTCTAACTGTTGCTTCCTGACCTGCATACAGATTTCTCAAGAGGCAGATCAGGTGGTCTGGTATTCCCATCTCTCTCAGAATTTTCCACAGTTTATTGTGATCTACACAGTCAAAGGCTTTGGCATAGTCAATAAAGCAGAAATAGATGTTTTTCTGGAACTCTCTTGCTTTTTCCATGATCCAGCGGATGTTGGCAATTTGATCTCTGGTTCCTCTGCCTTTTCTAAATCCAGCTTGAACATCAGGAAGTTCACGGTTCACATATTGCTGAAGCCTGGCTTGGAGAATTTTGAGCATTACTTTACTAGCGTGTGAGATGAGTGCAATTGTGCGGTAGTTTGAGCACTCTTTGGCATTGCCTTTCTTTGGGATTGGGATGAAAACTGACCTTTTCCAATCTTGTGGCCACTGCTGAGTTTTCCAAATTTGCTGGCATATTGAGTGCAGCACTTTCACAGCATCATCTTTCAGGATTTGGAACAGCTCCACTGGAATTCCGTCACCTCCACTAGCTTTGTTCGTAGTGATGCTTTCTAAGGCCCACTTGACTTCACATTCCAGGATGTCTGGCTCTAGGTCAGTGATCACATCATCATGATTATCTGGGTCGTGAAGCTCTTTTTGTACAGTTCTTCTGTGTATTCTTGCCACCGCTTCTTAATATCTTCTGCTTCCGTTAGGTCCACACCATTTCTGTCCTTTATCGAGCCCATCTTTGCATGAAATGTTCCTTTGGTATCTCTGATTTTCTTGAATAGATCCTTAGTCTTTCCCATTCTGTTGTTTTCCTCTATTTCTTTGCATTGATCGCTGAAGAAGGCTTTCTTATCTCTTGCTATTCTTTGGAACTCTGCATTCAGATGTTTATATCTTTCCTTTTCTCCTTTGCTTTTCACTTCTCTTCTTTTCACAGCTATTTGTAAGGCCTCCCCAGACAGCCATTTTGCTTTTTTGCATTTCTTTTCCATGGGGATGGTCTTGATCCCTGTCTCCTGTACAATGTCACGAACCTCATTCCATAGTTCATCAGGCACTCTATCTATCAGATCTAGGCCCTTAAATCTATTTCTCACTTCCACTGTATAATCATAAGGGATTTGATTTAGGTCATACCTGAATGGTCTAGTAGTCTTCCCTACTTTCTTCAATTTCAGTCTGAATTTGGCAATAAGGAGTTCATGGTCTGAGCCACAGTCAGCTCCTGGTCTTGTTTTTGCTGATTGGATAGAGCTTCTCCATCTTTGGCTGCAAAGAATATAATCGATCTGATTTTGGTATTGACCATCTGGTGATGTCCATGTATAAAGTCTTCTCTTGTGTTGTTGGAAGAGGTTATTTGCTATGACCAGTGCATTTTCTTGGCAAAACTCTGTTAGTCTTTGCCCTGCTTCATTCCGTGTTCCAAGGCCAAATTTGCCTGTTACTCCAGTTATTTCTTGACTTCCTACTTTTGCATTCCAGTCCCCTATAATGAAAAGGACATCTTTTTTGGGTGTTAGTTCTAAAAGGTCTTGTAGGTCTTCATAGAACCGTTCAACTTCAGTTTCTTCAGCGTTACTGGTTGGGGCATAGACTTGGATTACTGTGACATTGAATGGTTTGCCTTGGAAATGAACAGAGATCATTCTGTCGTTTTTGAGATTGCATCCAAGTACTGCATTTCGGACTCTTTTGTTGACCATGATGGCCACACCGTTTCTTCTGAGGGATTCCTGCCCACAGTAGTGGATATAATGGTCCTCTGAGTTAAATTCACCCATTCCAGTCCATTTAAGTTCGCTAATTCCTAGAATGTCAACATTTACTCTTGCCATCTCTTGTTTGACCACTTCCAATTTGCCTTGATTCATGGACCTGACATTCCAGGTTCCTATGCAATATTGTTCTTTACAGCATCGGACTTTACTTCTATCACCAGACACATCTACAGCTGGGTATTCTTTCTGCTTTGGTTCCATCCCTTCATTCTTTCTGGAGTTATTTCTCCACTGATCTCCAGTAGCATATTGGGCCCTTACTGACCTGGGGAGTTTCTCTTTCAGTATCCTATCATTTGCAGTTCCTCAAGTTGCTAAACATACATGACCATGTGATGTTGCAATTCCACTCCTATGTACTCATCCAAGTGAAATAAAAACATGTACAAACAAAGTCTTGTACATGAAAGCTCATAGTAGCATCATTCAAAACAGCTAAGAAGTAGAAACAAAGTAAATGTCCATCTGCTGGTAAAACGTCTGTCTCCACAGTGAAATAATATACTGCAATGAACAGCAACAAAGTATTTTACACAGCACAGCATGGGTGAATCTTGAAAATATTATGCTAAGCTAAAGAATCAGGTCATGAAAGACCACGTATTGTATGATTCCGTTTACATTAAATCTCTAGAATAGTCAAATCTATAGTAAAAGAAAGTAGATTAATAATTATCAGGGTCTGGTTGGAGGCAGGAAAGGTTGTTCAAGAGCTCAAGATTGTTCATGAGCACAGAATTTCTTTTTATAATGGTGAGAATATTCTTGGGGTGAATTAATTGGTGTGAGAATACAAATGTTCACCCAGGTGCCCCCTAAAGTATCTGTGTACTTCCACAATGCTGTGAAAAAATTGGCTCCACGTCTCAGGCAGAAGACATGAGTAAATATGGAATTCAGTGTTTTTGGAGAAGGCGTCAAAATATTGTTATTCTTGGTAAGTGAAGAGTTTTCTTGGACTAATAGTGAATTGAAGAGAAAGAAGATGCTTAAAACAATGGAGGCTAACTAGGAAGATGCCTTGGGGTCAGCATTTATAACAACCACAGCTTTTTTTTTTTTTAAAATTAATTTATTTTATTTTTTAAATATAAATTTATTTATTTTAATTGGAGGCCAGTTACTTTACAATTTTGATGGATACTGTAAGTCTGGCTCAATGATAACTTCCTTAGGCTAATCCTCACCATTCCCACTTTTTCCAAATGCTGAGGAAGAATTGATGCTTTTGAACTGGGGTGTTGGAGAAGACTCTTGAGAGTCCCTTGGACTGCAAGGAGAGCCAACCAGTCCATCCTAAAGGAGATCATTCCTGGGTGTTCATTGGAAGGACTGTTGCTAAAGTATTGAAACTCCAATACTTTGGCCACTTCATGCGAAGAGTTGACTCATTGGAAAAGACTCTGATGCTGGGAGGGATTGGGGGCAGGAGGAAAAGGGGACAACAGAGGATGAGATGGCTGGATGGCATCACTGACTCGATGGATGTGAGTCTCAGTGAACTCCGGGAGTTGGTGATGGACAGGGAGGCCTGGTGTGCTGCGATTCATGGGGTTGCAGAGTCAGACATGACTGAGCGACTGATCTGAACTGAACTAAGGAGCTTCTAAACTGTCAATCCCCTCATTCTTAAGCTCTAAGCCACAGATAAAAATGCTCAAACTAGGACTAACTTCTTTGGGAAATATATAGTCAAAGCTTATGTCTATCTACTGGAATCTAATCCCCAGTAACCAACATTGCTTTTGTTTTACTGGCCAGCCTGCTCTGTAAATGAATGAAAAAATGCAAAAAAGTTGGAGGAAAAGAACACTTACCAACCAATCAAGTTTCTCTTATTGGGAAGGGAATCAGAGAAAGGTATTTAACTTTCTCTAAACTTAAAAGTCCTAGGAATGCTGAGGTCAGTTCTTTAGGGTATATTTAAAGATTAGGGTGTCTATTTATGTTTCAAAACATTTTAGGAACAAATATACTGAAGTACACAGTTCACCACTCTTGTACAATTGATCAACAATTGTGGCAGTCTTCCAATTATGATTAAGTGAAAATTGAATTCATTCAAATATTTGAATCTTTAAATAAAACAAAGCTTTGTTTGGAATGCCAAATAACTACCTCTATTTAAAAAAAAAATTTTACCCTCATTTCCTTATTTATTCAGAAAATATTTGAGTTTCTACAGTGTGCATTCCCCTATTCCAAATGACCCATATTTATGTTTTTATAAAATGTGTTTTTGAAGCATCATATGAAAAGCATTAGTGTCTCATGCGACAAATCACTCTACTAATCAAAGTATCATTTTCTAAACGTCAAGAAAATATTTCACTTGGATATTTAGCAAATGTCACATGGTAATGTAGAGGTGTCTAGTTTAAGGTGAGCATGATAAAGTCCTTTTGGGGCTGAAACAATTTGTCCTGTTGGTACATCCTTTTATTTTAAGCTAGAGATGATTACATTTTGAGGCCCATTACTACCCTGAGTAAGGTGAGGAATTTTGTATATTAATCTTATGGTAGTACCCCAAATCTTCACTAAATCCATAAGCTTATTCTCAAAGAAATATTTAATTTGCATGTGCTATCAGGTCTTCAGCACAGTTCAGTCACTCAGTCATGTCTGACTCTTTGTGACCCCATGGACTGCAGCACGCCAGTCTTCCCAGTCCATCACCAACTCCTGGAGCTTACTCAAACTCATGTCCATCGAGTTGGTGATGCCATCCAACGATCCCATCCTCTGTCGTCCCCTTCTCCTCCCACCTTCAACCATTCCCAGCATCAGGGTATCTTCCAATGAGTCCGTTCTGCATATCAGGTAGCCAAAGTATTGGAGTTTCAACTTCAGCATCAGTCCTTCCAATGAATATTCAGAACTGATACCCTTTAGGATTAACTGGTTGGAAATCCTTGCAGTTCAAGGGGCTCTCAAGAGTCTTCTCCAACAACACAGTTTAAAAACATCAATATTTGGTGCTCAGCTTTCTTTATAGTCCAACTCTCACATCCATACATGACTAATGGAAAAACAATAGCTTTGACTAGATGGACCTTTATTGGCAAAGTAACGTCTCTGCTTTTTAATATGCTGTCTAGGTTGATCATAGCTGTTCTTCCAAGGAAAAAGTATCTTTTAATTTCATGGATCAGTCACTATCTGCAGTGATTTTGGAGCCCACCCAAATAAAGTCTCTCACTGTTTCCAATGTTCCCCCATCTATTTGCCATGAAGTAATGGGACTGGATGCATGATGTAGTTTTCCGAATGTTGAGTTTTAAGCCAACTTTTTCCCTCTCCTCTTTCACTTTCATCAAGAGGCTCTTAAGCTCCTCTTCACTTTTGGCCATAACGGTGGTGACATCTGCATATCCAAGGTTATTGATATTACTTACTCCGTGCAATCTTGATTCCAGCTTGTGCTTCATCCAGTCCGGCATTTCGCATGATGTATTCTGCATATAAGTTACATAAGCAAGATGACCATATACAGCCTTGACATACACCTTTCCCAATTTGGAACCAGTCTATTGTTCCATGTCTGGTACTAACTGTTGCTTCTTGACTTGCATACAGATTTCTGAGGACACAGGTCAGGTGTTCTGCTATCCGCATCTCTTGAAGAATTTTCCACCATTTGTTGTGATCCACACAGTCAAAGGGTTTAGCAGAAGTAGATGTTTTTCTGAAACTCTTGCTCTTTCATTGATCCAGTGGATGTTGCCAATTTGATCTCTGGTTCCTCTGCCTTTTATAAATCTGGCTCAACATCTGGAAGTTCACAGTTCATGTACTGTTGAAGCCTGGCTTGGAGAATGTTGAGTATTAGTTTGCTAGCATGTGGATGAGTGCAATTGTGCGGTAGTTTGAGCATTCTTTGGCATTACCTTTCTTTAGGATTGAAATGAATACTGACCTTTTCCAGTTCTGTGGCCACAGTTGAGCTTTCCAGATTTGCTGGCATCTTGAGTGCACCACTTTCACAGCATGATCTTTTAGGATTTGAAATAGGTCAACTGGAATTCCATCACCTCTACTAGCTTTGTTCTTAGCGATGTTTCCTAAGGCCCACTTGACTTTGCATTCCAGGATATCTGACTCTAGGTGAGTGACCACATCATCGTGATTATCTGGTTCATTAAGATCTTTTGTGCATAGTTCTTCGGTGTATTCTTGCCCCTCTTCTTAATATCTTCTGCTTCTGTTAGATCCATACTATTTCTGTCTTTTATTGTGCCCATCTTTGCATGAAATGTTCCCTTGGTATCTCTAATTTTCTTGAAGAGACCTCTAGTCTTTCCCATTCTATTGTTTTCCTCTATTTCTTTGCACTGATCACTGAGGAATGTTTTCTATCTCTCCCTGCTATTATTTGGAACTCTGCACTCAGTTGGGTATATCTTTCTTTTTCTCCTTTGCCTTTAGCTTCTCTTCTTTCCTCAGCTATTTGTAATGCCTCATCAGACAACCATTTTGCCCTTTTGCATTTCTTTACCTTGGGGATGGTCTGAAAAATCCAGAGAGAATGAAGAGACAGAGCCAAAGTAAAAAAAAAAAAAATACAAAAACAACAAACAAAAAAACATAGTTGTTGTGTGACTGGTGATGGAAGTAAATTCCAAGGCTGTAAAGAGCAATGTTGCATAGGAACCTGAAATGTTAGGTCCATGAATCAAGATAATTGGAAGTGGTCAAATAGGAGATGGCAAGAATGAACATTTGCATTTTAGGAAAGAGTGAACTAAAATGGACTGGAATAGGTGAATTTAGCTCAGATACCATTATATACACTACTGTGGGCAAGAATCCCTTAGAAGAAATGGAGTAGCCATCATTGTTAACAAAAAAGTCCAAAATTCAGTATTTGGGTACAATCTCAAAAATGACAGAATGATCTCTGTTCATTTCCAAGGCAAACCATTCAATATCACACTAATCCAAGTCTATGACTCTACCAGTAATGCTGAAGAATCTTAAGTTGAACAGTTCTATGAGGACCTAAAAGACCTTCTAGAAACAATACCCCAAAAAGATGTCCTTTTCATTATAGGGGAATGGAATGCAAATGTAGGAAGTCAAGAGCTACCTGGAACAACAGGCAAGTTTGGCCTTGGAGTACAGAAGGAAGCAGGGCAAAGGCTAATAGAGTTTTGCCAAGAGAACACCCTGGTCATGAATATTCTTCCAACACCCTCTTCCAACAATACAAGAAAAGACTCAACCATGGACATCACCAGATGGTCGATACCGAAATCTGATTGATGAAATTCTTTGCAGCCAAAGATGGAGAAGCTCTATACAGTTAGCAAAAACAAGACCAGGAGCTGATTGTGGTTCAGATCATGAACTCCTTATTGCCAAATTCAGGCTTAAATTCAAGAAAGTAGGGAAAACCACCAGACCATTCAGGTATGACCTAAATCAAATCCCTTACAGTGGAAGTAGCAAATAGATTCAAGGGATTAGATCTGATAGACAGAGTGCCTGAAGAACTATGGAAGGAGGTTTGTGACATTGTACAGGAGGTTATTAGGTCTTAGAGTACGTGAAAATGGAATCTTCTGAGTTAGGCATGTTACTTACGTTTCATGCTTTCTCTAACTATTTTAAGGAAATAGTCATGAATTTATTTTAAAAGATAACCTACACACATTAAAGAGTACAGAGTGCATTCATTTTAAGTATACAGCTTGATATACATATTTTCTAGTCACATTTATATCTATTTTAAAAATATTCTCATTCTTCAGTCTCTCAAATCTCATTCTTCAGTCTCTCAAATTTACTCACATTTTATCATCCTGACTGCATTCATTCATTCATTCATTCAATGCATATTATTGAAGGCAAACATGTGCCAGAGACATGTAAACAACACATATAATGTTTATAGTATAGAAAAGCAATGGACAAACAACTACAATGAATAATAAAATTCCAGAAAGAGATAACTCTATGAAGAAAATAAAGTGAGGCAAGGTGAAATAGTGAGTAGATTGAGGATACCTGGCCAATTTTAGATGGAGTGACAAGTGAGGGATCGATAGCAATGCCCAGACTGCAGAAGAAGGAGCCACACAAAAGTCTGGAAAAGGATGTTCCAGGCAGTGGCAGTGTTCTGAGGTGGGAAAGCACTGACTTATGCAAGGAACATGAAGATCAAACAGGCTGGAATACAGCAGGAGAAGGGCACAGTGACCTATGGTGAGGTTAATTGGGCTGGGCCATCATGTGGTCTCTTGTCAGGATGGAGTTTGGATTTGTGTGGAAGTCCATTTGTATGGAACACAGGAAAGCTGTTAAGCTTAATGCAGGGGGTTGACATGATTTGATTTACATTTTTGGAAATTCACTTTGCCATGTGAAAAGCTGGAAACAGGAGGGCCAATTAGGAATCTATTTCAGTCTATTTCATGGTGGTTGGGTTAACGTGGAATAGGGATGGCAGTAGAGTCATTTTGGATGTGATCTGGACAAGAGGCAATAGGCCTTATTGAGGGATGGGATATAGTCACAGTGGCAAGTGGTGCTGAAGAAAGGAAGGAATTAGGGAGGTTTCCAGGGAGCCTTCTAATGGGGATGAAGGTGTTGCCATTTACTGAGACTGAGATTACAAAAAAAGGATAAATTTAGGAGACAGGACCAATATGGCCTGAACAGACGTTAGAAAAACTTCCTTAGTGATGTCTACCTTTGGGCATGTTTCTAGAAACTCATTCTAGACAAAAATCTTACTTACCAAAGCTGATCTAAAAGAAAAGAAAATTTTTAACAGATCTTCAAATCAAAGAAAACTCTGAAATGGTTTTCAACTTCTTAAAGAAAGGTTCAGGGCTCATACAAGTTTGAGAGGAATTCTGTCAAATGTAATGTAAAATCAATTTTACATTAATAATTAGAAATAAAAATGAAATGACCAAGTTCCTTATTAAAAGCCTGACAAAGCTAACATAAACAAAAAACAGACCACTGACTGCTGAATATATATATATATATATATATATATATATGTATAAATGTCTTAGAAAGAATAGTAGCATTTTGAGCTAGAGAGGGCAATAGTAATTAAATATTACTTCTCATAGCAGTAGTGGTAATCTAATGCTGATCAAGTGTTTATTCTGCATCAGACATATTTTCATATAATATTCAGATAGGAAGACAATATTAAAAAGAATATTGGAAAAAATATTTGACAGATAAAGAGAAAGGTTGATATTTTTAGTGTAAATAGAGACCTTACATATCAATATAGTGGAAAAATAATCAGTAAAAGCACAAAAACGTAGGTATAAGGATGCTATGACAAACCTATACAGCTAGACACTGTGTTAAAAAGCAGACACATCACTTTGCCTACAAAGGTCCTAATAGTCAAAGCTATGGCTTTTCCAGTAGTCATGTACGGATATGAGAGCTGGACCATAAAGAAGGCTGAGTGCCAAAGAACTGATGCTTTCAAACTGTGGTGCTGGAGAAGAATCTTGAGAGTCCCTTGGACAGCAAGGAGATCAAACCAGTCAGTTCTAAAGGGAATCAACTCTGAATAATCATTGGAAGAATTATTGCTGAAGCTGAAGCTCCAACACTTTGGCCACCTGATGCGAAGAGCTGACTCACTGGAAAAGACCCTGATGCTGGGAAAGACTGAGGGCAGAAGGAGAAAGCGGTGGCAGACACAGAGATGGTTAGATAACATTACTGACTCAACACACATGAATTTGAACAAATTCCAGGAGATAGTGGAGGACGCAGGAGATTGGCATGCTGTAGCCTGTGGGGGTCACAAAGAGTTGGCAATGACTTAGCAACAGTGATGCAATGACTTCACTTGTGGAGAATTAGTCAATTAATCTAGTAAATTAAATCTGTAGGCTGGAATACTAGGCAGCCTTTAAATTGGTACTGATAATATGGAAGAACACTTCCTGCTAAGGGAAATATGATATGCTAAGGGGAAAGCAGGTTTCAAACTGGAATAGTTGTGCATTATTAACTGTAGTCTGTGTGTGCACGTGTGCTCTGTGCTCACAAGATACAGTGGATGTTATTTCTTAGTTGTGAAGATTCAGGAAAATTGTTTTCTATTGTTTATATTTGTCTCTATAATATTTCTAATATATAAATTATAATATTTCTAATATAAAATATATTTTTATATTAGAGATAAATAAATAGACAGTTGGGAGGTTTATATAATAAAATGTTAATTTAAGACTTAATCTTTGTTTTTCACTCTAAGTGAATCTTCATAAGATTTTTTTTATTTACTGAAAAAATCTCCTAATGAAACTGATATATGTTCAGTAGCTAACAAATTCTTGATCCGCAAAAGATAATACTTCAAGAATTTTATGATGCATAACTGCAGGGGACACTCTGAGAGCATATCATAAAAGATAACATCTATATTAGAGTCCTTAAAGACAATAAAAACAAGGAAGGTCCTACTCTACAGCACAGTGAGTGAACTACATTCAGCAGGCTGTGATAAATCACTATGGAAAAGAATATTAAAAATTAAAACAAGTGGATTCCATAAGGAATAAAACTGTACTCATGGAATATATATAAATGTTTATATAATTGCTTTACAGTATCAGAAGGCGGGTCCTGTAGAACATTTTCTGAAATTAAATTTTTAAAGCCTCATTTTTATCCTTTCTGCCTCTTTTCTAATCCTCATGCTAACTATGATAAGGAACAAAAAATTTCCCTTGTTCTGTTTATAGTTCAAAATACTGTTTGACTTGTGAAGAAATTCTAGTAAGAAAATTTCCATGGACAGCACTCAGATCAGTTTTATGAATAGTCTATGTTCTACTGTAGCAAACTTACTACAGAAAGTTAGTTTAATTACTCAGAAAACTTTAGTAATCATTCAGTTAAACTGTATCACATGTTTAGAAAAAATATTAAAATTATGATATATCCCATTTCAAATGATTATGGGTTAGAGAATTTTTTAATCTCTAGGTTTATGGCCTAGATTGGCATAACTAAGCAGTTGCATTGCAAAGTGCTTTCATTTTTATTGTATCTTTTAAAAACTGTGGTAAGAGTCACATAACAAAATTAGCTATTTTTTAAGGTGAAGAGTATATCATGAGAAACACTGGACTGGAAGAAGCACAAGCTGGAATCAAGATTGCTGGGAGAAATATCAATCACCTCAGATATGCAGATGACATCACGCTTATGGCAGAAAGTGAAGAGGAACTAAAAAGCCTCTTGATGAAAGTGAAAGTGGAGAGTGAAAAAGTTGGCTTAAAGCTCAACATTCAGAAAATGAAGATCATGGCATCCGGTCCCATCATTTCATGGCAAATAGATGGGCAAACAGTGGAAACAGTGTCAGATTTTATTTTTGGGGCTCCAAAATCATTGCAGATAGTGACTGCAGCCATGAAATTAAAAGACACTTACTCCTTGGAAGGAAAGTTATGACTAACCTAGATCACATATTCAAAAGCAGAGACATTACTTTGCCAACAAAGGTTCATCTAGTCAAGGCTATGGTTTTTCCTGTGGTCATGTATGGATGTGAGAGCTGGACTGTGAAGAAGGCTGAGCACCGAAGAACTGATGCTTTTGAACTGTGGTGTTGGAGAAGACTCTTGAGAGTCCCTTGTACCGCAAGGAGATCCAACCAGTCCATTCTGAAGGAGATCAGCCCTGGGATTTCTTTGGAAGGAATGATGCTAAAGCTGAAACTCCAGTATTTTGGCCACCTCATGCGAAGAGTTGACTCATTGGAAAAGACTCTGATGCTTCGAGGGATAGGGGGCAGGAGGGGAAGGGGACGACAGAGAATGAGATGGCTGGATAGCATCACTGACTCAACAGACATGAGTCTGAGTGAACTCCGGGAGTTGGTGATGGACAGGGAGGCCTGGCGTGCTGTGATTCATGGGGTCGTAGAGTTGGACACGATTGAGAGACTGAACTGAACTGAAGGTGAAGAATTCGGTGATATTTAGTACATTTGCAATGTTACACAACTGTTAACCTCTAATTAGCTCTAAAACATTTTTGTCACCCCAGAATAAAACCTAGTCTTCTAAGTAGTTGAAATTGGTGACTTTTACTTGTCCAACATAAATGGTCCTGAGGAAACCAAAACTGAAAGAGACATATGTATTCCTTTGTTCACTGCAGCACTATTTGCAATAGCTAGAACATGGAAGCAACCTAGATGTCCAACAACAGATGAATGGATAAAGAAGTTGTGGTACATATACACAATTGAATATTACTCAGCCATAAAAAGGAACACATTTGAGTCAGTTCTAATCAGGGGGATGAACCTAGAACCTATTATACAGAGTGAAGTAAGTCAGAAAGAGAAAGATAAATATCATATTTTAACTCATATATACAGAATATAGAAAAATTATTTACAGGGCAGCAATGGAGAAACAGACATAGAGAATAGACTTATGGACATGGGGAGAGGGGAGGAGAGGGTGAGATGTATGGAGAGAGTAACATGGAAACTTACATTACCATATGTAAACTAGGTAGCCAACAGGAATTTGCCGTATGGCTCAGAAAACTCAAACAGGGGCTCTGTATCAAAGAAGAGGGGTGGGATGGGGAAGGAGATAGGAGGGAGGTTCAAAAGGGAGGGGATATATGTATACCTACAGCTGATTCTTGCTGAGGTTTGACAGAAAACAGCAAAAATCTATAAGGCAACTATCCTTCAATAAAAAATATATTAAAAAAATACACACTGGATTTTGAAAACACTACAAAAAAGAATATAAAATACCCACTAATTATTTAAAAAATAGTTACATGCTGAAATGATATTTTGGATATGCTAGGTTAAATAAAATATCAAAATTTTAAAAAAAGAAAAGTGAAAGCTGCTAATTCTAAACGATAGAATTATTGGTTAGTATCAAGTTGAAACAAGTATGTATTAGTGCAAAAGTGGCTCTCAAACTTTTATGTGCATCAGAATCACTTACAGGGTTTGTTAATACACATTGCTGATCCCCATCCCAGGAGTGTGATTCAATAAGGTGAGACCTGAGATCTAGAAGATGCTGGTCTGGGGATCAAAATTTGATACCAGTGACCTATGAATTCAGAAACAGTTGAACTGACCAACTTTGACTCTTGTTTCAGTGTTTAAGACTGCCTCCTCTTCGTAGAAAGAGCAAATGGCCCAGTTGGAGCCAGTTGGTGATGCTAAAACCCACCATCAGGGATAGCTCAAAAGCTATCTTGGGAGTTCCGCTTCAGGGAAAGTGCAAATGTTAACTTGATTTTGGACTAGAGCCACTTTGAAAACCTTAAACATTGGGCTTAATCATAGATTTAGAGGAATGTATACCAAAAAAAGGGCACTTGATTCTTGAAATGTATTTTTAGTGACAAGTTCCTTTCGTAGTGAGTTAAGTCAATGAGCAAAAATATAAAAAATAAACAAGAGCATCTGGAATATTTCAGTTTTTCAAAATAAGTGAGAATCAAAATTTCTTTCTTGCTAGAGCTGCTGCTGCTGCTGCTAAGTCTTTTCAGTCATGTCCGACTCTGTGTGACCTCATAGATGGCAGCCTACCAGGCTCCTCCATCCCTGGGATTCTCCAGGGAAGAACACTGGAGTAGGTTCTTGCTAGAGCACTTATCCTGTTTTCGATAGACAATAAATCTTTCATTCTTTATGGTTTCAGAGTTCTTAATACAGTTCAAATGATCCTACAATACAAACAATGTAGTGCTTTAACAGTGAGTTTTTTATATCTGGGGTGTTTGAAGCCAAGTTGTGCTATGGACAAAAAAAACAAAGCAAAAGCTATATGCTGGACCTCTAATGGGGGATTTAACTATTTTTGGAGCCCGGTTCCCCAACAGGCAAGCCTTTAGAAAAATTCTACTGCTTGGGAAGAGCAAGAAAAGATCGCAACTGAGATACCAGCTTTAAACTGTTCACTTCACTTTTAGAAGCCAAAGACATTAAGTTCTTTTTTTAAAAAGCAAGGCCTACATATTTAACACTACTGTAATTAATGTAGTGTAACTCACAGCACACAGGTTTTCTAAATCATCAAGAACAATAGATCAAGAGAACAATTAAGCATAATTTCTAAGCTTCTTTAAAGACTCTCTCTGTTTGCCCTTTCAGCAATGGAAGCTTTTCTGTTAATATTCTTTGACCTGAATGCATTCCTCTATTAGAATTCTAAAAATTTTGATTTGGTTTCAGCTAGAATCCATAACCTCTGATTAATGGTTGTGTATTACACATTTTGTAGATAAAATACTTTTGGACAGGGATAGGTAAGTCTATTCATGTTAATTCACCATTGACATTCAGTGTTTAATTGAATTTTCAGAAGTGATGATATTCCTGGCATTTCAGTAAACCCTTTTTAATTAGTATCTCCAACCCTCTTTAAATGCCATTTTGTAGTTTATATACCTCCTTTAACTTAAGGCTGTTTAAGGTCTCTTCTAAGAAGCCTTCTTCTGTGATTTGCCAGTCAAATTTGCCTTTGTCTACTTAAAAAAAAATCCTCAAAATTTGGTATCAAACACTGTCCTTTATATAGAACATCCATATGGATATTAGAAAACTGTGCTTTGTCTTTTATGATCAGTTTTCAAACGAGTTTCATCAGACAAATTGAATTCTTATCTTAGAAAAGGTGATGCCCCACTTGAAAATGTGTTTACAATTAAAAAAATTGTTTATGTGGACCATTTTTAAAATCTTCATTGAATTTCTTACAATACTGCTTCTATTTTTTCTTTTTATTTGTTTTGGCTATGAGGCATGTGGGATCTTAGCTCCTTGACCAGGGAATGAACACATACACCTTGGATTAGAAGGGAACGTCTTAACCACTGGACTGGCAGGGAAGTCCCTAAAATGTGTCTTTTAGGGAATGTGAAATTAGATGAACTTCAGGTCTCCTTAAAGTTGAACTCATGTAGTTGTAGGAGATTAAATAGTAGTAGCAATGGTGGTAGAGCTGGAAAAAGGGAAGGAGGGTGAGAGAAATAAATAGAACCATGAAAGTAACAAGTTTTTTAGAACAAACCTTGTCTCAAAGTAAGGGGACATCACATCAGTTAACATAAGGAGGTTTAGATGACTTGTCATTTCAAACTTGGCTCTCCATCAACATCTAAAAGCTTTCCAACAAATATGGAAGCTTCCACTTTATTCTGATACAAAGGAAACTAGCTCGAGTCATCTGGTTTAGAAATGACCCCCTGGGTGAGTTTGGCTTTGCCCCATTGTTGTTGTTCAGTTGCTCAGTCCTGTCTGACACTTTATGACCCCAGGAATGTAGCACACCAGGCTTCCCTGTCCTTTACCATCTCCTGGAGCTTGCTCAAACTCATGTCCATTGCGTCAGTGATGCCATCCAACCATCTCGACCTCTGTCATCCCCTTTTCTTCCTACCTTCAATCTTTCCCAGCATCAGGGTCTTTTCCAATGAGTCAGCTCTTCACATCAAATGGCCAAAGTATTGGAGCTTCAGCTTCAGCATCAGTCCTTCTAATGAATATTCAGGATTGATTTCCTTTAGGATCAACTGGTTGGATCTCCTTGCTGTCCAAGGGAGTCTCAAGAGTCTTCTCCAACACCACAGTTTAAAAGCATCAATTCTTTGGTACTTAGCCTTCTTTATGGTCCAACTCTCACACCCATACTTAACTACTGGAAAAATCATAGCTTTGACTAGATGAAACTTTTTCCAAAAGGACAAGCAAACTTGGTTTCAATTGCTTTTTTTGTGTGTGTGAAATTATTTTGGTGGAGATTGAAGTGGTTATGTGAAATCTTACAATTTCAAAAGTGACTTAAAAAGTCACTTGATTCAACATTTCTGTTTTACAGTCATGGACTGGAACATTCAGCAATGTTTAATAATTAGTCCATGGCCACCCTGCTCGGGAAAACTAGAACTCTAGACCTCTGACTTCATGTGCAACTTGTTTCTTGGGTTTTAATTATTATGTTACATACACAAATGCCAGTATAAGCAATTCTGTATTACTACTCCACTAATTTGAAAAATTTACAACCTCAGGTAAGAGTGTTATTAACTAGGACACAATGGTGACAAATGTCGTTGTTGTTGTTCAGTTGCCCAGTTGTGTCCAACTCTTCCCAACCCCATGGACTGCAACATGCCATGGGACACAATGGTGAAAATGTACAACTATGTTATTTCTCCCCCATGCAAGCTTGCAAGATGAGTGCAAGTACTCTCAAAAATAGAAAGAGAAATTAGAAAATAGAAAAACAAAAGACTCCTGAGGTCTTCAATAAGGGGTGTCTCTGCTGTGAGGTTTATTTTGCTACTTCATGTTTGTTTTTTTCCTAACTCCTTGAAATGCCATGGAGTTCTCCCTTGGATGGGCTGGAATATATATATATATATATATATATATATATATATATATATATATTATTATTTTTTTTTTTTTTTTTTTTTCTTCAGTCACACAGGATCTTATTTCCCCAACCAGGAATCAAATCTGTACCCCTTATATTGGAAGTGTGGAGTCTTAACCATTGGATCTTCAGGGAAGTCCTGGAATACATTCTCGTTGGAATCCCCCCTTACTTGAACCACAATGATATTATTATATAAGAAAGAATAGAATTAAACTACCACACTCCCTCTCGGAGCCTTGGCAGGGTACACAGTAAAAACAGTGCTGTGCATGGTCAGATAATTGTTTTAGTTTCTACCAATTAATAATAACCCAACTCATTTAGTATAAGCCCTAGGAGAATTCTCTATTGGTAATGCTCAGAGCTAAGTGGATCCTTCATCATTCCCCTTTTGGAGTTCCCAAAAGTTTTTATATTTGATAGCTTTGACATTAGTCTTCTAAAATAGCAAAGAAAGCAGATCACTTTTTGTTCTTAAAATTTTGGCACAGTTTTAAAAACTATATAATGCTTTTGTGAAGTAAAAATACTTTCATCTACTAAAAGATATTTTTAGGCCTGCAAATTTAATAAAAATATCATCATTATATAACTTCTGAAAGCTCATCCTCTACACTTTTATGAACTCCTAAACTAAAACATACCATGTGATGCTGAAGACATATGTCTCAAAGATTCCACAGTGTGTTTATATGAGGGTCTCCGTGTTTATAGCTCAGACTTTTGAGTTAATATCATGGTTCTGGATTTTTGGACTCACAAATTAAATTTGTGAGTGCTGTTTGCTTAAAAGGTATAGAGGGAAACTTAAATTGCTCTTAATCTAATTTTCATCAAAACAAATATTGCAACAAATGTGAAAAGGAGACCTATAGAACCTGCAAATTTAATATTACAAGTTTTTCCTATTTGAGAGTGATCACTAGGGTCTATCGCACATTGGGATTTGTCATGGTGAGTACTAGACTATACAAGGCCATCAGGGAGTAGGGAAATTAGCAAACCTGGCCTAGCCAATGGCCCACCATCTGCTTTTAAAGGCAAATTTCCTTTTCTACTCTGTTTCATGTTGATAAGAAATCTTCCATCATTACATTTAGTTGTTTAACATGTTTTCTTTGTGAAAAATGTGCCTAGAGTAAAAGTCAAAGACTGAGATTGGTGAAATAATCCAGAAAGTTGACTCTTCAGACACATCTTCTGTGACATCAAGAACATGTCAATTCTGTAAGTCATACTGCTTTTCCAAAAGTCAGACGGTGGAAACAATATCATAAAATGTCTTTGACCCAGTTTAATTGATGTGATTAATCAATGAGGCATGTTTATTCACTAGGTCTGCACGCATTCAGCAGGGGGGGTTAATTGAATCTGGGGGTGCTGAGCTGGGTGCTAGAGTGGATTGAAATACAGTATTGAATAAGACATGATTCCTTCTCTCAAGGAGTTTTTACAATGTGGCAGGAAATATAAAATGTGAAAACCATGAAGAAGTATTAACAAACTGTCAAATTTGCATAGAGAGGAAGCAATAAATTTGATTCAATAGGAACTGGAAATAAGAGGTAGTGTGCAAATTTGAATTTAAAGAATGGAGAATATTGAACACATGGAGCTGTCAAGAAGCAGGAGATGTTAAGGAGCAGGGTTGCCTCAAGTTTCGGAAACAGTGGAGGTAATACTTAAACAAAATAGTATGAGGACTCAGAGGATAAGGACTTAGCTTGGCATTCTCAGGTCAGTTCAGTTCACTTGCTCACTTGTGTCTGACTTTTTGCCACCCCATAGACTGCAGCACGACAGGCCTCCCTGTCCATCACCAACTCCTGGAACTTACTAAAACTCATGTCCATCTAGTCAGTGATGCCATCCAACAATCTCATCCTCTGTTGTCCCTTCTCCTCCCAGCTTCAATCTTTCCCAGCATCAGGGTCTTTTCCAATGAGTCAGTTCTTCACATCAGGTGGCCAAGGTATTAGAGTTTCAGCTACAGCATCCGTCCTTCCAATGAATATTCAGGACTGATTTTCTTTAGGAGTGACTGGTTGGATATCTTTGTAGTCCAAGGGACTATCAAAAGTCTTCTTCAACACGAAGTTCAAATGCATCAATTTTTCAGCGCTCAGCTTTATTGGTAGTCCAACTCTCATATCCATCCATGACTACTGGAAAAACCATAGCTTTGACTAGATGGACCTTTGTTGGTAATGTCTCTGCTTTTTAGTAGGCTCTCTAGGTTGGTCATAGCTTTTCTTCCAAGCTTCTAAATGCAAGCGTCTTTTAATTTCACCACTGCAGTCACCATCTGCAGTGATTTGGGAGCCCAAGAAAATAAAGTATGTCACTGCTTCCATTGTTTCGCTATTTGCCATGAAGTGGTGGGACTGGATGCCATGATCTTAGTTTTCTCAATGTTGAGGTTTAAGCCAACTTTTTCACTGTCCTTTTTTACTTTCATCAAGAGCCTCTTTAGTTCTTCACTTTCTGCCATAAGGGTGGTGTCATCTGCATATCTGAGGTTATTGATATTTCTCTTGGCAATCCTGATACCAGTTTGTGCTTCCTCCAGCTCAGCGTTTCTCACGATATACTCTGTATATAAGTCAAATAATCAGGGTGACAGTATACTACCTTGAAATACTCCTTTCCTGATTTGGAACCAGTCTGTTGTTCCACATCCAGTTATAACTGTTGCTTCTTGACCTGTGTACAGATTTCTCAAGGGGCAGGTCAGGTGGTCTGGCATTCCCATCTCTTGAAGAATTTTCCACAGTTTGTTGTGATTCACACAGCCAAAGGCTTTGGTGTAGTTAATAAAGCAGAGGTAGATATTTTTCTGGAACTCTCTTTTTTTTGATGATCCAGTGGATGTTGGATCTCTGGCTCATCTGCCTTTTCTAATCCAGCTTGGACATCTGGAAGTTCACGGTTCATGTACTGTTGAAGCCTGGCTTGGAGAATTTTGAGCATTAGTTTACTAGCGTGTGAGATGAATGCAATTGTGTGGTAGTATGAACATTCCATAAGGTTTTGTATGTCTTCATAGAACCATTCAGCTTCAGCTTCTTTAGCATTACTGGTTGGGGTATAGACTTGGATTACTGAGATACTGAATGGTTTGCCTTGGGAGATCATTCTGTAATTTTTGAAATTTCATCTAAGTATTGTATTTTGGATTCTTTTGTTGACTAGGATGGCTACTCCATTTCTTCTAAGGGATTCCTGCCCACAGTAGAAGACATAATGGTCATCTAAGTTCAATTCACCCATTCCGGTCCATTTTAGTTCGCTGATTCCTAGAATGTCGATGTTAACTCTTGCCATCTCCTGTTTGACCACTTCCAATTTGCCTTGATTCATGGAACTAATATTCCAGGTTCCTATGCAGTATTGCTCTTTACAACATCGGACTTTACTTCCATCACCTGTCACATCCACAACTGGGTGTTGTTTTTTCGTTGGCTTCTTATCTTCATTCTTCCTGGAGTTATTTCTCCACTCTTCTCCAGTAGTATATTGAGACCCTACAGGCCAACAAAGTTCATCTTTCAGTGTCATACCTTTTTACCTTTTCATACCAAGATGGAGGAACAGGACGGGGAGACTACTTTCTCCCCCACAAATTCCTCAAAAGATCATTTGAATGCTGAGCAACTTCCACAAAACAACTTCTGAACACTTACAGAGTACACCAGGCAACCAGAAAGGCAGCACATTCTCTTTGAAAGGAGATGGGACAAAATATAAAAGACAAAAAGAGAGACAAAAGAGAGACAGAAACCTGTCCTGGGGAGGAAGTTGTGAAGGAGCAGTTTCCACACAGTAGGAAACCCTTTAACAGGCGGGTCTGTGGGGAGTTTTGGAATCTCAGAAGGCAACATAACTGGAAGAAAAAACAAAAAACCAACATAATACACAGCTAACCAAAACTGCAGAAAAGAGAAATTTCCTGTGAAAGACTATAACCTAACAACTTAATGTGCAGCCTGGCCCACTCACAGAACAAAGGACTGTGTGACTACCAAAGAAGAGCTAGCAGGCTGGGTACTGGCCCCTCCCCACAGAGACACAGGCTTACGACAGCCAGAGTCAGAAGGCAAGGGAGTGCTATAATCTCAGCCCCAGAGAGGACATCTTCCAGCAAACTGTGAGCAGGCTCCCAGCTTCTAACCACATATTCCTGAGATCCTGGATGGTTGATATCATCCAGGAGGACAGTAGCCTGAGATCAGCTCCCCAGAGGAGACATACAGCACACCAGAGATGGTGCTTTCATGGCACACTGGGAAACTGAGTGGCCAGGACCTGGGAAGTGATTAAGACACATGGCCCACCTGGGACAGTGCACTTGCCAAGCACCTGGTTGTCTGAGCTGCTCAGAGCTGGGAAGGCACCAAACGCATGCCCAACCCACAGAGACTGAGCCAAAAGTGTGTCTGAGTGCCTCCTGTGGAGGTACGGGTCAGCAGTGGCCTGCTGCAGGGGCTCCGGGTGCAACAGACCTGCAAGGGTATGGCATAAGCTCTCTTGGAGGAGGTTGCTATTAACCCCACCATAGAGCCAGCAGAACTTACACAGGACTGGGGAAATAGACTCTTGGAGAGCACAAACAAAACCTTGTGAGCACAAGGACCCAGGAGAAAGGTGTAGTGACCACACAAGAGACTGACCCAGACTTGCCCACAAGTGTCCAGGAGTCTCTGGGAGAGGCGTGGGTCAGCAGTGGCCTGCTACAGGGTCAGGGGCACTGAGTGCAGCAGTGCATGCATAGGACCTTTTGAAGGAGGTGCCATTATCTTCATTACCTTCACCATAGTTTGGCCTCAGGTCAAGCAACAGAGAGGGAACACAGCCCCACCCACCAACCAAAAAAAATTGGATTAAAGATTTACTGAACATGGCCCCACCCATCAGAACAACACCCAGTTTCCCCCTCAATCAGTCTCTCTCATCAGGAAGCTTCCAGAAGCCTCTTATCCTTCTCCATCAGAGGGCAGACAGACTGAAAACCACAATCTCAGGAAACTAACCAATCTGATCACATGGATGACAGCCTTGTCTAATTCAATGAAACTATGAGCCATGCTGTGTGGGGCCACCCAAGACGGACGGGTCATGGTAGAGAGTTCTGACAAAATGTGGTCCACTGGAGAAGGGAATGGCAAACCACTTCAGTATTCTTGCCTTGAGAAGCCCAGGAACAGTATGAAAATTCAAAAACTTGGCATTCTACGTGGTGACAATTCACCCAAGACTTGAGGTAAAGGAAAAGAACTGAAATCAAGAAAGGTAAAAACTTGGTAGTTCTAAAAAGATGTACAATATGATTAAAGGTATGGAGACATGAACCAACATGGTATACCAGAAATTAGACACTGCTGGGTTGTAATGGAGTAAAATGAGTATACTGCTACTGCTAAGTCACTTCAGTCGTGTCCGACTCTGTGCGACCCCATAGACGGAAGCTCACCAGGCTCCCCTATCCCTGGGATTCTCCAGGCAAGAACACTGGAGTGGGTTGCCATTTCCTTCTCCAATGCATGAAAGTGAAAAGTGAAAGTGAAGCCGCTCAGTCGTGTCCGACTCTTAGCGACCCCATGGACTGCAGCCTACCAGGCTCCTCCGTCCATGGGATTTTCCAGGCAAGAGTACTGGGGTGGGGTGCCATTGCCTTCCCCAAAAATGAGTATACAGCACCATGCAAAGAGAAGAGGTTGTACTTTTTTCCCACTCCTTCTCATCCTGAACAACTGTGCAAGAGGCTGGTCTAAGGATGAGTCAAACAGTGATGTCTTTTGAGGTGTGCATATTTAAGTTAGTAAACTTGAGGAGTGGCAATGGAGTCTATCCCTTATGGCCTTTGCTCATATGATGGTATGGTGGCCCTGGCTTGAGGTGTGACTTACCTCTGGCAGCTAAGAGATTATGAAAGGATCTAGATTTGGGTCCTACAATTTGCAGATATACATCCAGAACAAAAGTGCTAAGAGTCTGGGATGTATTTTGCTCCAGAAAGTGGGCAAAATCTCCAAGGATCACATTGAGACTGTGACTATCACATGGGTAAGGGTGCCCAGTGGGGATGATGAGAGGGTGAGCTCTTCCAAGTAGCAAAAGGCTAATGAGTCTTGAGATAATGGTGGATGAAAGAGATGTTTGAAATAGGCAATGAAAGGTTACTATGACTTACTTGGCCTAGTATTAAGGGAAACAATTATTCCACAGATAAATGACAATCTAGAAAAATCTACAGTGTAAGGTCAGATGGTGGTTGCTTTCAGTGGGGAGATAATTGAGGGAGCTTTCTGGAGTACTAGAAATGTTCTATATCTATATAAGTGATGATTGTGTATGTGTATATGTCTATAAATTTATCAAGACATACCGCTAAGATTTAGTCACTATACTCAATGTAAGTTATACCCTAATAAAATATAAAATTTAAGAAGGTGAAGTCCCTCAGTCATGTCCAACTCTTTGTGACCCCATGGACTGTCCACCTACCAGGTTCCTCCATCCAAAATTTAAGAAAGAGGAAACTAAAGACGAGATATTCACAATTTCTGGTCCTGAATCCTACTGCTGATATGATTTATATATTTCCATATTTATAGAATTCCTATTTGGAATGGATCAAGGCATCCTGCCAGTTACTATTCCTTCATATTTTGGATATCATCAAATTTTGCCACTTGTTTATAATCCTTATATGATCTACCCATGTTTTAAAAATACGTGTTACTTTTTAGAAAGTTATTCAAAATGATTCTTATTAATAAACTAATTCCAGAAGTGTTCTTCCTGCAGTTAATTTACAAATGCAGATGGAAACGAATATTATTTTTCACTGCTAAAGTGCTTCATTTCATTTCTCTAAGGTCTTTGTATTTTGCCCCGGAAACACTCATTTAAATGCAGGTGTGAGGATGCATAAGCTTCTTAGCAGTGACTCAGAGTGCTGACAGACCCCTTTTTATGATTTTTCCAGACGGAGAGGAATGGTTCAGCATGTTAAGTAGCTACAGATGGTATAATTCAGCCCTTAATGGCTGCTCCACGTGATTGCCTATTGCCACTAAATTGCTCTACCTTAAATGTCATGCGAATACACTGGAGTTTCATTTCTCCTTCTCTCAACTTAGTTAAAGAAAGGAGGATCCAAAGTTCAAAATGCAAAATTGAAAACTCCCCTCAAAAACATTTTGAGGTTACTACTAGATATGTACAGAGGAAGGAGGGAGAATTACAAATGAGATTCCAGAAAGCTCAAGAATCAAAGGGATGTTCTTTGAATGAGATATACCAGAGATCATATGTTCATTCAGTGGAGGTTCTTCTAGACTGGGTATGATAAGTCATGTTCCCTAAAAGCAGAGCCTAAAATGGGGAGTCTCTTATGCTGTTTTTCAGATTCTTTTCCCTTATAGGTTATTAAAAATTTTAATTAGAGTTCCCTGTGCTGTACAGTAAGTCCTTGTTGGTTATCTGTTTTATATATAGGAGTTACATATGTTAATCCCAGACTCCTAATTTATTCCGTGCCTCTTTCCCCTTTGGTAACCATAAGTTTGTTTTCTATGTCTGTGGCTCTATTTTTGTTTTGTAAATGGGTTCATTTGTATCCTTTTTAAAAGATTTTATATATAAATGATATCATATGATGTTTGTCTTTCTCAGTCTGGCTTACTTCACTGAGTATGAAAATCTCCAGGTCAAGATGGGAACTCTTAAGCCAGTGATTTTTTAAAAGAGACTTGGGAAGAAACACATAAGGAAATATGAGAAGCAAGATGGGGAAGGGGAAGCAGGTGAGCAAGGATGTGATTTCATCTGTGACTAGTCTCAACATGATCCCAGAGGGAGTACTGGCACACACAGTGTACCAGTGTTGTCCCAGCTTGTGGCAGGAGGTCTGACCTTGGATGCTACTCCTATGAATCAATCTTTGGCTACAGGCCACCACTGGGTGCAGGATATTGCCATCCATGCATTTCTAGGCAAGGTAGCTCCCGTCAGCTGAGGACAGTTCTCAGATGAAGGGAGTGGCTAAGAGTTGCTGGCAGCCAGGACACACAGCATCTGGAGGATAGAGGCACTGCCTTAGGAAAGGGATGGTGTGGAGCACCAGCTGCACCTCCATTGACTGAGCCCATGATGCAACGTCTGCCACACTTTTTCAACTCAGCTTTGGGCAGTGGTGTGCTCGTAAACGTTTAAAACCCAGTTCTTGGGTGGCCCCGATTTGTAGTACTATTTGTCAATTTCTAGCATAGGAATTCTACCAGCATAGCCAATTCTGACCTATCAGCCTGACTCCCTAAATATGGAATTGGGAAGAAATGAGCAGAATTAGCTCTTGTGAGCTAATGTGAGTTGGTACCAGCATGACTCTGGCTTACAGCATTCACATTTTATTCCTTATCCTGCCAAATCAAGATTCATGGTCTTTGGAACTGAATGGTAGCTGACATACAGAAGTTTGGAAGAGTCTAGATCTCTCTAATCCAGATTTCTGAATTCAGGTGGTATAGCAAAGCAGACCTGAGGGTAACCAGCCATCCTTGTTTACCTGGGTTATCTCAGTTTTGGCACAGAAACTTTCTCTTGCATTCCAGGGTAACTCCTCAATCCTGGACAGGCAACCTTGGTTAGTGGGCCACTCTAGCATTCCCCATAAAGTGCTATATGTTTTAATATTGTTCTTTCTGATTGCCCATAGTAATTGTCTATATTATGTATTATATTATTTTTTTTTTTTTAGCTATTCTGATGAAAAGTTCATCTCAGTTATTTGAACTCAAGATAGTAATTTCTATTTATTATATAATACATAATATTTATGTATTATGTATTTAGCTCTATTCTGATGAAAAGTTCATCTCAGTTATTTGAACTCAAGATATTCAAAATGGAGCCAATTATCTTTATCCCCAAACTTATTCCTTATAATCATTTCTGAATGTTCCAAGCAAGATTTTGAGAGTCATTCTAGGTTCATCTCTCATCTTCACCTTCCATATCTAAATGGTCACCAAATTACTTCTGTTAACAGTCATTGGCCAGAGCTAATTACAAGGCTCCAATTTAACTGCAAGGAAAATTGGGAAATGCAGGAAAGTATGTGGGACATGTAATTAGCACAATTGTCTCAACTGCATGAGTGTGTACTAAGGACCAGGCGCTTCATTAGGTGCTGGGGAACAGATGTGAAAAAGACAGATAGAATCCCTACCCTAAGTGAGTACAGGATCCTCTATCATAGAGCCCCCAAAACCTTTAAAAAATGAAACTATTTCATATTATTTTTCTGATTAAAACTCATAAATTGTCCCTTACTGTTGGTGGGGTAAATTCCTTAGTACAGCATTTAAGACCCTCCTTGATCGTGAACTTCCCACTTAGCCTAATTTCTCACCACTTTTCAATAGGCATCCCAGGTTCTGGTCATACAGGAAGTATTTTTAGCTCCTTTTGACTAGATCATTTCTACTTCTGTGGCTTTGAACATACAGTTCCCACTGCCTGAGATGTTACCCACACCCAAGCGTCAAATTCATCCTTGAAGGTCCATCTTGAAGATCTATCTGAAGCTATTTGTGACTCATTTCAACAGAGTTGACTTCTAACTGTAGCTCAGTCATTTGTTTTCCTATAATTTGTGCTCAGTAAATTATGAGCCCTTTGAGAGTCTAAGTGCCATTTGATTAAAATCCCACAGGTACTTGGGATGATTTATTTAAATCATCATTAAAGTGTATTTAGCTGACCCTGCCTTCTAGTTATCTGAGATAGCTTCCCCTGAAAACATTTTTGTCCATTCAGAGAGTGTGTCATATATTTTTCACACACGTGTAGCAGAATGCTAAGATAGTCCTGTGTTAATGTTGAACACAGGAAAAAAAAAAATCCCAGAAAAAAAAACAGGATAACCAGAAGTCAAATGGGACTGAGAAATCCTTTAAAAATATTTTGAGAATGCTGTGGTCATTGTATCACCAGGGGGCCAGTTTACATGATTTTATGAAATAAAGTTGAGATTTACTGAACTCTCTCAGAACAGTAATATATTATTGCTTTAGGAATATAATTTTCAAATGGGGGTTGTATTAACCAAGCCTTTTTATTTTCTACTTTTCTGATGTTTGACATCTCAGGCCTTGATGACACTGAAGGGATTGCCCCTTCCAGGGTTAACTCCCCAGCCTAACTTCCTGGCCTCTTCCAGGCCAGTAAACAGTTTACCAAGAAGAGTAAATAATTCATGCTGAAGGTTCATATACAAACCAACCAATTCAGAGCCACCCCACTTCCTCTCTTGGGCCCTTCTACCCCCTGCCCTGATCACCCAAGGCTAATGCTTACACCCCACTGAAATTATTCAAACCAGCCAATCCTTGGCCTGCTGACCCCACGTCGCCCATTCCTTCTAGCAGAAGCCACAGTAACGGCTCTTGTCTACATTTTCCCTTTTCTGCGTTCTCCTTCTGACTGACCCTGATGCTTCTCCATAAGGCCCATCGTGCCACGGTGTGTGCCCTCCTTTCAGGCACTATGAGTAACAAACTGTCTTTCCCGTTGCAGCTGTCTTCTGATCTGTTGGTCTCACCATAACTATGAATAGTAAAACCTACATTGTAAAAGAGGGGTGGGATCATCTTCCATAAGCCAGAATGTTGGAAGGACATATAGGCATGCAGGGCATGGAGGGTTCTAGTCCCCCATCAAGAAGATACAGGCATGATATAAGAAGGAGATTATCTGCAAAATGGCTGTCATGATTCTGTAACAATGACCTTGCAAGGTTCCCTTCCCTCATGTCTCTCCCACCCCAATGACTAACTCTGGGTTTGGCCAATGGGACAGCACTGAATGTGATGCTAACAGAGGTTTTAAAATTCCTGCCCATTGGTCATACCCTCCCTTGCTGCTGGGAGCACCTCTGCTACCATCTGAACAAACTCAAGCTGGCCCAATGGAAGACAAAAGATTTCTTGGCAAGAGGTCTCAGCTATCCTAGCTAGAGCCTAGACATGTGAGTGAGGTCATTGCTGACTGGCAAGATGCTACCTCAGATTAGATCTGCCTCATCAACCTGTAGAATGCTATGCTAAGTCACTTTAGTCGTGTCCAACTCTGTGTGATCCCATAGATGGCAGCCTACCAGGCTCCCCCGTCCCTGGGATTCTCCAGGCAAGAACACTGTAGAATAGTGAGAAATAATAAGCATTTATTGTCCCATTCTATTCCATGCAGTTGAGGAGACTGCCTTCCAGAGCATTAGTAAAGTCTACTGTCACACTAACAATTGGAAAAACTTCATATAATTCTAGAGAATTCAAAAGGCAGGCCAGGTGCATTGCTCTGTAGTTGCTCAATTCTTGTTATGGGAAGAAAATGAAGAGATCATAGTTTGAACAGTCTCAGAACTTACCAAAAAAAAAAAAAAAACTCTATTGCATTTTTTACTTTAATGTGATACCATATCCTTAAAATAGAATCATGGACAATTTGAAGAATTTCTGTTCATTGCCCAGGTGCTTTTATACTTATAATTAACAAGTGACAATTAATTATATATTTGCATATTGAGAAATCAAATTGTACGAGGTAGGAATGATCATATTAATGCCATGGAGTGAACTTCCCCCAACAAATAATGGGTGGGTTGTGTGGTTCTGCTGGTCCCGACCCGGCATGCTCACATGCCTGCAGGCAGAAGTGCTGTCAGCTGACTTAGGCTGGCTTGGCTGAGATAGCTGTGGGTACCAGCTCTGTTCCACGTGTTTCCTCTTTCGAGCAGGTTAGCCTAGGCAAGTTCTTTTTATGGCATCCGAGGGCAACTCTAAGAGTAAGCCTGACTGCACTATGAATTCATGTCTGTGAATTTCACAGTAGCCAGCATTTCACTTGCCACTGTGAATCACATTGGTTGAGCCCAAAGTCAGAGCAGAAGGCAATTCTAAACTTACATGACTAAGGGCATGGCTGTAGGGGGAGGGAGCACATGACAGTGAAGAGCTGGGGCCAGGAAAGCAATCAATCTCCCAACAAAGCAAACAGCAGCAAGAATATCTAAAGGTAAATAGGTGCTCTGAAAACAAACTAGATTAATATTCTACCATCTGTCATGAATGCTTGGGAATGCAGACATATGTTTATTAAATTAATTCCACTGAACTAATATTTATTCCAATCAAGATGTTGTGACTGCTCCATTTTATTATTGATTTACTCACTTGTGATTATATATGAGAGGCTTAAAGAGAGCTTGAATCATTGCTTAAAGAACAGTTTGAATCAAGAGCTTCATTGCATGAAATTGTGATTTTTTTCTCAGGAATCCAGGTAACAGTTGAGTTCTTTTTTTGATGACCCTGACTGGTAATGGACATAGAAGAAAAGTGTACTGTTTAAAAACATAGAGAAAATTGAAAGTAAGAAAGGGCTATTTTACCTAAGAATTTAATCTCATTTCTACACTTTGGATAGTCCTTTAAACAATCAGATCATATTGTTTCAGATTGGAAACTGACCTTTTCCAACCCTGTGGCCACTGCTGAGTTTTCCAAATTTGCTGGCATACTGAGTGCAGCACGTTCACAGCATCATCTTTCAGGATTTGGAATAGCTCCACTGGAATTCCATCACCTCCACTAGCTTTGTTCGTAGTGATGCTTTCTAAGGCCCACTTGACTTCACATTCCAGGATGTCTGGCTCTAGGTCAGTGATCACACCATCGTGATTATCTGGGTCATGAAGATCTTTTTTGTACAGTTCTTCTGTGTATTCTTGCCACCTCTTCTTAATATCTTCTGCTTCTGTTAGGTCCATACCATTTCTGTCCTTTATCGAGCAAATATTTGCATGAAATGTTCCTTTGGTATCTCTGATTTTCTTGAAGAGATCCCTAGTCTTTCCCATTCTGTTGTTTTCCTCTATTTCTTTGCATTGATCCTTTAAACAATACTGGTTGGGGAAAATTTGCATACAACTTTGTAATATATGCCAGCAAATTTGGAAAACTCAGCAGTGGCCACAGGACTGGAAAAGGTCAGTTTTCACTCCAATCCTAAAGAAAGGCAATGACAAAGAATGTTAAAACTACTGCACAATTGCACTCATCTCACATGATAGTAAAGTAATGCTCAAAATTCTCCAAGCCAGGCTTCAGCAATATGTGAACCATGAACTTCCTGATGTGAAAGCTGGTTTTAGAAAAGGCAGAGGAACCAAAGATCAAATTGCCAACATCTGCTGGATCATGGAAAAAGCAAGAGAGTTCCAGAAAAGCATCTATTTCTGCTTTATTGACTATGCCAAAACCTTTGACTGTGTGGATAACAATGAACTGTGGAAAATTCTGAAAGAGATGGGAATACCAGACCACCTGATCTGCCTTGGGACAAATTTGTATGCAGGTCAGGAAGCAACAGTTAGAACTGGACATGGAACAACAGACTGGCTCCAAATAGGAAAAGGAGTATGTCAAGGCTGTATATTGTCACCCTGTTTATTTAACTTATATGCAGAGTACATCATGAGAAATGCTGGACTGGAAGAAACACAAGCTGGAATCAAGATTGCTGGAAGAAATATCAATCACCTCAGATATGCAGATGACACCACCCTTATGGCAGAAAGTGAAGAGGAACTAAAAAGCCTCTTGATGAAAGTGAAAGTGGAGAGTGAAAAGGTTGGCTTAAAGCTCAACATTCAGAAAACGAAGATCATGGCATCTGGTCCCATCACTTCATGGGAAATAGATGGGGAAGCAGTGGAAACAGTGTCAGACTTTATTTTTCTGAGCTCCAAAATCACTACAGATGGTGACTATAGCCATGAAATTAAAAGACGCTTACTCCTTGGAAGAAAGTTATTACCAACCTAGACAGCATATTGAAAAGCAGAGATATTACTTTGCCAACAAAGGTTTGCCTAGTCAAGGCTATGGTCTTTCCTGTGGTCATGTATGGACGTGAGAGTTGGACTGTGAAGAAGGCTGATCGCCGAAGAATTGATGCTTTTGAACTGTGGTGTTGGAGAAGACTCTTGAGAGTCCCTTGGAATGCAAGGAGATCCAACCAGTCCATTCTGAAGGAGATCAGCCCTGGGATTTCTTTGGAAGGAATGATGCTAAAGCTGAAACTCCAGTACTTTGGCCACCTCATGTGAAGAGTTGTCTCATTGGAGAAGACTCTGATGCTGAGTGGGATTGGGGGCAAGAGGAAAAGGGGACGACAGAGAATGAGATGGCTGGATGGCATCAGTGACTCAATGGACATGAGTCTGTGTGATCTCCGGGAGTTGGTGATGGACAGGCAGGCCTGGCATGCTGCAATTCATGGGGTTGCAAAGAGTCGGACACAACTGAGCGACTGATCTGATCTGATCTGAACTTGTAATATATTTACTCCTCTTACAAATAACTTAGATATGTTCTCTATCATAACTTCTAATCTTGGTCCTTTTGACCAGTCAACACATTCTTTGTTTTCCATTGCTTATTTAGGAGAAGTTATTTCTTGTTGATTAATTTTTATGGGTCAATATCTTTGTTCCCTTCACTCACTGTGCTTCAACAGACTGAAGACTGTTCAATTCTGATCATGTATAACCTTCACCGAAATATTGCTTTAATCATACTGGAGAGAAAAAGGTATTATATAGAAGTGACTGTCTCAAGTCCATCCAAAGAAAGTTGGTTCATTCAGCAAAAATATTAATGGCAGATATAATATATACTAAGTACTGGACTGGCCTCTGGAAAACACAATACACACATGCACAGTGTTGGCATTGTCCCTGCCCTGACTAAGCTATTCATCAGTGAAGACAAAGAAATGAGTACCCCAAAGTGAATTGCAAAGGCTTACAAAGGTTAAGATTATAGTTGTTAGTAACTTTTATTAGAATAAAGAGATGAAAGACCTCTCTATGGCCTAAAGGACCAGGTTTATTAGTTGCTGGAGCAAATTTTTAAGAAGTGATCACAAAGGCAGAGGCCCCACAGCCCACACTGCATGGACCCAGTTGTAATGAGAATCTGGTATATATAAAAGCACTAGTGGTTTTCACAGGGAAGTTAAATACAGTTAGCAATAATGAGCTCCTTGGCATTTTAACTTTGAAAACAAAATCAAAGAAAGACGACACAGGGAAAAGCCAAAAGTAATTAATAATCTATAAATTAGTTTAGAGAAGTGAATTAGTATGGTTTTCTGTATATGCATTTACTTTTACTGTTTTTTTTTTAATTTAAATTTATTTATTTTAATTGGAGGCTAATTACTTTACAATATTGTATTGGTTTTGCCGTACATCAACATGAATCTGCCACAGGTGTACACGTGTTCCCCATTCTGAACCCCGCTCCCACCTCCCTCCACATACCATCCCTCTGGGTCATCCCAGTGCACCAGCCCCAAACATCCTGTATCCTGCATTGAACCTGGACTGGCAATTCGTTTCTTATATGATATTATACATGTTTCAATGCCATTCTCCCAAATCATCCTACCCTCTCCCTCTCCCACAGAGTCCAAAAGACTGTTCTATACATGTGTCTCTGTCTCTTTTGCTGTCTCGCATACAGTGTTATCGTTACTATCTTTCTAAATTCCATATATATGTGTTAGTATAGTGTATTGGTGTTTTTCTTTCTGGCTTACTTCACTCTGTATAATAAGCTCCAGTTTCATCCACCTCATCAGAAGTGATTCAAATGTATTCTTTTTAATGGCTGAGTGATAGACCCGGCCGCACTGTCAGAGAGGGATGAAATAGTCCGTTGTGTATATGTACCACAGCTTTCTTATCCATTCATCTGCTGATGGACATCTAGGTTGCTTCCATGTCCTGGCTATTATAAACAGTGCTGTGATGAACATTGGGGTACATGTGTCTCTTTCAATTCTGGTTTCCTCAGAGTGTATGCCCAGCAGTGGGATTGCTGGATCGTAGGGCAGTTCTATTTCCAGTTTTTTAAGGAATCTCCACACTGTTCTCCATAGTGAGTGGCTGTACTAGTTTGCATTCCCATCAACAGTGTAAGAGGGTTCCCTTTTCTCCACACCCTCTCCAGTATTTATTGCTTGTAGACTTTTGGATCACAGCCATTCTGACTGGCGTGAAATGGTACCTCATTGTGGTTTTGATTTGCATTTCTCTGATAATGAGTGATGTTGAACATCTTTTCATGTGTTTGTTAGCCACCTGTATGTCTTCTTTGGAGAAATGTAGATTTAGTTCTTTGGCCCATTTTTTGATTGGGTCATTTATTTTTCTGGAATTGAGCTGCAGGAGTTGCTTGCATATTTTTGAGATTAGTTGTTTGTCAGTTGCTTCATTTGCTATTATTTTATCCCATTCTGAAGGCTGTCTTTTCACCTTGCTTAGAGTTTCCTTTATTGTGCAGAAGCTTTTTAATTTTAATTAGGTCCCATTTGTTTATTTTTGCTTTTATTTTCAGTATTCTTGGAGGTGGGTCATAGAGGATCTTGCTGTGATTTATGTCAGAGAGTGTTTTGCCTATGTTGTCCTCTAGGAGTTTTATAGTTTCTGGTCATACATTTAGCTCTTTAATCCATTTTGAGTTTATTTTTGTGTATGGTGTTATAAAGTGTGTTAGTTTCATTCTTTTACAAGTGGTTGACCAGTTTTACCCGCACCACTTGTTAAAGAGATTGTCTTTTCTCCATTGTATATTCTTGTTTCCTTTGTCAAAGATAAGGTGTCCATAGGTGTGTGGATTTATCTCTGGGCTTTCTATTTTGTTCCATTGATCTATATTTCTGTCTTTGTGCCAGTACCATACTGTCTTGATGACTGTGGCTTTGTAGTAGAGCCTGAAGTCAGGCAGGTTGATTCCTCCAGTTCCATTCTTCTTTTTCAAGATTGCTTTGGCTCTTCGAGGTTTTTTGTATTTCCATACAAACTGTGAAATTATTTGTTCTATGCTATGCTCTGCTATGCTAAGTCACTTCAGTCGTGCCCGACTCTGTGTGACCCCATAGACGGCAGCCCACCAGGCTTCCTCGTCCCTGGGATTCTCCAGGCAAGAACACTGGAGTGGGTTGCCATTTCCTTCTCCAATGCAGGAAAGTGAAAAGAGAAAAGTGAAGTCGCTCAGTCATGTTCGACTCTTAGCGACTCCATGGACTGCAGCCTACCAGGCTCCTCCGTCCGTGGGATTTTCCAAGCAAGAGTACTGGAGTGGGGTGCCATTGCTTTTTTGTTCTAGCTCTGTGAAAAATACTGTTGGTAGCTTAATAGGGATTGCATTGAATCTATAGATTGCTTTGTGTAGTATACTCATTTTCACTATATTGATTCTTCCGACCCATGAACATGGTATATTTCTCCATCTATTAGTGTTCTCTTTGATTACTTTTAGTCTTTTAAATTTATTTTTTAAGCTTTTTTTTTTTTTTTTTAATACCAGCTCTCATCAGATTCTTTAGATACTGAACTAGGACACTACATCATAAGATAATTTTAATTAATTTTTTCTTTTGCTAGAAGGTCATCAAAGAATATGTCAAACTGTCTTATGACTGAATGTGTTGCCTTTAAGACTGAAAAATATTTATCTGTGATACATCTACATATAATACATGATTTGATCGCTGGTATTTCCTTAACAGAGTTTATTTTACCATTCATTCTTTATCCTCATCTCTTCTGTTAGGGTCCTCTACTTTCTTTCCATGATTTGGTCTTATAGAATTAAGATCAATTCTGCAATATTATTTACTTCCTATAGTGACCTCTGTTTGGTCTTCATCTCAACTAGAGGTATCATTCACCATCACATATAGCTTTTAAAATCTCAGAAATTTAGGAGGTTTATAGAATAATATGTAGTTCATTGAGGACTACCACTTAAAAATTAAAACAAGAAATGGCAGGAAACATGATCCCACATTCAATTTTAGTTTGGCTATATAAAGTTAAAAATGAGTGAAAGCCTAAAAAAATGAGTAATGAATTCTTTCTAAGCCTTATCGATCCATGTTATACAAATATTTCTAAAATGAGTTTCCATTATTTAAGTGTGTATATATATGTATATGGAGAAGGCAATGGCAACCCATTCTAGCACTCTTGCCTAGAAAATCCCATGGATGGAGGAGCCTGGTGTGTCGCAGTCCATGGGTTTGTGAAGAGTCAGACATGACTGAGCGACTTCCCTTTCACTTTTCACTTTCCTACATTGGAGAAGGAAATGGCAACCCACTCCAGTGTTCTTGCCTGGAGAATCCCAGGGACGGTGGAGCCTGGCGGGCTGCCGTCTATGGGATCGCACAGAGTCGGACACGACTGAAGCAACTTAGCAGCAGCATATATGTATATAATACATGTGTTATGTGTATACATATATATTTATACACTTAAATGAAAAACTGGGAAACTATAACTTATTGTCTGGAAATACTGTTTGAAAGTATGTCAGTGTTATGTTGTTTCCAAACCTTTTGCTAAAACTGAGAAAAAGATTCTCAATCTCTGTTTTAAAATTAAGAATATCTAGTCAGAGAGAGTTCTTTTATTCTCCTTGGTGTCTTATTTATTGCTTTATACTCTGCTCATCCCAGACAGAGGAATTGCATCAATAATGAAGATAGGCTCATAGGAATACCTTTACCTGTCTGGCACAGTCTTTGAACTCCTAAATAGCATTTTTAAAAATTAAGATATGAAATCAGGTTTAGTGCTTCAGGAGGACAAGCTAAGCTGCTTGCTATTCATGAAAATTAAATAGAAATCCCCACCAACAATCAGATGTTTTTCAAATATTACAATTGTGAGGTCATTTGTAAAATTAAAGAAATTATATTTCTTAAACAATTTTTTTTAAAGCATTCTGCCCCTGAATATATGTGAGCATGTGTGATTTTAGCTGGGATAATATTTTTATTGTATAAATTAGTCTAGTCTGTTAATGACCTATTTAATATGCATATATTTGAAGTCGGGGTATCCCCCATGAAGCAGGAAGATTTGGTCCTCAATTTGATCAATCAGTTTCAAATGGTGTTTGATGTACATCTCTAAACTTGTTATTGGTGTAAAATAAAGAGATAAAACATAGCACAGACCATTTCTGAAGGTGGGTTGAATATCAACTCTTATACAATGTTCGGGAAAGGCAATATTGGGGGAAAGGCAAATCAAACCAAGATGATTTCGGGTCAGAATTCCACCTGAAATCCAGCCTTAATTTGTAATTTCAAAATGTCAAACTGAAATCCTCATGTGCAGATGAACTTTAGCCCCTCTGTGAGCACTCAGGTGAGTTGAGAAACAACCAAGAGTTTCCTCACTTATGGTCAATTAATTCCATCCACCAAAGTGATGACCAAAACACCAATCCAGGAGAATTTATTTCCAGATAAAGTGCTAAGATGGGGTCACCACTTGGTCCAGGTCTAGTTCAAACGACAAAAGGAATGTTAGCCCCACTTATAACTTTTCTTTGCCCAATTTATGTCAGAGTCAAGAACAAAAACATGGCAGTTACAGGAAATCTATCTATCCCCAGATACATGCTGTGGGCACAATAATCAGCTTTCATGGTCAGAGGAGAACTGAGAACTCCCCATGGGGTTCTGATGCTGTCTACTCAGGTCTCCGTGTCTGCTTCTGACTCTGGTTGGGACTAAATGTAAGTTAAGCAGTTCCCACGTTGAATGCTTCACTTGAAAGTCCAAGACAGCTTTACTTCCTCTCTAAATATTTGAAGTGGAGAAGGCAACGGCACCCCACTCCAATATTCTTGCCTGGAAAATCCATGGACGGAGGAGCCTGGAAGGCTGCAGTCCATGGGGTCGCTAAGAGTCGGACACAACTGAGTGACTTCACTTTCACTTTTCACTTTCCTGCATTGGAGAAGGAAATGGCAACCCACTCCAGTGTTCTTGGCTGGAGAATCCCAGGGACAGTGGAGCCTGGTGGGCTGCTGTCTATGGGATCGCACAGAGTCGGACACGACTGAAGTGACTTAGCAGAGAAATATTTAAAGACACCCAGTTCACTGATTTCCATAAGACTCATATATTAAAAATCAGGATGTCTGATTTCTCTATCACATCTGTGTATCTTGGAGCAAGTCATTAAGTGTCACTATGACCTCAATATATTGATCAGTGATTTAGACTCAACGGCTGATTTTTTTTTTTTTCCCTGTACTGGGTCTTCATTGCAGTGTGTGAGCTCTCTCTCACTGTGGTACATGGGCTTCCCTAGTTGTAACCTGTGGACTCAGTAGCTGTGGCATGGGCTCTCCATTTATAGTGTACAGGCCTGGTTGCTTTGTGGCATGAGGGATCCTGTTCCATGACCAAGGATTGAACCTGCGTCCCCTACATTGGTAGGTGGGTTCTTGGCCACTGCACCACCAAAGAAGTCCCTCAGTGGCTGATTTCCATTGGGGTCATGGGAGCCTCATCAGGACTATTAGCAACAAGCACTGGAAGAACTCTGTCCTAACTTCCACATGTCTCCTTCCACCAAGCCTCTGCTGGCATCCTGATCATTCCCCCATTATCATTTTATTGTATGTTTAGACTTGACCTCAACTGCCAGCCTTTGTATCTTTTTGGATGGAGTGATTTTTCTTGTCCAGAGACTGCTTAGTTTCTAGCATCTTGGAAGTGGCACAGAATTAATATCCCCTAGAGACGCTGAAGTGAACGGTCGAAGACCTACAAGACAGAACTAACACCCAAAAGATGTCTAATAGGGGAGGGAAGAAGAGGAAGTAGAAACACCTGGAGAACAGGAAATTGGCGGAAAGGAAGAAGAGGGCAAGACAAAGAGGCAAGAAATGACGTCAAGCAAATACCCTCACAACACAAGAGAAGACAACATGGACATCACAGATGGTCAACCGATAGATCGAATGAGCAAAGATGGAGAAGCCACCACAGCAAAAACAAGACCAGGAGCGACTGTGGCCAGACCATGAACCAGCCAACACAAATGAAGAAGAGGGACCACAGACCATAGGAGACTTAGAAAGTGGAGGAGAAGAGGGCAGATGAAGAAGAGTGGAGAAGGGAGGAGAGGAGAAGGGAAAGACACCAAGAGAAAGAGAAAATGGGTGGGGAGGCGAAAAGGAAAAAGAAGAGAAGGAAAGAAAGGAGGGAGAAACATTGAAGAGAGAAGAAAGAAGAAGAGAAAGAAGCCCTAGCGAAGAAGAAAGAGGAAAGAATGGGAAGGACAAGGACAAAGAAAATAGAGATACCTAAGGGAGAAAGATGGGCCGAAAGGAAGAAATGGTGTGGACAAGGAAGAGAAGAAGAAGAGGTGGAGAAAAAGAAGAGAAAAGAGCACGACCAGAAATCATGATGGTGTGATCACTGACCAGAGCAGACATCTGGATGTGAAGTAAGTGGGAGAAAGCATCCTAGGAAAAAGCAGTGGAGGGATGGAATAGTGGAGCATCAAACTGAAGATGATGTGGAACGGTGCAAAATGCAGGAGGAACCAGAGTGGCCAAAGAGGAAAGGAGTCATCCCGATCCCAAGGGAAGCAAGAGTGCCACACCGCCAAGACCACCGCACGAGAAGTGCCATCCAAGCCAGGCTCAGAATAGTGAATGGAACCGATGTAGTGGAAGAAAAGGAGAGGAACGAGAGGAGCCAACATCCGCTGGAACGAAAGAAGAGAGCAGACATCTATGATGACATGAAGCGAGGAGATCACAAAGTGGAAAAGAGATGGGAACCAGACCACGATCTGCCTCGAGAAATGAGAGGTGGAAGAGAGAATGGTGGAAAAAGACTGGTCAAAAGGAAGGAGACGTAAGGGAATGTCACCATGAATGAGAGAAATGAGAAATGTGGAGGAGGAAAGGGAAAGAGGGGAGAACAACAGAAAGATGAACCAAGGAGAAAGGAAGAGGAACAAAAGCTCTGATGAAGTGAAAGTGGAGAGGAAAAGGTGGCAGCCAACACAGAAAACGAAGATATGGCATTGGTCATCACACATGGGAAAAGATGGAGAAAAGTGGAAAAGTGTCAGACATGGGCCAAAATACTGAGGATGGTGAGAGCAGAAAAGATGACGAGGAAGGACAACCAGAAGCAACAAAGAGAGACATCACTGCCAAAAGGCGCCAGTCAAGGCATGGTCTCCTGTGGTCACGTATGGATGTGAGAGTGGAGGAAGAAGGCGAGGCCGAAGAAAGATGTGAACTGTGGTGTGGAGAAGACTGAGAGTCGGACTGAAGGAGATCAACCGGTCATGAAGGAGATAGACCTGGGATTTGGAGGGAAGATGCAAGCGAAACCAGTATTTGGCACTATGCGAAGGGTGAATTGGAGAAGAGATGTGGGAGGGATTGAGAGAGGAGGAGAAGGGGACGACAGAGGATGAGATGGCTGGATGGATCACTGAGATGAATGTGAGTTGAGTGACCTCGAGAGCTGGTGATGGATAGAGAGGTGGGTGTGCGGTTATGGGGTGCAAAGAGTGGACACGACTGAGCGACTGATCTGATCTGAGAGACACCTTCAACCAGTGACTAAAGGAAGTTGGTGGATAAATACTCTAGCTTCCTTGCATCTCAGGTGGGAAACCTGAGCTTTGTACTCAATCCCAGTTTCAAGTTTCCAGTGGGATTGATTCTGGTTGCGCACGGTGGTAACTAGCTCAATAACACATCCTTTATTGATTATATTCCTTCCCTGTCTCACTTCCCCATCTCACTTTCCCAAACCTCCAGTGCTATTTCTTGAGAATTCCTTCAGAATAAACTATTTCCATTCAAATCCTTGACTTAGGACCTGCAACAAACTAAGATACTTTCCACCACTAAGTGTTTTGCAGTGAAAAATAATTCAGAATCATAAATGTTTATTTTTCTATTTTCTATTGACTCTGACATTCTATGATCTGAAGATTCCCTAGTCTTAACCTTAGCATTTGCTGTGTACACTGATTGCTATTAATTTCTGAGATCTATTAACATATGCTTCAAACATGAATCAGACTATAAAAACAAAGTCTTAGAGGAAATTTTAAAAGATTCACATTTATCTTACTCTTCTTTTGCCCACTAAATGATGATCATCAACTACAGACAGCAAAGTGTAAGTGCTCAATTATCATGAAAAAGTAGGCTTAAAAAGGAGTGGAATTCTTGGCTCTTTGCCTTGTCTACCTTTGATCATTCCCTGAAAGTCATGACAGCAAATATTGCTGTAATCACCCACTGATACTCCAGAGTTCCACTCAGACAGAAACAATAAACAAAAATTTTTTTTTAAAAAAAGGAAAAAAGAACTCATGATTTTGGGAGCTTAGAGCAAGGCTTGATTAGCAGAGATTGACATGAAACTCAAAGTGAAACCATTTAGGTGTTGATCTTTTTACAGAGGGATCATAAGGATCACTTGGCTAGAGTCTAACACTCATGAATTAGAATGTGAATAATTGGGAATTTTTTTTGTTACTGATGGAAGTGTAAACTGGTACCACCACTTTGAAAAACAGATGTATATGTAAGCATCCATAAGTATATTTGTTTTGAAATAGAAAAAAATTATATTTAGAAATAGTCTAAATATCCAATGGTTTAGAAAAGATATATAAAATTTGCAGGAGGTTCAAGAGATCTTTTAAAGACACACACAGAGATTTGCCCTTCCCTGCTAAATATACTCCAGTATGTCTCACTGTTCTTTGCATGAAACTCACAAGAAATTACTATGGTTTCCAAAGTTCTACATAACCTGGTATCTATGAAATGCTCCAAGCTCTCTCAGCCCACACTCTTTTTCATACCCCATATCTTTGTTTCACAGGACTGTTGTTTCTCCAGAATCTCAGGATCCTTTGCATTTCTTTTTAAATTTTAATTGGAGGGCAATTACTTTACAATATTGTAGTAGTTTTGCCATACATTGACATGAATTAGCCATGGGTGTACATGTGTTCCCCATCCTGAACCTCCACCCCATCTCCCTCCCCATCCCATCCCTCTGGGTCATCTCAGTGTACCAGCCCTGAGCACCCTGTCTCATGCATCCAACCTGGACTGATGATCTATTTCACATATGGTAATATACATGTTTCAATGCTATTCTCTCATATCATCCCACCCTCACCTTTTCCCACAGTGTCCAAAAGTCTGTTCTTTACATTTGTGTTTCTTTTGAACTTTAAGATAAAGAGATCAGATAAGATATAGTTGCTCAGTTGTGGTCAACACTTTGCATCTCCATAGACTGTAGCTTGCCAGGTTTCTCTCTCCATGGAATTCTCCATGCAAGAATACTGGAATGAATAGCCATCCCCTTCTCTAGGGGATCCCTTCCCAACCCAGGGCTCGATTTCAGGGTCTCCTGCATTGCAGATAGATTCTCTACCGCAACCGTCTGAGCCACCAGGGAAGGCCTCTTATGCTAACAGACCTTCTTATACTGCTATATGTAAAATGGATAACCAACAAAGTCCCTGTGCACAGGGAGCTTGGCCAAATGTTATGTGGCAGCCTGGATGGGTGGGGAGTTTGGAGGAGAATGAATACATGTATATGTATGGCTGAGTGGCTTTGCTGTGCACCTGAAACTATCCCAACATTGTTAATCGTCTATACCCCAATACAAATAAAAAGATAAAAAAAAATACTAATGGACCTTCTTGATCTATACCATGACTTTGTTTGCCTGGAAAGCTCTTCTCTTCATGCAGATCTCAACTTAAATGTTTTCTCCTCAAGAGTCCTTTAACCAACCTCTCCAAACAGAAAAAATTCATCTTGTTACTCTAACAGGCATCTTTCTTTAATTCCCTCACATCGTGTGTCTTGCTTATTAGTTTATTTGTTTATTGTTGGTTTTCTCCCATGGAGATAGCTCCATGAGATCAGGGAGCTTGCTTGTCTCATCTAATTCTGTGTATGTAGTATCTAGAATAGTATCTGGAATCAGATTGGTACTTAGTGAATATGTATATACCAAATGTGTATGAACAAATGAATCAGCTTGGTGGCTCAGTTGTGCTTCCTCTGGAGATGGGTGTGTATGTGTGTCTATATCTGTGCATATATGTACCTGCATGTATACATGTATATTTGCATACCATAGTAGGTATTGGCATTGTTTCCTCAGCACTTATGCTCACTGTGTAATAGCCACCAATTTAGAATGGAATCAACCCATCCACAGTCGTAGAGCAGTGCCCTGATTGCCTTAAAGTCAGTCTTATCGGGATGGCCATGTTGTTGTTCAGTCACTCAGTCCTGTCTGACTCTTTGTGACATCACGGACTGCAGCACTGCAGGCCTCCCTGTCCTTCACCATCTCCCAGAGTTTGCTCAAACTCATGTTCATTTGAGTCGATAATGCCATCCAACCATCTCATCCTCTGTCATCCCCTTCTCCTGCACTCAGTCTTTCCCATCATCAGGGTCTTTTCCAATGAGTAGACTCTTTGCATCAAGTGGCCAAAGTATTGGAATTTCAGGTTTAGCATCAGTCCTTCCAATGAATATTCAGGGTTGATTTCCTTTAGGATGGACTGGTTGGATCTCTTTGTAGTCAAAGGGACCCTCAAGAGTATTCTCCAACACCACAGTTTGAAAACATCAATTTGTTGATGCTCAGCCTTCTTTAGGGTCCAACTCTCACATATAACTCAGGGGTGGGCATATAACTCAGAATTTCGGCATTTTGTTCAATGCTTGAGGAAGAGAAGTCCTATTTTGACCCTCAGCATGACCAAAGCAGCATCTAGTTCTATTTTCTGCTGGTATCAGAGTGACATCCAAGAGAAGAGCCTGCTTGCATGTGAAGCAGACATTTCGGAAGGCAGGGTGAAGAGAAAGTAACCAACTAGATTCAACAAACTGACATGCTGGATCAAGCCTGAAGCCCAACCATGGGCTTTCCAGTTACACAGGGCATTGGATTCATTCATTCACTGCTCAAGCAAGTACAAATTGGATTTTCTATTACTTGCAAAGAAAACACTGTACTTGACAATGGCACTAAATTCTAATTACCATTAGCATTCTGAATATATTTTCTTCCAGTAAATTTTAAAGTTGTTAAAAGGTAAGATATGCACATATAGCTTCATATAATTTTCTTCTAATTATTGTTATAGCATAAGTATTGACTTTCATGCTAATTTTTATCTTCACAACCATAATCTTGTTGGTTATATAAATAGCCACTGATTGCATATACTATAACTTAACCATTTGTCCATTTTTCAGACACAAACAGTATTATCACTTATGCTTTAATTTCTTCTCAAAATTCTCCAAGCCAGGCTTCAACAGTACATGAACCATGAACTTCTAGATGGAAGCTGGATTTATAAAAGGCAGAGGAACCAGAGATCAAATTGCCAACATCTGCTGGATTATCGAAAAAGCAAGAGAGTTCCAGAAAAAACATCTACTTTTGCTTTATTGACTATGCCAAAGACTTTGTGTAGATCACAACAAATTGTGAAGAACTCTTAAAAGGTGGGAACAGCAGACCACCTGAACTGTCTTCTGAGAAATCTGTATGCAGGTCAAGAAGCAATAATTAGAACTGGACATGGAACAACAGACTGGTTCCAAATCAGGAAAGGGATACATCAAGGCTGTATATTGTCACCCTGCTCATTTAACATCTATGCAGAGTATATCATGTGAAATACTGGGCTGGATGAAGCACAAGCTGGAATCAAGATAGCTGGGAGTAATATCAGTAACCTCAGATAAGCAGATGACATCATCCTTATGGCAGAAAGTGAAGAGGAACAAAAGAGCCTGTTGATGAAAGTGAAAGAGGAGAGTGAAAAAGTTGGCCTAAAAGTCAACATTCAGAAAACTAAGATCACACCATCCGGTCCTATCACTTCATAGCAAATAGATGGGAAAACAATGGAAACAGTGAGAGACTACTTTTTTTGAGCTCCAAAATCACTGCAGATGGTGACTGCAGCAATGAAACTAAAAGATGCTTGCTCCTTAGAAGAAAAGCTATGACCAACCTAGACAGCATATTGAAAAGTAGAGACATTACTTTGCCAACAAAGTTCTGTCTAGTCAAGGCTATGATTTTTGCAGTAGTCATGTATGGATGTGAGAGTTGAACTATAAAGAAAGCTGAGTGCTAAAGAATTGATGTTTTTGAACTGTGGTTTTGGAGAAGACTCTTGAGAGTCCCTTGGAGAGCAAGGAGATCCAACCAGTCACTCCTAAAGGAAATCAGTCCTGAATATTCATTGGAAGGACTGATGCTGAAGCTGAAACTCCAATATTTTGGCCACCTAATGCAAAGAGTTGACTCATTGGTAAAGACTCTGATGCTGGGAAAGATTGAAGGTGGGAGGAAAAGGGAATGACAGAGGATGAGATGGTTGGATGGCATCTCTGACTCAGTGGACATGGGTTTGAGTAAGGTCCGGGAGTTGGTGAGGGACAGGGAGGCCT